>CM054062.1:195764675-196364675 GCA_028641055.1 Alopecurus myosuroides
TGGCGGTCGGGTCTTCAACATGCTCATCGACGGTCTTCCCTGCTCCCATGTCCGGGTTAGTTGCAGTATCAGCGCGAGCTGGGGGAGGAGCAGTCGGAATAGAGGAGGAAGGCACAGTGTCGGCTTCAGCTTTCTTCTTGGCAACTTCCTCCTTCCACCGGGCCAACATGTCGAAGGGTACAGGGAGATCAGATGGAACCGGCTTGTCATCAGCATTGTAGGGCGGGGTGAGCTTGCTCACATCCAGATTGTCGGCTATCAAGCTTGCCGAATGACGCACCTGAGCATGGATAGACTTGTAGTCCTTGCCAGTGAACCTTGAGCCGTCGTTGTTAAACTCGGGGAACCCGTTCACGAGCGTTGCCGGTTCAAGCCTAGGAAAATAGGCCTTAGCCAGGGCAAGCCCGCGGGTTACCCCGACCCAACACGCTGAACGTTTCCAATGCTCAATCCAGGCGGGGATAGTCGAGCATGCCTCGAGCATCTTGTCCGCACCGCCACAAGCCCCAGGCCACTTCAAAGCCTCCAGGGTCCATTTGGTCCCCACAGAGAATTGCCGGATCACGGCCTTCAGTGTCTTTAGCTTCTCAACATCATCTTCATCCATAGCCTCCTCACCCGGACCTACAGAGTACCAGAAAAATTAAAGCAGTGAGATCCGGGTTACAAACCTTACAGAACGAGAAATCCGCGTTATATTCAGTAAAGTTAGGATCTCTTACCAAGCAGAGAGCGGTAAGTGTGGGCAATCTGGGTTGAAATTTTCTTCAGCGCACCCTCAGCATTTTGGGATCGTTTCTTGTATTTCTTGATATCCTTGGCAAGGTCCTTCACCTCGGCTTCCAACCCTTCCCGCAGCTTGGTATCGACCTGGAGGAGCTCGTTGGTTTTTGCCAACATCTCCTCAGACCGGGTCACGTGCGCCTGCGGAAGTAGATAAGGAAAAGTCAGTCGGATGCAGGGTAAAACCGGGCATGAAAGGTTATACAGATATAGAAGTACCGAGTAAACTTGATATAGTTAACTCGGAACTTGGGGACTGGATGAATACATAAGCAACATTGGTTAAGTTACCTGGTGCTCAGCTGCTAGGGACTCAAGGATATCCCTTTCATTGGTCTTCAGAGAGAAGAGCTCAGTTAACATCCCTTCAAAATCAAGATCGCCGAGTTTCGGCCTGGAGGAGCTGGGGTTCTGGTTACCCGGGGGCGGGGTCCTTTCCTGCTTGGGGGAGTTGATCCGGGTTGCCTGGGTGTTAGGAGTGGGGTCACCCCTCCGTGATCCCAGGAACTCGATATCCTCGTCTCCTGGTTTGTGCGTTGGCAGGGGAAACTCGGCTTCCTGCTCAACCGGGTCTTTCAGCAAGTCTTCTTGTTCTTCTTCTTCTGCACCGCCAAACGCGGGCTTCACAACATCCTCCGGGTCTTCCATAGCCGGGTTGTCAATATTCATATCCTCAGGGTCACTGATTGTGACCTTGGCCCTGAGAAAGAGAAAAAGAAAACAGTTAGCAGATAATAAACGAAAGACGTGGATAATAGTAGTGTATTGATTAGCAAGGAAAGTGACTTACCCGGTATTCACGACAAAGTCCGGTGGGAGATCGTTGCTAGACCCGGAAGATGCTGACAAAGAATCGGAAAGTGAGACCCTAAGTTGTCCGGCTAATGGATGATTCGGAGAAGGATATCTTCGAGGAATATGGGGTGTACGAGTTTGGGAAGTACCGGCTCGGCGAGCGGGTGATGAAGGAATACCCGGGTGAAGAGGATCGTCACCCGGAGAATTCCGGGTTACCCTTCGTTTGGTCAGGGCAGGTTCCTTCAAGTATGATGAATCGGTTAGACGCTGGTTAAGTTCGCACATGTTGACATACGAGTATGGCTTGGAGGCAATGGAGGAGTAGGGCACCTTGAAAACGACACCTCGGGTCTTCCTCTTCGCCCCAATCTCTGCCTCCGACTCAGCCTCACTCTCGTCCGACTGGGTGTCTTCTTTGTCCTCTAGCTCTGGAAAATAAGGAGCATTGTCGGAAAGGGGAAAGATTTGGTCCAATAAGTTATTGAGATAAGTGTAAATATAAGACCCGGATTTACCTTCATCACTATCAACCGGCTCCTCGTCCTCCTCCGAGTTTTCTGAAGGGGGAGGGGTGACTATCTTCCAGAAGGCATCATCTTCCTGTGTAAGCAATGTAGAGACAAAGGTTAGTATATATACATAGGGGGTATCAGTCGGATAAAGAGATTAAGCCGGTTCTTACTGGAGGAGCCGGGTTAGAGCGAGTGAAGGGGTTAAGCCCAGCTATGTTCTTGATAGCGTCAAGTTTCTCGGCTAAGAAAGTCTTCATGGTCTTGTTCATATCACCAGCCGGGTAATTTTTCTCAGAATATCGGACGGAATCGGTGACATGCCCAGAATATTCGCACATGAGTTTGGACCGGGTGCTGTTAGGCTGGATCCGGCAGCTTACCCAGGTTTTTATCAGATTAAGCCCAAGGAGACCTTGGGCGGAGAGCACAACAAGCTTATGAAGGAGAGGCTGGATAGATTGCCTCTCGGCGTCGGAGGCAAAGGAATTGAGGTTATCGGACAAAGTAAGGGTATCATTGGAGAAACCCGGCAATGGCTTCTCGCCGGGTAAAGAGGTATCTTGGCAGTAAAAGTAGGTTTTTTGCCAGTGTTTGACGTGTGTATGGAGGCTAAGAGTCGGCATCAAGGAATTTTTCCGCCTCTGAATCGAGACTCCTCCACAAACTAGGAGGGCCCCGTCGCCGCTCTCTCGGCATGGCTTGCATTGAAAGAGTTCAAGAAACAAAACTAGGTTGGGAGGAACGCATAAATAGGCTTCACATAAGACTATGAAATGGCTGATGTTAAGCATGGAATTGGGGCCGATATCGAATACCCGGAGCTTGTAGTGGTCCAGGAGCTCCCGGAAGAAAGGATGACCCGGGGGGCGGAAACCCCGGATCACGTGCTCGACGAAAACCACCACATCATCTAGGCCTGGAGAAGGCCAGGTCTCCTCTCCGGGAATCCTCCAGCGGATCTCAGACCGGGAAGGAAGGACACCCGACTCGGCCAGCTCGTCAAGCTTGGCCTTCGTGACAGTCGATTTCGCCTAGTTGGCCGAAATCGACTGACCCGGCTTTTGCTTGCCGGCCGGGTTTTTGCCTTTTGACTTGGCACTGGCCTTAGGAGCCATGGCGTGTAGATCTAAAAAGAGGCAAAATGCAAGGTGTGAATATCGAGAAACTCGGAAACCGCAACTATTTGATATAATGAGAAGAGGAAAAAGTGAAACCACTAAGTACTTGCGAGATCGGGCAAATAGATCTAGTCAAGAACATGCAGTGGAAAAATACGAGATTACAAATGGAAAAAGCGTGTCGAGAGGTGTAGGCACGGATTTGACTAAGTGCGAGGCTATGAAAGGGCATAAGGTTGGGAATTACAAAGATATATCAAGCTAATGAAGGAATGGCGAATAGCTAGCGGATGAGATTGAATTCAAAATGTATGCGCGAAATCGAAGGAAGGGAAACTAGATCTAAGAGATGGAGGGATTTACCGGATGATTTGAGGGAAGAGGCGCGCGGCGCCGGCGATTAGCTCGACGGCGGCGGTGTCTCGAGGTTTCCAGTGGCCCAAGTGGAAGCTTGCTTGCGGGCGTTACGGCGGTGGTTGGTGGCGGCGTTGCAGGCGCGGACGGTGGCGACCTGGCGGCGGCGGCGCAACTCCGGTGGCGTCCTTGCGGGCGGCGGCGTAGCTCCGGCGGCGCGAGCTCGAGCTAGGGATTGCGGGCGTGGAGGTGGAGTGAAAGGAAGGGATGAAGATGAGAAATGTCTAGTGAGATCTAGGGTTAGCCCTGGGCACTATTTATGGGCGCGGGGGAAATTTCCTAGGTTTGGGCGGTAAGTGGAATTTTGGGAGAAAAAAGATCCGGCCCGGAAATTTGGTGATATGCACCAAAATATCCGTTGCGGGATATCCCGATAGAGATCATGATTGATTGCGAGCGTGATATTTGGATTAATCAGTAGTGATGCTGATGTCGGGTCTCGTCACGTTTCCTCGGAGTGTTGACCCGGGAAAATGGTGTTTTGACTCGGGAAAACCGGGTTATTATATGGAACGCCCACGGAGCAAGGCCTAGCTATTATCAAAGCACTCTAACCCGGTATTTTATGAACTTGAATGATTATTGTTTTGCAGGGAATAGCGTGCGCTTCATGGTTGAGCCCGAGAAGCCCAAGCTATTCTGGGGACTACTGATGAGGGGATGATAATCCGGTAGGCTAATACTGAGGTGAAACCCGGCCCAAAGGGAATTGCGCAAGACCCGGCTCAAGGAGGAGGAGTTTCTAGAAGGCCCAAGAAGGAGCGTAGGCCTATTAACCTGTACCTTGGGGGTTAAGATTAGGAAACTTAGGGTCGTGTGCGGTTTTCGGGTAGGATCCCGAGTGTACCTTGAATAGGAAACCAGGGAGCCGGGTAACATATAAACCGGCTCCTAGGGTTAGAAAAACGAGAGCTTCACCAGATATTCGAGTATCCTGTAATACGAGAGCTAATAGTAGTAACCCTAGATCAGAGACTCGGCGACATTACTGCCAGAGCTACCAGATCGATTGATAGCATGATTTCCCCTGAGCTAAACCCTCTGCCAAACACCAGAGTCGATTTGCCCCAAAGTAAGTTACCCCTGGTAACGTCTGCCGTGATTATCCCACGACACACGGCTTTAAACTCCGGGATCCTACGCTCCCTCGTGTAATGGTTTCCTAACGGGGGTTTAGGTTGCTGTCACTCCGGAAACCCTACAATTAGTATCCAAATACACGATGCATTCCCCTAGGCCCATAAATGGTGAAGTATCATGTAGTCTACGTTCACATGACACCACTAGAAGAATAACACCACAACATAAATATCAAACATTAATATTATTCAACATAACTTCACTGCTAACAACTTGACTTCTCCCATGTCCTCAAGAACAACACGAACTACTCACAACAAATCATATGGATCATAATCAGAGGTGATATAATGGATGATAACAATATGGTCATAAATTGCAAACACTGATAAATCTCACAAGCATCAACTACTAACAAGTAATCCACACCGGGAGAGAGATCTAATGCAAAACAACGATAGAGGCCCCTAATTGTTACAGCAGGATGAAGGTGGATGATGAGGGTGATGGTGCTGGTGGTGATGACAATGATGATGACGATCTTGATGATGCCCGGAGCGATGACGGTGACGATGGTGGTGATTTCCCCTCTCCGGAGAGGAATTTCCCCGGCAGATTTCTCCCTGCCAGAGAGCTTTTCTCTCTCGGGTGTTTTCCGCCCCGCAGCGGCGACGGAATAATTCTTCGAGGATGGAATGAGGCTTAGGGTTCCCTCGGGGTCAGGGGGCCAAATATGACCCCCGGAGGTGGGCCAGGGTGGCCACACCCCTAGGTGGCGCGGCTAGGGGGAGGGCGCGCCACCCCTAGGTGTGGTCCCCTGGTGGCCCCCCTCTGGCTCCCCTTCTGGTTGTGTTCCTCCTCGGGACTTTTAGGAACCCCCGGATGTCTCCCTTCTTCTTCTGATCTTCTTAAATATGGTATCTCGACGGTGCTTTTTCCATTAGATTTTTTGTCCCGGTGTTTATTCTCCAAAAATTATAAAACATGAAAAATAAGAAAAAATAACAAAAGAGATGCATCATAACATGAAATATATCGATGAATAACAGAAAATTATGATATAGAATACTGATGAAAAATGGACGTATCAACTCCCCCCAAGCTTAGACCTCGCTTGTCCCCAAGCGAAACTGAACTCAGAAAACATGACCACAGGTTTATGGAGTAAAGAGTCGATAAATAAAATACGGACAAGAAGCATCACATTTACCTATGCACCAATCATTACAGACAGCAACTTCCTCTCATATAACTTAACTTGAAACAAGTAATGGGAGTCACAAACAAAGATACAAAAGAGAAAATCAAAATTGGTAATGGCAAACTTTGTTCTTGGTCAGAGAACATTTAATGAAATTATACTTATCTTAGGTGAAGTCTTTATAACAAGGTTTATATTGTAGAGATTAACATGTTTAATTGTAACAACTATTTTTCAGTGATTCATAGCTTTCAAAGCAATATTAATTCAGATAATAAAGCATGTGCTAAACAATGAAGGATAGAAAACATGATTAATCAACATATAGATGATGTGATCACAACAACTCAAATGCTTGCTGGAGAAAAAAGCAAATGGGTTTACTGACTCAACATAAAGTAAAAGATAGGCCCTTCGCGGAGGGAAGCATTGACCACTCATGTGCTAGAGCTTTTATTTTGTAAAACAGAGTTATAAAATGCATGACACTCCTCCCATCCATCTTACACAAACCATGGCTAACCGAATCCTTGGGTGCCTGCCAACAATCACAAACCGTGGAGGAGTGTCTAAATTTTAAGAGGTGTATATTTATGTCAACGAATGGCAAACAGAAAATATAGTACGTCACAAGCCAACTACACTCACAAGAGCGGCTCCCATGGTGAAGGACGCAACTGGTGTAGAAGGTCATCCCTCTTTCTATTTTGTTTACACAATTATGTTTTGACTGATAAATCACGGGCAAATAGAGTGAAGATAATTTGTAATATTATTTGGGGCTGGGAACCCCGCTGCCAGCTCTTCTAGCATTTGGATAAGCGGATGAAGCCACTAATCCAGGTGTGTGAGTTCAATCAACAAGTGAGATAAAGATTCTCTATTTGCGTCCTCATGAGCTAAAACAGGAGTAATTTGAAAATTTTAAAGATAGCACATGAGTAATTTACTTGGAGTGGCGGTGAAATACCACATGTAGGTAGGTATGGTGGACACGAATGGCAAGGTTTTGGATTTCAGGTTTGGATGCACGAGAAGCATTCCCTCTCAGTACTTGGTTTTTGGCTAGCAAGGCCGGGTAGCAAGCATAAGAGTTGAAGGAAAACAAACAAATATACATAGGATGAAACCAATCACGCAATATTCATTGAAAGCACAAACGATCTTAACTTGTGAATACTAAGTTTATGAGCTAATAGGAAAATTCCTCTTTCTTATACTAGCAACTCAAATTATTATTTCTGCTGACCCAAGCTAAGTTTGCCAAAACCAACTAGATTAACTTGATGATCTCTAGAGTGATACCAATTACTAATAACAAGCTAAACCATATGACGGAAATTGAAAACTGAAATAATGTGCATAGAAAGTAAATGATGAAAATTCTCATTAATATTTCAAACCAGCAACTCACACCAATGGATACAACGATAACCAATTAGGGAGAGACACTTCCATACTGCAAACCATCCTATATGATAACCTCTCTACTCATGATATGACTCTACTGAAAAACTAAAAAGATAAAAGATAGTGATGTGATACCACGACACTCCCCTCAAGCTTGGAACAAGCCAAGGGGATGCCAAAACCAATGACGAATCAATTCTTCTGTGGTGGTGAATCCTTCTCGATGAGCTTATCAACAGATTCTTCAGATCTTCAATAGAAAACATAAGCATACGCATCACCTCCGTATTGCGATCAACACAGTTTGCATGCCTGTCAGATTTTGAATCCCAGCCACCAAGATTTCCCCCCCACTCTTCCTTAGGTTGTGAGCTTCCTTCATCTGCACGGTTAGAACGATTCATATCCCACATAGAGGGAAAATCTTTATTGGGCACGTTTTTGCTCTGATAATCATGAATTAATGTGTGGAAGTAGTTCTTGACCCCCGCAGCAGGTGTCTTCGAAGCCAGTGAGTAACGTGGAACCTTCCCTCCAGTGCTCATCCCCTCCTGAGCTTCAAGGGATTAGCCACCACCCCAATGCTTGCGATAGTGGCGCGTGGATGCACTCGAGGGTTTTCTTCTACATCTCCTTCAGCTCCACTCTCGATCTCCTCCTGCGGCTTCAGGTCTTGAACATCATCTTCCTTGGGTCCCTTCCCCTTATTGTCGTTGGCGGAGACCATGTTGCTTCTAAAACATAAAACAGATCCTGGCAGAAATAGCTCGAAACAGAAACACGACGAGAAAACGATATACAGACCTCGGGGGGCGGGGGCGGGGGATTATATAGCGAAAAGTTTCATAACGAAAGGAAAGTCCAGGTCGAAAACAAGTCGGAGAGGGGCTCCGAGGCGTCCACACCTAAGGCTGGCGCGGCCAGAGGTGGGCCCGCGCCACCCAATGGTGTGGAGCCTCCGGGCTCCGTCTCCCTCTCGTTTCCAGCTCATAATTTTTATATTTTCCAAAAACAAAAAAAATATAAGTTGGAAGATGTTTCGCGAACATTTTCTTACCAAAATTGTTACCTATTCAAAAACTAACTCTGCAGTTTCTGAAATATGCTTCCTAATGAACTCCTCCGGGATCATGGCTTGAATACAATCAACATTTTTCATTATAAGGATCTCCGGAGATATAATGCTTGAGTCTTTGGGTATTCACCACTTTTGAAGAGTTGTCTTCAAGGGAAACAATTTTAATTGCCCAGACCGATATACCTCTTCGATAACAAAAGGTCATTCCCATCTCGAGAGTAATTTTCCTGCAAAAAATCTGAGGCGAGACCTATACAATAGCACTTTCTCACCAACATGAAATTCTCTTTTAATAATTCTCTTATCATGCCACCTTTTAACTTTCTCTTTAAAGAGCTTAGCACTTTCATATGCTTCACTCCTCCATTCATCTAGAGAACTTAAGTCAAGCAACCTTTTCTCACGAGCAAGTTTAAAATCTCTATTTAGGTCTTTCACTTCCCAATAAGCTTTGTGTTCTAATTCTAGGGGCAAGTGACAAGCTTTTCCATAAAATATTTTATAAGGAGACATGCCCATGGGATTTTTATAAGCAGTTCTATAAGCCCACAAAGCATCATTTAATTTCTTAGCCCAATTTTTTCTAGATTTGTTAACAGTCTTTTGCAAGATAGATTTGATTTCTCTATTTGATAATTCTACTTGCCCACTAGTTTGAGGATGATAGGGTGAAGCAATTCTATGATTAACATCATATTTAGCAAGGGTTTTCTAAAACCACCATGAATAAAACGAGGACCCCCATCAGTCATAAGATATCTAGGTACACCAAACCTAGGGAAAATAATGTCCTTAAGCATTTTTAAAGAGGTTTCACCATCAACACTTTTAGTAGGTATAGCTTCTACCCATTTAGTAACATAATCAACAACAACAAGAATATGAGTATAGCCTTTTGAAGGAGGGAAAGGACCCATAAAGTCAAAACCCCAACAATCAAACGGTTCAATAACAAGAGAATAATTCATAGGCATTTCATTACGTCTAGAAATATTTCCAACCCTTTGGCATTGATCACAAAATAAAACAAATTTTCTAGCATCTTTAAAGAGGTTATGCCAATAAAAACCTGATTGTAGAACTTTATGTGCAGTTCTATCTCCAGCGTGATGTCCTCCATAAGCACTACTATGAAATTTTCTCAATATCTCCTATTGTTCATTTTCAGGAACACATCTTCTCATAGTACCATCAAAACCTTCTTTATATAAGTGTGGGTCATCCCAAAAATAATGCCTCAAATCATAAAAGAATTTTCTTCTTTGCTGAGCTGTAAAGGTAGGAGGCAAATACTTTGAAACAATAAAGTTAGCATAATCAGCATACCATGAACTCTTATGAGAGCTCACTTTTATTGCAGCTAATTGTTCATTAGGAAAACTATCATCAACAGGAATAGGGTCATCAGGGATATTTTCTAATCTAGACAGATTATCAGCAACATGATTTTCAGCACCCTTCCTATCCACAATATGTAAATCGAACTCTTGTAAAAGAAGCACCCATCTAATAAGCCTAGGCTTAGCATCTTTCTTTTCCATAAGCTACTTAATAGAAGCATGATCAATATGAATAGTAACTTTAGAATCAACAATATACTGCCTAAATTTATCACAAGCAAAAACTATAGCTAGGAATTCTTTCTCAGCGGTAGCATAATTCTTTTGAGCAGCATCAAGAGTTTTACTAGCATAATTAATAACATTTAACTTCTTATCTACCCGTTCTCCAAGAACAGCACCTATAGCATAATCACTAGCATCACACATAATTTCAAATGGTAAATTACAATCAGGTGGTTGAACAATAGGGGCAGATATTAAATCATTCTTTAAAATTTCAAAAGCTTCTTTACAATCTTCATCAAAAACAAATGGTAGATCTTTTTGAATAAGATTAGTAAGAGGTTTTGATATTTTAGAGAAATCTTTAATAAACCTTTTATAGAAACCAGCATGACCAAGAATACTACGAATACCTTTAACATCCCTGGGACAGGGCATATTCTCAATAGCTTCAACTTTAGCTCTATCAACTTCAATGCCTCTTTCAGAGATTTTATGTCCAAGAACAATTCCTTCATTAACCATAAAATGGCATTTCTCCCAGTTAAGAACAAGATTAGTCTCCCCACATCTCTGCAAAACTTTATCAAGATTCTGCAAACAGTTATCAAAAGAAGTTCCATAGACGGAGAAATCATCCATGAAAACTTCCACAATTTGTTCACAAAAACCATGAAAGATAGCAGACATGCATCTTTGAAAAGTAGCAGGAGCATTACATAAACCAAAAGGCATACATCTATAAGCATAGGTTCCATAAGGACAAGTGAAAGTTGTTTTCTCTTGATCAAGCTTTTTAACAACAATTTGAGAAAACCCAGAATAACCATCAAGAAAGCAGAAATGAGTTTTCTTAGACAACCTTTCTAACATTTGATCAATAAAAGGCAAAGGATAATGATCTTTCTTGGTGACTTTGTTAACCTTACTAAAATCAATGCACATCCTATAACCAACTACTACTCTTTGAGGAATAAGTTCATTATTTTTATTTGGCACAACAGTCATCCCTCCTTTCTTAGGGACACAATGCACATGACTAACCCATCTACTATCAGCAATAGGATAAATAATGATAGCATCAAGGAGTTTCAATACCTCATTTCTTACCACATCCTTCATCTTAGGATTTAAACGGCGTTGATGTTCAACAACTGTCTTTGCATCAGGTTCAATATTAATAGCATGCTGACAAATAGTAGGAGAAATCCCTTTCAAATCATCAAGAGTATAACCAATAGCACCTCTATGTTTCTTAAGTATCCCCAATAATCTCTCCTCTTCTTTATCAGAAAGTTGAGAACCAATAATAACCGGATATAATTTCTTATCATCAATATGAGCATATTTAAGATTATCTGGCAAAGGCTTTAAATCAAAAACAGGATCTTCCTTGGATGGTAATGTTGTACCCAAGTCTTCCACAGGTAAATTATGTTTCAACATTGTTGGATGATGTAGGAAAATCTCATCAATTTCGTTCCTTTCTTTCAAAAAGACATCACTTTTGTGGTCTTCCATGTATTGCTGCAAAGGATTATTAGGAGCAAGAGCAATAGCAACCAATTGTTCAACTTTATAATTTTCATTAGGAAGTTCAGCTTCATAAGGTGCTTTAGCAAACTTGGAGAAATTAAATTCATAAGACTCTCCATCAAGCTTTGTAAGAATTTTCTCCTTTTTACAATCAATAACAGCACCACAAGTATTTAAGAAAGGTCTACCAAATATAATAGGGCAAGTATCACTAGCAGAAGTGCCTAGTACTAGAAAATCACCGGGATACTTAGTTTTACCACACAAGACCTCCACATCTCTAACAATACCAATTGGAGAAATAGTTTCCCTATTAGCACGTTGAATAATCACATCAATGTATTCAAGTTCACAAGAATCAATTTCATGCATAATTTCTTTATAAAGATCATAAGGAATAGCACTAGAACTAGCGTCAATATCACATAAACCATAATAACAGTGATCACCTATCCTAACAGATACTACAGGAACACTGGGTTTCCTAGGTTTACTAGGGTGAGAGACAATATTAGAAGCATCTTCACAAAATATAATGTGTCCCCCTTCTGCATTTTCAGAAACAAGGTCCTTTACTATTGCTACTGTAGGTTCTACAGTTATTTGTTCCTCAGGTTCTACAAGTTTCCTTGCAGTTTTATTAACCACACTAGCTAAGATAGAATGTTCTTTTTACCTTAGCGGGGAAAGGCATTTTCTCAATATAAGGTTCAGGCACAATAGAATCAATAGTATGAACTTCTACATCTCTAACAGGAACAAAATGACAGTATCTTTATAAGGTGCATGGCACTTGTCCCATTCCTTTTCAGGAATCTCAAAATAAGAAGCAAAAGCCTTATATAAGTTTAAAACAACTTGAGAATCAAGAATATAAGCAGTACTAACATTATGAAAATCCTCAGATGACATAAAGGTTTTAATGCATTCATAGTCATAATTTCTACCTGACTTTCTACCTTTGTCATTCTCCCATGCTTCAATGTTTTCTTGAATACGGTCAAGAAGATCCCATTTGGCTTCATCTTTCATACGTGTAAATGATCCAGAAGAGGAAGCATTCAATAAATCCTTATCATGAAGAGGAAGCATTGCATAGAAATTATTAATAACGATATTACTGGGGAGCTCATGAATGGGGCATTTGAGCATTAGTAACTTCAACCTCCCCCATTCTTGGGCAATAATCTCTCCATCATGAGGCCAAAAATTATATATATAATTCCGATCTCTATGGATTTCACTTGGAGGATAGAATTTAGAGTAAAAGAAGGGGTACAATTTCCTCCCATTCAAAAGTCTGGCTATTTTTTAGCAGATTGAACCATTCAGAGGCTCGGCCTGTCAATGATATAGAGAATAATTTCCTCTTCACTTGGCTCATTGTAATACCTGCACACTTGAAAAACTCGCATAATTCATGTAAAAAGAGAAAATGATCACCAGGTTGGACATTTCCATCCCCTGAATAGCAGTTATCCATAACATGTTTAACAATCTTTATAGGTATTTTATAGGGATCCATATTATCATGCAGTGGGTCACTTACTACCCTAGTAGTGGCAGCAGTGCCCGCAAATAGGGACTCAAAAGGAGTTCCAAACATGGCGTAATAAAGCAGTAGACAGAAATAAAAACATCACTTACAACAGAAGCTTCATTTATCAATTACACTTCCCAATAGCGCTTCACTCCCCGACAACGGCGCCATAAAATAGTATTGATGACCCACAAGTATAGGGGGTGTATCGTAATAATTTAGATAAATAAGAGTGTCGAACCCAACGAGGAGCAGAAGGTGTTGACAAGCAGTTTCGATGAAGGAATAACTGTAAATACTGAAAACAGATTTGTAGGCGTTTTTGATATTGCAAATAAATACAGTGTGAGTAAATAAAATGCAGTAATAATAATTGCAGCGAGTGGCCCAATCCTTTCTTAAGAAAAGTACAAGACAGTGAGTTTACTTATGATTAACAAACGTTCTCGAGGACACACGGGAGGTTTCTGTCAAGTGCTTTCGTTCCATGCAGCTGAATAACTTTGGTGTTTTGATAAGTGTTGTGTGGGTGAATCTATGCTAATGTACCGTCCCATCCAAGACTAATACATACTTGTGATTATACCCCTTGCAAGCATCCACAACTACAATAAAGTAATTAAGAAATAAATCTAACCACAACTTTAAACTCCGGGATCCTACGCTCCCTCGTGTAATGGTTTCCTAAGGGGGTTTAGGTTTCTGTAACCAGGCAACCCCACAATTAGTATCCAAATACACGATGCATTCCCCTAGGCCCATAAATGGTGAAGTATCATGTAGTCAACGTTCACATGACACCACTAGAAGAATAACACCACAACTTAAATATCAAACATTAATATTATTCAACATTACTTCACTACTAACAACTTGACTTCTCCCATGTCCTCAAGAACAGCACGAACTACTCACAACACATCATATGGATCATAATCAGAGGTGATATAATGGATTATAACAATCTGGTCATAAAGTGCAAACACGGATAAATCTCACAAGCATCAACTACTAACAAGTAATCCACACCGGGAGAGAGATCTAATGTAAAACAACGATAGAGGCCCCTAATTGTTACAGTGGGATGAAGGTGGATGATGAGGGTGCTGGTGATGGTGGTGATGACGATGATGATGACGATCTTGATGATGCCCGGAGCGATAACGGTGACGATGGCGGTGATTTCCCCTCTCCGGAGAGGAATTTCCCCGACAGATTTCTCCCTGCCAGAGAGCTTTTCTCTCTCGGGTGTTTTCTGCCCCGCAGCGGCGGCAGAATAATTCTTCGAGGATGGAATGAGGATTAGGGTTCCCTCGGGGTCAGGGGGATAAAGATGACCCCCGGAGGTGGGCCAGGGTGGCCACACCCCTAGGAGGCGCGACCTGGGGAAGGGCGCGCCACCCCTAGGTGTGGGCGCCTGGTCTGGCTGTGTTCCTCCTCGGGACTTTTAGGAACACCCGGATGTCCCCCTTCCTCTTCTGATCTTCTGAAATATGGTATCTTGACGGTGCTTTTTCCATCAGATTTTCTGGTCCCGGTGTTTATTCTCCAAAAATTATAAAACATGCAAAATAAGATAAAATAACATAAGAGATGCATTATAACATGAAATATATCGATGAATAACAGAAAATTATGATATAGAATAGTGATGCAAAATGGACGTATCAATCGCCTCTTCACAAAGCAGCAGGGGCATGGGTAAAAGAGTTGCTTTTCGTGCTTTGGAGCATATGCACAATGCCGAATAGATCAATGGGACATATGTTATTTTCCTGATTTATGGAGCAGAAGCAGTGCTTCCTACGGACATGATCCATGATAGCCCTATAGTGCAAACATACGATGAAGCGGATGCCAAAATTGCACGTCAGAATGTCGTCGATCTTCTGGAAGAGGAACGGGAACTTGTGTTACAAAGATCCGCCATTTATCAGTAGGGTTTGAGGCGATATCTTAGCCAGAAAATCAAGAACCGTTTTTAAAGAAGATGATCTAGTGTTAAAAAGGGTGCAGGAATGAAAACAAAAGTTAGCCCCAGTATGGGAGGGACCTTTCATCATTACCAAAGCTATGAAAAATGGTCAGACTACCTTGTAGATATTCGGGATGATGAAGAAGACCCAAAAAAACAAGAATCACAAGAGGAAAAGACACATAGATGTAGAGCTAGACGAGACAAAATGGCCATGGAGCATCCAACAATTACGTCCTTTCTATACCTAGTCCAATTCTATGTAAAAATTATTGAGATCATGAAATAAAGTCTTTCAATTTTTTATGTCTTTTACCATTTAATCATGTTCCGTCCTTTCTATTTCCCAATGATCTTTCAATTTTCTTCAATGTTAACCCGAATTTTACCTGCTTTCTCGGAGTTAATAAAACTGAATGCTTTTAGCCTTAAAAAGCTTACAGAACCCCAGTTTTTGCTTACGAGCCTAGAGTTCATGCTTTTAAAGATCCTATTTACTTAAGTATTATATGATTGTTTGTGTGTTGGGTCACTTTATTAGTAAGTTAAAGTGCTAAAGCGTATGACTAATGATTCCGAGTTTATACTGATTGGTTTTTTATCCCGTTTGCTCGGCTTGAAGATCTCATACTTTCGTATTCGCTAAAACACTAAGAAAAGCCAAAGCATACAATACAGAAACTTAAAAGAATGGGAGACAAATTTTCTTGCACAGATAAATTTATCGCAAAAGCTTAATTGCTTATACAAAACAGGAAATTGGAATGCATTACATAAGTGAATGTTACATTAGTAAAACAGTAATGCAGTCTTCCACCTTCTGGCACTCGCAAGGCATGGATCTACTCGTCGCCCTGGTCGTCATCATCGTCATCGCTATCACTCGGATTCTCCGGAGTTGAAGGATTTTCCTCTTCCAGGTAGTAGGTGGTGCTGGAGACCATCCGAGTAATCTTGGAAGCAAAGCCCTTGATGGACTTTAAGATATCCTCCCTTTGAGCATTGGTATACCCTTAAGGAATGCCGGTTGGGATGCGCCAAGTCCCGGCGGTTAGATAATACATTTGCATAATCCCAAGGGCTATGCGCACTCCACCGCGAGCGACAGACTAAATCCATGACTGGCGTTGAGCGATGACTTCTTCGAACATAGCCACCGGTTGCCTGATGTCGGAATATTGATCCTTTATGTCCGGAAGAAGCTTCCTTACAAGCTTTCTCCCAGATTTCTTCATGTTCTCGACAAAGCCGCCGAAAGCTCGAATCCGATCGATCCGAGGAGCGAAGTCACCTTCGACTATAAAGTATGAAAGAGAAAATATTAGTATAACTCGGAAAAATAATAGTTAGTTCAACACTGAAAGAACAACCAAAAAAGATGAAAAGCATACCAAGGACATGCTTGTCGATTTCCGAGATTTCCTCCAGTCGATCGTTCAAGGTGGTCTCCAAGTCACGAATGACGACAGCATCCTTTTTGCTTTAAGCCTTAAGCCGAGCCTCGGCATCCGCCAAGGCCTTACGGCTTTCAGCTAGCTCCTTTTGGATATTCAAATTATCCTTGTGAAGTAGAAGGTTCTCTTTATGGAGTTGTTGAGCGTTGCAGGCATCCGCAACAATTTGCTTTGCTTCAGCAAGCAAGGCTGAAAGGACGGAAAAAAGTTAACGCGAAAGGACTAAAACTCGCAAGACAAAGGTAAACAAGGAAAAAGATAAAACATACTTACATGCATTCACCTTGCATTGCTTCCAAAGCTCGGATTCTCTGTCTTCTTTGATTTTAAGGAGTGTTCGCACCTTTTTATTTTCTACGGTAAGCTTCTCGAGCACTTCCTTGTTGATATGCTCGGAAGTTTGCTGCGAAAAAACGGAAAAGATGAGATGTTAAACCCAAAGGAAGAAAACAACATTCTAAAAAGCATTAACACGAAGAGTGTTTTCCGGTTAATGCTTGGGGGCTAGGAGTATACCTGGCTCATCCTTTGGAGACCCGAAAGCATTTTGGAGTACTCCTTTCTATATTCAGTGAAGGAGATCCCCAGGTGGCAAATGTCGTCTTGTATGACCCTCCGAGGGGAGAAGGTGTAGTTATTCTGTATTATCAAACCGCTTTTCGGCCAAGGACAGATTAGAGGTGCTTTGATGAAACGTTGTTACCCACTCATGCATATAACCATCTTTGTCAAAGCATTCTTCTTGTTTTATCTGGAAGCTTTTGTCAAAAAAACGGAACGCTTTCGTCAAGGCTGACGAAATACGTTCCTCCTTCTTCTTGTTGCGCCGCCCTTTCCTGCACATTCGGAATGGATGTATCATGCTGGCTGGTCTGGCTAGGAAGGAGAGATACTCGTCATGCAGAGGGACATAATGCTCTCCCAAGACATCTGTTGTTGGAGTATCAGGGGCGACGACGGGAGAAGGCTTTGGGTCTCGGTGGACAACCACCTTCCGTCTTTTCAATTTATTCCCCTTAAGAGGGGCGGGAGAGACTGAAAATAATAAAAGTGAGACTAAGAATTAATACAAAGAAACTAGTGCAAGGAAAGGGAAAGGTATGAAAAGTACAATACGTGGAAGTTGCGACGGCTATGTCATCGAGGTCTATGATTTCCGGGGTGGAAGCAGCCTTTTTGCGGTTCCTACCTCTAGCTGCTGCAAACTTGGCTTTCAGAGCCGCCTCTTCCTCTGCAGATACCAGTTGATCCTTTGGGAGAGTCTCAAGCTGCAAAGCATAAAATGCAGTTAGTATGCATTTATGTGTGCAAAGTATAACCTTCCCAAAAGGAAAAAAAATGAATTACCTTGGGAGGAGGATTCTTGGCGGTATACATGGCTAAACTCTCCGTGTATTGGGTACGGAGGGAAAACCAGGTGGTTCACCCTCTTTCGGAAAACTTTGTCCGACATGCCAGTCCGGGTTACCCGCATGGAGTCATCAGGGGCCTCGTAAGTACATAGGACACTGCCGGAGCAGTGAGAAAGAGGTTGAAGCCGCCATCCGAGCCAGCATAAGACGGTGTCCATCCCCGTGAGAGGCGGGACTAAGGCAACCAGATTGTAGATCTGCCTTTTGATCCTTAGAAGTTATGGCAGCAATTCCTGGACGGCGTCCAGAGCCCAGTTATCTCTAGGAGAGGCGGCAGAGTTGACAAAATGCGAGATCCCAGTATCCTTTCCAGGATAAGGGATGTCCTGATAATAGAAAAATGAACCCGTCCAATGTTTGGCGGATTCACTGATTTTAATTTTTGGGAACCACTCTTTCCTACCTCGGCGCAGGTTGAAAGTAATGGTTCCACAGACGGGAGGAAGACCGTCAGAAGTATTGTGTTTCACGTAGAAGCAATACTGGAAAAAATCTAACCTAGGTGCTATTCCTAGGCCCTTGAACAAGGATTGAAAGCTAGAAAGATAAATAATAGAATTGGGAGAAAGACTGTGAGGCTGAAAGCCGTAGTGGTGGGAAGCCCAAACCTCTAAGAATATGAGACGCAAGCACCACCCGTTCTCCGTCTTCCGGCTTCGGTTCTTTGTTCTCTTCCTCGATCCGCCATTTATCCTTAAGGATAGAGCCATCCTTCTCCAAGCTCTAGAAAAGAGTCGAAGTTATGGAACAAAGGAGCCAATTGCCAGCTTCGGCTCCTCGTTCTTCTTCTTCACCTCCGGCGTCCGTTTCACCTTCTGCATCCTCGACGATGCAGGGTGCATTTTCTTCGCCCCCCGATTTCGGGATAGGGGCGGTGGAGTGGTGGAGGGAGGAGTAGATGCAGATCCGGCGGGGAAGTTAGGGTTTCTCCCCACCGATGCGCCCGCGGAAATCTCTGGTGCGGCCGTGGAAGCCCTCGGAATATTTGATGGAGGCACGGAAGAGCTCGCCGCGGTCGACGGAGCTCCCACAAATGTGGCCGCAGGTGTCTTTGTGGGGTCCGTGGCGGAGGTGGCCGCGTGCGCATCACCGGTGGGCACGGTAGCATGAGGATTCCCTCCGGTATTCACAGAGGAGGAGGGCTTCGCCGGAATGAAGCTTGAACCGCCGATGGTGGGTTTGCTCCGGCGAAGGAACTCTCTCTCGTTCTTGTGAAGGAATCTCTCTCGTGCGTTTTTTGTCTCGAGGAGGTTGCAATGAGCGGGAACGAAAGAAGATGAAATGGGGGGCGACCGAGTGGCATTTATAGGCCATTTGTGCTAAGATTGGTCCAACGGCTAATTTAGCCGTTTGATGCATTTCCGCGTGTCCCGCGAAAAATCCGGGATACGGCGAGGTGGCACATTGATGTCTAATCTCCTTGTTTCTTGCGCCAAAATCTAGCAGGGATTCGCTTTTCAGTCTTTGAACAAATCCAAATTGCGGTGACGTAAGCATGATTTTTGCGCTTACGTCATGGTTAATAGGTTCCTTCTAACCGAAGGTTTCAAAGAAATGTGGGATTCCCCAAAGGACGGCTTTGGCATGAAAATGTTTGGGAAAAAAGATTCAAGACTGGACGCCATCTTTTCTAGTTCATAGCTTTCGGGAAAAGACGATGAATGGAGGTCTTAATTCTTCTTGGGGGCTAATGTCGGATATATGCCAAATGCGGGTATGACCGGCATTGGCCAAAGGCCGGCCTGGGTGGACCATAGGCAATGGAGCAAAGTCCATTAGACGACCCAGTAAGTTGGTGCACAGGAAGACAGATTCTAGAAGAATCCGGATTACAACCCAATACGTAATCCGGCTTGGAGAAGAAGACGGGCGTCTTGCACACCAAGAATAGGAATACTTTCCTTAGACCCCACGTTTTCCTTCCTGTAAGACATAGTCCGGCTGCATATATAAAACCGGACGGGAGCCGCCTGAGGGGACGATATCGAAAATCTAGACTCACATTGTACTTTGTATACTTCAGACTTTAGACCTGATATAGTGAGATTGCGGGAGTAGTGAGACGCCATTGTTGCGACGTACCAAACCTGGGTAAACTCGTATTCCTGTCTACGACAACTTCCCTACATTTCCACCCACAATCTACTCAAAGACTTATGACACCCACTGTCATGAACCATACTACGAACACTCGACATGCCTACTTCGATCGAGACATCAGTTATAGACAGAATCCAAGGGATGGGTGCACCTACTACACTACTGCTAGGTCTCAAGATACAGAACAAAAAAGAATGAAAGATTAGTCGGGGATCGATGGAGTAGATCAGCATAGGAGGGAGCAGTGCCCACGACCAGTCATCTGCAAGCACGGTCAGCACCGGCCGGAGGTCCAGCAACCGCAAGCCCGTCTTGGCCTAATTGAGACCTACTTTTATGCAATTCTCAGCTACTTTATGTTCCCAAATTATTGGTTAGCAATTTGATTATACGGAGGTTTACTGAATTTATTCTTCAATTTTACAAATTGCCACAGCCATTGGAAATGCCACTCATGGAATAATTTATTTTGTCTGAAAAAGAAAAAAAAATGACATAAGAGAAGTTGAACAATTGATTTGAATATTGACTAATATCTACTGGTTTTTTTCAAGCTCTGCCGCTGGGTAGAAGATTATGAAGTGACTGAATTGGTTCTTGCACACAATCACAACCTTTATTTGTCACAAACCTTTCATTTGATGGTATCACAACAAAATATTTCAAAAATGCAAGCCTTTGAAATTGAAATGGCGGATGATTCTGGAATTGGGACAAAAGCCGCACATGAGCTGGCTAGTCGCCAAGTTGGTGGGCCAATGAATCTTTCCTACATTTGTCGTGATCATAGAAATTATTTGCAGAGCAGGGCCAGAGGCAATTGGCATAAGTATACTTTGCAATTGGATCGCGAAGAAGATATATCCAATATATTTTGGGCCGGTGCTAAGATGATCATTGATTATGCACATTTCGGCGATGTTGTTACATTTGGCACTATACCTTTGGTACGAATAAAGAATATAGGACTTTTGGTGTCTTTCTTGGATTCAACCAATTTTAGGAAACAATCATCTTTGGTGCTGCTCTAATGTTTGATGAATCGTTCGCCTCTTTCAAATGGCTATTTGAGGCTTTTCTAGCTGCACATAATGGGAAGCAACCTAGAACTATCTACACCGATCAAGACAGCACATTGGAAAATACTATTGAGAACGTATTCACCCAAGCATGGCGTGGAATGTGCACCTTTAACATAATGCAGAATGTTGTCAAACACTTATGCCATGTTAAAGATCAAGAATCACCTCCCGTAAAAGGAAAAAATAAAACGGACGAAGAACCACACATTCTCTTGGACTTTAGTGCTTCTATGTTTGAAATTGAGGACAACGCTGAATTTGAAGAATCATTTGACATAATGAGGAGTAAGGTGGAGAAGAAGTCATGGTTTCATAGTATATATTGTTGGAACGCGTAGAGATAAACAAAACTTTTTCCTACGTGGTACTTTCAAGATCTAACCGAGGTAGAAGGCCACGATGATTACCACTAGACGCGCGGTTGCGGATTATCGATGAAGCGCGTCGGGGCAGTGCAGTCCCACGATCCGATCCAGCCGATCCTCGAAGTGCTGAACGTACGGCACCTCTGCCGGTATCCACACGTACGAGGAGGAGCTCCGACGGCAGACTGCTAGGTCTGGTGCGACGGCTGGACTGAGTGGGGCTAGGGTTCCCAACGCATGGGGGTGGACTAACGTGCCCGCTGGGCA
Organism: Alopecurus myosuroides; assembly: GCA_028641055.1. Lineage (NCBI taxonomy): Eukaryota > Viridiplantae > Streptophyta > Magnoliopsida > Poales > Poaceae > Alopecurus > Alopecurus myosuroides. The sequence continues at coordinate 195,786,366 of CM054062.1, forward strand.
ACCTGCGCCCCTCTTTATATAGCGAATGGTAGTGGGCTTCACAACACTTGTGACCCATTCCCTCTGTGAGTCCGACTCACAAAATCCAGTCCATTTCCGGTTCGGGTCCAACCCAACCAATACATTTGCTCCCGCTCTTAAGTGTGCGACCCTGCAGGCTCATGGCGACTTGGACACGATTGGAGTCCAACTCCCAGTCGATCAATCGGTAGCGGCTCCTAGCCGAATTGCCGACTCCCAAGTCCCATTGAGTCATAACGACATACCTTTCAATGTGATATTCATCTTAGTCCCTTTTGCCTCACGATATACCTTGTCGAACTATAGGCGATTTATCGTCATCCCTTAAATAGTTCGACTCTCTTCTCGATCCGTGATATGTGATTCATCTGACTAACTCTTAGTCAACCGACACAGTTAACACTTAACTGAGTCGCGCATGGCCATGCTTCCTGAATCATATCACTCGAGAGGGCCCAGAGAATATCTCTCCATTCGGAGGGGCAAAATCCCATCTTGATTATCCACATCACGCAGCTTGTTTCTCATTCGACGCGAACTCTGCCTTTATAACTGCCTCGTCACAGAGCAGCGTTTAACAGAATCTAAGTCGATGATCCACAACTCGGATTGTGCGACAAGCTCAGGTCTAAGGATTACATTGATTGAGACATGCAAATGACGACTTGCTCGTTGCATCTCAATATGGGTCCGTCCGACTTGCTAAACTCTTTAGCCAAGTCCGTGATCGTTGGAATGGCATCACCATGCCCATGACAAGTGGAACCATGTCATCGGCCAACACTCATATTAGTCTAGGATGTGTGTCCAGAACAACCTGAACGACCAAGGACAATTAGTATGAACAACATGAATACATAGTTCCACAATCGAATCACATATTCAATGACATATATCAAATGTTCAAACCAAAGGACAACTTAATAACTTTATGAATACATTGGGAATTACATCATCCATGATGTTTGTTCTTCTGGTGTTGTCTAGGTTCCTTGGCTTGTGCGATAGCACCATTGTTGTCACAATATACGTCCAAAGGATTGGACGCGTCCTGAACCACACCAAGATCTATCAGGAGGTTCCTGATCCAAACAGCTTCCTTTGCCGCCTCTGAGGCAGCAATATACTCAGCCTCTGTTGTAGATGCAGACACCGTATCTTTCTTGGAACTCTTCCAGCTCACAGCTCCTCCGTTCATTACGAACACGTATCCAGATTGCGAACGAGAATCATCTGAGTCGGTGAGATAACTCGCATCTGTGTAACCCTTTACACTGAATTCCTCATCACCTCCATAAACTACGAACATTTCCTTAGTCCTTCTCAAGTACTTAAGGATGTTTTTAACCGCTGCCCAGTGGGCTTCGCCAGGGTCAGCCTGGTATCTGCTCGTAACACTTAGATCATAGGAAACATCTGGCCTAGTACAAATCATGGCATACATGATGGATCCGATTGCCGAAGCATACGAGATCACACTCATCCGACTTCGCTCATCAGTCGTCGAAGGACACTTAGTCTTGCTAAGTTTTATGCCATGGGACATCGGCAAGAATCCCTTCTTGGACTCTTCTATTTTGAATTTCTTCAAAACTTTGTCCAGATATGTACTCTGACTCAATCCAATGAGCCGCCTTGATCTATCTCTATAGATCCTGATTCCTAATATGTAAGTCGCTTCACCCAAATCCTTCATTGAGAAACTCCTTTCCAATGACTCTTTGGTTTCTTGCAACATCATGACATCATTTCCAATCAGTAATATGTCATCCACATATAAGATTAGAAAATTTACTTTGCTCGCACTAAACTTCTTGTATAAAAAAGAATCATGATCGCTCTTGATGAAGCCAAACGATTTGACTACCTCATCAAAGCGAATGTTCCAACTCCGAGATGCTTGCTTCAACCCATAAATGGATTTCTGAAGCTTGCATACCTTGTCAGCATTAGCCGGATCGACAAAACCTCCGGGCTGTATCATATACACGTCCTCAGTTAAATTTCCATTAAGGAAAGCCGTCTTGACATCCATCTGCCATATCTCATAGTCGAAATAGGCTGCTATGGCTAACATGATCCGAATTGATTTAAGCATCACTACGGGCGAGAAGGTCTCGTCGTAGTCAACTCCTTGAACCTGCCGGAACCCCTTCACGACAAGTCGTGCTTTATAGACGGAAATATTTCCATCCATATCAATTTTCTTCTTAAAGACCCATTTGCACTCGACGGGTCTTGCACCGTCAGGCAGATCAACCAAATTCTAAACTTGGTTTTCTTCCATGGACTTTAACTCGGATCTCATGGCTCCAAGCCATGACTCGGAATCAGATCTCACCATCGCTTCCGAATAAGTTGCCGGCTCATTACTGTCTAACAGTAAAACATTACGAGCATTTTGTAATCTGGCAGATCTCCGTGGTTCAGGTGCTGTTACCGGCGTAGGTACCATGACTGGCTCAGCCTCCAAGGCCCTTGCCAACTCGCCCCTAGCTGGTTCTTCTCGAATTTCTTTGAGTTGCACTGTGCTCCCATTGACTTCCCGACTGAGAAACTCTTTCTCAAGGAAGACACCATTCCGAGCGACAAACACTTTGCCCTCTTCCCGGTTGTAGAAGTAGTATCCTAAGGTTTCCCTCGGATACCCCACGAAAATACACTTATCCGACTTGGGCGTGAGCTTGTCTGACTGTAGTCGTTTGACAAATGCTTCACAACCCCAAATCTTAAGAAAAGACAAACTTGGCTTTTTGCCAGTCCACATCTCATGCGGTGTCTTCTCTACTGCCTTTGATAGTACTCTGTTTAGTGTGAACGCTGCAGTTTCTAGACAATAACCCCAAAATAATAAGAGTAGATCTATCCGACTCATCATTGATCGTACCATGTCCAACAAGGTCCGATTTCTCCGTTCCGATACACCGTTTCTCTGCGGTGTACCCGGCGGAGTGAGTTGAGGAACTATTCCACAACTCTTTAGATGGTCATCAAACTCATGGCTCATGTACTCGCCTCCAAGGTCCGACCGTAAAAACTTTATTTTCTTGCCGAGCTGATTCTGTACCTCACTCTGGAATTCCTTGAACTTTTCAAAGACTTCCGACTTGTGTTTTATTAAATAGATATATCCATACCTACTCAAATCATCAGTGAAGGTAATGAAGTACTCATAACCACGTCTGGCTGTCGTGCTCATTGGACCACATATATCATTATGTATTAGTTCCAACAAGTCGGACGCCCTTTCACAACTCCTTGCAAAAGGTGTCTTGGTTATTTTGCCTAGTAGGCATGATTCGCATGTCTCGAATGACTCTAAGTCGAACGAAGTTAGAAGTCCATCATCATGGAGCTTCTTCATGCGCTTCCAACTTATATGACCAAGCAGACAGTGCCAAAAGTAAGTCATATTCAGATCATTTGGTTTCAACCTTTTAACATTTATGTTATAGACCGATTCACTATCAACATTTAAAATAAATAACCCGTTCTGAACGGGTGCAAAGCCATGAAACATATCATTCAAATATAAAGAACAACCATTATTCTTAATATTCGACTCATAACCTTGTCTCATCAAACATGAGGCGGAAATAATGTTTCGACTAAGCACTGGAACATAATAACAATTATTCAATTCCATTAAAAATCCTGAAGGTAAATGAAGTTGCATCGTGCCGACTTCCAACGCAGCGACTCTCGCCTTGTTGCCGACCCGAATACCAACCTCTCCTCTTGCCACGCTCCTAGTTCTTACCAGTCCCTGCAACGAGTTGCATATGTGAATAACTGATCCGGTATCATATACCCAAGAACTATTAGGCGCATCAACAAGATAAATGTCTATAACATTGCACACAAGCGTACCTGAGTTGGAAGTCACACCTCCACTCTTGGCTATGTCAGCCAAATACTTGGTGCAGTTCCTCTTCCAGTGGCCATCCTGCCTGCAATAGAAGCAATTGGCTCCGGCTGTAGGAGAAGGCTTAGTCTTTGAGGAAGCGCTCTGGACAGGGCCATGGGCGTCGCCCCTGACTTATCCTTCTTCTTCTTAGTCCAAGAACTCTTCTTGAACTTAGCCTTATTCTGCACCATCAACAGTTGACTGACGCCTTTCTTAAGATCAGCCTCTGCCGTTTTGAGCATCCCATGTAATTCAGTGATACTCTTATCCATACCATGCATATGGTAGTTCGAGATAAACGGACCATACGCACTAGGAAGAGAGTTCAGAATTATATCAGTAGCGAACTCTTTTTGTTAATTGGGAAGCCCAGCCGATCCAGAGACTGTATGTAACCAATCATCTTGATTACATGCGGACTCAGTGGATCGCCGTCTTTTAGCTTATATCCCAGCAAAGCTTGAGAGACTTGATATCTCTCGGTCTTTGCCTGAGCCTAGAACATACTTTTGAGGCTTTCGATCATATCGTAGGCCTCAACATTCTCGAACTGCTGCTGCAAGTCCGGTTCCATGTGTGCAAGCATAAGACAGCTAATTTCCGTAGACTCATCTCTAGTCTTACGGTAGGCATTCATGACTGCGACAGTCGCATCGTCATCTGGCTCTTCTGGAAGTGGAGTTTCTAGAACATATTCTTTCTTTTCATGCTTGAGGACTATCCTCAGATTACGGTACCAGTTGGTGAAATTAGTTCCATTAAGCTTATCTTTCTCTAGGATTGACCTCAACGCAAAAGTGGACAACTGAGGAAGGTTGCTAGGTGCCATTGATCTACAACAGAAAATATGAAAAAACACTTAAGACATGTATTCATAAAAGAGCAGGCATATTAAACGCCTTAATACTTATGCTCCCACTAGAACCAACATCCCTCCGATGGTTGCTAAGTGATTCAAGATCCTAAATAAGCAAGCCGACTAGTGAGCTTTAGCATCACCGCTAGTCGTCAAGTGATCTAGGCAGGAAACACCTTGCCAATCGTATCCCTATACGACTCCTGTTAGTTGGGTGGCATCACATGCCCCGGCTCCCAACCTTCCTCGCCCCGAGCCCCACAACCGTTGTGATGGACTCGTCTAGATTACCAAGTGCTTCTTCTTGTAAGAGTCTGACTCAAACCCACTTAATCGGAAAGAATTGGTAGCACCTCAATTTCATGAGCCCACTACCAAGAATGTCCGACTTGTGATGGTGCAGCACTGGCGGGGCGACCGACTACACCTTCATTGAGGGATTAAAATCTACCAACTATCTAAATAGAGGTAAATAGAGACATAACAATAACAAAAATAAAGCAATTATAATGTGAAATGGTATGGCTCTCTTCATGGTGATCTCCATCTCCACGAAGCTTGTAAGTCGACTCGTGCCAACTCTTGTCACGTGTCATCTTACTCCATGTAGCCGACTCGTATATCGACTTGCATGCCTTTCGGGTTCTCCAACAAGCTACACTAGTTAGTAAATGAAAATTTACATAGAGAATCCAACACGCAGGCCGGTATACAATAAAATGACAGCACCTAGGCTCCAGCCGGCTGACAAGAACATGATACGCAGATCATGTATGGATTACACACATCACATGCACATAAGCCATACCATTAATAACTTCCTGCAAAAACAAGTTATGCATAGACACGATATCTACCGGCGTTGTGAAACTCGTAACGACATCTAAGGCGCTACGACAGGGCGAAGCCGGCGGTCCCATCTGCATCCCGATCATGGATTTCTTCATCGGATAAAACGATTTTACCCAAATCTGATCTGTATTCCGATTCGATCAAACTCTTTGATCTTCGATCACCGCAACTGGATTTATGTGTCACGGTATACCCCGATGGCGGAAACCGACCGGTAGGGGTAAGTTGTTCCATGACCTTAGCAGTATGATCACGGAAACCTGATCATCCATTAACCCCGAGTACGATTGATCCAAACAAACTTGTCTCATAGACCGACCACCAAAACAGCAATTAGATCACATCTAACGCTAACTACATATCACATATATACGGATCTCAGGCCTAATACCAGAAGCTACCGCTCTGATACCATTGTTGGAACGCGTAGAGATAAACAAAACTTTTTCCTACGCGATACTTCCAAGATCTAGCCGAGGTAGAAGGCCACGATGATTACCACTAGACGCGCGATTGCGGATTATCGATGAAGCGCGTCAGGGTAGTGCAGTTCCACGATCCGATCCAGCCGATCCTCGAAGTGCTGAACGTACAGCACCTCTGCCGGTATCCACACGTACGAAGAGGAGCTCCGACGGCAGACTGCTAGGTCTGGTGCGACGGCTGGACTGAGTGGGGCTAGGGTTCCCAACGCATGGGGTGGACTAACGTGCCCGCTGGGCAACCTGCGCCCCTCTTTATATAGCGAATGGTAGTGGGCTTCACAACACTTGTGGCCCATTCCCTCTGTAAGTCCGACTCACAAAACCCAGTCCATTTCCGGTTCGGGTCCAACCCAACCAATACATTTGCTCCCGCTCTTAAGTGTGCGACCCTGCAGGCTCATGGCGACTTGGACACGATTGGAGTCCAACTCCCAGTCGATCAATCGGTAGCGGCTCCTAGCAGAACGTGCCGACTCCCAAGTCCTATCGAGTCATAACGACATACCTTTCAATGTGATATTCATCTTAGTCCCTTTTGCCTCACGATATACCTTGTCGAACTATAGGCGATTTGTCGTCATCCCTTAAATAGTTCGACTCTCTTCTCGATCCGTGATATGTGATTCATTTGACTAACTCTTAGTCAACAGACACAGTTAAGACTTAACTGAGTCACGCATGGCCATGCTTCCTGAATCATATCACTCGAGAGGGCCCAGAGAATACCTCTCCATTCAGAGGGGCAAAATCCCATCTTGATTATCCACATCACGCAGCTTGTTTCTCATTCGACCCGAACTCTGCCTTTATAACTGCCTTGTCACAGAGCAACGTTTAACATAACCTAAGTCGGTGATCCACAACTCGGATTGTGCGACAAGCTCAGGTCTAAGGATTACATTGATTGAGACATGCAAATGACGACTTGCTCGTTGCATCTCAATATGGGTCAGTCCGATTTGCTAAACTCTTTAGCCAAGTCCGTGATCGTTGGAATGGCATCACCATGCCCATGACAAGTGGAACCATGTCATCATCCAACACTCACATTAGTCTAGGGTGTGTGTCCAGCACAACCTTTGCGACAAAGGACAATTAGTATGAACAACATGAATACATAGTTCCACAATCGAATCACATATTCAATGACATATATCAGATGTTCAAACCAAATGACAACTTAAGAACTTTATGAATACATTGGGAATTACATCATCCATGATTGCCTCTAGGGCATATTCCCAACATATATAAGGTCAAAGAGAAATGGGATGAATGCTATATGAGAGATGTTTTCTCATTGGGTATGAGGAGTACACAATTAAGCGAAAGTTTCAATAATGACTTGAAAAAACTTTTGAAATCATATTTTGATATCCTTCGGTTCTTAAAGCATTTTTAATGGGCAGTGCAAGGAAAAAAGACACAAGGAACTAGATGCATAATTTGAAGCACAGAAGAAAATACCTAGAGTAAGAATGAAGGCACCTATGTTGGTGCAAACAAGCAAGATATACACGCCCATTATATTTGAAGCATTTCAGGTTCAACACGATAGATCCATGGCTGCATACACAAGAATACTAGATGGAAATAACACATATGCTATTGCAATTGGGAGTGGGGGCGATGATTTAGCCTTTCTGGAGAAGCAGCACATAGTTGTTGGTAATCCTTTGGAGAAAACAGATTTATGCAGCTGTGGGTTGTTTACAAGGACTGGGATATTGTGTTTCCATACTTTGAAAGTTCTTGACTTGATGAATATTAAGTTGTTTCCAGACCATTATATTTTGAAGCGATGGACAAGGGATGCATGTTGTGGAACCATATAAGACAATCAAAGAAGAAGCATTGTTGAAAATCTGAACTTAGATGCTATGCTTGGTTATAGGTTTCTCTCTCATAAATTTCTTAGCTTGGTATATCCAAGTAGCTGGCTCTCCATATTGTCGCTTGTTAGTGAACGAGGCACTTGATTTCCTTGGTAAGCAACTAAGCATATTGAGGAAAAAATGAACGCATCTTCAAATATATTAAATGATCAACAATGTTGAAGAAGTTCGACAAGAAGAAGATTTGCTTAATGCTTCACGCCTAAAGAAAAAGGCGGTTCAACCAAGAAGTAAGAAATGCAAAAGAGGTTGGATCGACAAATTCCGCAAGTTCAGAAAAAAAGTGTCAAAGAAAGCTAGTGTATTTTCCTTTAAAAAAGCTTCCAGTCTCTTATTCTTATTACACACATGGAATAGTAACAAGTTGAAATTTTAATGCAGCAACAAGAAAACCATGGTGCTGTAAGAACTCAAGTCGCAATGGATAATGCAACTAGGGACAACAAAGATGAGCCTGAACAAGTCAGTGACATGGGTAGCATCACTAGTTACACTCAACTAAATATATGGAAATGCAGCCATATATTTAAATACTAATTTTGATGCAAAATTATATTTCTCTCGCTCACTTGTTCATTTATGATTGCAGGGTAATAGTCAAGCTGCTGATTTATGACTCCAATATCTTCTCTAGGCCTCTCTTTAATAGTCTGCCATTATGCTATTTTGTTTCTGGAATGTTCATACACTGATTTACAGTGCCAAAACTGAATGTTTGGTGCTCTTTTGTTTCATGGAGCTGGACACTATGACTATACTGATCTGCAACCCATCTGCACTAGTTAATTCCATGGATACGGTGTTTGGTGGTCTTTTTGTTTACTAAAGCTTCAGACTGAATGCTCCGTTTTAATGCAGATTCCATGGGCAGAAGTGCCCAGCTTCATACAGCATCATTGTACTGTTTTAATACAGATTTGTTGGAAACTTTGACTAAAGTAAAAAACTGTGTCTTGCTTAAATCTAGTGCTAATTTGAGAAAAAATCTGTAGTGAAAACTAGTAGAATAGAGCAACGATTCTTATGTTTCTACTCCTATTGAAATTTGGCAAAATAAAATTAGGCACATAAGAAGTTTGTTACGTGGATGGGCTAAGTACATTAGTGGAGAATATAAGATTCTGAGAGATCACTTGCCGCTTATTATAAATTGGTTAGATTTAAAAGTGTAGACATCTGCTCCAAGTAAGATCGAGATGGCTCCTAAGAGAGAGGCTGGTGAGTTTCTGGCTAAATTGCAACGTGATGAGGAGTCTAAATGGGCTGAATGTCCAAAGGTGAAACATATTTAGTAAGGGGGGTAATAATACTAGGTATTTTCATCTCATTGCTAATGGGAAGCATCGTAAAAAGAAAAAAAAATGCTAGAACAAGATGAGGGGATGATAATGGGACAAGAAAACTTGAAGTTGTTTATATCTAAATATTATAAAAAATTGTTTGGGCATCGTCTCCTACATGTATATCTTTAATTGAGAATATGATTGCGGACTTACCTCAGATCTTGGATGTTGAGAACCTAATTCTAACAATTCCCTTTTTGGAGAGAGAAGTTTTTGAGGAAATTTCTCAAATGGAGCATAATAAAGCTCCGGACCTGACGCGTTTTCCTTCTGATTTTTATCAACGTTTTTGGGACGTGATCAAGGTAGACTTGATGCATATGTTTACTCAATTGCAATCAGGGGAACTCTCATTGTTTAGATTGAAATTTGGAGTTATCACTCTACTACCCAAAAAATAGGAGCGAGTAGAATTGAGCAATATAGACCTATTTGTCTCCTTAATGCAAGCTTTAAAATCTTCACAAAAGTGGGTACTAATAGAGTTACATGCATCGGTCAGAAGGTCATAAGACTCTCCCAATCCGCTTTTCTTCCTGGTAGAAACATTTTGGAAGGAGTGGTAGTGCTACATGAAATCATTCATGAACTTCATAGGAAAAATATGGATGGTGTCCTTTTCAAAATTGATTTCGAAAAGACATATGACGAAGTAAATTGGTATTTTCTCCAACAGACATTCTGCATTAAAGTTTTTAATCCACAATGGTGAAAATGGGTTGCGCGTTTTGTTCAGGGAGGGAGTATACGTATTCGAGTAAATGACGATATTGGTCAAATTTTCCAAACTTTAAAAGGATTGAGACAAGGAGATCCTTTGTCTCCTATTATTTTTAATTTAGTTGTTGATATGTTGGTTGTCTGAATTGCTCGTGCAAATGAGGATGGCCAGGTGGGAAGTCTCATTCCTCATTTAGTTGAGGAAGGCATCTCTATACTTCAATATGCGGATGATACTATTATGTTTCTGGGGCAGGATCTAGAGAACACCGTTAACATGAAACTTATTCTATCCATCTTCGAGAAACTATCTCGATTGAAAATTAATTTTCACCAGAGTGAGATATTCTGTTTTGGGAAAGCTACGGAGCGTATGGATAATTACCGATGCTTATTTGGTTGCGAGATAGGTAATCTTCTGTTCAGATATTTAGTGATTGCAATCCATCATCGTAGGCATCTTAACAAAGAGTGGAAGCCAATAGAGGATCTCTTTGAGCAAAAATTGAGCTCCTAGGTTGGTAAGTTGTTATCTTATGGAGACCGTTTAGTCCTAATTAATTCGGTTTTGCCATGCTTTGAAAGTTCTTGACTTGATAAATATTAAGTTGTTGCCAAACCATTATATTTTGAAGCGATGGACACGGGATGCATGTTGTGGAACCATATAAGACAATCAAAGAAGTACCATTGTTGAAAATCCAAACTTAGATGCTATGCTTGGCTATAGGTTTCTCTCTCATAAATTTCTTAGCTTGGTATATCTAGTAGCTGACTTTCCGTATTGTCGCTTGTTAGTGAACGATGCACTTGATTTCCTTGATAAGCAGATTGCGGAAAGAATGAATGCATCTTCAAATATATTAAATGATTCACACAATGTTGAAGAAGTTTGACAATAAGAAGATTTTCTTGGTGTTGCACGTCTAAAGAAAAAGGAGATTCAACCAAGAAGTAAGAAACACAAAAGAAGTTGGGTCCACAAATTCCGCATGTTCAGAAAGAAAGTGTCAAAGAAAGCTAGTGTATGTTCCTTTAAAAAAGCTTCCAATCTCTTATTCTTATTACACACAGGGAATAATAACAAGTTGAAATTTTAATGCAGCAACAAGAAGACCATGGTGCTGTAAGAACTCAATTAGCAATGGATAATGCAACTAGGGACAATAAAGATGAGTCTGAACAAGTCAGTGACATGGTTAGCATCACTAGTTACACTCAACTTCTGATGGTAATGCAGCCATATATTTAAATACTCCCTCCGTCTCAAAATAAGTGTCGTTAAAATGGGTCAAAATGGATGTATCTAGTAATAGAATACATCTAGATACATGCACGCCAATGACACTTATTTTGAAATGGAGGGAGTACTAATTTTGATGCAAAATTATATTTCTCTAGCTCACTTGTTCATTTGTGATTGCAGGGTAATAGTCAAGCCGCTGATTTATTACTCTAAGATCTTCTCTAGGCCTCTCTTTAATAGTCTGCCATTATGCTATTTTGTTTCTGGAATGTTCATACACTGATTTACAGTGCCAAAACTGAATGTTTGGAGCTCTTTTGTATGATGAAGCTAGGCACTATGACTATAATGATCTGCAACCCATCTGCACCAGTTATTTCCATGTATATACGGTGTTTGGTGGTCTTTTTGTTTGCTAAAGCTTCAGACTGGATGCTCTGTTTTAATGGAGATACCATGGGCAGAAGTGCCCAGCTTCATACATCATGATTGTACTGTTTTAATACAGATTTGTTGGACACTTTGACTACAGTAGCAAACTGTGTCTTGCTTAAATCTAATACTAATTCGAGACAAAATCTGTACTGAAAACTAGTAGAACAGAGCAACGAGTCATATGGTTTTTTTTTACAAAACGACTCGTCCATCCCCAAACTGGGCTGGTGTGCTGGGCCTTTTCTTGCATCGGGCTGGGTCTTTTGCACCGAGGAGGTGAAATGATGGAGAATGCATGGTGGACGAGAGGCCAAAGTCAGCCAATGACTTTGGTTCACAACGTCAGCGAATCTGAACCCGATTTTTCCGAGTTCCTGTTGTCAACTTTGCAGAACAAATATTAGAGTATTTTTTTTACACGTTAGCTTGTTTTACGAGCCACACTGAATCATTTGGTATGTTTTACATCTTCCGGCTTCTGCTATTTGATTATTTTTCTACGAACCTTGGTTTTGTATCTGGCAGTTCAAAACAAAGGGTGGTTCCCAGCTGAAGGAGTACTGCCCAATTTAACTAAAGAAGATTGCAGACGCAAATCTGGTTCCTGTGTTTCTTTGTCGTAAGGTATACACTCGTTATGCCTACTCAATATTTACGTCCTGAGATATTTTTTTTCCTGTACCTACATGGTGGGTAACTCACCTTCAGAGTTCAGAGTGGTACTTTTAAGCGAATATATATATGTGGTATATATGTTATGCAATACTTTCTTAGAGCATGTCTAACAGAACCCTTACAATTTCGCCCCCTAAATCGCGTGTAGAGGGCCCTGCAAACGAAATCGAGAAATTTTTGTGCTAAGATTTACGCGTTCATCTAGCAGACCCCGTATCGCCGCCCTGTATGTTTGAATTTAAACTTCGCGGGAGAATAGATGAACTCGATTTTATTGATGATCACCATTGCTTACATGAAATCGAGCTCGAGCTCGTCCTAACCTAGTCTAGTCTAGGAAGACGACGGGGCCGGAAGCCTCCATCGCCTTGAATTGCTCGACGGCGGCGACGGCCTTCGCCTCCTCCTCCGCTTTCGCCCGCGCCGCGGCCTCCGCCTCCTTCTTCGAAAGCTCGACGGCCGCCGCGAACGCCGCCTCCTCCTCCTCCGCTGTCGCCGGAACCTCCTCCTCCGCTGTCGCCGCGCCTCCTCCTCCGCTTCCGCTCGCGCCGTCGTGGCGGCGCTTGCACTGCTGGTGCATCTCCCAATCCGCGCGCCATTTCGCGAATTGGGGGCCGCTCATCGGCCGCGGCGGCGGGTCGACGGAGTAGTACCTCCCGCCCTCGGCGTAGTCCGCCAGCGACGTCGGCATGCTTGCCGGCCACGCCGCGTACTTCCAGGCGGCGCGGCGGCTCCCTGCAACGGAATGTTTGCAGTGGCGCCGCCACGCCTCCTCGAGCGACTCCGCCTCGTGGCGGCGCTTGGAGCGGGCGGTGGAGGAGCCGGAGCCGTCTGGGGAACTCATCGCTGCGCTTGGAATGGGGAATGGGGCGGCGGCGCGCGGGGAATCGCTCACCGGAGTTGCGGCGGCGCGCGGCGGAGCTAGGGTTGCGGGTGGGGGGTTGGACCCCCACCCCAACCCTCACCCACTATAAGTACGGGGCGGCGGGGGCGGTTTGGCAGGCCCCGTAAAATTTTCGTAGGGGCCAGGCCGCATACGGAGGCTGCTAGAAGGCCGTTTTGGCCCGCACCCCGTATGCTGCCGGAATTTTACGGGACGCTCGCGGTATACGGGGCCTGTTAGACATGCTCTTACATTTCCTAGCTAATTTTCCTGGGCATTACCTAGCCGTCTTGAAAATGACCGTGCCGGGATTCTCACCGGCGTGTCCGCCGATCAGCCTACGCAAATTCGCGGTCCAGTAGTATCCTGGGATACACAAACGAGCACCGCGTTGGCAGACACCAACAAATCCAACACGAATTGAGGAACCAAGATCAATGAACTCATGCATCCGTGCAGAATGGTGTGGAAGTAAACACTATGTACGCTGAACCAAAACTCGGTAGTCCTATATGTTGGCACAAATGTACTAACAAACACACACTAGCTAGCAGATACTCCTCTGCATCATCTCGTTGTACTGCAGCCAGGAGACCTGGCGCTGCAGCTTGATCTGCGCGTAGAACTTGGCGATGAACTCGTCCGCCTTGCCGTCCACCCCGTCGTCCTCGCCGCCCTCCGCCGCCTGCGCCTCCACCACCGCCCGCTCGAGCAGCTGCTCATCCTCGACGCCCTCGACGCCGCACTCGCTCGGCTCGCCGCCGTAGTAGTCCTCCCCGGCGCAGCCCTCGTGATCGTGCCTCCCGCGGGCGTCGCAGAAGAAGTACCGGTCCTCGCCGTAGCAGGCCGGGGTGTCCGGGGCGGCGGGGGCGATGCAGGGGATGAAGCGGAGCACGCGCGCGGAGGGGGTGCGGAAGCGGAAGGCGGGCGTCTCGTCGATGGAGAACTCGCGCTCGCCGTACCGCAGCTGGTCCTTGCGGCCGACGCCACTGCGGCGCAGGGTCTTGAGCAGGCGGAGGCTGTGCGCGGCGCTCCCCTTCCGCGCCCAGAGCACCGCCAGCCGCATCAGCCGCCACGCCCGTCCCCCGACCGACGTCTTGCTCATCGCCATTGTAGCAGTAGTGTCCACCGGAATGCAGCAGCACGATCGATCGCAGGGCCTGCGTCGACGTAGCTGCTCGGGTGATTGGTTGACGCAATGCTGCTCCGCTCTTTCGGTTTTGCTAAGGAAAGGTTTGTTGGGTTAGGAGAGTTGGTGATGAGATGATGAGTGGGGCAGGGAGAGTGGTGCATAAGGCCCCCTTTGATTCAAAGGAAAGTGATAGGATGTTTGGAGGATTAAATCCTATAGGAAATTTTCCTACAGAGCCTGTTTGATTCATAGGATCATTTCCTATAGGAATTAATCCCATAGGATTCCTGTAGTGCAAATCCTATAGGAAAAAAGCATTAGGTCATACCTCATGGAAAATTCCTACACTACAATCAAAGAAACATCCAATTCCCATAGGATTGAACTGGACATGACATCCCAATCCTCCAAGTTTCCTATTCCTATGCATTTTCTATCCTATGAATCAAAGGGGGCCTAAATAGGGAGGCTGGCTGGGACGATGCTTTGCTTGCTTGCTTGTGTCGTGAGGCGGGAGAAGCGAGCGCGTTTGTTACTTGCATCTTGCTTGGCAGTTGGCATAAGCTGGAGGAGCAGCAGCAGTCGATGATTGCGGCCGTGGCGTGTGGGGCCCGGCCGCCAGGAGAGGAGCCGGATCTTGGGGAGTGGGACTGGGACCCGCGCGCGCCACCACATAATGCGGCGCCTCCTCGGCTGGACGGCGGCCAGGACGCCAAGGCGCGTCGCGTCTCTGAACGTGGGGTCGGTTCCCTCTTCGTCGCGTTCCTGGTTTCCCGGTCCATGGTTTTCCTTCCCAACACGGTTTACCCAGGGCGCGCATTCTGTTTTGCCTGGCAAGTTCGTCTCTAGCAGTACGACTCTATGTACCGAGCACTGACGGCCGATCCGTGAAATCAGAGTGTGCTTTCCGGTCTGACGTGCGCGTTCTGTTCTGCAGTCGACGTGAGTTGTGATGAGGTGGAGCTTGCTCTGCCAACGCTTCCCACATGACACAGCCTCTCTTGGATTATCTTAAGCAAATTACTCGGATAAAATTATAGCCACAGCTACGCGTTTCTTAGCTCCCATTCCCCTGTTCGTCAACGGGGAACATGGCTTTGCTTAATTAAGATGTGAACCGCGTAGAACTAACAGCGTAATGTCCGCGGCCACCTCGCAGGGCTTATTATCACATGCGAGGCCCAGAGCTCAAGAGTATCATGCCGCGCAACTGAAACCGAATACGCAAACCCACCTCTTCTCAATTCCCGACACGTACGGCGTCAAAGCTCCTGGATTTATAAATAGCAGCGTGACGACTGAGAACGAATTTTTTAACTTGCTTAGGGTATCTCCAGCCGTTCGCCCCCGACGCGAAAAACCCCTTTTTTTTCCGCCACGACGTGAAACGGCGCAAAACAGGAAACTGAGGACGCGTTTTCCGACCGTGAAACTCAGGCCGTTCCCCAGCCGGCGATTTGCCCATATTTGTGCATGCAGAGTTTTGGCACGCAAATAAATGGAGTTTTGCCACACAAATAAATAGAGTTTTGCCACGCAAATAAAATAAATTGCACTACTCATTGTCATCGTCCTCAACATTGCCATTCCCTTTTCGTCCTCACAAATGCTGCACCAGGTCATTCTGTAGAGCATTGTGTGTTCCAGCGTGTCGAATCTCCTGCCGCTTGGTGAGGAAGTCTGTCCATGATGCCGGCACCTGGTGATCAACAGTTGCAAGAGGGCACTGCCGGTAGTATGGTGTATTTGCCTCACTGTCAGGCACCGGGTCATCCCGCTCACTCTCAATGATCATGTTGTGCAAAATCACACAACACTGCATCACCTCCCACATGTTGGACTTCGACCAAGTCATAGCTAGGTACCGGACAACAGCGAATCGAGATTACAGCGCACCAAATACCCGCTCAACATCCTTCCTGCAAGCCTCCTGGCACTTGGAAAACCAAGATTTTGCGCTTCCTGTGATAGAGTTGGAGATGCTCTTCACAAATGTTGCCCACTTCGGGTAGATGCCATCTGCAAGATAATACCCCTTTGTATACTGGTGTCCATTGATCTCATAGTTCACAGGGGGGCATGGCCTTCGACAAGCTCGGCAAAGACATTCGAGCACTGCAAGACACTGATGTCGTTGTGACTTCCAGGCATACCAAATAATGAATGCCAAATCCATAGATCGTACGAAGCCACGGCCTCGAGAACCACCGAGCACTCTCCCTCCTTTCCCTTGTACATCCCCTGTCAGTCAAATGGACAGTTCTTCCATGCCCAATGCATACAGTCGATACTGCCAAGCATCCCAAGAAAGCCTCTTGCTTCATTCTCTACGAGGAGACGAGCAGTGTCTTGCGCATTAGGTGATCGCAGGTATGTTGGGCCAAAAAAATGCAACCACTGCCCGACAGAACTTGTTCAAGCACTCAAGGGCCGTGGACACGCTCATGCGCAGGTAGTCATCTTGTGCATCTGCGGGGCACCGTATGCAAGCAACCTCATGGCCATCGTGCACTTATGAATAGAGGTAAAGCCTACCGTGCCGGTGCAGTCCTTCTTCAACTTGAAGTAGGTGTCGAACTCCCGGATGGCATGCATGATCTTGAGGAAGAGCTTGCGTTTCATCCTGAAACGACGCCGGAACACCTTCTCGTCGTTAATGGGATCCTCGGCAAAGTAGTCGGAGTAGAGGATACAGTAGCCCTCGTACCGCTGCCTCGGCTAGCTCTTGCGGCGATCGGGCTTCGATCCAGCACGCCGTGGCTGGGCGGCCTGGGCCTGCAAGCCGGCCAGGAAGCTCAGGATCAGCAAGTGTTCCTCGTCGTCGATGGCGGCCTGGTCTTCCTCGTCGAAGAGCTCGGCGAGCATCTCCTCGTCGTCGGAGTCCATGGCCCGGACAGAACGTCGAACACCTTGCGGGGGGTGGACGCGTTTCGCCGGGCACAACCTCCCGCGTGGCGGAGGGCGAGTAAACGGCGCCGGCGGCGTGGTGGAGCTAGGCGGCGGCAGTTCGGCTCGTCGCTCGTGTGTGGTGGTGGCCGACGGGGTGGCGACGGCGAGGCGAGCGAGAGGAAAAAGCGAGTCGGGGTGGGGAAAGTGGGGGGAAATGGTGTTGCCTCGCCGACAGTGCTGGCCCACGCGCGCTTTTCCTTCCGCCCCCCCCCCCCCCCCCCTCCAAGACGAACCCAACGGGCTGGATTCCGCCTGGGTGCGACGGCGCTAATTTCCGCCGAAACGGCGCTATTTGATAGAAAAACGACGCTTTTGGACGAAAACGACGCTAATTCGTGTCCTTGGGGGGGCGCTGGGGGACGGCTGGAGATGCCCTTAGAGCATCTCCGACAGCCTTTGCATATTTAGTCAAGATTTGTAAAAACTGAAAATATAGCAATTGGGGCCAAAAACGTTGCTCCAAAAGCCTTATTTGTATAAGTGGTCCCCCCACAATTTTTTTTACAAAGCTTGCTATATTTTCATCCCAACTTGGTATATTTGCAAAGTCTAGAGCCACTTGCTATATTCCCCAAAGTTGAGTGCACGAACCCAACTGCCACGCATAAACATTTCCGTTCGTCCCCGTGACCTCGCCGATGTTGTCTCCGGTCGCCGTAGCAGCCATGGAGGCCACGGGAAAGCTCCCCGACGCACCTCACGCCGGCATTGACTCCTCCACTTCCTAGCGCAGTCGCGGCCAAGCCCAAGGCCGGTTTGGCGCCGTCGTGGAGGAGAGCAACCACCGCCTCTACCGCTGTCCCCCGCCGCCACCTCTCCCGTGTGCCCTGAGCTTCCTTGCCGCCTTGCCCATCCTCTCCTCGCCGAATCGTGCATCCCCGTCGCCAAATCAAGCTCTGCCCTGTCGTCGCCGTCGCTTGTGCGGAAATCGTGCTTCCCCGCCGCCGAATTGAGCCCAGCTCCGCACGCGCCTCCGCTGCCCCGCGCCGCCCTTGCCCACCGACGCGGCCGCAGCCCGGCCCGCCCCGCACACAGTCGATCCGCCCCACGGCGCCCCTGTGCCACGACCGCAACCGCCCCGCCCTGCCGCGCCCCCGTGCCACGGCCATGAATGCCCCGCTAGGACCTGCGCCGCCCCGCCCGAGCCTCGTCCAGCCACCGCCCGAGCTCGCTCGCCTACGCATCCTCGTGTCCGTGAAGAACAAGATAAAATATGTGGCTGACTAGTGGACCCCATATGTTATTGTGAGGTACACGGGATTTAGCAATCCGGTTTATACAAAGGCTGTGGAAGCAGAAAAATAATTGGTTTTGTAAACCTTCTCTCACCTCTTTACATAACACATTTTTACAAATCCTATATACAAATGCTATTGGAGATGCTCTTACGTCTCTTTTCTGAATACTGGAAAATGGTCTGAAATAATACAGCACAGAAAAATGCAGAGGTTTATCAGCGGCCCGACTACGAAATTAACTGCCGAAAATCACCGCACGGTTAGCCTTGCACGGGTTCAGTAGCTCCAGATACAAAGAATATCGGGACATCGACACTATCAGGCCCAACCAATCTAAACAGAGGGGCTAACCCGAAGCTTCCTACGGAATTTCACCAAACTTATAAACACCAAGAACAAACAATTTTTTTATACAACTCTGATTCATGGGGTCACATGGCATTCCCACCAATCCAGGGTGACAACTAGAAACAGTGGTCGCAGAGCTGGAAAACCCCAAAGGCTGTCATGCAACTACGCACGTACTAGAACCAAACTGCTCACCACAAACACACCTATAGCCTTGTTGTCATCTAGCTGCAGACTCAAGAATTCCAAGTTGCTTCTGTGCTAAGCCTCCATTGACAGCAACACTTCACCCCCAATTTTTGGAGCCATGCAGCATGGAAGATCTGCAAACGGAACAAAACGAGCTAACGGTAACCCTATTGCTTAAGATCACTGCTGTCATCCGTCACCTGAGGAGAATCTAATATCTTCTTTCCGGTAGCCCGACAAAGCATTACCTGCTTAGCAATGGATGAAGAGGTAGCGGCCACGAAATAGGAGGACTAGATTGCCCACCTGCCAAAAAGAATTGGACAGCACATCATGTCCTAGATAGACGAAACAGATTCAGAGCCAAGGGCCTCTGAAAAGTCAAGACCCAGTCTGGACTGTTCCCAGTCAACAGCATATATAGAAGGCATGCTTGAAATAATAATTCTAGTCACATTACAAAAGTAATACTAACTGAATTACTAAAACACACGAGACGTGCAGTTATTTTCTAACATCTTCCTTTTTTTTAACATAAACCCCCTTGTTTTCTTTATAATAAAGGATGTTTTGTTTGCTATGGAAAGAAGGGATGTGCAGGAAATTCCAAGAGCATCTTGCATGCTGCTTATTACTCCAAAAGAAGCATATGGAACAGATCTCTCCAAGAAGGTTAGAATTCACTCCTTTTAGAAACAAAGAATGACCTTCAGATGTCAAAACTCAGAATTAATCATTGCTCAGTTGGCTAGATGCGTTTCTGCTCAACTTGCTGGCAGGGTGTCTGTCCTGGTTTCCCCACAATGCTCACCGCTGTTCTTCTAAATAAAAATGCCACAGTTGCTAGGGCTTATTAACTGAGTTTTTTTTTTCCTGAAAGCGTAAGACAAGACCCCCCCAAAGAGTAACATACATACAATGTGGACCATTTATGTAATGTAAAACACCCAAAATTCAACTTATGACACATATACATATAACTGTAAGAGCCTCTCCAAGAATGCTAGAAGTTATCCAATATGTATAAGAAGTCAATATGTGCAGATTAAAGCTAGATAATAGAAAAGGAGGGTATTTCTAAGCAGTAATAACCAAAATGATATTTACCATATTATCCTTCTAAACATTCAATTGGCTTCTTTTTCTTTAATTGATTATTTTACTTGTGATTTAACCCATGAATAGCAAACTTTTCCAGTTTCTTCTATTGTCATATTATTCAGTGATATACCTTTAGTAAGCATAATTCCGAGTGTCTAGCGCAATTAGGAAAGCATGAGTCCAGTGGTCTTTACATGATACAGTGCCGGCCCGCGTGTCGGCACTGATCACGAATGGTTGCAAAAACGTTATTACCTAATCAATAAAGATCATGGTTCCCTAGAAAAGGTATAATCCCATGTAGAGTAATGAGGAAGGTGCCATACTTGGAACTGATCCATTTAACATTCAACAATTCAACATTTTTAGTATGACATCTTGCATATAAGTAGGAACTAGCGCACATCTGGCTAATAACACTGCACACTGCTATTCAAGGTGGAAAATCATATTATCACAAAAGATGCAAAACAAAACCCTAGTCAAAGATCTTCAAGAAGTTAACAATTGTCTATTTATTCTATAGTGAGGAACAAATCAAAATATACACTACTTGTTTGCCTGAAAAATGCTTGACTTCATATAATAAAGTGCAAGTTGTTGATGATGTCTTCTAGCATGATTAGCACATGAGAAAAATCACCCAGTATAACTTGCTCCCAGGACATCTCAAGTTATATCCTAGCAAGATGATAACTTAAAACCTGCTAATACATGTGTCACTGTTAAAGTGAATACACGTATAGGAGACCAAGCTATTTGCTATTACCTGCTAATGATTATACCTACAGTACATACTGTCCATCCAGAATCCAATTACTAAACAGCATTGATAAGAAAACCTGTCGAACTTGGAAAGACACACTAGCTGTGGCTCATGGCCTCACAGTTTCACTTAAAAGATGCTGGCCATCCTGATTTCCAGAAACAATTACAGGGCCCTTACAAGACAACATATTATGTTCCAGCTAAACACCCGTTCTAGTTTTCTACTCCCTCCGTTCCAAAATATAAGCCTTTTTAGCAAACTGTTTTAGCTCGCTAAAAAGGCTTACATTTTGGAACGGAGGAAGTATGAGCTAAGAACACACTTTGCGCTGACATAATTTGAGATGCCCGTTAGCCCTTGAACTGCCACTCCCTGCGGCACATGGGGCAAAGGGCGGTTGATGTTTGAGAATTCACCCACTTGAGTATGCAGTGAAGATGGAAAGCATGGTTGCAGGCACCCCAAATGAGTGGGCAATCATCACCGGGGAACTTACAATCAGGGCAGCAGCCATCAAATGCCATCCTGCATATGCCACATGTCTCATCTTGTGCGTCCCATGTCCAAGAAGCCACTGCATGCCACTGAAGAATCTTGACCTTCATTTCTGTTACCTGGTATACAACATGTGATGCAACGCAATAGTCATGAGAACATGTAGTAATTGCTGCTTATTAGATACCTATCGCAGCCAGGAGAAGACAAACTCACTAGATTAAATGGTCTAAAAGAACACATGTATTAGCTTTAATGTTTTCAGTTTTATGGCTAAAGCTGCAGGTAAAGATTGGTAAGTACAAGGATACTTCAAGTCAATAACAGAGTACACTATCAGAATGGCTCAAAAGTCGCAACCAGTAGCATTTAGAAAGCGACATGCTCTACATGTTTGCTCACTAGGCAGGGCAGGCTTAACATGGGGACAGGAATACAGTAGAACCCCAGATTTTATGGAAAATGAGGTGTCCAACTGAGATCGATCCTACGCTGGAGAAGAAACCTGATGAATCCATATTTGGATGGATGCAATTGAATGACCCAAGTAGGATAACGCCGTGTTCTATCTGTAGTGGACTGACCTTCAATCAAGAGAGAAGAATTGACAGAGTTGGGGGGGGGGGGGGGGGGGATCATTAGATACTGGTCCCATTCAGTTACATTCCAAAGGAATTACAAAGGAAACACGCCAACTAACTTGGAAGCAAAAATGAAATTAAGAAATCTGGACAACCTGGTCTGGATTTAAAATTGGATTAAGAGAAGGCTTACGATCGAGTGAGTTGGGATTTTTTTGAGGAAACTCTCGTATCTAGAGGGTTTGGACCCACTTTCACTTTTTGGATCAAGAGCATTCTGACAGACAGTTCCTTTTGCATTAGGATCAACAATTGCAATGGCAGATATTCAGTAGCCCGTAGAGGCCTCAAACAAGAGGATCCTTCTTCCCCAATTCTCTTTAACTTGGTTGCGGATGTTTTCTCCAAAATGTTGGAGAAAGCTGCGGGTGCTAATTTGATTAGTGGTTTTAGTACCTAATATTGTACGTAGTGGTGTGATCTGCTTACAGTACGCTGACGACAGCATTCTTTTCCTTGACGAAAAAGAGGAATATGCGAGAAACCTGAAATGGATATTATCCTGTTTTGAAAACCTGTCGGGCATGAAAATTAGTTACAGCAAAAATGATCTGCTTTCTATCAATATGGAAGAATCTCATGTAAACAAATATGCTCAGATCTTTTGTTGTAAAAAAAGTGATTTCCCTTTTAAATACCTGGGAGTGCTTTTGCACTATACCAAGCGGAGAAGAGAGGACGTCCAACCAATCGTTGATCGAATGATCCAACATATTGGTGGCTGGATGGGGAGATTACTGTCCTATGCAGCTAGGCCGACACTATTGATAGCATGCCTAGCTAGTATACCTATGTATCTCATGTCCATTTTAAAATTTCCCAAGTGGGCCATCAAAACAATTGAGTCTCAGATGAGCCACCTTTTCTGGGATAATTTGGGAGACAGGCACAAATACCATTTAGCAAATTGGGGCTTGGTCTGCCAAATGAAAGAATTTGGGGGCCTTGGTGTCCATGATCTTCAAGAATTTAACCTTTGTTTACTTGCTAGTTGGATTAAGAGATACAATCTTGCTGGAAAACAATTGTCGACTTTAAATATGACACTGCTGAGCCCAATCTACTCTGGATTGATGACAAAAATGCTTCCCCTTTTTTGGAAAGGGGTTATTTGGGCAGCAAAAGCCGCTAAATTTGGGTATAGATGGCATGTGGGTAATGGAAAAAACTATAAATTTCCAGGAAGATATTTGGTTCGGCCATTGTAGCTTAGCTACTCTCTAGTGGGATCTTTATTAGACTTTTCATGAGAGGAAGGTTACTATTGTTGAAGCTTGGGATGGGATTAATTTGAAATTTAATTTTAGACGCACTGTTGACGAAAATCTTATGAATAAGTGGTATGAACTACTGGATATTTGCTCACAGTATTGTCTTTACAGATGAAACTGACAAGCCTATATGGATGTTTAACCCATCTGGTGCTTATTCGGTTAAGTCCTTTTATGCTGTCCTTAATAACCCTGGGTAACACAAGTAGACCGGCCTTATGGAACGTTACCATTCCTCCCAGAATATTAGCAAAAATAGGCTTCTTACTCTTGACAATTTGGCCAAACGTAGACCAGTGACTCATGCTTCTTGTGTTTACTGCTCTGAAACCGAAACCTCACTTCACCTCTTTGCACATGCACTGTTGCATCTATGATCTGGAAATCAATCTCTGAAGTGGTAGGATTTGACATTGGTACCAACTATGAATCTATTGCTAGATTGTAAATTGCTCAAAAAAAAAAAAATGGTCATGTTAACCTGATCTCCTCTGCTACCTTGTGGTGCTTATGGACTCACCGAAATGAGATCTGTTTCCAGGGCCGTCAATGGAAAAGCATTGTGGATGTGTGGGGCAGGTTGGTCTCAGCCATACATCAGCGGAAACTTCTCTGCAAATTTTCCCTGGAGCCAGCATTGACGAACTGCGTCAGAGATATGGAACGAAAGTGCGAGGAACTGCTGCGGATCACCTGGCACTGATTCCTCGCTCTGGGACCTGGACGGCTGAAGAACGGCACCAACAACTCCTGACTACGAACTGGTTCGTGCCGTCTCCTCCAGAACCCAGCTCGATGATGGCCATCCCTGTAGGGGAGCGCAAGACTCCTGATCTCTGAACTAGTCCAAGACGTGCCTTGTGTAATCTGCGATCAGTTTTTGAGGGGCGATGTAATAATTTCCTTTCTCTCTGGACCCCTCTGCTGTGACGCTGTGCCAGAAAAACCTGATACATGCTCTGCATGAACCTGTGCCGTTTGTTGATTTCATGTCAATGGAATCGGGAGGCGACCCCTATTTTTGGAAACAACTTGGAAGCAAAAGTAAAAGCGAATGTAGGAATAATTGAAGATGTGGAGCAGTGGTGGGAGTGGTGCTGGCAGTGGTCGGGCAATCCAACTAATTGATCCACAGCTCAAACTTAACCCTCTGCAATCAATGATCCTCCTTTAATTGATCTTAGATCTTGTTTAACCTAGCTGACCCGAGCCGATTGCCTCTACAGTCTACACCGTTTTTTTTAGAATAACAGGAGGTCGCTCCCGGTTCCATTTAAAAAACCTTGCGAAACAGCAGGTTTTACAGAGTTGTAAGCACTCTCTCCTCCAAAACGGGGAGTGAGAGATGCAACAGGAAAGAAAAGTACAGGGAAACAGGCTTAAGGTTCAGCTAATACAGAGTTCCTCTACACCATTTTCCATACCGGAAGGACACGCAGCGAATAACAAAATGTCAGCACAAGAGCATGTAAAGGCGTAGGAGAAGCCCCAGAACCAGCTTATTCTCCGTTGACAGTAGGGAGGAGAAGGCGGTCGTTGCTTGAGCAGGGCATTTCCTCGAACACCTAATGTCCATCAGCTCCATGTGCATACTGATGTTGTCCATAAGAAGAATGGTACGCAGCAGCGCCTTAACTGGCCGAGGTATCCAGTGATCCATGTTGGCCGTAAGTACTCACAGACCAGCATACGGTAGGTTAGGATGCGTTGGGGATTTTACACCGGCCGAGGCAGCCGAGCCGACGAACTTGGTTTGGGGAGCACCGGAAGTTAGGGTTAGGATAGAGACTCCGTACCTTGATGGGGGCAATGGAAGAGGTGCTCGCCGGTAGTAGGCAGCCACCGACCCGCCGTCGACGCAGCCTCCCGTTGCCTGGTTCGCCTCCCAGTCCAGGCGCTCCGGTCTGTACAGTACTTGTGTGTGCGTGGAGAGAGAGGCGAGAGCGAGAGGGAAAAAGGGTGTGCAAGCAATGGGCCAAAACTGAAGTCAGTGCGCGGCCCGTGGCAGTAGCACCTGGGCTGAACTGAACTGACGAAGAGTTGTGGCGCTGCTAGTGGAGTGGAGTGAGATCCGGGATAATAGTCCCACCTCGAGAGCGGAAGAAAGAAGCGCTGGGTAGCTGGCTACATAAGAGAGCGAGGGTCCGACGGAAGGAAGCACGCAGCTGCGTGGTGAGCACAAAGCGAACTATTCTTTCGCCTTTTACTAAAGAATACCGTGTGCACGCCACAATAAGCAGCATACGCTAATTTTTGGAGGGTGTCTCCTCTCTGAGGGGACCCCAGCAATTCAAATTCCGAAATTTGTTTAGAATCAATTTATGTAATGTAGTACTCCTTCTGTTACATATTGGTCGCGGTTAAAACCGATGTATATAGCACTAAAGGGACGGACGAAATAAGTCTGTTTGTATATAGCACTAAAGGGACGGACGAAATAAGTCTGTTAGCTAGATACATCCACTTCAGCACCTATTAATATGGATGCACCTATTAATATGGATCGGACGAATGCTTAGCACTTCAGCACCTATTAATATGGATCGGACGAATGCTTAGCACTTCAGCACCTATTAATATGGATCGGACGAATGCTTAGCAGTGGAAATCTGGATCGGACGAATGCTTAGCACTTCAGCACCTATTAATATGGATCGGACTTCAGCACCTATTAATATGGATCGGACGAATGCTTAGCAGTGGAAATCTTGTGGGCATTTGACGGTTAGAATCTGTTCTCCCGTAGCAAAACTCTATAGATGATTGCCGTTTGTTAGGGAGTAATCCTGATCTGCATCATTTGTAATGGCCGTACCAGCAATAATAGCTGGGATCTCCGGCCTAATCAATTTCCAGCAGGCACAACCTCGAGGGCGGCATCATCGCAGCCAGCTCCAGGCCGGCTAGGGGACAACTCATTCCAGATGCGACGCAACGCGGGTTGACGGCCAGAGTGCCAGACGCATCGTCTTTTTCTGGGCATCTTGTCATGTGAGTAGGCAGACTTTGCCTGTGTAGCAGGAATCATCGATGTGTGTATTTGATCCAAATGGATAAGTAGCGTCCTCTCAAATTGGTCACTGAACTTGAACTCGCTGATTTTGTTACAAAAGCTGGTTTTATTGATGAGAAGAAACTCGCTGAAAAGGGCTGTTAAAATCTGTGTGCATCCATGGGCGGACACGAGGCTGACGCTGAACGCATAAACCTGGCACCAAAGTTTTCAGGGTGCCACCAAAGAGAAAGAAGAACAGCTGGACAGGTAGTTAGGATGCAAATGAAATGGTTTTTTTTTTCCTCTTATGATTCAGTTAAAAATCAGGTATTGAGAGATCACACGAAATTGACACAGATTCTCCTGGTAGGAACCTGAGAGACAGACATAACTTAAGTGACTAGACAGTGCATTTAAGCCGTGGCTTCTGCTCGCACCTGGCGTCCAGTTTGATCAAAACCATAATAAGCACCTTTTGGAGTTGCAAAGAGAAAGAAAAACAGGTACGCTGATTTGGGATGCAAATGGAACGGATTTCTTTTCCCTCTTATGATTTCAGTTAACTATGCTTTGGGTATAAAAATCCTAACCATAACAAATCGAAGTACAGATGCAGAATGTGTAGCTCAAGGGGAGAGAGACATAAGGATATCATGAGCAAATCAACCAGTCCCTCCGATAATTCGGCTCATGCTGAAACATTCTTGAAATGACTAGGCTAAGTAGCCGACGGTAGACAGCATCTGCCAACTTTTTGTTGTTTCCTATAATAAATCTGACCCAAAATCACCCCCCTCATGGACGAATCCTGAGCAAATGCATCCAGCACCCGTTCCTCTCACATTGTTGCAGCGACTTGCATCACAACTTTAGGACTTCGTCAAGATCCCGGACTCTGGAAGAACAAAGGGGATAAATTAGAGGACAGATTGAAATATCAGATATTCATCGCCTAATACTATCATGTGGTTACTTGAAAAGGAGAGGCAAGAAGATCGAAACATGTGATCAATTTGTCCTATGTGTATGTCCTTAATACTTCCAAGTAGAGGATGAAAGAGAACTGCACTTCTGTACCAACACACGGCAATCGACTTTTTGGAGAAAAATTGATCGAGAGTATTGGGTTTGCCAGGAACTGGAGTTGGTGTTTTGACGAAACCAAGTGTACAGGGATGGGGAGGGGTGTGGTCTATACCATGATCGGGCCCCAAACCAAGAGAAAAAACAGTGAAAAGATGGGAGCAGCAGTTGATCCGTACCAGCCATGGATGAACCCGGTGCACTTGTCCTTGATCCAGCGGAATCCCCTGCGGAAGGAGGCCTTGACTTTCCCCTCCACCGAGTAGGCCTTGTAGCTGGCCACCCGCCGCCGCCTCTTCACCTCCGGGTCGCTGAAGCACCAGGCGGAGCCGATGCCGCCTCCGCCCCCGCTCTTGGTAACCGGCAGCGGCGGCGGCGGGGACCTGGCGGGCGGCGGCTTGACCACGAGGTCCATGCGGCGGTCGCCGTAGGGCACGATCTCGTTGCGGTAGGGGCGGTCGTAGTCGGCGGAGGAGGGCGGCGCGTAGGGGCGGTACGCGCGGTCGTAGTCGGCGGCGGCCATCGCGAGGCCCGACGTAGAGAGAGGCTGCGTCGGGGAGAGAGGAAGGAAAGGAAAGGAAAATTCCGCTGTTGCCTTCCCTTGTCCCCTTTTATTCCCTCGGTTGCTTTGCTTTGACGGGGGCACGGACGGAGGTGCTGCTGCGATGGTGCGCTGCTGATTTAGCGGTGGGGACTACGTCTTTGCGAGCGAGTCTCCGATAAGCTGATCCTATCCCGTTTGACAGTACGAGCTCAGCGGCTAACAGCATATCTAATGCCGCCGACGCATTTGGTCTGGTCGCGCCCGATTAGCTTCGGAGGGTGCAAAGTCATGGCTCAACGCATGTGACTCATTTAGGTTTTTTTTTGACATTTGTCCATTTTTTTATCCGTTTTGATCAATTCTTGTCGCAAATTTGGAACGGATTTGGGTCACGGTCGGATGCGCGCGGACGAGCAAGAAGCTCCCGGTATGTCAAACCATAACCCGTCCGCTAGGGACACATATGCGTATTCTTCCTTGCCACGCCTTGCCCTCGCCATATCGCTCTGCCTCCACCCTCCCGTCGTCGCCGTCGTCGGATCTGCCTACGCCAAGCTCGCCTTCGCTGCCCTCGCCAAATCCGCCATCACGCCACCCCCTCCTCCACCGACCGTGTCCTCACCGCCCCCGAGTCCCCTTCCGGTTGGAGCCTTGTCCCCGAGTGCGCCCAAGCTGTTCTGCTGTTTGCTCGAGGTACAATCTCATCCCCTCTCGGCCATGGATAGCTCGGATGAGTACTACTATAAAAACATGATGTACTCATCGTCGGATTCTGATTCATTCGACGATAAGAGTGAGGCTTTGACCTCGTTAATCAGCGCATTCGAGGATGCAACCATTGTTCAGGGGATCGGTCCCGGGCCGTACGACGGTGTTGGACCGGAACAAAGAAGCAGGCCATGTCCAGCTCTACAACGATTACTTCCACCGCACAAGGCCAATCTTCCCTCGTCATGTTTTCCGACACGGTTTCGGATAGTGAGACATGTGTTCAACCGCATTCAAATTTCCGTGATAGGGCATGATGATTACTTCCGATGCAAGCCCATGCCCTCGCTAAATCCGCCACCACGCCACACTCCGCCGACCGTGTCCTCGCCGCCCCCAGTCCCCTGGCGGTTGGAGCCCTGTCCCCGAGTGCGCCCAAGCTGTTCGGCTGTTTGCTCGAGGTACGATCTCATCCCCTCTCGGCCATGGATAGCTCGGATGAGTATTACTACAACAACATGATGTACTCATCGTCCGACTCTAATTCATCCGATGATGAGAGTGAGGCTTTGATTGCCACGCTTCTCGTTAATGAGCATATTTTGAGGATGCAACCATTGTTCAGGGGATCGGTCCCCAGCCGTGCAGCGGCGTTGGACCGAAACAGAGAAGTGGGCCATGTCCAGCTTTACAACGATTACTTCCACAGCACAAGGCCAATCTTCCCTGGTCATATTTTCGACGACGATTCTGTATGGCGAGACATGTGTGCAGCCGCATTCGGATTGGCGTGATGGGGCATGATGATTACTTTCGATGCAAACCCGATGTCGTCGGTAAGTTTGGCTTCTCCTCGTATCAAAAATGCACTGCGGCTATTCGAATGGTTCCATATGGGCTTGCTGGAGATCTTGTTGATGAGTACATGCACATGAGTGAGTTCGCCTGCCTGTACAAATTCTGTAAAGTTGTGATTGCGGTGTTTGGGGAGGAGTACTTGAGGCAGCCGAATGTTGAAGATACAACCCGAATTATGTCCATTAACGAGGAAAGAGGATTCCCTGTCATGCTTAGAAGCATAGATTGAATGCATTGTGTCGTGGGATAATCACGGCAGAAGTTACCAGGGGTAACTGATCTTGGGGCAAGTCGACACAGGCGTTCGGGAGAGGGTTTAGCTCAAGGGAAGACATGGTACAACTTGATCTGACAGCCGGCAATCGAAGTCGCCGGATCTCTATTCTCGATACAATAACTCGATTAGGGTTTACACTGGATACTCGATACCACACGATATTGCTAGGGTTCTTAGATCTCTGTCTAAACTACCTCCGGGGGTCAGTTTATAAAGCACCCGTACCCCCTGGCTTGTCCTACAAGGCGCACCCTGAATCCTACCCGGACCCGGCGCACTAACCCTAACTTGCCTTTACAATAACCCACAATCCGGGTTATTGGGCCTACAAGCTTGGGCCTTCACAAGTTTCCCTATCCTTAGCCGGATCCTGCACATCATTCCTTGAGCCGGGTTATTCCTTGGAGCTTGGCCTACCGGGTTAGCATCCCCCTGTCAGTAGTCCCCAGAATAGCCTGGGCTTCACAGATCTCCTTGAAGCGCTTGCTATTCCCTGCAAAGATATCGATCATACGGGTATAGGAAGATCGGGTTAAGATGCTTTAATATTCAGCTAGGCCTTGCTCCTTGGCAGCCATACAATAACCTCAGCTTTCCCTCCAAACACCTTGGTTCAAACCTCTGGGTCCAAACCATAATAATAACTCCAAGATCCTATGCTTGATAACCAATCCCGTCATCACGGGACGAATCCCCTTCTTCCTTTTATCCGGATGCCTTGCTCAAATACCTGGCGCACATCTCGCAGAAACTTTAAATAAATAGCCGTTTACCCCCTCCATTCTCGGCTCCCACTCACCAAACCGTGCTTATCCATTTGCACTATAAAAAAGTTCCTTAGGGGTGACTCGAACCCTAACGGCTCATTTCCCCCATTCCATTCTTCTCTTCCCCTGAGCTCTCCTTCTCCCTGAGCGTCACCACGGAAACTCCGCGCACGTCACCGGAGCCCGTCGCCCGGAGGTTACGCTCCGCCACCGTTCGCCCCGTGCCGCCGCCAAGATCCGCCGGCGCATCCTCATCCGGCCCACCAAGATCCGCGAAGGGACATCAGGCCTGCGCCATCTGCCTCCGCAAGGCTTCACTCAGATTGCCTCCGGTAAACCTTTTGCACCCACTAATTTGCCCTTGCAGCCTTTAATTTCTTCCTCAGATTAGATCTAGATCAGTCCGCCTCAAATTTCTTGACTAGGCCGAATTTGGCTACCCGTAGTCTCTTTAGCTCGCGTATAGGATAAGGCGCATGCTCCAATCCACTCTCCTACTGCCCACAATCATAACCCTTGACACAAATTTGAAAATAGAACTTCCAATCTAGACTCGAACTACTCGAGATTTCCGCCTTGGCATCAGTCACCCGGCGGGACCACTTCTTTTTAGTTCCTTCTATTCACGTTTGGCGCTTAAGCCATTGTCCACTATATTCAAAAAGCTTCTTCACCGTTTGGATCCCATAATTTTCACCATAACACTTGACACCCGGGACTTTCGAACTTAGCTCTGCAGTCTAACACCCGGAACTCATACCATACCTCAATATCATCCGGCTTATACTTGGGCGTTTCGCAACTTCCATGTCTTAACCTTCTTCTTATTTTGTGATTTGCAGGCCAACCACATGGCTCCCAAGAAACAGGGGAAAACCCCTACCAAGACTAAAGCTGCCAACACCATTTCCGCCAATTGGGGGCGGTCTATGGTCACACAGGCCAAGTTGGAGGAGTTGGTGGAGCTGGGAGTTCTTCCTCCTCAGGAAAATATCCAATGGAGAGCGTCGGGTAAGGAGACCCGGCCCACCCCTACAAAAGATGAGGTAATCTGCTTCGTGGAACACGTGACCCGAGGTTTTCGACCACCGGGTCATCCCTTTTTTCGTGATATTCTTAGTCACTATGGCCTTCGCGTCTTTGACATCGGGCCCAACTCCGTGCTAAATATTACCCATTTTATCGTCCTTTCTGAATCCTACTTGTGCACTCCGCCAAGTCTAGCTCTTTTTATCGAGCTTTATCAATGCAAACCATGCCGCGAAAGCGGTGATGGGGCGCTTCTTGCTTGCGGCGGGGTTTCGATCCAACGCCGCAAGAACTCTCTGATGCCATCCCTCACCCTTAATTCTCATGTCAAGCACTGGCAGCTCTCTTATTTCTACTGCCAGGACACTTCCCCACCCGGCCAAAAGAAACTGCCGGGTTATTCTGATGGTCTTCTAGACATTTCTGATAAGTTTAGTGCCTTCGCCCCTGACCCGGACAGGGAGGCAATTCAAACCCTTCTTGCCAAGATCACCACTCTTACAGCCCAGGGCCTCATCGGCCTCAACCTAGTGAAGACCTGGGTCGATTTTAGGATCCAGCCCAACTCCATCCGCACGAAGCTGATGTGCGAGTATTCAGGAGAACCTTCTGATCCGCTCCGATATTCCGACAACATTTTCGCACCTGGCGACACTCATAAAACCATCAAGGGTTTTCTAACGGAAAAACTCGAAGTGATCCGGAACATATCCGGGTTAGAGCCCTTCACGCTTGAAAACCCGGCCCCTGAGGTAAAAACCCGATTTTGGCGCCTTTACTTTCATTCTTTCCACTTGATACAGTTGGTAACCCGTGTATTTACACCTTTCAGGCTAATGACGACTTTTGGAAAATCAACGCCTCCCCTAGCTCCGAAAGTCCAGAGGAGCAAGAGGCCGTTCACTCGGATGAGGGTACTCTTCGAATTCTATTTGGTTCCTTTGAACTCGTCATAACCCCTTCATTTTCAACCATAACTTTGACGATATTTCAGAACAAGAGGATGATGAGGAGGAAGACTCGGATGGCAAGGTAGAATCTGCCAGCGACGAGGACGAACCGGAACCGGCGACCAAAGCCGGATCCAAAAGAAAAGCTCAAGAGGCCCCTTCCAAGGTTTCATATCCCCTCCTCGCATTCAATTCGCGTCACCTTAATGATATACCTGAGTTATTTTGACATTACTCCACTGGCCATTCTTGAAGGAGTCGCCCATGATCAAGCGTAGGTCAACTCGAAATAACCCGGGTGACAACGTCATCAACCCGGGTATTTCTTCGACCCCCATTCGGCGGGCTGGTAATTATTCTATCTTTTCTTGGCCGGCACATTCCCCTTGAACTATTCTTATATGACATCTAACCTGGCAATTTTCAGCCTCTCCCGAGTCTGATGACGGATTTCCTTGTGACTTCGCGGTGAATACCGGGTAAGATCCCCTTCCGGACGCTCTTCCACACTTCACCACCCTTTCCTGACCGCGTATTTTAACTGTTTCTTGATAACATTTACAGGGCCACGGTCGTCGTTAGCGACCAAGAGGGCATGGAAGACGAAGGCCCGGGTCAAGGGAGCCCGGCCGATAAGACTACTGTCATGTCTGGCGATGAAAAGCAAACCTCGCCGATTAAACCGGACGCCCAAGAAACCGAGTATCCAATTGCTTCCCATGCGAGCAAGAAGAAGAAAGCCACAACCTTGGGTGCCGAAGGAGTGTCGGATTCCAATGCGCAAATGACCCGGGTTCCGCCTCCTTCTAAGAAGAAAACCTCTTCTCGGAATTCCCAAGGCCCCGGGTCTTCTGATACAGGTAAAGATACTTTTGATCAATTGATGAACACGCTCCTCACCATGAAGGCTTCAGAGGGCGATATTTTAGAGCGCATGGCTGCAGAGCACCAGGTAAAAGCGCTTGTCATCTCATATTGCATATCTAGTCCCCAAGTTCCGAGTATGACTTGCAAAAGTTATGCTTGGTACTTCACGCCAAATTTATCTTATCCTAACATCCCACTAATGTTTGCCCTCCTTTCTACTTTCAGGCGCAGATAACTCGGTCTGATGAAACTTTACTGAAGGCCGAACAACGTCTTCTTGCCAAGATAAAACGGCGGGAAATCCTTGAGGATGACATGGAAGCTTTGAAGAAGGATGTTTCCAAATATAAGAAGAAATGCCACACCGCTCGGACCGACTTGAAGAATTTATCGGATCAAATCACCGACACTTACCAGATTTTACTGAGTAAGTTTTTGTCTGCCGACTAACTTCATGCTTCTTGTTATGCACCATTCTAGGTTTTATGATGCCTTCTTGCTTCTGTTTCAACTGCAGGTGCCAACCTTGCACCTCCAGAGGAAGATACTATTGCCAAGGCTAAGACCCTGAAGACTGTGCTCCGGACTTTCTTTGCCGGCACAAAATTTATATTGGACGCCATACATTGGCCCACAGAAGCCTATCCGGGTGAAGAGAATCTTGTCCAAGCCTGCTCCACTGTGCCTGGCTGGATTGAACTTTGGAAACGTTCGTCCTGCCGAATTGGAATAACCCGGGCATTGACCTTGGCCAAAGCCTACTTTCCGAAGCTTGACCCGGCGAAGATAATATCCGGGTTTCCCGAGTTTAAGGCGGATGGTGCCAAATTTATGCCTAAGGACTTCAAGGCCATTCAGTCAGCGGTGCGCCCCTCGGCTACCTCTTTAGCCGATAGCTTGGACCTGAATACGCTAATGGCTGCGTATGACGCCGATGGCAAATTTATCACAGAGGAAGCACCCCCGCCCTTGGACCTCTTGGAGAAGTGGGCTGATCACTCGGCCAAAAAGAAGGAGGCAACCGCGAAGAGGGAGGCCGAGTTAAAATCAGGGCCATCCGCCTCTACACCGTCCGTCCTTCCACCCATCCGCCCTGGCGCGGTGAGTCCGGGTGGTTCTGCCAGGAAAGCTAAGCAGCAGGCCCAGGAGCAAGACCCGGAGGTCCGCACTCAGGAGGCCGAGTAGGGTGATGATGTCATAATACCTTAATCACGTGGGACCTTTTTATTTGAACTATTTATTCTGCCAATGGTGCGCTTGTGCACTTCTGATACCGATGCCATACTTGTAATGTACTTCTATTCGGTGACATATTTTCGCGGCTTTCCCTGCCCTTTGATAATCGTGCTATTTTGTCTGTTCTTTTGAACTTGTTCTTGATACCCAGCTTTCTTTTTACCTCCCTTTGTAAGACTCGATTTTCCGAGACCAGGAGTTTTAATACGTGGGCTTTTTCTTTAAGTCCCCAAGACTCGGATGGTGAGGTTTTTCGAACTGCGATAGCCAAGTAGTTTGTTTCTGTTTCGAAGTCCCCCAGCCCCCATGACCCAAAGTTCGAGTAATGGGGGTGTGGCCTTTCTGAGAGAACAAATTACTTTTTACCGAGTCGCAAACCTAAAGCCATTCCGTGTAAGTACTGAAGTTATGCTTGATAATTGTTGAGTTTCCGGCTTTTAGCCTTGTACTCTGCATAAACTTGTGGTTTAGATGACCCTTTTAACTATCTTGTACTGTAAGCCGGCTTTCGCGTGGATACCATGTTGTTACATCCATACGAGAACAGTGTCAGGCAAGTCCCATTGGGCTCCATGGCTGATTGTAATCGTAAGCGAACGAATCATGCCACTT
The DNA here is from genome assembly GCA_028641055.1 of Alopecurus myosuroides. NCBI lineage: Eukaryota > Viridiplantae > Streptophyta > Magnoliopsida > Poales > Poaceae > Alopecurus > Alopecurus myosuroides. The sequence goes on from CM054062.1 coordinate 195,821,743, forward strand.
TAGTGCGAGTCACATCAAGCTTAAGTAAGATAAGTCAAGAAAAGTTGGCTTCTTTGCCCAGTCATAAGATTGCAGCCGTGCTCGTTTGCGAGGAATCGGCCCTTATAACTTATAGCTATCTATGCCGGGTCATTCGGGTTAGTGGTTGGTTACCTGAGCAACCAACCCCCAAGACCTACATGCAATCGATGCTTTTGATGATACTGAATTATCGATGTCGCCGGGATACTACTTACTTGTAATCAGGGTGTAATGATATAGGACTTGATAACCATCTCTTTATTGATACTAGAATTTTTGGATCAGCAGGCCGCCTCATTAAAAACCTTCCAGTCCCCTTAGGTACCCTGGGTAGGAAAAGAGCGCGTCTGAAACCTGCTGCCCGTTACATTGTTTAGTTCCTCATAAGCGCTGGTCCCGGTCTGGCTTGACCAATGCACATTCTCCATATGTTGGATCTTTTCCTGATGAGTACCGGGTTTGCTAGCCAACCCGGGTGGGATGTTCCAATGACCTGGCTAGTTGTAAGCGGCCGTGTGGCTTCTTCCTTTACAGCAAGCCGCTTGGGGGAATCATCCTCGATTAAGGCCACCATTTTAGAATCTTGCGTTGCCTTGAATTTTGTTCTTTCGCCTTCAGTACTCGGCCTTTTTGATGTGGCTATATCCTCCGGGTCTGCTTGAGACCGGTAGTGCTTGAGTTCTTCTTTTCTACAGGCCTTCTCGGCCATTGCTGCGTCTCCTTCGTCACATTCAGCTGCTATATCTCGATTTCCATGTATGGTAATGGTCTTCTTGGGACCCGGGATTTTTAGCTGTAGATATACATAACACGGCCTAGCCATGAATTTGGCATAAGCCGGCCTTCCAAACAGCGCGTGATAGGGGCTGCGTAATTTCACTACCTCAAAGGTGAGCCACTCAATTCGATAGTTATCCTTTGATTCTCCGAAAGCTACCTCCAATGCGATTTTTCCCTCGGGGCATGCTGAATGACCCGGCACTATTCCATGAAAAACTGTTGAGCTTTTTTGCAGTTGAGATTCCTTGAGACCCATGCGTAGGAAGGTTTCCCAATACAGTATATTGATGCTGCTTCCACCATCCATTAAAACCTTCTTTAGTTCGTACCCATTAACTTGCGGTGCGAATACTAGTGCCAAGACTCCTGGGTGTTCCACTCTTTCTGGGTGATCCCTTCTGCTCCATGTTACCTCTTGTTCTGACCATCTCAAGTATCTCGGAACGGCTAACGAAACTGAGTTGACTGCTTGCTTCAGTATCTTTTTGTCCTTGTTAGATCCTCCTGTGGTATGCACATGATATTGACCCAATTGTTTGGGGTTAGCCTGGAAGCCTCCAACCCCCCCTTGGTTATTACCTTGATTTCCAGCCGCCGGGTTACCAGCTGGGGGTGGGCCGTTGCCCGGGTTTGCCCCTGGACCCGGTCCTCCTCCCCGCCCTGCACCTCGCATAGCTCTGTGCACTTCCTCATTTTTCCATCTTTGCAAATCGGCGCATTGTTCTAGGGAGTGGTTAGCTGGCCTGCCATTCCTGCTGTGCTTCGGACATGCCATTCTGAATATGTCCCAATTGTTACCCGGCCTTGGTGGACCTTGATAGTTTCCTCCATGGTGGTTACCTCCGTTGAAATTTCCTTCTGCTCTTGGCCTTGAAGACCCGGCTTCGGTGTTAGCGACAAACTCGGAGCCTCCTTCGAAGGGACGCTTGTTCTGACTATTTCCATTGTTTCCTGACGCTGTTCCGTTGCCGGTTCTTCCATTACCGCTTGTGTTTGCTTTTGTCTTTTTGTCATCAGCTTCTTCTTCTGTGGTATCTGTCGCAGCGTGTTTGTTGCACGCATCCATCAATTCTCCCATTGTGACTTCTGACGCATTTCGACTGGACTTCATGCGAGTTAACTTTTGCACTAAAGGTATATACTTGCATGTTTTTGCCATGGCTTGTAGTGCATCCTTGGGCTGGATGTCTGTGGATGAGTGAAGTATCTCCATAACCCGGCGCACCCAACTGCGCGCCGATTCTCCCTTCTTTTGGACGCATCGCTCTAGATCATCAATGGTGAATAATTTCCTGCAGGTCCCGTGAAAGTGCTTGATAAACGCGGTCTTCAATTCCTCCCAAGACTTGATCGATCCCTCTGGTAGATTGGTGAACCACAATTTTGCTGCTCCTTCAGACATCATCAGATACATGAATTTGGCTTGGAGATTCTCGGACGCGTTGCGGATTGACATCGCCATCTCGTAACTGCTTAGCCATGTTTCGGGATCCATGGTTGGCTCATAATTCACTACTTTCCCTGGCTCTTTGAACTTTTCCGGGTAAGGTTCAGCTCTAATATTGTCCGAGAGACACTTGGGCCCCGCAAGAATGATTGAAGCCGGCCTTGCCCTGGAAACGTGTGATGCCGCGGGGGGCACGTCTGGGCGCTGTGCTGCGGGAGGTCCATGCGCTGCAGACCCGGCCGCGGCCCTCCGAGCCCTAGAACTGTCCACGACGGCCTGTGCTGCTGATACTGCCTGAGCGCGGGGAGGAGGCGGCATTTGCTGCTGCTCTTCCCTCCGCCGCGCCGAACTCGTTTGTAAATTCCCTTGCTGCTGGCTGACATATGGCGTTCCGTGCATTCCGCTTCTGTGATCCGGGTAATTGGCTTGCTGTGCCACCGCAGTGTGCAACAGCTCGATGGCTTGCCGAGTCTTCTCTGCATGGGGCGACTCTCCCACAGGTATTTGATTCAATGCGAGTGTCGCCGCATATACGTTGTCCATAGGATTGTTGTAGTGGCCGGCTGGCGTGCGGAATCGTGATGGTGGCGGCGGCAGTAGATCGTTGCCGGTTGTGACTCTAGTTTGCGGTGGGGGTAACCCGGTCCGTTCATTCGCCGGATGTGTCGCTGCTGTTGTCTGTTGGGGTGCGGTTCCCTGGTTCACCACTGGTATCGGTTGGTCCTGAGGCGTGATGAACAAATTAGCCGGATTAATAACCCCGCCCGTTGCTGGCAACCTGGTGTGGTGCCTTTGATGCATCCTGGACGTTTCCTCTCGAAGCCGGGTTTCCAACGCGTCTAGCTCGCGCCGTCGGGTGGCCATCCCCTTTCTATCTGCTTCCACTTGCCTTCTTTGCTGTTCCAATGCACGACGAGCCACGTCCAGATCTCTAACACGCTCCGCCGCGTTTCTGGGGTGATAACAGTGGCGAGGACTGTAGGATCCAAAATCAAATTATTATCGAACAGGACCGGGTGACGCGGATTCGAGGGACCCGCCCCTGGTGTCCGATTGGCTTGAAACCCGAACATGTTGGCGTGTTGCTCCTCATCTGCTGCGCGACTGGTGACCGATGCTGACTCTCCATCGACCCGGGTCAAGACCGGGTCTCCGTTAACCGCGCCCTGTTGCTGGGCCACTGCCTGAGCCGCCCCGACTGGTGCCGCGGCTGTGTTTCCTTGGTTGGCCGCGGGGGCTGCATAGACTGCAACTCGGCGCGCGATATCCGGTGTAAATTCAGGCTGTTCCTCCTCACCGTTCTCCTCATACCGGTTTTCCAGTAGATCCAGGATAGACCCGGTGTCATCTTCTCCTTGGACCCGGTCGCGTGGGGTCCATGCCGGCTCCTCCGGCTGTTCCCACTCCGCGATGGGTTCTTCTGCCGGATATGTCGTTCCCGTTGATTCTTCATCATCTGATCGGATAGACGTGGCTTTTCCTGGCATAGAATCAGATCCAACGTTGTCAGGGACCGAATTGGAAGCACATACCATACCGATGAAGACGTTGATCCGGCCGATTGTTACGACGGATCCGGTTTCGAGGTGATCCGACTCCGGCCCCCAGCCGGAATCGTCCACCACCTTTTCTCCTTCGTGATCGATGTAGATCTCGCCGATGACAAGATTCTCCATGCCCTTCCGAGCTTCTCCCGTGATGTAGACACCTTTGGACGCAGGCCCCACGGTGGGCGCCAACTGTCGTGGGATAATCACGGCAGAAGTTACCAGGGGTAACTGATCTTGGGGCAAGTCGACACAGGCGTTCGGGAGAGGGTTTAGCTCAAGGGAAGACATGGTACAACTTGATCTGACAGCCGGCAATCGAAGTCGCCGGATCTCTATTCTCGATACAATAACTCGATTAGGGTTTACACTGGATACTCGATACCACACGATATTGCTAGGGTTCTTAGATCTCTGTCTAAACTACCTCCGGGGGTCAGTTTATAAAGCACCCGTACCCCCTGGCTTGTCCTACAAGGCGCACCCTGAATCCTACCCGGACCCGGCGCACTAACCCTAACTTGCCTTTACAATAACCCACAATCCGGGTTATTGGGCCTACAAGCTTGGGCCTTCACAAGTTTCCCTATCCTTAGCCGGATCCTGCACATCATTCCTTGAGCCGGGTTATTCCTTGGAGCTTGGCCTACCGGGTTAGCATCCCCCTGTCACATTGGGAGTGGAAGAACTATCCCTTTGCTTGGCAAGGACAGTACAAGGGACATTCTGGGGAGTGCACTGTCGTTCTTGAAGCGGTGGCACCCCAAGACCTCTAGATTTGGCACTTGTTCTTTAGTATGGTTGGCACCCACAACGACATCAATGTGATCTCCGCTCTTCGGAGGCCGGAATCAACCTCCGGACTAGCTCTCCGAGGAAGAACATAGGGGGCATGTCGGCTATGTATCGTGAAAAGGAAAAGTGTCGGGCTTCTTAGGGTTATTGACGGAGGAGAATCTTATTTGCCAAATAGGACCCTAGGGAGGTGTCTGGTGGGCCCAGGCGGATTGGGGCGCGGGTCTAGTTGGGTTTGTGCCCCCCGGTCGCCTGGCCACCTGGTGGCCCCTCTCTGGGTGCGCTTCTAGCTCACTCATGCGCATAATAATATGATCCAAATCCAAAAATGATTATTTTCTTAAATAAAAATAATATGATCCAAATATTTTTTTAAATATCAAAATCTCAAAAAAATCAAACCAATATTTCCTATTTATGGAGAATAATTAAGGATCCAAATAAAATTCATGTAAGACTCAAATAAGTAAGAGTTTGGTCAAAAACCTTAAAGATTTAAACCATGTGTTTTACGGTGTAGGGCTTGCACTCGTTGGGAGACCCCAAGAGGAGGTATGAAGAGCACAATAGTAAGTTTCCCTCAGAAATAAACCAAAATTGAATCGACCAGTAGGAGAAAGAAATCACTTCCGAAGGTTGATGCAGCTAATGTTGGCAGGGCGCACTACCGGTTCAGCGGCAACATGGAACCTACACAACACAATCAAATCACTTTGCCCCAACGAAGCCGTGAGGTTGTCAATCTCACCGGTTTTGCTGAAAACAAAGAGGTTAAACGTATGGTGTGGAAACAGTACTTGTTTGAAGTGGATGAAAAGAGAACAGTGATTGCAATAGAAAAACAGTAGTAACAGTATGAAAATAGTGATTGGAGTTGTTGTATTATCAGTATAAAGGAAATGGACCGAGGTCCACAGTTCACTAGTGGTGTCTCTCCAGAATAGATAGATAGCATGTTGGGTAAACAAATTACGCTGGGAAATTGACAGATATAAAGGCTGCACCGTAGTGCATATGAATGACATGATGATTACTATGTAATTCATGCGGGTATTACAACAAGATTCATAGACTGTTATCCAACTGCATCTATGACTAATAATCCACCCTCAGAATGTCATCTGAGCAAACCTTGTGTATTAAGTTGCAAGTAACAGATAATCGCATTAAGCAGAGTGTGTAATGTAAACAATGTAAACATCGTTGTTTTCTCCCTAATGGCAACATCACATCCCCCACCCGTTACGTTTCTGTCACTCGAGCATGAGTAGAAGGGAGACATGAACCCACTATCGAGCATAAATACTCCCTCTTGGAGTTACAAGCATCTACTTGGCCAGAGCATCTACTAACAACAGAGAGCATGCAAGATCATAAATAACATACACATGGAAATAACATGATAGATCGATAATCATTGTACATAGCATTCAATATTCATCGGATCCCAGCAAACACAACATGTAGCATTACAATAAGATGATCTTGATCATGTTAGGCAGCTCACAAGATCTAAACATGAGGCATAAAGACGAGAGAACAATCATCTAGCTACTGCTACGGACCCGTAGTCCAAGGATGAACTACTCACGCATCATTCCGGAGGCGGGCATGGTGGTGTAGAGCCCTCCCATGATGGTTCCTGTGACGCCCCGGGATCGGGCACTATGCAGATTTCAGCATTTCCGCCAAAATCCACATAATAACCGATTCCAGGTTGCCACTTGTGATAACATTACAACAGTTCACGAATAATCCACAACAACAACAGAGGAGGTATATACAAGACGACTCTAACGAGTCAAGGATACAACTGATACAATACAAAGATCCAAATAACAGTGGAAGGAACAACATAGCGTCCGGCTACGGACAAGATACAAATTGGACTAAGAGTCCTGAAGATAACCGGTGGCGTCCAATCCCTGCCCAGGCCAAGCCGGAGGGATTCCCAAGCTAACGTCGTCAGACTTCAAACCTGTTGAGTGCAATGTGGAATATGCAGCCACGAAAGGGATTTGTGGGTCAGTACGGTTAAGTACTGGCAAGTGGATATACCATACTCACAAGATACCAGCGTAACCAATCATCACAAGATACAAATACTTTGGGTACAACGGAAAGGAAGGGATTATTGCAAGGAAGCGGCAGCGGGCTGCACTAACTAACTACAGAGACGCGCTACAACATCCGGCTAAAAGAAAGGGATAAGATAGCGCGACAAAACCAACTATAACTACTCACCAAATAATACCCATCCAATGTTACCCCCTACTAAGGAAGCAACCCAAGGAAACTCACACGGTTGATTAAGGTGACATTCATTCTTATGGTGGAGGTAATCTATATTACTAGTCAAGTTATCATCATTAGGTGTAAGTTGTCTGAGTACTTGTTAGCCAGCACTTTCACCAAGTCATCCATAACCGCGGACAACGCGGCTTCTCGAGAAGATTTAACCCTGCAGGGATGCACCAATTTGGCCGTACACGTAAGAATGACCCGCCAGATGGAAATGCACTTCCACCAAGCGGGGCACTCAACACAACCCAACTCTTCTTCGCATCAAGCCCAAAGAACCCCGTGCAATTGAGCGCACGGCTAATCAAGCCCCACGAAGAAAAGGGGACCCTCATAGCACTCTAAGAACGTGTCTCCCTAAATGCCGACTACAAAAGTTCCACCCTGGCGCCAAGGGTTCGCACCTGCATATGCATGCGGTAAATGGAAAACCCGAACTAAATGAGGCGATTTGGACGAGATGTGAATCGAATCAAAGTTGCGGGGGGCGCCCATACTCGCTTCCCACATGCGGTTAGCGCGCTCATCATGGATCGGAGGACAAGACCCTTTTCCTAATTAAGGTCGACACTAGCAGGCCTCAAAACCACGCCGGGCCTCCTGCCGGTGCCTTATCATCAAATTAATATTACCCAAAACATTAACATGTTGTTGATTGAATTGAAACCCAACTATCGACTAAACAGGTGATAAGATAAATGACGACAAGACTCGAGCACAAACAAACCTAAGCATGCAATTACGACACGAGGGCCAACGGGGTAAACAAACAACAGGTAATAGGAAGTGGAAGGAAGGCTATATCATGGCTGCAAGGTAAACATATGATAGGATCGAGACACCAGCATCGAATCATAAGGCTAGCATAAGGAAAACGAAAAGAATCGGTAACAAGTGATGAAGGGCAGCCATAGGCAGCGAGTGAGTATACTTGCCTGGAATCCAGCAAGCAGAGGTACATCCGCAGAACTTGTCGTTGCTCACATCATCTCAACGTCCTATCCGCGAAGAAGCAACGAACTAGAACAAACACCGGATGCAACAATTACTTCTACGGCAAAAGATCCAGCATGATCCTATTTTATATGCATGATAATTAATTGGTGCATCAAAGTAAACCAATTGACATGGTAAACATATTTAAATGGGCCCATATGCAATTTGGATTGCATATGGAAAAGCCCATGAATTAATGTTGAATTAAATGATCTACAAATAACCATAATGTGAAAGTTGATTATAATGATGCATGGATGATGAAAACAATAAGAAAACAATAATAGCTTCAGTTTGATATGTTGTTTACCAAGTTTGGAATTTTATTTATTAAGTTATGAACTTTGGCATTTTAAATGATTTAAACAAACATTTGTTGTTTTCACCAATTTTAAATGTTCAAAACATATAACAAAATTTATATTTGGAAAGAACACAAAATTTTAGATGGAATACATATTTCATTTGTTGAATTTGGATTTTAGATGAGCAAGTTATTAAATTGACAATTTTAAATGCATTAATTTAGAAATAGTTGTTTTCAGAAATTTAATTTATTCAAAATAGAAAACAAAGCTTATATTTGGAAAGCTTATTAAATTTTGCATGGAAAACATATTTTACATGTTGGAATTGGATTTGAATTGCCCAAGTTATGAATTTTGCAATTTAAAAGGTGTAATTAAAGTGTTGAATTATTGAACCATTTTTAATTAGAAAAACAGTAAACAAATTGTATTGAAAAGGTTGAAAACATGTATAAAATGTTTCAATGAACAATTTGAGCTATTAAACATTTTTTTTGGATCATTATTGAATTTATTATGCATTTTTCCATAACCATTTTTATTCTGCCATTTTTAGTAAACAGAGGGAAACATGTTCAAAATTAATTCAATTGTGACCAAATAAAATACCAATGTGTATAGTTTGTTAAGACAAATTTTTAGAGCCCAAGTTTGCTCAATTTGGGTGAACAGAACTCAAGTTATGATTTTCCAAAGTTTCCAATTTTTATTGCATTTTCTGTATTTAATTATTTAGTGCAAAATTTATTACAGAAACATGTTGCAACTTTGTGACTAATAGAAAGAGCACAAGATTCTGAATCCATAGCAATTTGAATCATTGAAATTGGAGCATTTTTCAATTTGTTATGGATTTTACAAATAAAGACTCAGATCTGTTTTTCTGGAGTTCGAGAAATAAAAGAAAAAGGAGGAAAAAGGGGTGGCTTTTGCTGCGGAAGGGGATCGAACTCCGGACTCCCAGGTGCGGGATAGGGCGCGCAGCCACTGGGCTGTTGCTGCGAGTTGTGATTGAGATGGGCTTCCGCGGCTTTTGAGGTGACTCCGCGCGACCTGGACGGACGGAACTGAAACTGCAGGGTGCAGTTCGCGACAGAGGAACAGGAGGCGGCCGCCGGAGCTCTTCCAGGCGGTGGTGGGGCCGTACCGCGCGAAGGCGAGTACCCAGAGCAAGAGGGGAAGTAGAGGAGGGGTTCCAGTACGCGATTCTCACCGTGGGGGGCTCGAGGAGGACCGGCGCGTGGGGAGGAGCACCACGGTCTGATGGAGGCGATCAGGAGGCGTCGTCGGGGAAGAAGAGGTCGACGGCGTGGCGCTCCTGGTGGCCCTCCACACTGGTCGAGGACGCGAGGTGGAAGAGGAACGTCCCCCGTTTCCATTTCCGCGGGGAACGGGGTCCGACGGCGGGCGTGGCCACGGCGCCAAGCCCTCCAACTTGCAGCCATGGTGGCTCCCTCTCTCGGTTCAGAACAACAACAAAAATTCAGAAAAGGAGGGAGGAGAGGAGAAGGAAGGAGCATGGCGGCGGCTGGAGATGGGGAGGGAGAAGGCTAGGGTTAGGGTTTGGAGAGGAGAGGGGTGGCTTTAAGGAGGGGAAAGTTTGAGGGGGAGGGGACCATGGTGGTGGACTGGTACGGTGGGAGAGGGTCATGCGTTCTGCATGACTCCTTCCAGGAAGACGACAAGGAAACCGATGGGGGGGCGTACGTGGGTTGCCTGGTTGGGCCGGCCTTGCTTGGCTGCCTCCCCACAAACAATTTTTTTTTGTTATTTTGTTTGCTCATTTTTCAGAAAAAAAAAGTGGTTTAGGGATTTACTAAACAGATTTTAACCATTTAAAACATTGAGGAAAATAATTTTTATTTATTTCATGTGGTATGATGGATGCAGCATGATGCGCGCACAAAAGAAAAACAAACAAGCAAAGCTAAATAGGGAAAATCCCCGGGTGTTACAGTTCCCCCTCCTGGCAGGGTGTCGGGAAGAGCTCCAGAACCCTCCCGAACTAGGCTTGACGATGACGGTGGTTGCGGATGTTTTTGGTGGAAAAGTCTCAATTATTTAGGGTTAAGCCGTGGAGAAGTATAAATAGGCGAGAGGGCAACGTTGGTGGGCGGCTAGGGGGGCCACACCACCCCTAGGCGCGGCCAGAGGGGGGGCGCCGCCCTATGGTGTGGGGGCCCTAAGGCACCCCTCCGGATCTCCTCCGGACTCCATGTACGTGACGACTTTCTAAGATTCTGGGATTTTGTTTCGTCCAATTCCGAGAATATTTCCAGAACAACTTTTCTGAAACAAAAAACAGCAGAAAACATGAACTGGCTCTGTGGCATCTTGTCAATAGGTTAGTCCCAGAAAATCCATAAACATGACATAAAGTGTATAAGAAACATGTAGCATATGGCATAAAACAACATGGAACATCAAAAGTTATGGATACGTTTGACACGTATCAGTGTTTTCTGAAAACACAAACCATTTCATGAGATTCATAATATCATGAAATTTTGATCTTCAAAATTGTCTTATATAGACAATGATGCTTTTGGAGAACACGAGGCTCACGAAACACCGGAAGCTTTAGACTACACTACTTGTCATTCTCAAGGAAAGTTCGTACTTGCATGATTAACTTGAAGTATTTGTATAAAAGTATTCCAATTTCTATAGCTCATTACGTGCATTTAATTTAATTGCTAATTTCAAATGATATGAATTGTTATATACTATTTTGGTCGGGAGATGGAACCACGAAATGATTGATATGATGGAGGTTCCATCGCACAAGAAAGTATAAACATAGGAGTAATTCATAGATGTCGTTAGTTTCCTTCGTGCTGTATCGACTATGTCAACCAACAAACCTACTGTGGATGGGCAAGTCAGAGGTTCTTCTCACATTTGCACATCCTTGACAGGCTGACCCTGTTGGGGCCGGCGAGTCCTGCCAACAATGTGTAAGCGCAGATAATACTTAACACAATCTTTCTGGGGGCTCGGAAACTCGGGAGTGGTGGTTTGCCATTGGCTGTGGTAACGGTTGCGTGACATCGGGCAGAGATGTGGATAGCGGAGAACCGCTAGGCATGACTTGAGGACCTTTGACCGGGCTAGAGCACACATGATGTGCGGATAGAGCAACAAAGGTAAGACAGATGAGTAAATTGGCACACCTCTGCAGAGGGAATATCAAATTTTGGCAGCTATATACTTGTCCCAAGAAGGGGGCTACGGTCGCAGCCGGAAAAGATTCCCATGTGATTCTCACACCCGACGGGGCTGCCAGACATAGTTTTTCAGAAACTAAAACTTGACTTTTGAAAAAATGTTTTCCAAAACCTGCATTATGACTGCGACTTATGGTTAGGGCAGTAGATAGAGCATCAAACACTTTATCACTATTACTTACATGATCTTGCTGAGTAATGTTGTCACTCACCCTTTCCCATTTAAACCCCATGATAGATTTTGAAGACGTGCCAGAGGATCACAATGGAGTCCACGACAACAAGAGATCTACTATGAGGAGAACTAGACCTGTCAGGTGTCGTTGGAGGTGTCGACTACCTAATATCCTATAGAGCAGAAGACGCCGAGGAGGAGAACTAGACCATAGACAACCATATAGGTACCGAGCCGAGCAACACTAGACTAGTATTACATTGTCTGTGAGTTCTCACGATTCTAAGTTTACTTTTATCTCTGTGCACTTGGTTGACGCACGTCAACACCACACTACTCGAACTTCCTCCATTAGAGGAGGAAGACGTTGAACTTTTCTTACACTTTAGGCTTGTAATGCTATGTAGTGTGTAATATTTGGACCCGCAATGTTTCCGTTGTAATACTTCGAGGGGTGTAATATTTGTGGGTAAATCATTCCATGATTGTTATGTAACAAATTATACACTACAATATGTAATGGTGTGCCGGACCAGCACAGCCTACAACTTAAAACATAATCGAAATACGCCGGTCTCCGTTTTGTTTAACATTTTCGCCTCGATGGATCCCAACCACCTTGTGTCATCCTTGAATGGCTCCTTTTATGCTCAAGCACATGGTTATGAAACAATTATGTTGCCATTAGGAGGGGGAGGGGAGGGGGAAGGGCTCATTTGGAGTGCGCACCAAACCCATTCGTTGGGGCGCCAATAACATTTCATGGTTGTCTTCCTGGTGTCTTTTGTGTGTATCTAGTTGTACTACCATATTAGCTTCTACTGGCATATAGACCAAGCCACCGTTGACAAGACTACTCGCTTACAAGCAGTCGAACCTTAATGGCGTTCGTCATGTATCCAAGCATGTTATGGGTTCCCGCCAATCCGGCCGCCCTATCCAGCCATAGACGCCGGTCCCGGGGAGGAGAACACCACCAAACCATAGCTGCCACATCTCTCAAGCTTCCTACTCCCCTCACAAACCCGATATCAACGCAATGACACGCTCCCCCACCTCGCGATGGTTTACTCGATCAACGAGGAGAATGAGCATTCGTAGATAGGGTGGGCCAGCTAGGCTGCCTCTCCACGCACGACCTCGGCCGTGCATTCTTCCACTCCCTTGGAGACTCCTCTGGCACACATGGCGCCATATCTTCCTCCGAAGACTCGACTCCCATGGAATCATCTTTGCCTCCCGTCGCACCTCTGACGGATTTGGTGCTCTCGTCCATGTCCTCGTCGACTCCTCCTTCAAAGAAGACGGGGAGCTTACGACGGAAAAGTTTCTCGCCCTCCTCTGCGAGGAGGAGGAACTTTGTGTCCGAAAGGAGCATCTCCATCACGTATGCGTCCCTCCACCCCTCGAAAAGCTGGAGGACCAGAAGGAGGAGCTCGTCTGCGCTAGTCAACCGAGGAACAAAAGTTGCAAGGCAGGAACAGTTGGGACGTCGGTTGGCCAACCGGCTCCTGCTGCGAGGAGGAGGAGGATGACGATGGGTACGAGAAGTAGAGGGCGTCGGTGAAATGTCAAATAACTACATTACAAATAGGGTAAAATGTCCCTTAACGAGGCTTTTTTTTTCTTATTTTGGTTGTGTGCATCCTTTGTGTCTAGTCATACTTGACATTATGTTGGTGTAGAGACGGGTGTAATTGTTATCTTCTGGATATTAATATATTTTCTTTATAAAAAAAATTGTCAAATGCGACTAATTTTGCACTGAGTATGAAGTAGTATTATGTATTTATCGCAGTTGTTTATCTCCGTTGGAATGCCTCAAATTTAAACTTTTCTGCCAAACGTTTTTAGAGGCTGTGATTTGACGATTCTGCTAGAGCTGCTCTTATGTCGGCACCTCCAGGATGTCACGAAAGGACCCAAATACATGCACTTACGGTTAGATTCTGTGATGAGACGCTCTAAAAGCAGAACTCTTTGACGCAGCAACCACCAACGGCAATGGAGCAAGTTGAGCTGATGAGCTTAGAAAAGCCTAACGTTGGCCACTCAGGTTTCCACCATATTCTCCTACATCCACATCGCAGTGGGGAAAACAAGTCCCATTACGTATCTTCTCTCAAAGCCTTGCAACAAAGTACACTGCGGATTACATTCTCTCGCACAAACTCTGGACAAATGACATATGTAGACCCAATGTGTATGTATGTATCTTGCATAAAGTTACACATCCAGATTTCAACGAACATCCGAGAATAAGCCACTAACATTTCTGAAGAAACATTATTTTTTCGCGAAAACACAAAAAGCTTTGCGTTTCGATTCATTGATAGAAAAGAGAGTTTATGTACAAACCTAAGAAGAGGCCAACCCCACACCATACAACTCAACTCAGCCTAACTAAGGGAGGAGTTGGCGAAGTCCGCGGGCCCCTGCGTTCGCCCAGTCGCGTGCCTCCGCCTTGATCGTGCCCAGTAAGGAAGCCGTCGATGGTTGGGCATTGTCGAAGATCACGGAGATCCGGTGCTTCCAGATGCACCACGCTGTCAACATGATCAGCGAGGAGGTTCCCTTGCGCAAGGCGCGAGGAGTGGCGTCAAGCGTCTGGATCCACCATCCAATGAAAGCACCTTCGTTCGTGGGAGGGGTCGCGGTCGATCGGATCCACGACAACACCTCATGCCATATCGTCCTAGAGAACGAGCAACCAGTGAGGATGTGCGTCATCGTCTCAACCGTCTGGTCGCAGAGCGGACAGCGAGCCGCATGGGGGAGGCCCCGGCGTGCGAGCCTCTCCCCCGTCCAACATCTGTCCAGGCAGGCGAGCCAGATGAAAAACTTCACCCTCGGGGGCGCCTATGTCTTCCAGTTCAGCCTCCATGAATCTGATTCCACGGATCCCTCAAAGAGCGCGTTGTAACAGGATCGTGAGGAGTACTGGGCATCTGTCGTCCAGCGCCACCTAAGCGAATCCGGCACCTCGGTGAGTTGGACGTTTCGCAACCTAATCCAGAGTTGGACGTATTGCCAGAGGGCCATCAGGCTCAGGGAGCCCGTGATGTAGGTGATCCAGCTGCGCTCAACCAGCGCTTGTTGCACTATGCGTCGTCTCTGGCGGAGTTTTGGGATAAGCGCGAAAAGATCCAGGCGCTAACTCCTTCACCGCCTTGCCATCCAACCATTTGTCCTCCCAGAATGCTGCCGATTCCCCGTCCCCTACAATCATGTAAGTGGAAGCATCAAAGAGGGCCCGCTCGTGCTTGGAGAATTGCATGTCGAGCCCGCGCCAGGGTCGCAGGGGGTCGGTGCGCATCCTCCACATCCATCTTAGTCGAAGACTAATGGAGGTGCGAGCCATGTCTGGCACCTCGAGACCACCCAGTCGCAGCGGGCGACACACCCTCTCCCAGTTAACATGGCAGTGGCCTCTTTGGCATCCAACCTCCCTGCCCACAGGAAACCCCTGAGGATTTTATCGACCTGCTTCAGCACCCGTCTATTCAGGCTCAGCACGACCAGCTGATGGAGCGGTATAGCTGCGAGCACTGACCGGACCAGCGCAAGGCGTACGGCCCGCGGCATCATCATCGCCTTCCAGGAAGGCAGCTTATCAGCTAGCCTGTTCACCAGAGGTTGGAGAGCCTCTCCAGGGAGCCGCCTAATGGAGAGGGGGATGCCGAGATACTTGACGGGGAAGGGCGCAAGCGAGCACTCCATCACTTCTGCCGCCCAAGCGGCCTCCACTTCTGAGCATGCAATCGGGGAGACCGAGCACTTCGCAAAATTGGTCCGCAACCCCGATGCCTGTCCAAAGAGCTCCAGGATTGTGCGGATAGCGCGCAGCTCCGTCTCATCTGGGTGGCAGAAGATCACCACATCATTCGCGCAGAGTGACGTCGAGGTCACCAAGTCCCGGCGCGCTAGTCGCCGGAGAACCCCCATCTCCATGGCCTTCGCCAGGGCCCTGTTCAACGTGTTCATCACCAACACAAACAAGGTGGGTGAAAGAGGGTCACCCTGCCGGAGTCCCCGCTGGTGCCAAATTGGCGGGCCCGGTTCCCCATTAAGCATCACCCTAGTGCTAGCCGTGGACAGGAGAATCGCGATCAATTCGCGAAATCTCGGCTCGAACCCAAGCTTCGTCAAGATCTCGAAGAGAAAGCTCCAGGAGACCGAGTCGAAAGCCCGGGCAATGTCCAGCTTGAGCATCACCCGTGGTTCCTTACGTCCGTTCAGGAACCTAGTCGTTTGTTTCACCAACATGAAGTTGTCGTGGATACATCGTTTCTGAATAAAGGCGCATTGGTTGCTATCGACGAGCATCCCCACCCTAGGTGCCAACCTGATCGCGAGTGTTTTGGCCACAAGCTTCGTGAAGATGTGTATAAGGCTAATGGGGCGGTAGTCGCCGAGTGTGGCCGCATCCGGTCGCTTGGGCAGCAGGACCAACAGTGCCTGATTCAGACCCTGAAAGTCGCGCCCACACAACATGAAGAGCTTTCTGAAGGCCTCCATGAAGTCACCCTTCACCGTCCCCCAACAGCTTTGGAGGAATTCAGCTGTGAAGCCGTCGAGCCTAGGCGCCTTGCCATGCGAGAGTCGCCTCACTACCTCCCATACCTCTTCCTCCGTGAAGGGGGCCTCTAACTCTGACAGGTCCTCGAGATGCATGCCTAGGAAGTCCAGGTCGAGGGAGAACTCCCGGTCACCCGATGTGCCAAGTAGGCCTTGGAAGTGCGTGTAGGAGGCCTCTGTCATAGCAACGTGGTCCGAAATCAGCGCACCATCCACCTGGAGATCATGGATGATGTTCTTCTGTCGGCGATAAGCCGCGTGCTGGTGGAAGAAAGTCGTATTCGCATCCCCCTCCCGCAGCCAAGTGATCTTTGCTCGCTGGCGAGCCATCGTGCGCTCCAGAGAGGCTAACCCGAGGTATGTTTGCTTGAGCCTAGCCCTGAGCAGGCACTCGTCGGGGAGAGTTGACGGGATTCCATCGCGATATCCAACCATAAAACCACCTCCTGCGCTGTCAACAGCTGCAGGCGAATACACCCCACCTTCTTATAACTCCAGCTCATTAACCTCCGCGCCGTGCGTTTCATCTTTGCCGTGAGGCGGCGGAAGGGATCAGGGTCCCCGTCGATCTCACCCCACGCATCAGCAACCACCTCGTTAAAGCCCTCAAGCTTCTGCCAGAAGCGTTCGAACTGAAAGCGTTTCGGCCTCAAAGACTTCGGGGTACAGTCTAAGAGTAGGGGGCAATGATCTACTACGACCGTCGCCAGGCACCGCAGGGAGCAACTGCGTGTAGCGCCTCCCAGTATGCCATGGTGAACACCCTATCAAGCCTGACCAGCGTTGGGCATGCCCTCTCGTTGGACCAGGTGTAGCGTCGGCCATGGAGGTAGGTCTCCTTAAGCTCGCAATTGTTCAGGAAGCGCCTAAATTGCCCCATCATCCGTCTGTTCAGGTTGCCGTTATTCTTATCCTCGTCACGATAGATCATATTGAAGTCGCCACAGAGAGCCCGACGGTCCAGGATGGTTAGCGCTCTCCGCTCGCAGCTCACCCAAGAAGGCCACCTTATCGGTTTCCTCCCGGGGACCATAAACGCAGGTAAGCCACCACCCCAGTCGTCCCGCCAGGAGGCGTGACCTTGGCCGTGACACTGTTCACGTCAATATGGGCGCTATCAAGCTGCACCACCCAGCTGACCCAAGCCACTATAATCCCCTCCCTTGTACCAATCGAAGGCAAGCAGAAGTAAGCGTCAAAGTCCGCGCCTAGGGTTTCCATTACAATAGAAGGGGTTACAATCGCAAGTTTAGTCTCTTGCAGGCATACAATCGACGCACCCGTAGAAGCAGCTAAACTCTAACACCAGTACGACACGTGCGGTCGTTAAGGCCACGCGCGTTACACACCAACACTTTAGGTTCGTAAGACATAGGAATGTCTTTACACCCTAGGTGGGGAGGACGACGAGGTCAAACCTCGACGAGTCGACCACCCGCTGTCCCGCCCACTGGTGGGGAGCAGCCACGCAGTGTCAGGAGGGATCAACCGTAGAGCTCTGCAACCGCCTCGATCATCTCCTCGGTGAGAGGCAACTCGAACATCCTATGGTAGGCCTCCAGGGCGGCCGCCGATGGCGCCTCATCATCATTCAATAGCCCGAGCTTCCTCATCAGGTTTCACACCGCGCGTCTCTCCGAGTTCGTCTCCCCAGGATGCGCTGCAATCCTAGGGCTCCTCCTGGGGCGGAAGTCTAGGTCCACCAGACGGCGAAGGAGGGCCGGGCCCCGTAACAGAGCATCGGGTCTCAGCTTGGCATCCGCCAGGAACTCCCCTAGGGTGTGCGGCCCTGTCGCCGCCGAAGGTTGCACGGTCGCCAACTGAGTCGACCTCGGACGTGCGTAGACCAGCGGAGGTGTGGCAAACCGAAGGGGTGTGGCATCCGTAGAGGCAGCGACAGACGTCTGCACTGGTGGTGGCGGGGGCGGGTCCATCTCAATCTCCTCGTCCACCTCACCCGTGTCATCCTCGTCCGATGGCACCAACTCGGAAGCCTCCAGCACCCCAGGCCCCAGAATGGGCGAGTTTGAATCCAGCGACGCCTCGCTGTCACCAGCGTCCGCTGCGCGAGGCCGGAAAGCGTCGAGGCCCAGCGGCCTACGAGCCTCAAGGCCCGGAGTCCTCGCAGCGTCGCAGCCCACCTATAGAGATCAAGGCCCATCTGGCGTGGGCTGGGCCACCAAGCTGTGGGCGACAGAAGAGAGAGAGCGCGCGGGAAACCCGTTCGAATCACCCCCATCCGCATCTTTCCGCGTCAGCAAAGCTGGTCCGTCTGTGTCATGGTCGGCCTCACTGGACAGACTTCCCGCGTCACCCCCTCACTTGCACGGTGGGCAGTTGTTTCCCGCCAACGGCTGTGGCCCCGTCCTGAGTGGGAGCGGGTGCGGTTTGAATTTGAGTCAAACACCCCTCCAACCCTTGCGCGCCAAGTGTGGCAGCGTCACCGGCAGGAGGTGCAGTAGCCCTGGCTCGCCTGGCCCTTCATTTCCCTTTATGACCACGACCGCGACCATGTCTCCTGTGGCCCCCGTGTCCCGCCAATGAGGGCATGGGACCCACCTGCACACCAGACGCAAGCATCCTCAGTCCCTGCTCCTGGACTGAGTCCACTGCGCCCAGCTGGCGGAGCCTAGGCCCACCCCTTTGGCCGGTAGAGGTTGAGGAACCACCAGCTAACGAAGGGATGGATCCTAGACCTATCGGGTGAGCCTACCCGGTCCAAGGCCCAAGACCCAAGCTCCAAGGGAGGCGCCGTGGACTATTCTAGAAGGCCCAATCAAGGCCCACCCGCAAAGCCTTGCGGGTTAAGAAAAGGAAACTTGTAACCGACTTTAGGTTAGGGTTTGTGTCCCCCCGGGAAAGGTTTGAGACCTGGATACCTATATAAAGCCAGGAGAAGCACCGGGAGGAGGACCAAGCAATACCGCACCACCTTAGCCTCGAGATTGAGATCTACTCTCGACTTGAGCACCCCCACTGTAACCGATCTATTGAGCTAATACAGATCGACAGAAGCATGAGTAAAGGTTTTACCTCTACGAGGGCCCCGAACCTGGGTAAATCTTGCCCCATGTTAGCCGACGATTGTCACCAGCGCCCACTCGTTCTATTAATCGAAACCCTATCGGTTCATCCGAGGGACTTGTTGAGATGCATATTCGACAATTGGTGTCGTCTGTGGGAACGGCGGACGCTGGATCTGCGGCATCTTCGGCCTTACCATTGCCAAAATTCAGCTGGAGCCCCGGAACTTCGACTCCGGCCAATCCGATCCGGATCGGGTCAGTCATCGTCGTGCCTCACTCGCCGGAATCACATCTGGCGTTCAGCGACCTGGAGAAAAGCGTCACCTTGACGTTTGGAAGCTTCAAGTTCTACACCAACAAAGAGGGGATCACGCGCTTCCCCGAAAAAAACCAATCTCGAAGGATCGGACTCTGAGTCAATCTCGAAACCTGAAGCACTTAACTACGCGAATCGCGATCTAGCGAAAAGCGGACAGTCCATCCGTTCGAACACTCGCAACTTCCACACCATCTCCGTGGAAGAACCTTCTCGGGTTGGGGAAGCTCTCCAATCCACGCCTAGGACTCACGGGCCATATCTGGCTCAGGTCTGCATGGCAGGATCGACGGACCGCCCGAAGAGACGGAAGGAAGCGCGAGGGAACGCGAGCACATCAAAGTGTCGCGAGCAGCCTGGCTCAAGGCAAAAGCGGCCGTGCACTCATCCAAGCCTATCAAAGAGGGAGCCCCTCAAGAAGAGCTAACCGCATACCACTACCATCTAGTGAAAGCGGCGACATTAATCAAAGAAGCTCGCAAATATCTGGCCGAGCGGAAAAAATGGCGGATGAATCAAGCCAGCGCCGTGCAGCACTCTCTAAAACGCACTCGGTGGGGAATCAACCCGCGAGGAAAAGGCACGTCTCGAAGACCGCGACGATGGATGACGAATCCCTGACCGGGATCAGTAGGTCACTCGAAGCCTCTCTTATGCGCGTCGACAAAGACGGCAACGTATACCCGACGATTCCAGCCGCCGCAGTCTTGGCCGTGGCCACTTATCTGCAGACGAACCAGCCAGGGGAAAACGACCCCCGCGCGGAGCAATACCGGCAAGTCCAGAAAGGGTTAGGCATGGCAGCCGCGAGACTTGCCTCCTATGACCGCAAAAAAGCGACTGCACCAAAAGACAAAGAAGCACCTCGCGGACATAGGAGTACGTCACCCAGAAAGGAGAAGTCACCTCGTCGAGCACGAGGAAAAGAAGCTCGACGGCGCGGAGATAGCCCGAGTGGCAGCGATGACAGCCCGAGGGGTCGAGATCGCAGCCCACGGAGGGGTCGAGATCGCAGCCCACGGAGAGGTCGAGATCATAGCCCACGACGTCACAGCAGCCGCTCGCGACACCGCTGCAAGGAGCCGCAGAAAGACGTCAATCGCGACGAGTCTGGGTACAACGCGCGATCAGACATCGCTCAACATAAAGTCGACAAGGCTCGGGCGGCCAGGAACCGCACGCGTTCCTCATCTACCTCTTCCGACGAAGAGGCCTGCGGCGCGTTATGCTTTACTCGCGACATCCACGAAGCACCAATGCCCAAGAGGTTTAAGCTCACTACGGATGTGCCAAAATACGACGGTTCGCTGGAGCCGCAATCCTGGTTGTCAGATTACCTCACGTCAGTAAAATGCCAATGTGGGAACAAGACCACAGCTATGCAGTACCTTAACCTACATCTTGTAGGCGCTGCGCGCAGCTGGCTCGAAGGAAGACCGAAGGCGTGCTACGGATCATGGGACGATCTAACATTTGACTTCCGCAAAAACTTCGAGGCGACATACAAAAGACCTGCGACCATCGAGGAGCTACGAGCTTGCAACCAGAAAAGTGGCGAGTCTACTCACGAATATATCCAGCGATGGACCACACTTAGGAATACAGCAGGAAATATATCAGAAGAAGTTGCAGTCGAAGCTTTGGCCAAAGGAGCTCGACGAACCGCCTTCCGGGAAGAACTGGGACGGGCCGCACCCAAAACCATTGGAGAACTGATGGCTATAACCGACAGATGGGCCAACGGCGAAGATGCAGTGCGCAACGAGAAAGTGTCTTCACCAGCACCTGAAGATGATCGCCATGGTCGAAAGAAAAGAAGAAAGCATTACGATCACGATGACCGGGAACAACTGGTGGCAGCAGAATTCACAAGAAATCGCGACAGCGGGCATCGCGGAAGTCGCGAGTGGAATTCGAAGCCAGAGGATAAAACTCCCGAAGAAGACCTTGATGTCTACTGCACGCTACATCTATTTACAGATAAGCGCACTGACAAAACTAAGGCAACACACCTTCTCAAGGATTGCCGAAAGTTCCTTGACATACACGAGGACTTCTCAAAGAAAAACAGAGCGGCAGTCAATCAGGGTTACCCGCAGCTCCCGGGAGGAGGGACTCAGGGATTCCACCCGCCGCAAGCCCTACCTCCACCAGGAAACCAAAACACGGTGCTAGCCGCGCTACCAGCGCCACCCGCCGCAAACCAAGGAGCCAACGGGTACCCGAACCCAGCAGGACTCCTAGGGATGATACAGAAAGTTTGCCTGTCCCGCAGGGCCCAGAAAACCAACACTCGACAAGTATTCATGGCCGTCCAGGCCCCACCGTCCAAACCCGAGTACCTGAAGATGGCCGACCAGCCGATAATTTTCTCCAAGGAGGACCATCCCCCCCCCCCCCCCGAGTCTATCGACCAGGGTATGCCGCGCTCGTCATCCAGGCGCAGATAGGCAACTACGAACTTGCACGAGTGTTCATGGACGGAGGAAGCGGGATTAACATCATTTACGCGGACACACTCCGCAGGATGAACAGGAACCTGGACGGACTCGCGGAATCAGAGACATCTTTTCACGGGATAGTACCAGGGAAGGCAGTCTGCCCGCTCAGAACAATAAACTTGAAGGTGGTGCTTGGCAACCGAAGCAATTACAGACGAGAATTCCTCGACTTCGAAGTAGTCGACTGGCCCTCACAGTACCATGCTATTCTTGGCCGAACAACATTCGCCAGATTCATGGCAGTCCCACACTACGCCTACCTGAAGCTCAAGCTACCTGGGGAACATGGCACCATCACCATCGACGGTGACTTCCAAAAGTCCAATAAATGCGACATCGAGTTCAATGAGATCGCCAAATCCTTCGGAATGCAGGAGGAGCTGGAAGAGATAGCAAAAACCACGGATCACTCTGTGATGCCTCTCACCAAAAAGAACGCCCCAGAGCTCGAGTTCAACGCAAACAACGGCACTCGAAAACATCTAGTGCACCCGATGGGGACTACGAAGACGGCGATGGTGTCCACTACCCTCTCGCCAGCATAGAATGGCGCGCTCGTCGAACTCCTCCGTGAGTACTAGGAAATTTTCACCTGGCAGCCTTCGGATATGCCAGGGATACCTAGGGAGTTCGCCGAGCACTCACTTGAAGTTTACAAAGACGCCAAGCCTATTAAGCATACAACCCGACGGTTTTCAGAGCCAAACCAAAAAGCACTTGGAGAAAAAGTGAACAGATTACTCGCAGCAAAGTTCATCCGCGAGATAAAGATCTCCACCTGGTTAGCAAACCCTGTGTTGGTCCCGAAGAAAAATACTGACATCCTTTGCGTGTGCATCGACTACACTTCGTTGAACAAACACTGCCCCAAGGATAACTTCCCCCTACCACGGATCGACCAGATCGTGGACTCCACAGCAGGCTGCCAGCGCCTCTCCTTCTTGGACGCCTACTCGGGCTATAATCAGATCAGGATGAAAAAGGAGGACGAGGAGAAGACAACGTTTATAACACCCCACGGTGTTTACTGCCACACGACAATGCCCTTCGGGCTAAAGAACGCAGGCGCAAAATATCAGCGCTGCATGCAAAAACGCCTCGCCAAGCTCATTGGCAATAATGTACAAGTGTACGTTGAATACATCGTCATCAAGACTCGAGTAGAGGACACACTCCTCGACGACATCAGAGAAACATTCGACGCGCTGAACGCGTACCGAATCAAGCTCAACCCGACCAAGTGCGTCTTTGGCGTCCCTGCAGGACAACTTCTCGGGTACCACGTTTCTGCTCGAGGAATTGAAGCCAACCCGGAGAAAATTCAAGCGATCCTGACAATGAAGGAACCAACTAATCTCCGCGGTGTGCAGCAGCTCGCAGGACGACTAGCCGCTCTAAGCAGATTCATTGCAAGGCTGGGCGAGCAAGCATTGCCTTTCTACAAGCTACTAAAGAAAACGGATAAGTTTGAGTGGACACCCGAAGCACAAAAATCATTCGCAAACCTCAAGCGAGCACTGCAGAGTAGGCGTATCCTAGCAACGCCACAAGAACGGGAGCCACTATACTTATACCTAGCTGCTACAAATCAAGTCATCAGCACGGTGGTCGTGGTCGAGCGGCCGGAGGATGGCAAGGCGTCCAAAGACCAATATATTACATCAGCGAGGTGCTTTCTCCCTGCAAACATTGATACCCTCATTATCAGAAGCTCACGTACGGCGTGGTACTCACAGCTCGAAAACTCAAGCACTACTTCCAAGAACATACTGTCACGGTGCTAAACGACGCATCACTCGGTACTATCATGAACAATCCCATGGCATCCGGAAGAATTGCAAAGTGAAGTATCGATCTCGGCGCCTGGGACATCATATATGCAGGGCGCAAATCTATGAAATTGCAAGTGCTCGTGGAGTTCCTGAGCGAGTGGACAGAACTGCAAACACCAGGGCCACCAGAGTACACGAGCAACTTGATAATGTACTTCGACGGGTCGAAGAGAAATGAAGGAGCTAGAGCCGAGGTTGGCTTGATATCCCCCAGAGGAGACAAGCTGCAGTACGTCCTGCGATTCGATTTCCCACCCGACGACCCGGCATCAAACAACGATGCAGAATACGAGGCCCTCCTTCACGGCATGAAAATGGGGATCGCCTGCGGAGCTACCCGACTGATGATCTATGGAGATTCAAACCTCATCGTACAACAGATGATAAAAGAGTGCGACACTATTGCAGATAACATGGTTGCCTATCGAGATATGTATAACATGCTCGAAGGAAGTTTGAAAGGGTGCGAACTAAAGCACATCGCGCGATCTAGCAACGAGGAAGCAGATAAACTGGCAAACCTGTTGTCTACTGTAACATCCCAAGTATGAAAACACCCCTAGAATGTTTGTTTCTTGTTTTATTAATGTTTTGCATCATGTCATCATGCCCATTACTTTTGTTTGCATTTGTTTTGCATCATGGCATCTTAATCATTGCATTTGTTTTCATTTTGTTCCCATCTGTTTTCCTTTGTTTTCACAATTCAAATTCAAACAATATTTCAAATGCTTGTTCATACTTGTTATGTTACAATTTTCCAACTAAAAAGTTCAATCAAAACAACCATTTGTTTCCATTAAACCTTAAGATTCAAACTATTAAAAGTATGGCTTTTAATAATTCACTTAATTCAAATTGCATTCAAAATTCAAATCACATTTTCCAAACAGCAACCTTTTGGAATTAATGAAAACTACAACACATTTCTAATCCTTTTGTTTCAATTAAACTATAAGGTTCAAACTATTTAAATCTTGTTTTCAATAAATCACTTAATCTCAAAACTAATTCAAATTTCAATCAAATTACAAACAACATTTTTTTTGAACTTTTTGGAAAACAAAACTTGGCAATTTGTGGCTGTGACATAATTAATCAATACCAAATTTTTCTAAAATTTTCTAACATCAAAAACCCTAGCTTTTCTTCCGTATTTCATTTCAGCAAAAAAAAAACAGCAAACAGAAAAAATAAAACAGAAACGAGAGAGAGAGGGGCAGTGGGCTGTGCCCCACGCAAGCCCAGCCCACCAATTTCTTTTCCCCGGCCCGTACCTCTTCGCCCTTTCTTCTCGCTGTACGGCAGGGCATCCGCCGTAGCCACGTCGACGGCCGCGCGCAGCAACGGCCACCGCGCGCCCCTCTAGCCTATAAACCTACCCCCTAGGGTTCCTCGAGCTCTACCCTAACCCTACCTCCCTTCTCCCTCGATCCCGCCGTCGTTTTCCCTCTCTCTGCCGGAATCCTCCCTCTCTGAACCTCACCGGAGCGCCACCCTTCTGAATCCTCGATGCTCGCCGCCGGTAGGGTGAGTCCCCGTGCTGGTTAGCAACGGGAACGAGCTCGCCGCAGTACCATCTCCTTCCCCGACACCTCCGTTGAGCCCGAGGGGGCCTGGATCGCCGCCGCCGTCCTCGTGCTGTCGCTGCCGGCTGTTCTTCCTCGACCCTCTGCCTCACCTGCAACGAGGGTGAGCACAGCGACACCTCCCCTCTCCCTCCTATCTCTCTGCACGCACACACACCACCTCTGCACGCAGCACCACGCGCACACGACACCGCAACGCAGCAGCAGCTCGCCGCCGTTGAGCCGCCGTGCCCCTCTGTCAAAGTTCAGAAACGCGCGCAGTAAAATTCAGTTAACGCTAACTGAAGAATAACCCCCCTGCGCATCCCTTACCTGACAAGCGAAACAGCACACCGCAGTGGTTGCACACTGCGCACGCGAGCGCGAGGGCGCAGGTTCGAGCCCTGCCCCGCGGGAATTAACCCAACTTTTTCGCGCAAGCAACTGACAGGCAGGGGCCACCTGCCAGTGGCCTGTGCTGCCACGCGTGCACACACGCGGGCCACAGTGGCCATGGCCCCCTCGTCAGTGGCTAGGTCTAGCCACTGCGAGGTAGAAAAGTGTTTCTGCCCTTTTCATTTTTAAATCAAGTCCTTTTCTTTTTACAGTTTGGTCCCTCATTTTAAAATGCTAATAACTTTTAATTGCTAAATCCAAATAATGCAAATAAAATATGTTTGTTGAACCAAATTTAATTCTCTACCGAGTTAAACCATTTGTATTCTGTTTTGAGCATTTCAAATGCATTCAAAATTTAAATTCAAACAAATCATTTTCAAATTGGTTAAATCCATAACTAAATCAATATTAATTCAAATGCCACATATTAAATATGTTTTCCATGCTAATTTGAAACACCTTTCCAAATATAAATTTTGTTTCATGTTTTGAATAATTAAAATTGCTTAAATAATTTAAACCTTGTTTAAATCATTTAAATTTGCTAAATTCATAACTTGCTCAAATTAAATTATTTTTGAACTTATAAAATATGTTTTCAAACTAGAAAAGTATAAACTTTTCAACTATGAATTTGAATTTATGATTTGAACAAATAAAATTGAAATAATATTCATACTTGAATTAAATTCAATTAAATCTTGTTTAAACTTGTCTAATTAATAATTAAATCATTGTAATTCCTTTTTCAATAATTGAAACATGTAATCCACCTAAAATTTTGTGTACTTTCCAAATAGAAATTTTGTTAATTGTTTTGAACAATTAAAATTGATGAAAACAACAAATGCTAGTGTAACACCTTTAAGGAACCAAAATTTGTTAACTTAATAACTAAAATTCCCAACTTGGTAAACCTTATTTCAAAATTGTTCTATTGTTGTTATTTTTCTGTTTTCCTCATCCATGCATCATACTAATCCACTCTCACCTGTTGATTAGTTGTAAAACAATTATTCCAACCTTAATTGATGGGCTTTTCATATGCAACTCAAATTGCATGTGGGTCCATTTAATCATGTTGTTACCATATCAATTAGTTTATTTTGATGCATCAATTAAATGGTCATGCATCATCCCATGATTGTGCACTATGCCATGTTATTGATTGTTTGTCTCTCTTCGTTGTTTGTTTGCTTCTTCTCGAATAGACGACGATGTTGAGACAGACGATACTTACGACACCCCTTCTGAGGATCTAGCTCAGTACCAGGCTGCTGAGTTTGCAGGCAAGTATTCACTCACATGAACCATTGTGTTCCTTTCAACATTGGACACCGATACTTTCCGTTGTCTATTCTGCTAGCCCTATGAATAGTTGGTTCTGTTACGAACCTATCACATGTTATCCTTTAACCCTGATATAGCCTCACCTCCACACCTATAACCCCATTGCTTGTTGCCCGTGTCTTACTAGAATGCTTAGGGTTGTTTTGCTCGAGTCTGTTACCCTTTACTTTCTGTTACTATATTTCTATTATGTTCTGGGGCTCGATGTTAAACAACAACCTGTTAATTTTGAGGTAATAATAAATGGATGATAAGGCACCGGCAGGAGGCCCGGCGTGGTTTTGAGGCATGCTAGTGTCGACCCTAACTAGGGAAAGGGTCTTGTCTACTGATCCATGATGAGCGCACTAACCGCATGTGGGAAGCGTGTATGGGCGCCCCCCTCAATTTGATTCGATTCGCATCTCGTCCAAATCGCCACACTTAGTTCGGGCTTTCCATTTGATGCACTCATATGCAGGTACGAACCCGAGGCCAGGGTGGAACTTTTGTAGTCGGCATTTAGGGCGGCGTTGTCTTAGAGTGCTATGAGGGTCCCCTTTTCTTCGTGGGGCTCGATTAGCCGCGCACGCACAGCACGTGGTTCTTTGGGCTTGATGCGAAGAAGAGTTGAGTTGTGTAGAGTGCCTCGCTTGGTGGGTTTGATTCCCGTCTGGCGGGATATTCTTACGTGTACGGCCAAATTGGTGCACCCCTGCAGGGATAAATCTTCTCGAGAAGCCGTGTTTTCCGCGGTTATGGTTGACTTGGTGAAAGTACTGGCTAACAAGTACTCAGAACAACTTACACCTAACTAATGATAACTTGACTACTAATAGTCTTATTGACACAATAACTTGAATCATCACTAATCCAACTGTGTGAGTTATCCTCGGATTGCTTCTTTGGATAAGGGGCGAGATCCAGGATGGGTTCGTTTGGAGTTAGTTATAGTTGGTTGCGATACGCTATCTTATCCCCTTTCTGTTAGCCGGAAGTTGTAGCATGTTTCTGTAGTTGGTTAGAGCAGTCAGCTGCCGCATCTTTTGTATCACCCTTTCTTCCGTTGAACCCAAAGCATCTGTGCTTGGTGTTGACGTGTTACACTTTGGTGAACTGTGAGTCTTGCTTGCCAGTACGTTGTTGTACTGACCCCTTTGGGGCTGTGGTTTCCGCAGACTACGCTTACGAGGATCCCCGTGACGGCTACTACGTGGAGTTTGACGAGGCTGCTGACGAGTAGATAGCGGACCCGGGCAGGATCCGAGACTACGTGGATGGGCTCCGTTTTCCTTTCATTCCCGGCTTCTTAAGCCTATTTGGAATTGTCTGTACTCAGACCTTTTGAATGCTTCCGCTGAGATGTAATGATGATATGTTGGGACATGTGTCCTCTGGATGATTGTATTTGCTATCTCTGCTCTAGTGAGAGCTATTTGCAACTTATTTCTATTTATTTGTGTCTTAGAGATCTGTTGTGCTATCATTTTGTTAAACGCCGTTGACGTACCATGTGTGTATGGTATGAAGTACGTCAATGGTAGTATCCTGATTTCTATGGGATGGTTTACGTAGACGATGAACAGTAGGGGTTGGTTGTCACACATACGTGTGTTGGCCTACTCGTAAGAGATGCGGGTGCAGGTAAGCCCCGTAATCCAATCAACTACTGTTCAACGGAACTGCGAGTATCCTCTAGAAGTCCGAGTGCGACAAATGGTATCAGAGCCTGTCTGCCTGTAGGATCCCTTTTACTGGTCGCAGTTGAGTCTAGAAATATTTTGTAGCTATATAGGAAAAATGAAACGTGAGAGTAGGAATTCTGTTCTTTTATTTCTTTCCCCACCCATCCTCCCTTTTCTGGTAAGGAAGTGCAACGTTGTTTTTCTCTTCTCACCTAAACTTTCAAGTTAGGATTTCACGAATCCTGGTTTCTCTAGGATAGTTATATCTACTAGACCATAGGAATGGAGGTGGTTGTGACATGATTTATCATGTTGCCTACTCATGATTGAGAACGGAGGCGTGTAAGCCCCGGAAGCACATCCTCTATTCCTTAAGCAGTAGGTATTGATCCTTTAGAAGCCCGGATGGGTTTTCCGTAGTACCTCAGGAGTTTTTGGTCTCGTGTTTCCCGTTGTTGCTTCGATATCCTGTTCTTCTCAACATCCTTTTCGTCCGTTGAAACCTTGTTGTTGCTTTCCACTTCAGTTCTTCTACCGGCGTCTAATCAAAACTTCCCCAATCATCTGCAGATGGATCTCAGGTTCTTCGCAGGTGGTTCGGATGACTCGTTGTGAGAGCACCGCCGGTTATCCGGAGATGCTGAGAGACATGGTCACTTATCTGGGGTTCCGTTGGGCACCAGAGTACCAGGTCTACGAGCAGCAGCGAGAGTTTGACCAGACCTACTACCAGGCTATCGTCTACATTCTGTCAGATGATGGCATGAGCGTAGTCCACCGCTACGAGGCAGTGGGTTCCAAAGTGGATATGGCTGTGCAGCAGGCAGCTTATGTGAGTCTCACCTGTCGCACCCGGACTTCTAGAGGATACTCACCGTACGAACCGAACAGTATTTTGGTTGGATTACGGGGCTTAACGGCTCCCGCGTCCCCTTACGGGTAGGCCAGCACTTATGTGCGACAACCAACCGTTACTGTTCACCGTCGATGTAAACTATCCCGTAGAAATCAGGATACTACCATTGACATACTTCATACCATACACACATGGTACGTCAACGGCTTTGAACAAAGGATAACACAACTTGCCACTAGGACACAAAAGATTGAAATAAGTTGCAACGGGCCCTCACTAGGGCAGAGAATAGCAAATACAATCATCCAGAGGACACATGTCCCAACATAGCATCATTACAACTCAGCGGAAGCATTCAAAGGGGGTATGAGTACAGACAAATCCAACTAGGCTTAAGAAGCCGGGAACTGAAATAAAGACGAAGCCCATCCACGTAGGTCCTGGATCCAACCCTGGTCCAGCTATCTACTCGTCTGCAGTCTCGTCAAACTCCACGAAGTAGCCATCCTGGTGGTCATCGTAGCCGTAGTCGTAGTCTGCGTAAACCACAGCCACAAAGGGGTCAGTACATAAACGTATTGGCAAGCAAGACTCACAATTCACCAAAGTGTAACCCGTCAACACCAAGCACAGATGACTTGGGATCAACGGAAGAAAGGGGGTAAAAGAGGCGGCAACTGGCTGCACTAACCAACTACAGAACATACTACAACTTCCGGTGTAACAGAAAGAGATAAGATAGCGTATCGTAACCAACTATAACTAACCACCAAACAAACCCATCCTGGATCTCGCCCCTTATCCAAAGAAGCAATCCGAGGATAACTCACACAGTTGGATTAATGATGGATCAAGTTGTTGTGTCAATAAGCCTATTACTAGTCAGGTTATCATTAGTTAGGTGTAAGTTCTTCTGAGTACTTGTTAGCCAGTACTTTCACCAAGTCAACCATAACCGCGGAAAACACGGCTTCTCGAGAAGATTTATCCCTGCAGGGGTGCACCAATTTGGCCGTACACGTAAGAATAACCCGCCAGATGGGAAGGCCTTTCCCACCAAGCGGGGCACTCAACACAACTCAACTCTTCTTCGCATCAAGCCCAAAGCACCACGTGTTGTGCGTGCGCGGCTAATCGAGCCCCCCGAAGAAAAGGAGGACCCTCATAGCACTGGAAGACCACGCCGCCCTAAATGCCGACTACAAAAGTTCCACCCTGGCCTCGGGTTCGTACCTGCATATGCGTGCATCAAATGGAAATCCCGAACTAAGTGTGGTGATTTGGACGAGATGCGGATCGAATGAAATTGAGGGGGGGCGCCCATACACGCTTCCCACATGCGGATAGTGCGCTCATCATGGATCAATAGACAAGACCCTTTTCCTATTAGGGTCGACACTAGCAGGCCTCAAAACCACGCCGGGCCTCCTGCCGGTGCCTTATCAGCAAATTATTATTACCTCAAATTAACAAATTGTTGTTTAACATCGAGCCCCAGAATATAACAGATATAATAACAGAAAGTAGCAGATAACAGACTCGAGCAAAACAGCCCTAAGCATGCTAGTAAGACACGGGCCCAAGCAACGGGGTTTTAGGACTGGAGGTGTGGCAATATCAGGGTTTAGGGTATCATGTGATAGGTTCGTAACAGAAACAACTACCACTATGGCTAGCAGAAAAGAACAACGGAAAGTATCAGTAACCAATGTTGAAGGGAACACAGTGGTTCATGTGAGTGATAACTTGCCTGCAAACCCAGTAGCCGGGTACTGAGCTAGATCCTCAGAAGGGGTGTCGTAAAGATCGTCGGTATCAACGTCGTCGTCTATCCGAGAAGAAGCAAACAAACAAGGCAGGATATAAACAATCATTATCATGGAATAGTGCACAATCAAATATGATGCATGACAAGTTAATGGTTGCATCAACATAACTAGATAACATGATAACACAATTTAAATGGACCCCTATGCTATTTTGAGTGGCATATGGGAAAGGGTCCATAATTAAGTGGAACAAATGATTTATAATTAATTATTAGGTGAAAGTTGTTAGCATGATGCATGCATGATGGTAACCACAAAATAACAACAAATAACAATAATAGATGCAAGTGATAATAGGATTTGACAAGTTTGGAAATCATTTATTAAGTTTAGAAATTTTGGGTTACTTAAACATGCCACACAAACAATTGTTGTTTTCATCAAGTTAGAGTGTGCAAAACAATTAACAAAGTTTATATTTGAAAATAACATCAAATTTTAGTTGGATTACATGTTTCACATATTGAAATAGGAGTTAGGATAATTTAATTATGAATTAAACAATATTAAACAAATTTTAAATGAAATTAAAACAAGTTTGAATTTAATTGAATTTTTATTTGTTCAAAACACAAATTCAAATTCACATTTGCAAAGTTCACACTTTGATGGTTTGAAAACATATTTTGCATGTTTAAAATTAATTTAAATTGGGCAAGTTATGATTTTATCAAATTTAATTGAATTAAACAAGGATTAAATTATTTAGGCAATTTAAATTAGTCAAACCATGAAACAAAATTTATATTTGAATAGGATATTCAAAATGGTATGAAAAACATATTTTATTTGCCTTATTTGGAATTAGTATGAATTATTTATGAATTATTGCAAATTACATTTGAATTATTCAAATTTGAATATTAAATGTATTTGGAAAATTCAAAACAGTTCACAAATGGAATAATTGGAAAGATCATTTAATTTTGAACAGAAAACATATATAACTTTTATTTATTGGGTTTATAGATTAAAAGATATTCAAGTTTTAGTTTTAGTGTGTTATTCTGCCATTTAAAAGAAATAGGAAATAACAGAAAACATTTTAAACTTTTGTTACGGGCCAGCACCCTAGCTGCAGCCACTGCAGGGTGGGCCACGGGCCCTGGCGTGCTGGCGTGGCGAGTGAGAGGGTGACAGGGGGCCCTCCCTGTCAGCGCTGGCCGCAAAAAGTTGGGATAATTCCCGGGGAAGCGAGGGATCGAACCCCGCACCCCTCGCTCGCGCGCGTTGGACTGAAACCACTGCGGTGTGTTTCGCTCGTTTGACAGTAAGCGCGCTGCAGAGAGGTTATACTTCAGAACCAAGCGTTACTGAAATTCGCTGACGGAACAAACTGAACCTGACAGAGTTCCTGCCGGCGGCGAGCAACGACGACGTGCTCGTGCTGATGGGCTGCTGCGCTGCTGGTGGACGCGAGCGGATGCAGTACTAGACGCGCAACAGAGAGGGGGTGAGTTGGGAGGGAACGGTGGCGCTCACCGCGGTGCTGCAGAAGGTGGGCGACGGCGAGACGGTGACCGCGGCGGAGAAGAGGACGGCGGCATCGTCCTGGATGCTGTCCGTGCTCCCTCGGGTGTTCAAACGGAAGACGACGACGAGGTGGTGCGGTTCCAGCAGATAGATGGCTAGGTGGGGCTAGGAGGTGGCGGCGCCATCGGGAAATTCAGAGAGGCTGTCGCCGGTGAGGAAGGCAGCGAGGAATTCCGGCGAGAGGGAGAGGAGTGGCGGCGGATCCGAGGGGGAATAGGAACCCTAGGCTCTAGGGCACGGCGCCAGGGGCCTAGGTGGTACTTATAGGGCGCGGGGGAGCTCCCTAGCCGTCGAGCGCCGCCGTACGCCGACGTGGCGGCCTCGGATGGCTGCCGTACTTCGAACAGAAGGCCAGCGCGAAAATTGAAGCGGTACGCGCGCGCTTAAGCGGGCTGGGCTGCGCGCTAGAGGGATAGGTGGGCTGGGTAGAGGCTTAGGTGACGCGCGCGCGCTGGTTTTTCTCTTTTTTATTTTTCTGTTTTACTTTTTTTTTGCTGAAAACATATTTGGAAGAATTTGATAGGGTTTTGTTTAATAAAAATTCCAGAAAAATTAATTTAAGCTATACAGAACATTAGCAAACAATTGCCAAGATTGGTTTGCAAAAAGTTGACATTTAAAATGATGTTTGTATTTGAATCCATATTTGAAAGAATTTAAATATTAAATAAACCTTATTGAAAACAAGCATTTTTAATAGGGTTACCCCTAAGATTTAATGTGATTAATGATTATAATTGTGTGGTGAACTTCATGGATTCAAAAGGGTACTGATTGGAAGACTTGGTTTGAATTTGAAAACGATTTAGAATTAATTGATTGAAAATAATTGTTTGATTAAAACCAACAAGTTAATGAGTGATCAACATGGAATAAAATGGAACAATTTGGTTGTTTTCATTTGTGATTTTTATTCCAAAAGTTGTAACAGAGCAAGTATGAAATAACCATTTGAATTTTGTTTGAGTTTCATTATGAAAACAAGGTAAAACAGATGCAAAACAAATAGTAACAAATGCAAACAAATAATTAAACATGATGACATGATGCAACACTTGAATTAAAACAATAAATCAAACATTCTAAGGGATATTTTCATACTTGGGATGTTACAAAACGCCCTCCCTTGAAGGAATCGCGCCCCGAGATTCCTTACTGAGAAGTGAAAAGGTCCGGATACTTCTTGCGAAGATCCTCTTCGGTCTCCCACGTTGCCTCTTTATCAGAATGATGCAACCATTGCACTTTCAAGAAGTTTGTGCTCTTGTTGCGAGTCTTACGCTCGGTCTCATCGAGAATACGAACAGGGTGCTCCTCATAAGATAGATCATCTTGCAGTTCAATGGAATCATGATCAACTGCACGATCTGGATCTTTGAAACACTTCTTGAGCTGTGACACGTGGAACACATCGTGCACCTTGGATAGTTTTTCTGGAAGTTCAAGACGATAAGCATTTTCTGCACGCCTTGAGAGAATGTTGAAAGGACCAATGTATCTTGGTGCAAGCTTTCCTTTCACACCAAAACGATGAGTGCCTCTGAGGGGAGTTACACGGAGATATGCCTTATCACCAGGTGCATAGATCATATCCCTGTGCTTGCTATCATAATAGCTCTTCTGACGAGACTGAGCAATCCTGAGATTGTCACGAATGATACGAAATTTCTCCTCGGCTTCCTTAACAATGTCAGGGCCTACGAGCGAACGTTCACCAGCTCCAGACCAATTGATTGGACTCCTGCATCTGCGGCCATAGAGTGCTTCAAATGGTGCCATGCCTAGGCTTGCCTGGTAGCTGTTGTTGTAGGAGAATTCAGCATATGGAAGGCAATCCTCCCATTTCATGCCAAAGGAGAGACCACATGCTCTGAGCATATCCTCGAGAATCTGATTGACTCTTTCGACTTGCCCTTGAGACTGAGGGTGATAAGCTGTGCTGAACAGAAGTTTAGTGCCCAATGCTTGTTGAAAGCTTTTCCAGAAATGAGAAGTGAAGATACTTCCACGGTCTGAGCTTATTTCCAATGGAACACCATGAAGAGGAACAATCTTTGCTGTGTAGAGCTCTGCTAACTGGCTAGCTGAGATAGTTTCCTTGACAGCAAAGAAGTGAGCTACTTTAGTGAGACGATCAATAACAACGAAGATTGCATCGTTGCCCTTCTTGGACTTTGGAAACCCAGTAACGAAGTCCATTTCAATCATGTCCCACTTCCACTCAGGAATTTTCAGAGGTTGGAGTAGACCGGCTGTTTTCTGATGGACTGCCTTAACACGTTGACAAACGTCGCATTCAGAAACGTATTGAGCAATTTCACGTTTCATGCCAGGCCACCAACACAGTGTCTTAAGATCCTGGTACATCTTTGTACTTCCAGGGTGGATGGAAAGAGGAGTTTCATGAGCCTCCTTGAGAATGATATCTTTGAGACTTTGCACTTGAGGAACTGCAATGCGTCCTTCAAAGAACACAGTTCCTTTATCATCAACTGAGAAAGACTTGAATTTCTCCTTGCCTTCCTTGATGTGCTCAACCATCTTCTTGATTTCAGTATCACGAAGTTGTTCAGAACGAATCTTGTCCTCGAGAGTTGGACTGGCTGTCAAGCTAGCAAGGTAGCCTTGAGGAACAAGACCAAGGTTCAGCTTCTGGAATTCTTCATGAAGTGGAGGTTGGCTTTCCATGATCATGAGATTATTGCAGTAGGACTTGCGACTGAGAGCATCGGCCATAACATTAGCCTTGCCTGGAGTGTAAGAAATGGTGAGATCAAAATCCTTAATCTTTTCAATCCATCTCCTTTGCCTGAGGTTTAGATCTGGTTGAGTGAAGATGTATTTCAGACTCTTATGATCGGAAAAGATTTCAGTTTTGTTGCCCAACAAGTATTGTCTCCATTTCTTGAGGGCAAACACAACTGCTGCAAGTTCAAGATCATGTGTGGGATAGTTTTGCTCATGTGGGTTCAACTGACGTGAAGCATAAGCCACAACTTGACGTTCTTGCATAAGAACTGCTCCTAGGCCTTGGAGAGATGCATCACAGAATATCTGGAAAGGTTTGGTAGTATCTGGGCCAACCAGAACTGGTGTGGAAGTGAGTTTAGTCTTCAGGAGATTGAAACTCTCATCACACTGTGGAGTCCAAACGAACTTCTTGTCCTTCTTTGTGAGATCAGTGAGAGGTTTGGCAATCTTGGAAAAGTTTTGGACGAAACGACGGCAACAGCTAGCCAAGCCAAGAAAGCTTCTAACTTGTTTTACCGTCTTAGGAGGTTTCCAATCAACAATTGCTTTAACCTTTTCTGGATCAATGGCTATGCCTTTGGCAGAGATGACATGACCAAGGTAAGCAACTTCCGGAATCCAGAACTCACATTTAGAGAACTTGGCATACAGACGATGCTCGTGAAGTTTAATGAGAGTGAGACGAAGGTGTTCTCCATGCTCTTCCTCGGATTTTGAGTAGACTAGAATGTCATCAAGATATACCACAACGAACTTGCCGAGATATTCATGGAAGACAGAATTCATGAGTCTTGAGAAGGTCGCCGGTGCATTGGTGAGACCAAAGGACATGACGGTGTATTCATATAGACCGTACCGAGTGGTGAAAGCTGTTTTTGGAATATCTTCCTTTCTGATCTTTATCTGATGGTAACCCATCCTCAAGTCCAACTTTGAGAATATTGAGGCTCCAGCAAGTTGGTCAAAAAGATCATCGATACGAGGAATTGGATACTTGTTCTTGATGGTTTTCTCGTTGAGAGGACGATAGTCAACCACGAGTCTTTTTGTTTGATCCTTCTTGGCAACAAACAGAGTTGGGCAACCCCAAGCGGAGGAACTAGGCTGAATGTAACCTTTCTCCATGTACATATCGATTTGCTCCTTCAACAATTTCAGTTCAGGAGGAGCTATCTTGTATGGATGCTTAGAGATTGGAGCAGTACCTGGTTCAAGCTCGATCACAAACTCAACTGCTATGTCCGGAGGCATCCCTGGCAACTCTTCTGGAAAGACGTCAGGGAATTCACAAACCACCGGAACATTTTCAAGCAGAGGTAGAGGTTTAGCATCCAGAGTGTACAACTGTACAAAACTTGATTCCTTCGGAGAATAGACTATCTGGCCGGAAGGGTGGAACAGAGTTATTGACTTCTTAGCACAATCAATCGTAGCTTTATTGGCCTTCAACCAATCCATGCCAAGGATGACATCAATGTCAGAATTGCCAAGCAGAATGAGGGAAGCAAGGAATATGTGACCTCCAATCAAGATCTGATTCTCGTGACTGATCTTGGAAGTTTGCATAGTTGCTCCAGGGGAGTTTACTACTAGCGGGGAACCCAAACCAACAAAAGGTAGTTTAACTGCTGTCGCAAAGATCTTTGACACGAACGAATGCGATTCTCCGGTATCAAACAACACTTTAGCTGGGTTAGAGTTTACGGGGAATGTACCGAGAACGACGTCAGCAGCTTCCTCAGCTTTGTCGGCCTTGATATGATTCACCCTCGCGGTCCTCCTGACAGGCCTTTTGTTGGAGTTGAAGGCTTTAGCCGGGGGAGCACGAACCATTGCCTGGTTGGTGTTGGGGCGAGGAGGTGGTGGAGGTAGCTGCCTCTGAGTGCACTTATCAGCATAGTGTCCAGTCTGCTTGCATTTGAAGCAAGTGACGACACGAGGTGCATCTGGCCTTGGTTTCCCCATTGAGAACCTCTGAGCCTGCATGTGAGGTGGGTTGGGTGGGCGGGGACCAAAGCCTAGAGAAGCTTGGGCATTTGGAGCCCTAGTGACAGCACTGTTTGGCACCCAGATGTGGCGCTTCTGCGGAGGGGTGGTCATGTTGGAGGAGGAACCACCCTCACGCGAGTGCTTGCGCGACTCTTCGAACGCCTTGCGCCCATTCTCCTCATTGAGCGCGGTGTTCACGAGCTCCACGAAGTCCTTGCACTTGATGTTGGTGAGAGCGTACTTCAGTTCCGGGTTAAAACCTCGGCGGAACCTTGCCATCTTCTTGGCTTCAGTGGACACCTCGTCACCAGCGTATCGAGCGAGACGATTGAACTCGTTCTGGTAGCCGAGGACGTCCAGCTTGCCCTGTTTGAGAGAGCAGAATTCCTCACGCATCCTTTCCATGAGACCATCTGGGATGTGGTGCTTCAGGAAGGCATCCTTGAAACATCCCCAGGTGATAGGATAGCCAGCTCTCATGGTCTGGTAGTTCTCCCACCAGGTAGCTGCCTGACCCTTCAGTAGGTAGGTGGCATACTTGACCTTATCTTCCTCAGCAACATGAGCAATCTCCAGAGCCCTGTTCATCTCCCTGATCCAGTCATCAGCATCCAGAGGCTCACGTGTTGCCACGAAAGCTCTCGGCCCCATGCTCAGAAACTCCTTGATGCTGACTCGCGGAGCATTCTGGTTGTTGTGCTGGTTAGCCTGGATCTGGGCCATCTGAGCCACGACCTGAGTCATCTGAGTCAACAGCTCCGTGAGCGGAGGTGGTTCAGGCGGGTTGCTCCTTGTCGGCGGCATCCTGGATAGACATGCATTTTAGCACAACAACAGAAAAGATAGACTTGGTAACCGAAAGATAGATTATTCCGACGCATGAATAGATAACCAACAGGTACATCATCACATGTTCAAATACATCAGAATATCCAACAGACCAATACATGGTTCGAATGCCACAGGATAACTAAACATAGCTAGGAACGGATACCTCGGTACTCCCATGCTCATCACGCAGGACGGCGGTGAGTAGCACGACGAGAGATACGGTGAGGAGGAATCCCCCGGAAGTAGGTATGACGACGATCCACGTAGAGCGGGACTGCTCTGAGAGGGACTCTAGGTGTGGTGAAGTAGAAAGCGTCGTCTCCCTGTGCTCCATAGCGGGGAATCCCTGTGTAACCAGGACCAAGGTCGAGAAGTGGACCTCTGATCGGCTCGTAACCTCCAGCATCTGGCAGCGGTAACCCAGATGTCTGAACGATACGTGCAAAACGCTCGTCTCCAACAAAATCTGTGGTGTACGTCGCCAGACGAGTGAGAGCAAGGTGGAGCTGATCCCTGACTGAAGCCAACTCCTGAGACAGTGTGGAAGCAACTGCGTCACTGTGCCTCACAAACTGAGCAGTGGTGTGCAGCCTGGAGCTATCAGACTCGTAGGTATCCAGGTTGCCATGGAGAGTGAAGTGAACTCCCGCCGACGTGATGTAACCACGGGGGATGTGGCGATAGATAGAATCGTCAAACCCCAGTAGTCAGCACGGAGGACGGTGAGACTCACGTAAGCTGCCTGCTGCACGGCCATATCCACTGTGGAACCTACTGCCTCGTAGCGGTGGACAACGCTCCTGCCATCATCTGACAGAATGTAGACGATGGCCTGGTAGTAGGTCTGGTCAAACTCTCGCTGCTGCTCGTAGACCTGGTACTCTGGTGCCCAATGGAATCCCAGATAAGTCACCATGTCTCTCAGCATCTCCAGATAACCGGCGGTGCTCTCACAGCGAGTCATCCGAACCACCTGCGGGTAGAACCTGAGATCCATCTGCAGATGATTTGGGAGGTTTCGATTAGACTCCGGTAGAAGAAACTGAAGTGGAAAGTAACAACAAGGTTTCAACGGACGAAAAGGATATTGAGAAGAACAGGATATCGAAGCAACATCGGGAAAACGAGACCAAAAGTCCTGAGGTACTACGGAGAACCCAAAACACGTGAAATCCTAACTTGAAAGTTTAGGTGAGAAGAGAAAACAACGTTGCACTTCCTTACCAGAAAAGGGTGGGTGGGTGGGGAAAGAAGAAAAATGGCAGAATTCCTACTCTCACGTTCCATTTTTCCTATATAGCTACAAAATAGTTTCTAGACTCAACTGCGACCAGCAAAAAGGGATCCTACAGGCAGACAGGCTCTGATACCATTTGTCGCACCCGGACTTCTAGAGGATACTCACCGTACGAACCGAACAGTATTTTGGTTGGATTACGGGGCTTAACGGCTCCCGCGTCCCCTGACGGGTAGGCCAGCACTTATGTGCGACAACCAACCGTTACTGTTCACCGTCGATGTGAACTATCCCGTAGAAATCAGGATACTACCATTGACGTACTTCATACCATACACACATGGTACGTCAACGGCTTTGAACAAAGGATAACACAACATGCCACTAGGACACAAAAGATTGAAATAAGTTGCAACGGGCCCTCACTAGCGCAGAGAATAGCAAATACAATCATCCAGAGGACACATGTCCCAACATAGCATCATTACAACTCAGCGGAAGCATTCAAAGGGGGTCTGAGTACAGACAAATCCAACTAGGCTTAAGAAGCCGGGAACTGAAATAAAGACGAAGCCCATCCACGTAGGTCCTGGATCCAACCCTGGTCCAGCTATCTACTCGTCTGCAGTCTCGTCAAACTCCACGAAGTAGCCATCCTGGTGGTCATCGTAGCCGTAGTCGTAGTCTGCGTAAACCACAGCCCCAAAGGGGTCAGTACATAAATGTACTGGCAAGCAAGACTCACAATTCACCAAAGTGTAACCCGTCAACACCAAGCACAGATGACTTGGGATCAACGGAAGAAAGGGGGGTAAAAGAGGCGGCAACTGGCTGCACTAACCAACTACAGAACATACTACAACTTCCGGTGTAACAGAAAGAGATAAGATAGCGTATCGTAACCAACTATAACTAACCACCAAACAAACCCATCCTGGATCTCGCCCCTTATCCAAAGAAGCAATCCGAGGATAACTCACACAGTTGGATTAATGATGGATCAAGTTGTTGTGTCAATAAGCCTATTACTAGTCAGGTTATCATTAGTTAGGTGTAAGTTCTTCTGAGTACTTGTTAGCCAGTACTTTCACCAAGTCAACCATAACCGCGGAAAACACGGCTTCTCGAGAAGATTTATCCCTGCAGGGGTGCACCAATTTGGCCGTACACGTAAGAATAACCCGCCAGATGGGAAGGCCTTTCCCACCAAGCGGGGCACTCAACACAACTCAACTCTTCTTCGCATCAAGCCCAAAGCACCACGTGCTGTGCGTGCGCGGCTAATCGAGCCCCCCGAAGAAAAGGAGGACCCTCATAGCACTGGAAGACCACGCCGCCCTAAATGCCGACTACAAAAGTTCCACCCTGGCCTCGGGTTCATACCTGCATATGCGTGCATCAAATGGAAAGCCCGAACTAAGTGTGGTGATTTGGACGAGATGCGGATCGAATCAAATTGAGGGGGGCGCCCATACACGCTTCCCACATGCGGATAGTGCGCTCATCATGGATCAGTAGACAAGACCCTTTTCCTATTAGGGTCGACACTAGCAGGCCTCAAAACCACGCCGGGCCTCCTGCCGGTGCCTTATCAGCAAATTATTATTACCTCAAATTAACAAATTGTTGTTTAACATCGAGCCCCAGAATATAACAGATATAATAACAGAAAGTAACAGATAACAGACTCGAGCAAAACAGCCCTAAGCATGCTAGTAAGACACGGGCCCAAGCAACGGGGTTTTAGGACTGGAGGTGTGGCAATATCAGGGTTTAGGGTATCATGTGATAGGTTCGTAACAGAAACAACTACCACTATGGCTAGCAGAAAAGAACAACGGAAAGTATCAGTAACCAATGTTGAAGGGAACACAGTGGTTCATGTGAGTGATAACTTGCCTGCAAACCCAGTAGCCGGGTACTGAGCTAGATCCTCAGAAGGGGTGTCATAAAGATCGTCGGTATCAACGTCGTCGTCTATCCGAGAAGAAGCAAACAAACAAGGCAGGATATAAACAATCATTATCATGGCATAGTGCACAATCAAATATGATGCATGACAAGTTAATGGTTGCATCAACATAACTAGATAACATGATAACACAATTTAAATGGACCCCTATGCTATTTTGAGTGGCATATGGGAAAGGGTCCATAATTAAGTGGAACAAATGATTTATAATTAATTATTAGGTGAAAGTTGTTAGCATGATGCATGCATGATGGTAACCACAAAATAACAACAAATAACAATAATAGATGCAAGTGATAATATGATTTGACAAGTTTGGAAATCATTTATTAAGTTTAGAAATTTTGGGTTACTTAAACATGCCACACAAACAATTGTTGTTTTCATCAAGTTAGAGTGTGCAAAACAATTAACAAAGTTTATATTTGAAAATAACATCAAATTTTAGTTGGATTACATGTTTCACATATTGAAATAGGAGTTAGGATAATTTAATTATGAATTAAACAATATTAAACAAATTTTAAATGAAATTAAAACAAGTTTGAATTTAATTGAATTTTTATTTGTTCAAAACACAAATTCAAATTCACATTTGCAAAGTTCACACTTTGAAGGTTTGAAAACATATTTTGCATGTTTAAAATTAATTTAAATTGGGCAAGTTATGATTTTATCAAATTTAATTGAATTAAACAAGGATTAAATTATTTCGGCAATTTAAATTAGTCAAACCATGAAACAAAATTTATATTTGAATAGGATATTCAAAATGGTATGAAAAACATATTTTATTTGCCTTATTTGGAATTAGTATGAATTATTTATGAATTATTGCAAATTACATTTGAATTATTCAAATTTGAATATTAAATGTATTTGGAAAATTCAAAACAGTTCACAAATGGAATAATTGGAAAGATCATTTAATTTTGAACAGAAAACATAAGTAACTTTTATTTATTGGGTTTATAGATTAAAAGATATTCAAGTTTTAGTTTTAGTGTGTTATTCTGCCATTTAAAAAAAATAGAAAATAACAGAAAACATTTTAAACTTTTGTTACGGGCCAGCACCCTAGCCGCAGCCACTGCAGGGTGGGCCACGGGCCCTGGCGTGCTGGCGTGGCGAGTGAGAGGCTGACAGGGGGCCCT
Organism: Alopecurus myosuroides; assembly: GCA_028641055.1. Lineage (NCBI taxonomy): Eukaryota > Viridiplantae > Streptophyta > Magnoliopsida > Poales > Poaceae > Alopecurus > Alopecurus myosuroides. The sequence continues at coordinate 195,864,726 of CM054062.1, forward strand.
CCCTGTCAGCGCTGGCCGCAAAAAGTTGGGATAATTCCCGGGGAAGCGAGGGATCGAACCCCGCACCCCTCGCTCGCGCGCGTTGGACTGAAACCACTGCGGTGTGTTTCGCTCGTTTGACAGTAAGCGCGCTGCAGAGAGGTTATACTTCAGAACCAAGCGTTACTGAAATTCGCTGACGGAACAAACTGAACCTGACAGAGTTCCTGCCGGCGGCGAGCAACGACGACGTGCTCGTGCTGATGGGCTGCTGCGCTGGTGCTGGACGCGAGCGGATGCAGTACTGGACGCGCAACAGAGAGGGGGTGAGTTGGGAGGGAACGGTGGCGCTCACCGCGGTGCTGCAGAAGGTGGGCGACGGCGAGACGGTGACTGCGGCGGAGACGAGGACGGCGGCGTCGTCCTGGATGCTGTCCGTGCTCCCTCGGGGTGTTCAAACGGAAGACGACGACGAGGTGGTGCGGTTCCAGCAGATAGATGGCTAGGTGGGGCTAGGAGGTGGCGGCGCCATCGGGAAATTCAGAGAGGCTGTCGCCGGTGAGGAAGGCAGCGAGGAATTCTGGCGAGAGGGAGAGGAGTGGCGGCGGATCCGAGGGGGAATAGGAACCCTAGGCTCTAGGGCACGGCGCCAGGGGTCTAGGTGGTACTTATAGGGCGCGGGGGAGCTCCCTGGCCGTCGAGCGCCGCCGTACGCCGACGTGGCGGCCTCGGATGGCTGCCGTACTTCGAACAGAAGGCCAGCGCGAAAATTGAAGCGGTACGCGCGCGCTTAAGCGGGCTGGGCTGCGCGCTAGAGGGATAGGTGGGCTGGGTAGAGGCTTAGGTGACGCGCGCGCTGGTTTTTCTCTTTTTTATTTTTCTGTTTTACCTTTTTTTTGCTGAAAACAGATTTGGAAGAATTTGATAGGGTTTTGTTTAATAAAAATTCCAGAAAAATTAATTTAAGCTATACAGAACATTAGCAAACAATTGCCAAGATTGGTTTGCAAAAAGTTGACATTTAAAATGATGTTTGTATTTGAATCCATATTTGAAAGAATTTAAATATTAAATAAACCTTATTGAAAACAAGCATTTTTAATAGGGTTACCCCTAAGATTTAATGTGATTAATGATTATAATTGTGTGGTGAACTTCACGGATTCAAAAGGGTACTGATTGGAAGACTTGGTTTGAATTTGAAAATGATTTAGAATTAATTGATTGAAAATAATTGTTTGATTAAAACCAACAAGTTAATGAGTGATCAACATGGAATAAAATGGAACAATTTGGTTGTTTTCATTTGTGATTTTTATTCCAAAAGTTGTAACAGAGCAAGTATGAAATAACCATTTGAATTTTGTTTGAGTTTCATTATGAAAACAAGGTAAAACAGATGCAAAACAAATAGTAACAAATGCAAACAAATAATTAAACATGATGACATGATGCAATACTTGAATTAAAACAATAAATCAAACATTCTAAGGGATATTTTCATACTTGGGATGTTACATCACCGTCCTTCGTGCTGACTACTGGGGATTTGACGATTCTATCTATCGCCACATCCCCCGTGGTTACATCACTTCGGAGGGAGCTCACTTCACTCTCTACGACAACTTGGATATCTACGAGCATGATAACTCCAGGCTGCACACCACCGCTCAGTTTGTGAGGCACAGTGACGCAGTTGCCAGCACACTATCTCAGGAGTTGGTTTCAGTCAGAGAGCAGCTCTACCTTGGTTTGACTCGTCTGGCGACGTACACCACAGACTTTGTTGGAGACGAGCGCTTTGCACGTTTCGATCAGCCAGTTGGTCGTCGTCTGCCAGATGCTGGAGGTTACGAGCCGATCAGAGGTCCACTCCTCAACCTCGGTGCTGGTTACACTGGGATTCCACGGTTTGGAGCACAGGGAGTCGACGCTATGTACTTCACCACTCCTAGAGTCGCTCTCAGACCACGTCAGATCTATGTGGATCGTCGTTCTACCTACTTTCGTGGGCATGCTCCTCACCGTACCTCTCGCCGTACTCCTCACCGCCGTCCTGCGTGATGAGCATGGGAGTACCGATGTATCCATTCCTAGCTATGTTTAGTTATCCTTTGGCTTTCGAACCATTTATGGTGTGTTGGATATTCTGATGTATTTGAACATGTGATGATGTACCTGTTGGTTATCTATTCATGCGTCGGAATAATCTCTCTTTAGGTTGCCAAGTCTATCCTTTTCTACTCTTGTGCTAAAATGCATTTCCATTCAGGATGCCGCCAACAAGGAACACCCCGCCTGAGCCACCGCCAATCACGGAGCTGTTGACTCAGATGACTCAAGTCATGGCACAGATGGCCCAGTTCCAGACTAACCAGCACAACAACCATAATGCTCCAGTCAGTATCAAGGAGTTTCTGAGTCTGGGCCCGAGAGCTTTCGTGGCAACACGCGAGCCTCTGGATGCTGATGACTGGATCCGTGAGATAGCTAGGGCTCTGGAGATTTCTCACGTTGCTGAGGAAGACAAGGTCAAGTATGCATCCTATCTGCTGAAGGGCCTGGCAGCTACTTGGTGGGAAAACTACCAGACCATGAGAGCTGGCTATCCAATCACCTGGGGTTGTTTCAAGGAAGCTTTCCTGAAGCACCACATTCCAGATGGTCTCATGGAAAGGATGCGTGAAGAGTTTTGCTCTCTCAAGCAGGGCAAGCTGGACGTCATTGGCTATCAGAGTGAGTTCAATCGCCTCGCTCATTACGCTGGTGATGAGGTGTCCAGTGAGGCTAAGAAGATGGCAAGGTTCCGCAGAGGTTTTAACCCGGAACTCAAGTACGCCCTCACCAACATCAAGGCCAACAACTTCGAGGAGCTCGTTAACACCGCGCTCAATGAAGAAAATGGGCGCAAGGCGTTCGAGGAGTCTCGAAAGCACTCGCGTGAGGGTGGTTCCTCCTCCAACATGACCACCCCTCCGCAGAAGCGCCGCATCTGGGTGCCAAATGGTGCTGTCACTCGGGCTCCATACGCCCAAGCTTCTCCAGGCTTCGCTACCCGCCCACCCAACCCTGCTCAGATGCATGGTCAGAGGTTTTCAATGGGGCAGCCAAGGCCAGATCCTCCTCGTGTCATCACTTTCTACAAGTGCAAGCAGACGGGGCACTACGCTGACAAGTGCACGCAGAGGCAGCTACCTCCACCACCACCTCGTCCCAACACAAACCAGGCAATGGTGCGCGCTCCCCCGCCTAAAGCCTTCAACTCCAACAACAGGCCTGTCGGGAGGACCGCAAGGGTGAATCATGTCAAGATCGACAAAGCTGAGGAAGCTCCTGACGTCGTTCTCGGTACATTCCCCGTAAACTCTTTTCCAGCTAAAGTGTTGTTTGATACCGGAGCATCGCATTCTTTCGTGTCAAAGATCTTTGCGACAACAATTAAGCTCCCCTTTGTTGGTTTGGGTTCCCCGCTAGTAGTAAACTCCCCTGGAGGAACTATGCAAACGTCCAAAATCAGTCACAGAAATCAAATTCTAATTGGAGGCCACATATTCCTTGCTTCTCTCATACTGCTTGGCAATTCTGACATTGATGTCATTCTTGGCATGGATTGGTTGAAGGCCAATAAAGCTACGATTGATTGTGCTCAGAAGTCAATAGCTCTGTTCCACCCTTCTGGCCAGATAGTCTATTCTACAAATGAATCAAGTTCTGTTCAGCTGTACACCCTCGATGCAAAACCTCTACCTCTACTCGAAAATGTTCCGGTGGTTTGTGAATTCCCTGACGTCTTTCCAGAAGAGTTGCCAGGGATGCCTCCGGACAGAGCAGTTGAGTTCGTGATCGAGCTTGAACCAGGTACTGCTCCAATCTCTAAGCATCCATACAAGATAGCTCCTCCTGAACTGAAGTTGTTGAAGGAGCAAATAAATATGTACATGGAAAAAGGTTACATTCAACCTAGTTCCTCCGCTTGGGGTTGCCCAACTCTGTTCGTTGCGAAGAAGGATCAAACAAAGAGACTCGTTGTTGACTATCGTCCTCTTAACGAGAAAACCATCAAAAACAAGTATCCAATTCCTCGTATCGATGATCTTTTTGATCAACTTGCTGGAGCCTCAATATTCTCCAAGTTGGACTTGAGAATGGGTTACCATCAAATAAAGATCAGAAAGGAAGATATTCCAAAGACAGCTTTCACCACTCGGTACGGTCTATATGAATTCACCGTCATGTCCTTTGGTCTCACCAATGCACCGGCGACATTCTCTCGACTCATGAATTCTGTCTTCCATGAATACCTCGACAAGTTCGTTGTGGTATATCTCGATGACATCCTGGTCTACTCAAAATACGAGGAAGAGATGAAGAACATCTTCGACTCACTGTCATGAAACTTCGCGAGCATCGTCTATATGCCAAGTTCTCCAAATGTGAGTTCTGGATTCCAGAAGTTGCTTACCTTGGTCATGTCATCTCCGCCAAGGGCATAGCCATTGATCCAGAAAAGGTTAAAGCAATTGTTGATTGGAAACCTCCAAAGACGGTGAAGCAAGTAAGAAGTTTTCTTGTCTTGGCTAGCTATTGCCGTCGCTTCGTCCAAAACTTCTCCAAGATTGCCAAACCTCTCACTGATCTCACAAAGAAGGACAAGAAGTTCGTTTGGTCTCCACAATGTGATGAAAGTTTCAATCTCCTGAAGACTAAACTCACTTCCACCCCAGTTCTGGTTGGCCCAGATACTACCAAACCTTTCCAGATATTCTGCGATGCATCTCTCCAAGGTCTAGGTGCAGTTCTTATGCAAGAACGTCAAGTTGTGGCTTATGCTTCACGTCAGTTGAATGCACATGAGCTCAATTATCCCTCACATGACCTTGAACTTGCAGCAGTTGTGTTTGCCCTCAAGAAATGGAGGCAATACTTGTTGGGTAATCGCACTGAAATCTTTTCCGATCATAAGAGTCTGAAATACATCTTCACTCAACCAGATCTAAACCTCAGGCAAAGGAGATGGATTGAAAAGATTAAAGACTTTGATCTCACCATTTCTTACACTCCAGGCAAGGCTAATGTTATGGCCGATGCTCTCAGTCGCAAGTCTTATTGCAATAATCTCATGATCATGGAAAGCCAACCTCCACTTCATGAAGAATTCCAGAAGCCGAACCTTGGTCTTGTTCCTCAAGGCTATCTTGTAATCTTGACAGCCAGTCCAACTCTCGAGGACAAGATTCGTTCTGAACAACTTCGTGATGCTGAAATAAAGAAGATGGTAGAACACATCAAAGAAGGCAAGGAGAAATTTAAGTCCTTCTCAATTGATGACAAGGGAACTGTGTTCTTCGAAGGACGCATTGCAGTTCCTCAGATTCAAAGTCTCAAAGATGTTATTATCAAGGAGGCTCATGAAACTCCTCTCTCCATCCACCCTGGAAGTACAAAGATGTACCAGGATCTCAAAAACTGTACTGGTGGCCTGGCATGAAACGTGAAATTGCTCAATACGTTTCGGAATGCGACGTTTGTCAACGTGTTAAGGCAGTCCATCAGAAAACAACCGGTCTACTCCAACCTCTGAAAATCCCTGAGTGGAAGTGGGACATGATTGAAATGGACTTCGTCACTGGTTTTCCAAAGTCCAAGAAGGGGAACGATGCAATCTTCGTTGTCATTGATCGTCTTACTAAAGTAGCTCACTTCTTTGCTGTCAAAGAAACAATCTCAGCTAGCCAGTTAGCAGAGCTCTACACAGCAAAGATTGTTCCTCTTCATGGTGTTCCATTGGAAATAAGCTCAGACCGTGGAAGCATATTCACTTCTCATTTCTGGAAAAGCTTTCAAGAAGCATTGAGCACCAAACTTCTGTTCAGCACAGCTTATCACCCTCAGTCTCAAGGGCAAGTCGAAAGAGTCAATCAGATTCTCGAGGATATGCTCAGAGCATGTGGTCTCTCCTTTGGCATGAAATGGGAGGAATGTCTTCCATATGCTGAATTCTCCTACAACAACAGCTTCCAGGCAAGCCTAGGCATGGCACCATTTGAAGCTCTCTATGGCCGCAGATGCAGGAGTCCAATCAATTGGTCTGGAGCTGGTGAACGTTCACTCTTAGGCCCTGACATTGTTAAGGAAGCCAAAGAGAAAGTTCGAATCATTCGTGACAATCTCAAGATTGCTCAGTCTCGTCAGAAAAGCTACTATGACAGCAAACACAGGGATATGATTTATGCACCTGGTGACAAAGCATATCTCCGTGTAACTCCCCTCAGAGGCACTCATCGTTTTGGTGTGAAAGGAAAACTTGCACCAAGATACATTGGTCCTTTCAACATTCTCTCAAGGCGTGCGGAAAATGCCTATCGTCTTGAACTTCCAGAAAAACTATCCAAGGTGCACGATGTGTTTCACGTGTCACAGCTCAAGAGGTGTTTCAAAGATCCAGATCACGCAGTTGATCATGATTCCATTGAACTGCAAGATGATCTATCTTATGAGGAGCACCCTGTTCGAATTCTCAATGAGACCGAGCGTAAAACTCGCAACAAGAGCACCAAGTTCTTGAAAGTGCAGTGGTCCCATCATTCCGATAAAGAGGCAACGTGGGAGACCGAAGAGGATCTTCGCAAGAAGTATCCGGACCTTTTCACTTCTCAGTAGGAATCTCGGGGCACGATTCCTTCAAGGGGGGGCGTTTTGTAACATCCCAAGTATGAAAACACCCCTAGAATGTTTGTTTCTTGTTTTATTAATGTTTTGCATCATGTCATCATACCCATTACTTTTGTTTGCATTTGTTTTGCATCATGGCATCTTAATCATTGCATTTGTTTTCATTTTGTTCCCATCTGTTTTCCTTTGTTTTCACAATTCAAATTCAAACAATATTTCAAATGCTTGTTCATACTTGTTATGTTACAATTTTCCAACTAAAAAGTTCAATCAAAACAACCATTTGTTTCCATTAAACCTTAAGGTTCAAACTATTAAAATTATGGCTTTTAATAATTCACTTAATTCAAATTGCATTCAAAATTCAAATCACATTTTCCAAACAGCAACCTTTTGGAATTAATGAAAACTACAACACATTTCTAATCCTTTTGTTTCAATTAAACTATAAGGTTCAAACTATTTAAATCTTGTTTTCAATAAATCACTTAATCTCAAAATTAGTTCAAATTTCAATCAAATTACAAACAACATTTTTTTTGAACTTTTTGGAAAACAAAACTTGGCAATTTGTGGCTGTGACATAATTAATCAATACCAATTTTTTCTAAAATTTTCTAACATCAAAAACCCTAGCTTTTCTTCCCTATTTCATTTCAGCAAAAAAAAAACAGCAAACAGAAACGAGAGAGAGAGGGGCAGTGGGTTGTGCCCCACGCAAGCCCAGCCCACCAATTTCTTTTCCCCGGCCCGTACCCCTTCGCCCTTTCTTCTCGCTGTACGGCAGGGCATCCGCCGTAGCCACGTCGACGGCCGCGCGCAGCAACGGCCACCGCGCGCCCCTCTAGCCTATAAACCTATCCCCTAGGGTTCCCCGAGCTCTACCCTAACCCTACCTCCCTTCTCCCTCGATCCCGCCGTCGTTTTCCCTCTCTCTGCCGGAATCCTCCCTCTCTGAACCTCACCGGAGCGCCACCCTTATGAATCCTCGATGCTCGCCGCCGGTAGGGTGAGTCCCCGTGCTGGTTAGCAACGGGAACGAGCTCGCCGCAATACCATCTCCTTCCCCGACACCTCCGTTGAGCCCGAGGGGGCCTGGATCGCCGCCGCCGTCTTCGTGCTGTCGCCGCCGGCTGTTCTTCCTCGACCCTCTGCCTCACCTACAACGAGGGTGAGCACAGCGACACCTCCCCTCTCCCTCCTATCTCTCTGCACGCACGCACACCACCTCTGCACGCAGCACCACGCGCACACGGCACCGCAACGCAGCAGCAGCTCGCCGCCGTTGAGCCGCCGTGCCCCTCTGTCAAAGTTCAGAAACGCGCGCAGTAAAATTCAGTTAACGCTAACTGAAGAATAACCCCCCTGCGCATCCCTTACCTGACAAGCGAAACAGCACACCGCAGTGGTTGCACACTGCGCATGCGAGCGCGAGGGCGCAGGTTCGAGCCCTGCCCCGCGGGAATTAACCCAACTTTTTCGCGCAAGCAACTGACAGGCAGGGGCCACCTGCTAGTGGCCTGTGCTGCCACGCGTGCACACACGCGGGCCACAGTGGCCAGGGCCCCCTCGTCAGTGGCTAGGGCTAGCCACTGCGAGGTAGAAAAGGGTTTCTGCCCTTTTCATTTTTAAATCAAGTCCTTTTCTTTTTACAGTTTGGTCCCTCATTTTAAAATGCTAATAACTTTTAATTGCTAAATCCAAATAATGCAAATAAAATATGTTTGTTGAACCAAATTTAATTCTCTACCTAGTTAAACCATTTGTATTCTGTTTTGAGCATTTCAAATGCATTCAAAATTTAAATTCAAACAAATCATTTTCAAATTGGTTAAATCCATAACTAAATCAATATTAATTCAAATGCCACATATTAAATATGTTTTCCATGCTAATTTGAAACACCTTTCCAAATTTAAATTTTGTTTCATGTTTTGAATAATTAAATTGCTTAAATAATTTAAACCTTGTTTAAATCATTTAAATTTGCTAAATTCATAACTTGCTCAAATTAAATTATTTTTGAACTTATAAAATATGTTTTCAAACTAGAAAAGTATAAACTTTTCAACTATGAATTTGAATTTATGTTTTGAACAAATAAAATTCAAATAATATTCATACTTGAATTAAATTCAATTAAATCTTGTTTAAACTTGTCTAATTAATAATTAAATCATTGTAATTCCTTTTTCAATAATTGAAACATGTAATCCACCTAAAATTTTGTGTACTTTCCAAATAGAAATTTTGTTAATTGTTTTGAACAATTAAAATTGATGAAAACAACAAATGCTTGTGTAACACCTTTAAGGAACCAAAATTTCTTAACTTAATAGCTAAAATTCCCAACTTGGTAAACCTTATTTCAAAATTGTTCTATTGTTGTTATTTTTCTGTTTTCCTCATCCATGCATCATACTAATCCACTCTCACCCGTTGATTAGTTGTAAAACAATTATTCCAACCTTAATTGATGGGCTTTTCATATGCAACTCAAATTGCATGTGGGTCCATTTAATCATGTTGTTACCATATCAATTAGTTTATTTTGATGCATCAATTAAATGGTCATGCATCATCCCATGATTGTGCACTATGCCATGTTATTGATTGTTTGTCTCTCTGCGTTGTTTGTTTGCTTCTTCTCGAATAGACGACGACGTTGAGACAGACGATACTTACGACACCCCTTCTGAGGATCTAGCTCAGTACCAGGCTGCTGAGTTTGCAGGCAAGTATTCACTCACATGAACCATTGTGTTCCTTTCAACATTGGACACCGATACTTTCCGTTGTCTATTCTGCTAGCCCTATGAATAGTTGCTTCTGTTACGAACCTATCACATGTTATCCTTTAACCCTGATATAGCCTCACCTCCATACCTATAACCCCATTGCTTGTTGCCCGTGTCTTACTAGCATGCTTAGGGTTGTTTTGCTCGAGTCTGTTACCCTTTACTTTCGGTTACTATATTTCTATTATGTTCTGGGGCTCGATGTTAAACAACAACCTGTTAATTTTGAGGTAATAATAAATGGATGATAAGGCACCGGCAGGAGGCCCGGCGTGGTTTTGAGGCCTGCTAGTGTCGACCCTAACTAGGAAAAGGGTCTTGTCTACTGATCCATGATGAGCGCACTAACCGCATGTGGGAAGCGTGTATGGGCGCCCCCCTCAATTTGATTCGATTCGCATCTCGTCCAAATCGCCACACTTAGTTCGGGCTTTCCATTTGATGCACTCATATGCAGGTACGAACCCGAGGCCAGGGTGGAACTTTTGTAGTCGGCATTTAGGGCGGCGTGGTCTTAGAGTGCTATGAGGGTCTCCTTTTCTTCGTGGGGCTCGATTAGCCGCGCACGCATAGCACGTGGTTCTTTGGGCTTGATGCGAAGAAGAGTTGAGTTGTGTAGAGTGCCTCGCTTGGTGGGTTTGATTCCCGTCTGGCGGGATATTCTTACGTGTACGGCCAAATTGGTGCACCCCTGCAGGGATAAATCTTCTCGAGAAGCCGTGTTTTCCGCGGTTATGGTTGACTTGGTGAAAGTACTGGCTAACAAGTACTCAGAACAACTTACACCTAACTAATGATAACTTGACTAGTAATAGTCTTATTGACACAATAACTTGAACCATCACTAATCCAACTGTGTGAGTTATCCTCGGATTGCTTCTTTGGATAAGGGGCGAGATCCAGGATGGGTTCGTTTGGAGTTAGTTATAGTTGGTTGCGATACGCTATCTTATCCCCTTTCTGTTAGCCGGAAGTTGTAGCATGTTTCTGTAGTTGGTTAGAGCAGTCAGCTGCCGCATCTTTTGTATCACCCTTTCTTCCGTTGAACCCAAAGCATCTGTGCTTGGTGTTGACGTGTTACACTTTGGTGAACTGTGAGTCTTGCTTGCCAATACGTTGTTGTACTGACCCCTTTGGGGCTGTGGTTTCCGCAGACTACGCTTACGAGGATCCCCGTGATGGCTACTACGTGGAGTTTTACGAGGCTGCTGACGAGTAGATAGCGGACCAGGGCAGGATCCGAGACTACGTGGATGGGCTCCGTTTTCCTTTCATTCCCGGCTTCTTAAGCCTATTTGGAATTGTCTGTACTCGGACCTTTTGAATGCTTCCGCTGAGATGTAATGATGATATGTTGGGACATGTGTCCTCTGGATGATTGTATTTGCTATCTCTGCTCTAGTGAGAGCTATTTGCAACTTATTTCTATTTATTTGTGTCTTAGAGATCTGTTGTGCTATCATTTTGTTAAACGCCGTTGACGTACCATGTGTGTATGGTATGAAGTACGTCAATGGTAGTATCCTGATTTCTATGGGATGGTTTACGTAGACGATGAACAGTAGGGGTTGGTTGTCACACATACGTGTGTTGGCCTACTCGTAAGAGATGCGGGTGCAGGTAAGCCCCGTAATCCAATCAACTACTGTTCAACGGAACTGCGAGTATCCTCTAGAAGTACGGGTGCGAAATCTACCAACACACCCTTACCACCTGGAATATACTTCGAGAGGATGATCAAGCGTTCAGTCAGGTCAAAAAACCAGCAGAAGCACCCGCAGCATTGGAGACGGATGTCAGCCCGCAAACCGCTAATATCGAGCTCAACCACAACATTTCAAGACAAGTTTTTCTGGTCGAGCCAGTCTGGACGCAGAAATACCTCGACTACTTGTCCAACAAGAAGCTCCCAGCAGACGTTCGCGAGACCCGACAAATAGTACGACGCAGCAAAACTTTTCGAGTGCTCAACGGAGAGCTATACAAACAGAGCATGTCAGGAATATTGCAGAGATACATAGCACCCGAGGATGGAAAGGAACTGCTGCGAGACATACACCAAGGAGATTGCGGACACCACGCCAGCTGGAAGGCAATCGTGGGCAAAGCTTTCCGAGCAGGATTCTACCGGCTCACAGGGGCCAGAGACGCAAAGGATCTAGTCGACAAGTGCAATGCTTGCCAACGATTCGCGCCCAAACCACACGCCCCTGCCACTGAACTACACATGATCCCGATCGCCTGGCCCTTTGCACACTGGGAGCTAGACATGGTAGGGTCATTGCGCAAGTCGACACCCGGAGGATATACGCACTTGCTTGTAGCAGTCGACAAATTCGCGAAGTGGATCGAGGCTATGCCAGTCACCTCCGCCGCGCCCAATGCGCCGTGAAATTCATCGATTCCATTGTGTGCAGGTTTGGCATACCACACAACATCATCACCAACAACGGCAGCAACTTCACAGCAAAGGAAACACAGGAATTCTGCCAGGAAAAATGAATCACCCTCAGCTTCGCCTAAGTGGCTCACCCGCAAACAAACGGTCAGGTCGAGCGATCTAACGGACTAGTCTCAGCTGGCCTAAAGAAGCGGCTACTCGGTCGTCTAAACCCAGCAGCAGGTGAAAGATCATCGTCCGTTTTGGTAATTATATGAAAACATAACTATTTGATCTAATGTGTGTTCAATAGATGGAAATGCCCAGGTTTAAACAGGTTCACTTATTCTATGGGGCAAGTGATCGTTTTGTATGAAAAGTGCAAGGAGAAAGGAATCCAGGAAAGTGCAATGTGCAGGAGCGGAGGCTCCGGTGAATCCACCGGAGGCTCCGCCCAGGCTCCGGTGGGGGTCTGGTGGGGGCTCCGCTAAAATCCCCCTCTGGAGCAGAAGAGCGGACCCACGAGCGGAACCTCTGGTGGAGTTCCGGTGGGCGGAACCTCCGCCAGGTCCACCGGAGGCTCCGCCGTCCTCCAACACATGTGATGTACGCAAAAAGGGATCCGGTGCGCCTCCGGTGGAAGCTCCGCTTAAATGCCTTTCTGTTTGACAAGAGCGGAGGTTCCACCGGAGCCTCCGGTGGACATCCGGTGCCCTTCCTTTACCTAGTGTAAATGGCCTCCGGTGGGGGATCCGGTGGGGGCTCCGCCAAACTGCTGTTCTGTTTGAGCAGAGCGGAGGTTCCACCGGAGCTTCCGGTGAACCTCCGGTGGGCGGAACCTCCGCAGAGCCCACCGTACCCTCCGCTCCGTATTCCAGCACATATGAGCTGGTGCGCTGCGTTGCTGTGAAGCTGACTGAAGACCACCGGAGCCTCCGGTGAAAACCACCGGAGCCTCCGGTGCCCCTGGACTGCAATGGCCACTTAAATGCAAGGGGTATAAATACCCCTTCCCCTACCTCTTAAATGCTAAGCTTTTTCCATTCTCTCTCCTAGCCATTAATGAAAGCTTCAACCACCTAGATCTCCCACTCCGTCCACCCAAACACTCCCAAACTTGGTGGAGAGCTAGAGGAGACCTAGATCCACCCTTCCACCAAAGGAATCTCAAATCCATCCACCACAACCTAGTAGATCTAGAATCCTACTTGAGGCCTAGAAACCTTAGTAGATCTCGTGCTTGTAGTTTCCACCTTGTTGCAAGAAGCTACAGATTGCTTGAGAGTCTCCATCCATCTTGTGGAGTGACCTCAAGTCATTGTAAAGGTTTGGTCAATGCCTTCAAGTCGACCTCATAGTGGAAACGAGCATCTCCCTCACCGGAGAAGCTCAAGGAGAACAAGGTGTGCACAACCGTGCTATTGAGGAGCGCCTAGGTGGCTCCCCACCTCTCCAACGTAGACGTACTTCTCTTTGAGAAGGAACTACGGTGAATCATATCCTTGTCTCCTTGTTTACACTTGTTGTTTGCTCTACTACCTTACGCTTTACTTCCGTTGCGCATATTGTTTTGTCCACATAGGTTGCTCACCTAGTTGCACATCTAGAGAACCTTAACTTATCTTGCTAAGCCCCACTAAAAGGAAAAGAAAAGAAAAATTGGTAGTCAACCTATTCACCCCCCCTCTAGTTGACCATAGTGCACTTTCAGCAGGGAACTGGGCAGAGGAGTTACCATCAGTACTGTGGAGCCTTCGCACAACGCCAAATCGGTCAACAAACTATACGCCGTTTTGAAGGGAATATGCCCGAGAGGCAATAATGAAGTGGTTATTATCTTATTCCTTGTTTATGATAAATGTTTATTTCTCATGCTAGAATTGTATTAACCGGAAACATTGATACATGTGTGTTTAATAAACAAACAATGGTTCCTAGTAAAGCCTCTCTTTTAACTAGCTCGTTGATTAATAGATGATCAAGGTTTCCTGATCATGAACATTGGATGTTGTTAATAACGAGGTCATATAATTAGAAGAATGATGTGATGAATATAGACCCAATATCAAGATAACAATACGATCAAGTCATTTAGTTTATATCGTTATATCTTGCATACGAAGTAACTTATTCCTTAGACCATGAGATCATGTCAATCACTGATACCGGAAGGGTGCTTTGATGCCATCAAACGTCACACCGTAACAGGGTGACTATAAAGGTTCCATTAGGTATTCAGAAAGTATTAGTTGAGTCTCATGGATCAAGAGTGGGATTTGTCCATCCAAAATGACGGAGAGATATACTTTGGGCCCTCTCGGTGATATCACATCGAAACCGCTTGCAAGCACGTGATATGATCACAAGGATGTTATATCACGGGAACGAGAAAAGAGTACTTGTCGGTAACGAGATTGAACAAGGTATGGTTGATACCAATGATCGAATCTCGTACAAGTAAAATATCGCGAGACAAAGGGAATAGTTCACGGCGTTGTTGGTTCACACGATCACGAGAGTCATCGTTGAATATATAGGAGTCATCACAGATTTCCAGATCCCGTTGTTGATTATTGATCGGAGAGGAGTCTCGATCATGTCTATATTATTCGCGAACCGTAGGGTGACACACTTAAGGTTCGATGACGCGTTTGAGAGGATACGGAATATCGAAGAATATTTTGGGCAGCACCGAAATTGTTTCGGGGAAAATTGAAATAGTTCAAGGGGTTTTTCATCGAATGGTTGTTAATATAATTAACAAATGATTCGAGGTGCTTTATGCAAATGTTTGTTAATAGAATTAACAAATGCTGAAATAAAGAAATAAAAATATTTATTTATTTATTAAAGAAAAACTCTTGGATTTTCTAAGTGGGGTTTTAAAGGAAAATGAGTGGGTGTGAGTGGAGTGTCCACTCACATCATGAGGGAAGAGGTGGGGGCACACCATGGGGCTGGCCGCACCCCCCTTGGGCTGCCTCCCCCCTCTCCTATAAAAGGAGGGTGAGAGCTCTCCCTCCTCCACACACTTGCCCACTAGCTTTTCCCTCCACCCGCTGCTCCATTCCATGGTCTCCCGCTTGGCGAAGCCCTGACCGTGGGATTCTTATTCACCACCACACCGTCGTGCTGCTGGAGTTCCGAGGGATCCTCTACTTCCGTGCCCCGCTGGATTGAGGGAACGGAGGTCGTCATCAACCGTATGTGTGACTGATCACGGAGGCACCGCCGGATGCGGTGCACATCTTCTCGCTGTCGGGATCGGTGTGAGTACGACTACGCCAACAACGAGATTTGATCTCGTAACGCTTTGTGAATTCGAGGGTATGTGTTCTCATTAACCCTCTCGTTGCCCGTTGCACTTCGTCTCCTAGATTAGATCTTGGCCTTTCGGGTGTCTCTCTCGTAGGAAATTTTTTGTTTTCTATGCAACGACCCCTTCAGTGGTATCAGAGCCGGATCTATGCGTAGATGTTTTGTACGGGTAGAACACATAGGTGTATGTGGGTGTTGATGATCATGTTATTACATCCTTGATTATTTTATGATCTTAGTGGCATAGTGGGATGAAGCGGCCCGGACTAATCTTACATGTCCACGCACATGAGACTTGTTCCACAACTAACATGCAACTTGTATTGCATAAGTGGCTTGCGGGTGTGTGTTTCTCCTACTATAGTTAAGATCTAATCTATGCAGGGTTATTAAAAATGTGTTTATCAACGTTGTGGTTGATGTTCGTAGGTATGAACGGTTCTATCCTCGAAAGCTCTAAGCCACGTAAAATATGCAAAAATAAATTAGAAGCGTCTAACTAGTTTTTGCTGGGCATGTGATGTGATATGGTCAATGTTACAAATTTGATTATGAGATGATCTATTTGGTAAATTATTGATATACCAGAAGGTATCCATATGATTGTCTTATTATTGATGGACAATCAAGAATGGGATGCCATGGTACTTGGTACCACGCCGGTGGAATGATGGAGATCATACCATGATGCACATGATGGAGATCAAGTGCAAGGAGGACCATATCATATCACATTATCCTTACATGTGATTTCTGTGATGTTAATCCTTTTATGCATCTTGTTTTGCTTAGATAGCGACGGTAGCATTATAAGATGATCCCTCTCACTTAATATCAAGATAATAATGTGTTCTTCCTTAAGTATGCAACGTTAAGAAAGTTTGTCGTTTCGAGACACCACGTGATGATCGGGTGTGAAAGACTCAACGTTCGCATACAACGGGTGTTTTCAAGCCTAGCATGTATAGACATGGCCTTGAAACACACGCAATACTACGGTTCTACTTGGCGAGGCTAGCATGTACAGACATGGCCTCGGAACGCGTAACTGAAAGGTAAAGCATGAGTCATATGGATGATATGATGAACATGTAGATGTTCGCTTTTGAAGCTACATCATGTCACGTGATGATCGGTTTTGGTGTAGTGAATTTGGTTCGTGTAATCACTAAAGACGACTAAGAGGGATGTTGTTTTTGAGTGGGAGTTCATGGCATAATTTTGAATTAACTTGAACTTATTTATCATGAACAACCAATCAAAGTGAATCTGCACAAATTGTAGTATTCATTGGAATCCACATAACTACCTTACACTTAGATTGTTAATTGAGATATAACTGTTATGATCTGGTAAATACCATTTAAGATTGGTACCGTATTAGTGAAATTTAAAATTGTGTCCTATTGTAGATTTTTGGTATTTCCTACCTAGCTCCATATGGTTAATGATTGATTGATCTAGAGAGCAACCAATTCTTACTTAGAATCCAAAGTCATGGTTGCTTCCATATTACTTTATCTTCAAAAGAATGTTTTGTTGATCAAGGTGATTTAGGAACTGAAAAGAGTTGTTTTCAGAAACAATCAAGTGAAAGATATATTGATATCTGGAAACTTATTTGTAGCAACATGACTGAGTATAATTTAGCGTGACAATGTATGCTTATATTATTTGAATATATGCAATGATTGAAGACGTTAGGCGTTTGAATATTCCAAGAAATTGAGCGCTAAAAATTATCCTCTAAATTACTTCCTTCGAGCTATAGTAGCTTAATCATAAAATTGTTATGATGGGATGGATTAAAAGTATGGGTAAAGTCGTTTACTTTACTTGGAGATTGCTAAGAGTGGAATATAGATGAATTCTATTAATATGGTGATATTAGTAGAACAATCAAACTCAAAGTATGACTCAATGGGTGATAGTATATGACTAACACGCCAAAGAAAATGAGCTAGTACGACTAGCATTGTTTGATGTTGAATGATTCTTCTATAAAGGAAAGGGAATATTGAAAATAGAATTAAAAAAGATATATGGCAGAAAAAGAAGATAACTGAAAAAGTCCAGCTCAGGAGTATATGCTTGATATACAAGTTATAGATGTATTACTAGTTGACAAAGTATTTTTGGGTATTTTGATACCACATTGGTTGGTATGAGTTGTCATACAAAGCAACGCAATGGAAGAAATATAAGGGCCTAAAATAAACTAGTAATATATGTGGAATCGATTATGACAAGAACATAAATAAAGTGTTATTGTGTTCATTATCGTATCGAACCAAACATTCAAGATTTATTTTAAGAACTTAATAAGTTGTTATTTTGTTCTAGTCTTTTGTGAGAACAAATGAAATTGTTCAAACTATGACCATATTCCATAATTGATGGATATGTTAATATAAATCATATTGGTAAAGTAAACATCTATAAAACTAAATTCTAAACGTTGCAAGACGTGAAAGAGTTTCACTTAAATTGTGACAGCACCATTTTAGTTCATATCGGAAAGGAAAACATGAAGGAACTCCATATTGATGGACTTCCGGAGTCATTTTGTTTTAAATAAATTGACTCTTGTGAGACCTCTTCCAAAAAGATGACTAGAATTCCGTTCATAGGCCAAACTAGAATGGACGACTAATTTAGTGGAGATTATACATAATGATGTATATAGTCCATTATATGTATTCATGTATGGTGCATTAATTTTTCCTTCATAAAATTCTGTCGATGATCTAAGTAGATATGTGAGCATATCTATTTAAAGAGAACGGAGTTTGACATTTTGAATTTGTTCAAATGGTTGTTAATATGAAGTAAAAACCATTGTAACAAGATAATCAAGTATTTATGATTGGATCATAAAGGAGAAAGTTTGAGTTACAGGTTTAGCAAAACATCTGAGAAGTTGTAGAACTGTTCTACAACTTATACTTCTCGAATACCCCACATTAGTTTGGAGTATTCAAGAGACAAAATCAAACCTTGTTGGACATGGTAAGATTAATAAAAATGCCATTATAATTTTGTAGTTTATACATTAGTGACAACCGCGTTTTTCCACTGAAAAGAGCACCATCATGATCCGTTGAAATTGACAACATATAAGATATGGTTTGGGTAGTGACCCGAATTGTCATTTTTCTTAAGTTTTGGTATGCATAGCATGTGTAAAATGTTTACAACCAAAATGGGATACATATATGTTTATAAGGTTATCCCAACGAATCCATTGGGTATTTCTCCTATCACCGACCAAAGACAAATGTAGTTTGTCAGAAAGGGTTGATTTCTCGAGGAAGTAGTTCTTGCGAAACAAGTGAGTGTGAGCATGGTACAAACTCAACGATATTAGAGAATCCTCGTCATCATATCAAGAGTAGCGCAACACTGGAACTTGTTCCGGGGTTTTCTATTTTGACAAATTAGAAGACACTACATGTGTTGTAGATACTTCGGATGAGTTTGCGTACTGAACCACAAAAGTCCAAAAACTTTATACTTAGACCAACTTTTGGTTTAAGAATAAAGTGTTGTTTTGACAATAAAGGACCTGGACCTTATAAAGGAAGCAAATGATGGGCCCTGACTTCGTAAAATTGACTATGAGTCATTATATCCGCCATAGTATCCTTGTATGAATATCAAGTATGTGACTTGGTAGTCCTTTCGATAAGCATGATGCCTAACGATAGCAAAAGGGTCTATATAGCGACAAAGACATGGATTTTTACGTCCTTTGAAAGTTGTACTTATCGAAAAGTTGTTTTCGACGAAGTTCAAAGAGTTGACTACTACAAGATTTTGATCTTCCGTAGTGATGCTTTAGTCCTTGCGGATAGTTCTAGCAAAAGTTACATATTATTATATGACAGTTGAATAACAAAACCAACCCTCCTCTCGAGGAAGTTTGATCAAAGATGTGTACTTGACACAGTCTGAGAGTTTTGTAAAATTCAAAAGGTTGCTAGAAAGGTATGCACACTTCAATGGTTGAAGTGAGCATAACGAAGTTGAAATCTTTACCTTAATGAAGTTATCAAAAGAGTTTGATTCCATCATGAACGATAAAGATGCTTGTAGAGTTACAAGAAATTAAGTGGGAGCGCTATGACATATTTCCAATACCTTATGTAGATGACATATGGTTGATTGGAAAATATGTATTTTAAATAAACACGGTTAAGAAATTCATATTGATGAAAGGCTTAGAAGATATTGGGCATCGATATCTATAAGAGATGGATTGAAGCGCCTGATATAATTGAAGCCAAATTACATAGATGAAATATTGAAGTAAGTCAATATCCAAATCACAAGAAGGAGTTCTTGTCACATGGAAAATAATTGAGCAAGATTCATGTGTTTTGACACATGATGAGCATCATTGAAATTGAGATTTCTAAGTCATGTTTCCATGCTATGTACACAACCAGATGAGTCCTATGCTATAAAATATTATAGCAGGATAATTCATATGATGATTAGACAACAGTGGGAGAGATCCTTGTGTCATTTAGAAATGCTAAGGATATGTTTTCTTATGTAGTAATGACAGAATATTAGTTGTAATATGTTACACTAATAGTCTTGTCATTTATTCAAGAAATTTTATCTCAATTAAAATATGTGATGAAGGGTAGCACAATAGGATGGAAGAAAGTTCCATGCTGGATTTGAAAGAGTTTCAAAACTAAAATATTGTGACAGATACTACAACAAAGGCTAAAGTATATCGTTGTGTTGACAACTGATAATAAGCGTATTTTGTGTCAAGGAGTTCTTTATTGAACTTGGTGAATTTTCAAGAATGATGACACTATGAAGCTACATTTTCACAATGTTAGTAACATTAGTTTAAGCTTAGGAATTAAGGTATCACCGGAACTTGGTGAATTTCCAAGAATGCTAATACTATGAAGCTACATTTTCACAATGTTAGTGACATTAGTTTAAGCTGAGGAATCAAGGTTTCACCGATTGACCATATATATACAAAGTCATCTCATTAGAGAATGAGTGATGCGTGTAGACGCAAAGAACATGCAAATACAATAGGACCTGAACAATTCAGATCTTTTTGATGATGTTTACCACATGCAAAGCATGGTAATAACACTGAAACGCCATATGTGTTAAGTGCTTACAGACTAGATTATTGACTCTAGTGCAAGTGGGAGACTGAAGGGAATATGCCTGAGAGGCAATAATAAATTGGTTATTATCTTATTCCTTGTTTATGATAAATGTTTATTTCTCATGCTAGAATTGTATTAACCGGAAACGTTGATACATGTCTGTTTAATAAACAAACAATGGTTCCTAGTAAAGCCTCTCTTTTAACTAGCTCGTTGATTAATAGATGATCAAGGTTTCCTGATCATGAATATTGCATGTTGTTAATAACAAGGTCATATCATTAGAAGAATGATGTGATGAACATAGACCCAATATCAAGATAACAATACGATCAAGTCATTTAGTTTATATTGTTATATCTTGCATACGAAGTAACTTATTCCTTAGACCATGAGATCATGTCAATCACTGATACTGGAAGGGTGCTTTGATGTCATCAAACATCACACCGTAACAGGGTGACTATAAAGGTGCCGTTAGGTATTCGGAAAGTATTAGTTGAGGCTCATGGATCAAGAGTGGGATTTGTCCATCCAAAATGACGGAGAGATATACTCTGGGCCCTCTCGGTGATATCACATCGAAACCGCTTGCAAGCACGTGATATGATCACAAGGATGCTATATCACGGGAACGAGAAAAGAGTACTTGTCGGTAACGAGATTGAACAAGGTATGGTTGATACCAATGATCGAATTTCGGACAAGTAAAATATCGCGAGACAAAGGGAATAGTTCACGGCGTTGTTGGTTCACACGATCACGAGAGTCATCGTTGAATATATAGGAGTCATCACGGATTTCCAGATCCCGCTGTTGATTATTGATCAGAGAGGAGTCTCGATCATGTCTATATTATTCGCGAACCGTAGGGTGACACACTTAAGGTTCAATGACGCGTTTGAGAGGATACGGAATATCGAAGAATATTTTGGGCAGCACCGAAATTGTTTCAAGGAAAATTGAAATAGTTCAAGGGGTTTTTCGTCGAATGGTTGTTAATAGAATTAACAAATGATTCGAGGTGCTTTATGCAAATGTTTGTTAATAGAATCAACAAATGCTGAAATAAAGAAATAAAAATGTTTTATTTATTTATTAAAGAAAAACTCTTGGATTTTCTAAGTGGGGTTCTAAAGGAAAATGAGTGGGTGTGAGTGGAGTGTCCACTCACATCATGAGGGAAGAGGTGGGGGCACACCATGGGGCTGGCCGCACCCCCCTTGGGCTGCCTCCCCCTCTCCTATAAAAGGAGGGTGAGAGCTCTCCCTCCTCCACACACTTTCCCACTAGCTTTTCCCTCCACCCGCTGCTCCATTCCGTGGTCTCCCCGCTTGGCGAAGCCCTGACCGTGGGATTCTTCTTCACCACCACGCCATCGTGATGTTGGAGTTCCGAGGGATCCTCTACTTCCGCGCCCCGCTGGATCGAGGGAACGGAGGTCGTCATCAACCGTACGTGTGACTGATCACGGAGGCACCGCCGGATGCGGTGCACATCTTCTCGCTATCGGGATCTGTGTGAGTACGACTACGCCAATAACGAGATTTGATCTCGTAATGCTTTGTGTCTTCGAGGGTATGTGTTCTCCTTAACCCTCTCGTTGCCCGTTGCACTTCGTCTCCTAGATTAGATCTTGGCCTTTCGGGTGTCTCTCGCGTAGGAAATTTTTTGTTTTCTATGCAACGACCCTTCACGTTTTTCATGGTCTACGGAGCCGAGGTCGTCCTACCTGAAGACGTCAAATTCAGCGCCCCCCGAGTTATCGTGTACAACGAAGAAACCTCGAACAGAGCACTAGCAGAATACGTGGACGCACTCGATGAAATTCACGACATTGCACTCGCAAGATCGGCGGTATACCAGCAATCACTGCACAATTACCACAGTCGTCGAATACGCCACAGATCTTTCGTGGTAGGCGACCTGGTGTTGCGGCTCAAGCAAAAGGAAGGACACAATCTCGAGCCACCATGGGAAGGACCCTTCATCATACACGAAGTTATCCCAGGCGGCGCGTATCGATTGAAGAACCCGGAGCCCGGTGGCATTTACTCCAATCCATGGAATGTTGCGCATCTTCGCAAGTTCTATCCTTAGGATTATCCTATTCGCAAAAATAAGCCTATACTAGCCATCTTGTAGCTCAAGGAAATACATGGCTTCTCAGCCATATCAATAAAACTCACATGGTTTCTCAACCATAGCTATTCATGTTTCTTCATTTTACATGCTAAAACAACAGGTATACACCCCAAGCACACGGGGGCTACGCCTAACTAAGCATTAGAGGAAAATTTACAAATACAAGGTACAAACAAGGCTCACACCTTATGATGGAGGGATACTAACCCGGTAGGCCAACTCCAAGGCATAACCCGGCCCAAAGGACGCTGCGCAAGATCCGGCTAAGGATAAAGAAACTTCTGGAAGGCCCAAGTTTGTAGGCCTCGTAACCCGGATTGAGGGTTACGGTAGAGGAAGGTTAGAGTTTGTATGCGGTGTCCGGGTAGGATTCAGGGTGCGCCTTGGAGAGTAAGCCAGAGGGTACGGGTGCTTTATAAACCGACCCCTAGGTCTAGTTGAGAGGGATCTAAGAACCCTAGCAGTACCGCTTGATATCGAGCATCCAGTGTATACGAGAGATCGAGTTAATATATTAAGATCGGAGACTCGGCGACTTGATTGCCGGCTACCAGATCGAGTTCCATCATGTTTTCCTCTGAGCTAAACCCTCTCCCAAACGCCTGTGTCGTCTTGCCCCAAGATCTGTTACCCCCGGTAACGTCTGCCGTGGTTATCCCACGACAGTTGGCGCCCACCGTGGGGCCTGCGTCCAAAGGTGTTTACATCACGGGAGAAGCTCGGAGGAACATGGAGAATCTTGTCGTCGGCGAGATCTACATCGACCACAAAGGAGAAAAGACGGTGGACGATTCCGGCTGGGGGCCAGAGTCGAATCACCTCGAATCCGGATCCGTCGTGACAATCGGCCGGATCAGCGTCTTCATCGGTATTGGTACGTACGCCTGATTTAAAAGGACAATATCATGTGCATACTACAGGAACTTCTGACAGGAACACAAAGATACTCAAGCAAGCTGTGAATTCGGTTTCCTCGGCTGTTCCGGAACACCTGAGATGGGCGGAACAAGAGATAACCTGGAGCAGAAGAGATCACCCGGAAAGAATAGAGCACCCGGGAGTCTTAGCATTGGTAGTCGCACCACAGGTTAATGGTTACGAGTTAAAAAGGGTCCTGATGGACGGTGGAAGTAGCATCAATATCTTGTACTGGGAAACTTTTTCACGCATGGGTCTCAAGGAGTCCCAGCTGCAGAAAAGCTCAACAATTTTTCATGGAATAGTGCCGGGTCACTCGGCATGCCCCGAGGGGAAAATCGCATTGGAGGTAGCTTTCGGAGAATCAACGGATAATTATCGAGTTGAGTGGCTCACGTTTGAGGTAGTCAAATTGCGCAGTCCTTATCACACACTATTTGGAAGACCGGCTTACGCCAAATTCATGGCCAGGCCGTGTTATGTGTATCTACAACTGAAGATTCCAGGTCCTAAGCAAACCATCACCATACATGGAAGCCGGGACATAGCGGCCGAGTGCGACGAGGGAGATTCGGTAATGGCCGAGCAGGCTTGCAGAAAAGAGGAACTCAAGTATTATCGGTCTCAAGTAGACCCGGAGGACAGGACCGCATTGAAAAGGCCGAATACTGAGGACGAAAGAGCAAAATTCAAGGCAGCACAAGACACCAAGATGATAGACTTTGTTGAAGGTGATTCCACTAAACAATTTACTATAGGCTCTAACTTAGATGGCGAGCAGGAGAAGGCACTTGTGGAGTTCATTCGTTCAAATGCGGACGTATTCGCCTGGACACCTAGCGACATGCCGGGTATCCCTACAGAGTTGGCAGAGCACAGTTTGCATGTAGACCCCAAGTCCAGGCCTGTGAAGCAGGGCTTGAGGAAGATGAATGAGGAAAGAAGGAAAGCTATAGGTGAAGAAATTGCTCGGCTATTGACAGCCGGTTTCATCATGGAAGTATTTCATCCGGACTGGTTAGCAAATCCGGTGCTAGTGATGAAAAAGACCAATGAGTGGAGAATGTGTATTGATTTTACGAGTCTCAACAAGCATTGCCCAAAGGATCCGTTCGCACTACCAAGGATAGATCAGATCATAGATGCAGTAGCTGGGAGTGACCTATTGTGCTTTCTGGACGCTTATTCCGGGTATCATCAGATTAAACTCAAGAGGGAGGATTGGGAGAAAACATCGTTTATAACCCCTTTTGGGGCCTTCTGTTACAAGACCATGACATTTGGGTTGAAGAACGCTGGCGCAACTTATCAACGATGTATTCAGAAGTGCTTCGAGGACCAAATTGGACGCAACGTCCATGCTTATGTGGATGATGTGGTTATCAAGACCAGGAAGGCAGAAACATTTATTGATGATCTGAAGGAAACGTTCAAGAACTTAAGGAGGTATCAGATGAAGCTTAACCCGACAAAGTGCGTATTTGGAGTCCCAGCCGGGAAATTACTTGGCTTTATCGTTTCCGAGAGAGGAATTGAGGCAAACCCGGACAAAATCAAAGCTATCCAAGGTCTGAAAAAACCGGAAAATTTGAAGCATGTTCAAAAGCTCACGGGCTATGTAGTAGCCTTGAGCCGATTTATATCAAGACTCGGAGAAAAGGCAATACCCTTATACCGGCTCTTGAGGAAATCCGACAAGTTTGTATGGGATCAAGAGGCGGATGAGGCGTTCGAGGCACTAAAGAAGCAGCTATCTGAAGCACCAGTGCTAGCGGCCCCGGGTCCTAAAGAGCCTATGTTGCTATATGTGGCAGCTGACCCCCGAGCCGTCAGCGCAGTTTGGTTGTGGAGCGTAAAGAGGATGGGAAATGTTATCCAGTCCAAAGACCGGTTTATTATGTCAGCGAAGTATTATCAGAGGCAAAGCAGCGCTATCCGCATTGGCAAAAACTGGTTTTCGGGGTCTTTATGGCCAGCCGGAAACTGAAGCCATATTTCCAGGAACACCCCATAACCGTAGTTAGCTCAATACCAATGTCGGATATCATTAGAAACTCGGATGCAACCGGAAGAATAGCCAAATGGGCGATATAAATGGGGGATTATCACATCAGCTACGAGCCCAGGTCAGCAATCAAATCTCAGGCTTTGGTCGATTTCGTTAATGATTGGACACACACAGGCATGACTACCACGGTTCCAAACTCCGAGTCATGGACCATGCACTTCGATGGATCAAAGCAGTATGAAGGATCCGGAGCTGGGGTGGTGCTAACATCACCCAAAGGAGACAAATTGAGCTACGTACTACAAATTCACTTTGACTGTTCCAATAACGTGGCCGAGTATGAGGCCCTATTGCATGGCTTAAAGGTAGCCAAGGAGATGAACATCAAGAGGATACGATGCTTCGGAGATTCAGACCTTGTGGTACAGCAGGTGTCAGGAACTTGGGATAGAAAGGACACAACTATGGCAGCATACCGCAGGGAAGTCGATAGGGTTGCGGGATGTTTTTCCGGGTATGAGGTGGAGCACATAGATAGAAGAAAGAATGAGGCAGCCGACGCCCTCGCTAGACTCGGCTCGCGAAGAGAGCCGGTCCCGCCCAACGTTTTCCTGGACGAATTATGGCGACCATCAGTTAAAACCGAGTCAGAGGAGGAATTGGCAAGTCAAGACCCGGATTCAGGACTCGTGGCCACTGTACGCGCTATCCCAGAGTGGACAGAACCATTTTTGGCCTACCTATCACGAGGCGAGTTACCACAGCAAGAAGTGTTAGCAAGGCAAATTTTGCGGCGAGCAAAGGGATATTCTATCATCAACGGGGAGTTATACAAGAGAAGCACCGCGGGGGTCTTTTTGCGTTGCGTGGCACCAGAAGAGGGCCGGCAGATCCTCAAGGAAATACATGAAGGCGATTGCGGGCATCATGCATCCACAAGATCCCTTGTGGCCAAGGCTTATCGACACGGATTTTTCTGGCTCACGGCTCTAGCAGATGCGGAACGATTAGTATCAAGGTGTGACGGATGTCAAAGGTACGCTCGCCAAACCCATGTGCCGGCGATGGAATTACGGACCATCCCGTTAACTTGGCCGTTCGCTGTCTGGGGGATGGACATGGTTGGCCCCTTTCATATGTCACCTTGCAAGAAGACACATCTTTTAGTGGCTATTGATAAGTTTACCAAGTGGGTTGAGGTTATGCCAGTTACTAATTGTGAAGCGGCTACAGCTGTCAAGTTCCTGAAAAGAATTATCTACCGGTTTGGGTATCCCCATAGCATAATTACCGACAATGGAACCAACATGTCCCTTGGTGAGATGGAAAAGTTTTGTGGCAACAATGGAATCCGGCTTGATGTAGCATCAGTGGCTCATCCACAGGCCAACGGACAAGTGGAGAGGGCAAACCAAGAATTGCTCCGCGGATTGAAACCACGATTGCGAGTCCCCTGTATCAGGGCTGCTGGCGCATGGGTCGAAGAACTTCCTTCCGTGGTTTGGGGTATCAACACTACACCTAACAGATCCACTCAAATGACACCCTTCTTCATGGTCTATGGTGCGGAAGCAGTGTTACCGAGTGACATTATCCATGATTCACCGCGAGTATCAGCTTACGTTGAAGTGGAGAACGAAAAGACCCGGCAGGACGCCATAGATATGTTAGAAGAACAAAGAGAACAAGCCCTGGAGAGATCAGCCATTTATCAGCAAGGTTTACGGAGGTATCATAGCCGGCGCGTGAAAACCCGGGTCTTCCAGGAAGGAGACCTGGTTCTGCGCCTGGTACAGTCAAACGAAGGAAAACACAAATTATCACCGCCATGGGAAGGACCGTTTATCATAAGCCAGAATCTGCACAATGGATCGTATTACTTGGTAGATGCAAGGGAGGAGTCGGCTACAGTTAATGACACCGCTCACACCACTTCATCTATGCAAGAAAGAGACAGGCCATGGAACGTGGCTCAGCTACGTCCATATTATACTTAGTAAAGACTATATTGGCAAGAGGAATTGCACGATGTAACAGGCAGTAGGTTTCAGACGTACTCTTTTCCTATCCAGGGTACCCTTGGGGACTGGATGGGTTTTTAATGAGGCGGCTTGCTGACCTAACTTTTTCATATCAAGTAAAGAGGTGGTTATTCTTATGTTCTTCAGTCTCAGTACGTTGCATATATTCAGGTCTTGGGGGCTGATTGCTTGAATAGCACAGTTGCAAACTCAAAGACCCGGCCTTGATGCATATGAGTTATGAGGGCCGATTACTCGCAAACGAGTACGGCTGCAATCTTATAACCGGACAAAGGAGCCCTATTTTCTTGACTTTTCTTACTTAAGCTCGATGTGACTCGCACTAAAATGGCATGATTTGCTCGCTTACGATTACAATCAGCCATGAAGCCCAATGGGACTTGGTTGACCCTGTCTTCGTACAGATGTAACAACATGATATCCATGCGAAAGCCGGCTTATAGTACAAGATAGTCAAAAGGGTCATCTAAACCACAAGTTATGCAGAGTACAGGGCTAATAGCCGGAAACTCAACGATTATTAAGCATAACTTCAGAACCTATGTGAAACGGCTCTGGGCTTTTTGGATTTAGCAGCAAACAATGTGTTCTCCTTAAAAAATCACGTATCCCCAACTCAGAAATGCGGGCCTTGGGGACTCGGGATTTTGAGAAAGAGAAAAATTGCTTAGTTGTTAAAGCTCAAAAAGTCCAAACATCCGATTCTTGGGGGCTTGGGGACTTCGAAGCAAGTCCGCTTGTCAACACCCATGAAACCCGGAAACCGAGTCTCACAAAAGGAACAATAAAGAAAGTCGGATATCTAGTGCAAATGAGTTCAAAAGTGAATAAATTTAAAAGCTCCGAAGAGGAATAGAGTGTATCAAGACTTTAGCGTGCATTACAAAATCCTGGTAAATGATATCAAAGGTTCACAGGCGCACCATCCAAAAAATAATTGTTTAAACGGCACATCGGCCGACTGACGCATGAGAAGTGGCACGAAGGAACAGGTATCACTCGGCATCCTAAGCCCCGGCATCCATCTTCGCCTTACCCTTGCCGTCACTTGGGGTAGCAGCAGCAGCCGGATCAGCAGTGCCGGCTCGCGCAGGAGGAGGAACGACTGGTGTGGAGGTAGCGGGCACAGAGTCGGCTTCATCCTTCTTTTTAGCAGCCTCCTCCCTCAACTTAGCAGCTTCCTCCTTCCATCGGGCAAGCATGTCATACGGCTCGGGAAGATCCGATTTAATAGCTTCACCAGCAACATCATAAGCAGGAACGAGGGAATCGACATCTAAGCCGTCAGCAATCACGCTGGCCGGGTAACGGACCTCCTTCTGGACGGCCTGGAAATCCTTCACGGAGAACTTGGACCCATCAAGCTTGTATTCCGGGAAACCGCCCATAAGCTTGGCTAGCTCGAGCTTAGGGAAGTAAGCCTTGGCAAGCGCAAGACCCCGGGTTACTCCAACCCGGCAGGACGAGCGTTTCCAGTGCCAAATCCACTCGGGGATAGTGGAGCAAGCGTCTAGCATTCTCTTCAGGTCGCCATGCCCTTTACCCGGCCACCGTATTTCTTGAAGGATCCATTTGGTTCCGGCGCATAGCTGCCGGATTACGCTCTTGATAGTTTTCAGCCTGGCAATGTCACCCTCGTCCGGCATCACTTCATCCGGGCCTGCAGAAATGGAAACATGAGTCAGGAAATTCCGGCTATTTATCAAAAGAATAACCCGGATGAAGAAGCGTACCAAGCAAAGCACGGTACGTATCAGCAATTTGAACAGAAAGGCTCGTCAGATCATCTTCTGCTGTGTGAGCCCTCCTCCTGTACTTCTTCATTATCGTCCTGCTCCTCCTGGCTTCAGCCTCGGCCGCCTCACGTAGAGTCACCTCCTTTTCAAGGAGCTTGGCGGCCTGGGTCAGTTTCTCCTCAGATTGAGTCACGAAGGACTGCATGGATGCAGGGAAGGATTAGCCGGGTAAAGGGGTAAGTTATCAGTCGCTTATATCGTAAAGTTCCAACCAAATTGTGAATTAATTCACTCGGAACTTGGGGACTGGATAAGGACACAAGCAATATTAGTCGGGTTTACCTCGTGTTTGGCTATTAAAGCCTCCAAGATGTTTTCTTCATTAGCCCTCAAAGCGCGCAGGGTTTCGAGCATCTGGGCAACCGTCAGGTCCTCGGGTCGGGCACCGGAAGAGCCGGCAGCCTGGTCACCTGATGGGGGAGCTCTCCCCGCCCTGGGAGTTGAGACCCGGATAGTCTGAGTATCCGGGTTGGGAGAACCCATCCTTGTGTCCGGAACCTCGATCTCCTCGTCCACTGGTTCGGATGACTCAGGAGACTCGGCGGCTTGTTCCTGGTTGTTCTCAGTATCACCGCCGGTCGCGGCGTCTACGTTCTCAGTCGGCTCCTCTGTCTGACGGTTATCCACCTCCCGGTTATCCATCTCCACATTCTCCGGGTCACTAACGGTGGCTTGAGCACTAAAGAAAGATGGGAAGAGGCAGTTAGCAATGGTGATTGAAAATTGTCAGGTATCAAAGGATGTCATATAGCAAAAGCTTACCCAGTATTTACGGCGTAATCCGGCGGGAGTTCGCCGCTGGAAGCAGACGAAGTTGTCAAAGGAACCGTTAGCGGAACCCGGAATTGCCCGGCGCGTGGATGGTTAGGAGAGGGGTGGCGCTGAGGAGAATTGGAAGGACGAGGCGGAGGAGCACTGGCACGATGGACGGGGGAGGTGGAGATGCCCGGGTTAAGAGGATCCTCACCCGGGGAACTCCGAGTCACTCTGCGCTTGGCTGGAAGAGAATCCTTCAAGTATGACGAGTTCGATAATTGATGATTAAGTCGTCTCATGGTATCAAAGGAGTAAGGCTCAGAGGATATAGAAGAGAAAGGAACCTTGAACACTACCCCTCTGGCCTTCCTCTTGGCCCCAACTGGTGTTTCTTGATCAGACTCGGTAGCTTCTGGGTCGTCTTAGTCCTTCTCGTCTTCGTCCTCCGGTCCTGCG
This sequence comes from Alopecurus myosuroides, assembly GCA_028641055.1. Classification (NCBI taxonomy): domain Eukaryota; kingdom Viridiplantae; phylum Streptophyta; class Magnoliopsida; order Poales; family Poaceae; genus Alopecurus; species Alopecurus myosuroides. The sequence continues at coordinate 195,895,144 of CM054062.1, forward strand.
AACCAAGTATGTACCCATGGAAAAGTTAAATAGGAGGATAACGATGTAAGTAAAGGTAACACAAGATCCGGGTGAACACCTTCATCGCCGTCAACCGGCTCGTCTTCGTCTTCCGGGTCTCTGGAAGGGGGGGACGTCTCAACTGTCCAGAAAGGGTCACCGGCCTGAGACGGAAAGATGAAAATAAGAGTTAGGAGCAGTATCGAGTCAAGATGAAGAAATAAGCTTATGAGCATCGGGTCTTACCGCTGGGGCCGGGTTCTCCCGAGTAAACGGAGGTAACCCGGCGATGTTTTTTATCACTTCCAGCTTCTCCGTCAGGAAACCCTTGATGGTTTTGTTGGTATCCCCGGCTGCAAAGCTCTTGGCGGAATATCGGAGTGCATCTGTGGTGTGCCCCGAGTATTCGCACATCAATTTGGTGCGGATAGAATTAGGTTGGATACGGAAGTCAACCCAAGTTTTCACTAAGTTGAGCCCAAGAAGGCCTTGGGCTGAGAGAACGGCTAACTTAGCTAGCAAAGGTATGATTGCCTCCCTGTCTGAGTCAGGGGCGAAAGCATTGAAATTCTCGGAGGTATTGAGGAGGCCCTCCGAGTAACCCGACAGTCTCTTCTCGCCGGGTGGAGAGGTGTCGTGGCAGTAGAAGAAGGATAGTTGCCAGTGTTTGACATGGGAATTCAGATTAAGGGTTGGCATTGGGGAGTTTTTGCGGCATTGGATGGATACCCCGCCGCAAGTGAGAAGTGCTCCATCACCTCTTTCGCGGCATGGCTTGCACTGGAAGAGTTCAATAAAGAGAGTCAAACTTGGCGGAGTGCACAAGTATGACTCGGATAGGACAATCAAGTGAGTAATATTCAACATAGAGTTAGGCCCTATGTCAAATATCCTGAGGCCATAATGGCTCAGGACCTCACGGAAGAAAGGGTGACCCGGAGGACGGAATCCTCGGGTCACGTGCTCCACGAAACAGATTACCTCGCCGTCGGTGGGTGTGGGCCGGGTCTCGTCACCCGGCGCCCTCCAGCGAATGTCCTTCTGAGGGGGGAGGACCCCCAACTCGGCCAGCTCTTCCAGCTTGGCCTTTGTGACTGTGGATCGCCTGATGGGGGGATGATAACCCGGTAGGCCAAACTCCAAGGAGTAACCCGGCCCAAAGGACACTGTACAGGATCCGGCTAAGGATAAGGAAACTAGTGAAGGCCCCAGCTTGTAGGCCCAGTAACCCGGGTTGTGGGTTATGGTAGAGGAAAGTTAGGGTTTGTGCGCCGTGTCCGGGTAGGATCCAGGATGCGCCTTGGAGAATAAGCCAGGGGGTACGGGTGCTTTATAAACCGACCCCCAGGTCTAGTTTAGGCAGAGATCGAAGAACCCTAACAATATCGCTTGATATCGAGCATCCAGTGTAATCCCAGAGTTGAGTTATTGTATCAAGATCGGAGACTCGGCGACTTTGATTGCCGGCTACCAGATCGAATTGCACCATGTTTTCCTCTGAGCTAAACCCTCTCCCAAACGCCTGTGTCGTCTTGCCCCAAGATCAGTTACCCCCGGTAACATCTGCCGTGATTATCCCACGACAGTTGGCGCCCACCGTGGGGCCTGCGTCCAAAGGTGTTTACATCACGGGAGAAGCTCGGAAGAGCATGGAGAATCTCGTCGTCGGCGAAATCTACGTCGACCACAAAGGAGAAAAGATGGTGGACGATTCCGGCTGGGGGCCAGAGTCGGATCACCTCGAATCCGGATCCGTCGTGACAATCGGCCGGATCAGCGTCTTCATTTGTATGGTATGTACTTCCAATTCGATCCCTGACAATATTGGATATTATTCTGTGCCAGGAGAAGCCACTACTATCCGATCAGATGACGAAGAATCGATTGGAACGACACATCCGGCAGAAGAACCCATCGCGGAGTGGGAACAGCTGGAGGAGCCGGCATGGACCCCGCGCGACCGGGTCGAAAGAGAAGGTGATACCGGGTCTATCCTGGATCTGCTGGAAAACCGGTATGAGGAGGAGAACGATGAGGAAGAACAGCATGAACTTACACCGGATATCGTACGCCGAGTTGCAGTCTATGCGGCTCCCGCGGCCAATCTCAACCAAGGAAACGCAGCCGCGGCATCAGTCGGGGCGGCTCAGGCAGTGGCCCAGCAGCAGGGCGCGGCTAACGGAGACCCGGTTTTGGCCCGGGTTGATGGGGAATCGGCATCAGTAACCAGCCGTGCAGCAGACGAGGAGTTGCACGCAAACACGTTCGGATTCCTGGGAAACCGGACACCAGGGGCGGGTCCTTCAAACCCGCGCCACCCGGCCTTATTCGATAATAATCTGATTCTAGATCCCACGGTTCTTGCAACGGTTATCACTCCGGAAAACGCAGCGGAACGTGTCAGGGATCTGGATGTAGCTCGTCGTGCGCTGGAACAGCAAAGAAGGCAGGTAGAGGCAGAAAGGCAAGGGATGGCCAGGCGGCAGCGTGAGCTGGATGCGCTAGAAACTCGGCTCCGAGAGGAAACGTCTAGAGTGCATCAAAGGCATCAAACCAGGTTACCAGCAACGGGCGGGGTTATTAATCCGGCTAATTTATTTGTCACACCTCAGGATCAGCCGATACCAGTGGTGAACCAGGGAACCGCACCCCAACCGGCGACAGCAGGGACACATCCGGCCAATGAACGGGCCGGGTTACCCCCACCACAGACCAGAGTCACAACCGGCAACGATCTACCACCACCGCCACCATCACGATTCCGCACACCAGCCGGCCACTACAATAACCCCATGGACAATGTGTATGCGGCGACACTCGCATTAAATCAGATCCCCGTGGGAGAGTCGCCCCATGCAGAGAAGACTCGGCAAGCCATCGATCTGTTGCACACTGCGGTGGCACAGCAAGCCAATTATCCGGATCACAGAAGCGGTATGCATGGAACGCCATACGTCAGTCAACAACAAGGGAATATCCAAACAAGTTCAGCACGGCGGAGGGAAGAGCAGCAACAAATGCCGCCTCCTCCCCGCGCTCAGGCAACATCAGCAGCACAGGCTGTCGTGGACAGTTCTAGAGCCCGGAGGGCCGCGGCCGGGTCTGCAGCGCATGGACTTCCCGCATCATCGCGCCCAGCCGTGCCCCCCGCGATATCACACGTTTCTAGAGCAAGACCGGCCTCAAACGTTCTAGCGGGACCCAAGTGTCTCTCGGACAATATCAGAGCTGAACCTTACCCGGAAAAATTCAAAGAGCCAGGGAAAGTAGTGAATTATGAGCCAACTATGGATCCAGAAACATGGCTAAGTAGTTATGAGATGGCAATGTCGATTCGCAACGCATCCGAGAATCTCCAAGCAAAGTTCATGTACTTGATGATGTCAGAAGGAGCAGCAAAGTTGTGGTTCACCAATTTGCCGGAAGGATCGATCAAGTCCTGGGAGGAATTGAAGACCGCGTTTGTCAAGCACTTTCATGGGACGTGCAGGAAATTGTTCACTATTGATGATCTAGAGCGGTGCGTCCAGAAGAAGGGAGAATCGGCACGCAGTTGGGTGCGCCGGGTCATGGAGATACTTCACTCGTCCATGGATATTCAGCCCAAGGATGCACTACAGGCCATGGCAAAAACATGCAAGTACATACCTTTAGTGCAAAAGTTAACTCGCATGAAGTCTAGTCGAAATGCGTCGGAAGTTACAATGGGAGAATTGATGGATGCGTGCAACAAACACGCTGCGACAGATACTACAGAAGAGGAAGTTGATGACAAGAAGGTAAAAGCAAACACAAGTAATAACGGAAGAACCGGCAATGGATTAGCACCGGGTAATAACGGGAATAGCCAGAACAAGCGCCCGTTTGAAGGAGTCTCCGAGTTTGTCGCCAATACAGAAGCCGGGTCTTCGAGGCCCAGAGCAGAAGGAAATTTCAACGGAGGTAATCACAATGGAGGAAACTATCAAGGGCCGCCAAGGCCGGGTAACAATTGGGACATATTCAGGATGGCATGCCCGAAGCACAGCAGGAACGGCAGGCCAGCTAACCACTCTCTGGAGCAGTGCGCCGACTTACAAAGATGAAAAAATGAGGAAGTGAACAGAGCTATGCGAAGTGCAGGACGGGGAGGAGGACCGGGTCCAGGGGGAAACACGGGCAACGGCCCACCCCCAGCTGGTAACCCGGCGGCTGGAAATCAAGGTAATAACCAAGGGGGGGCAGGAGGTTTCCAGGCTAACCCCAAACAACTGGGTCAATATCATGTGCATACCACAGGAGGCTCTAACAAGGACAAAAAGATACTGAAGCCAGCGGTCAACTCAGTTTCGTCAGCTGTCCCGAGATACTTGAGATGGTCAGAACAGGAGGTAACATGGAGCAGAAGGGATCACCCAGAAAGAGTGGAGCACCCGGGAGTCTTGGCATTAGTAGTCGCACCACAAGTCAATGGGTATGAGCTGAAAAAGGTTTTGATGGATGGTGGAAGCAGCATCAACATACTGTATTGGGAAACCTTCCTACGCATGGGCCTCAAGGAGTCTCAGCTACAAAAAAGCTCAACAGTTTTTCATGGGATAGTGCCGGGTCATTCAGCGTGCCCCGAGGGAAAAATCGCATTGGAGGTAGCCTTTGGGGAGTCAAAGGATAACTATCGAGTTGAGTGGCTTACCTTTGAGGTAGTCAAATTGTGCAGCCCTTATCACGCGTTATTTGGAAGGCCGGCTTACGCCAAATTCATGGCTAGGCCGTGTTACGTGTATCTACAGCTAAAAATCCCGGGTCCCAAGAAGACCATTACCATACATGGAAATCGAGACATAGCAGCTGAATGCGACGAAGGAGACGCAGCGATGGCCGAGCAGGCCTGTAGAAAAGAAGAACTCAAGCATTACCGGTCTCAAGCAGACCCGGAGGATAGAACCACATTAAAAAGGCCGAGTACTGAAGGCGAAAGAGCAAAATCCAAAGTAGCACAAGATGCTAAAATGGTGGCTTTTATCAAGGATGACTCCCCCAAGCAATCCGCTATAAAGGAAGAAACTGCACGGCCGCTCACAACCAGCCGTGTCACGGAAACACCTCACCCGGGTCGGTTAGTAAACCCGGTACTCATCATGAAAAAGTCCAGCATGTGGAGAATGTGCGTCGGTCACGCCAGTCCGGGACCGGTTCCCATGGAGAACTAAACAATGTAACGGGCAGCAGGTTTCAGACGCGCTCTTTTCCTACCCAGGGTACCTAAGGGGACTGGAAGGTTTTTAATGAGGCGGCCTGCTGATCCAAACTTTCTCGCATCAATAAAGAGATGGTTATCAAGTCCTATTTCGTTACAGCCTGATTACAAGTAAGTAGTATCCATGTGACATCAATGTTTCAGTATCATTAAGAACGTTGAGCATATATAGGTCTCGGGGGCTGGTTGCTCAAGTAGCCCAGCCACAAACCCGAAAGACCCGGCCTTGATGCCTATAAGTTATAGGGGCCGATTATTCGCAAACGAGTACGGCTGCAATCTTATAACTGGACAAAGGAGCCAAATTTTCTTGACTTTTCTTACTTAAGCTCGATGTGACTCGCACTAAAGTGGCATGATTTGTTCGCTTACGATTACAATCAGCCATGAAGCCCAATGGGACTTGTCTGACCCTGTTTTCGTATGGATGTAACAACATGGTATCCACGCGAAAGCCGTCTTACAGTACAAGATAGTCAAAAGGGTCATCTAAACCACAAGTTTATGCAGAGTACAAGGCTAATAGCCGGAAACTCAATGACTATCAAGCATAACTTCAGTACTTCCGCGGAATGGCCTTAGGTTTTCGACTCGGTAAAAAACGATTTGTTCTCTGAGAAAGGCCACACCCCCATGACTCGGACTTTGGGTCATGGGGACTGGGGACTTCGAAACAGAAGCAAACTACTTGGCTATCGCAGTTCGAAAGACCCTAGCATCCGAGTCTTGGGGACTTAAATAAAAGTCCACTTATCAAAGCCCCTGGTACTCGGAAAACCGAGTCTTACGAAGGGAGCCAAAATAGAGAGTCGGGTATCGAGAAAAAGCTCAACGAATAGACAAGCAATACGGTTATCAAAAGGCCAGGAAAGCCGCAAAGTATATCACGGACTAAAAGTACGTTACAAGTTACGACATCAGTATCAGGAGTGCACAGGCGCACCATCAAAAGCATAATAGTTTGAATACAAAGCATCACGTAAACAAGGCATTATGATGGTACTGCCCTATTCAGCCTCCTGAGTACGGTCTTCCGGCTCTGGGTCCTGGGCTTGCTGTTTAGCCTTCCCGGCACCCTTACCCGGACTCACTGCACCAGGGCGGACAGGTGGAGGGACGGCTGGTGTGGACGCAGACGGACCTGATCCTAGCTCGGCCTCTCTCTTTGCAGTCGCCTCCCTCTTCCTGGCCGAGTTAGAAACCCACTTCTCCAAGATGTCAAAAGGCGGGGGTGCTTCCTCCGTAACAACTTTGCCATCAGCGTCGTATGCACTCATAATTGTGTTTAGATCCAAACTATCGGCCAAAGTGGTAGCCGAGGGGCGCACTGCGGCTTGTATGGCTTTGAAATCCTTGGGTGTAAATTTGGAACCGTCCGCCTTGAATTCGGGAAACCCGGATATTACCTTTGCCGGGTCAAGCTTCGGAAAGAAAGCCTTGGCCAGGGTGAAAGCCCGGGTCATTCCAATCCGGCATGACGAGCGTTTCCAGATTTCAATCCAGCCAGGCACAGTGGAGCAGGCCTGAATGAGATTTTCTTCACCCGGATATACTTCCGTAGGCCACTTCACGGCATCCAGTATAAATTTTGTGCCGGCAAAGAAAGTCCGGAGCACGGTCTTTAGGGTTTTAGCCTTGACAATGGCATCCTCCTCTGGGGCCGCAAGGTTGGCACCTACAGCTGTAACAAGAGAGAGAACGTATCAGTAATCCCGAGTCTGATATAATAAAGAAAAGACCTGAAGCCAATCGGCAGCAAAAAATTACTAAGCAAGATCTGATAAGTATCGGTGACTTGGTCCGATAGTTTCTTCAGTGCGGTCTGAGCGGCATTGCACTTCTTCTTGTATTTGGAAACATCCTTCTTCAAAGTTTTCATGTCATCCTCAAGGGTTTCCCTTCGTTTTATCTCGGCAAGAAGAAGTTGTTCGGTCTTCAGTAAAGTTTCATCAGACCGGGTTATCTGTGCCTGCAAGTAGCAAGGAACACAAGTATTAGTTGGATATTAGGGTAAGCTGAATATGGCGTAAAGTTCCAAGCATAACTTTTGCAAGTCATACTCGGAACTTGGGGACTAGGTATACAATATGAGATACCAAGTGTCCTTACCTGGTGCTCTGCAGCCATGCGCTCCAAGATCTTGCTCTCCGAAGTCTTCATAGTGAGGAGGGTGTTCATCAATTGATCAAAAGTGTCTTTACTCGTATCAGAGGACCCGGGGCCTTGGAAATTCCGAGAAGGAGCTTTCTTCTTAGTGGGAGGCGGAACCCGCGTCATTTGTGTGTCGGAATCCGACGCTCCTTCTTCTGCACCCAAGACGGTGGCTTTGTTCTTCTTGCTTGCATGGGAAGCAATCGGATACTCGGCTTCTTGTGTGTCCGGCTTTGCCGGCGATGCTTGTTTTTCGCCGCTAGACGCGGCTGTAGTCTTATCAGTCGGGCTCCCCTTACCCGGGCCTTCGGTCTCCATATCCTCTTGGTCGCTGATAACGACCGTGGCCCTGTAGATGTTGTCAGTGAGCAGCTAAATACACAGTCAGGAAAGGGTGATGAAATGTGGTCGAACATCAGGAAGAGGATTTTACCCGGTGTTCACCGCAAAGTCACAAGGAAATCCGTCGCTGGACTCGGGAGAGGCTAGAAATTATCAAGTTAGATGTCATGTGGGAATGGTTCAAGGAGAATGTTTTGACCGAGAAAAGATAGGGTAACTACCAGCCCGCCGAGTTGGGGTCGATGAAATACCCGGGTTAAGGGCATCATCACCCGGGTGATTTCGAGTTGACCTGCGCTTGGTCATAGGCGACTCCTTCAAGAATGGCCAGCGGAATAACATCAAGGTAGCTCATATATATCACTAAAGTAATACGAATTGAATGCAAGGAGGAGATATGAAACCTTGGAGGTGGCCTCTTGGGTTTTTCTTTTTGATCCGACTTTGATTGTCGGCTCCAGTTCCTCCTCGTCGCTGGCAGATTCTACTTTGCCATCGGAGTTTTCTTCCTCGTCATCTTCTCGTTCTGGATATCATCAGAGTTATAGTTGGAAATGAAGGGGTTATGGTGAGCTTAAAGGAGCCAAACAAAATCCGGAAAATACCTTCGTCCGAGTTAGCAGCTTCTTGCTCCTCTGGACTTTTGGAGCTAGGAGAGGTGTTGGTTTTCCAAAAATCATCATCAGCCTGAAAGGTGTCAGTACAAGGGTTATCAACTGTATCGAGTGGAAAGAGCAAAGATAAAGGCATTAAAGTCGGGTTTTCACCTTGGGGGCTGGGTTCTCGAGCGTGAAGGGCTCCAATCCGGATATGTTCCGGATTACCTCAAGCTTTTCTGTCAGAAAACCCTTGATGGTTTTGTGGGTATCGCCAGCTGCAAAGATGTTATCAGAGTACCGGAGCGGGTCTGTAGATTGTCCCGAATACTCGCACATCAACTTTGTGCGGATGGAATTGGGTTGAATCCGGAAGTCGACCCAAGTCTTCACCAGGTTGAGCCCGATGAGGCCTTGGGCCGTGAGAGTGTTGATTTTGGCTAGTAGAGGTTGAATTGCCTCCCTATCCGAGTCAGAGGCGAAGGCACTAAATTTCTCGGAGATGTCAAGAAGACCCTCTGAGTAACCCGGCAGCTTCTTTTGGCCGGGTGGGGAGGTGTCTTGGCAGTAAAAGTAGGAGAGCTGCCAGTGCTTGACATGGGAGTTAAGGGGGAGGGGTGGCATCAAAGAATTCTTGCGGCGTTGGATGGAAACCCCGCCGCAAGCAAGGAGCGCCCCGTCGCCGCTTTCGCGGCACGGTTTGCACTGAAAAAGCTCAATGAAAAGAGCTAGACTTGGCGAAGTGCACAAGTATGATTCGGAAAGGATGATGAAGTGAGAGATGTTTAATACGGAATTAGGCCCGACGTCAAAAACACGGAGGCCGTAATGACTTAGAACATCACGGAAAAAAGGGTGACCCGGTGGGCGGAAGCCCCGGGTCACATGTTCCACGAAACAAATTACCTCGCCTTTTGTCGGGGTGGGCCGGGTCTCCTTGCTCGGCACCCTCCACTGGATATCCTCTTGAGGAGGAAGGACTCCCAGCTCCACCAGCTCCTCCAACTTGGCCTTGGTGACCGTAGACCGCGCCCAGTTGGCGGATATGGAGTTGGTGGCTTTAGCTTTGGTTGGAGTTTTCCCCTGCTTTTTGGGAGCCATGTGGTTGACCTGCAAAGTACAAGGTAAAAGGATAAGAAGACCAAGACACGGAAGTTGTGAGCCGGCCGAGTATCGGCAGGGTAATATTGAGACATGAGAAATTGCGCGTAATCCGGGTGTTAGCTCGCAGAGTAAAGTTCGAAATTATCCGGGTATCGAGCATTATGGCGAAAATTATGGGATCTAAACGTTGAAGGAGCTTTTGAGGACGATGGATGGCTACACGGGTACTTAGCGCGAATAAAAGGAACTGGAAACGGGAAGATTAGCCGGGTGATTGAAGCCAGGGCGGAAATTTTGAGTGGTTTGGGCCCAGATTGGGAATTTTATCTTCAGATTTGTGGCGAAAATAACAATTGCAGGTAGTAGGAGAGTGGATTGGAGCATGCGCTTTATCTATTGGGCGAGCTAGAAAGACTATTAGTGGCCTAATTCGGCATGCCCGAGAAATCCTTGGCGGACTGATTTGGATCTAATCCGAGGTAAAATCAAAAATTGCAAGGGCAAATTAATGGGTGCAAAAGGCTTACCGGAGGGGATCTGAGTGAAGCCTTGCGGAGGCAGATGGCGCAGGCCTGGTGTCCCTTCGCGGTTCCTGACGGGCCGGATGGAGATTCGCCGGCGGATCTTGGCGGCGGCGCGGGGCAAGCAGTGGTGGAGCGCAGCCTCCGGCCGATGGGCTCCGGTGATGCGCGCGGGATTTCCGTGGTGGCGCTCAGCGAGAATGAGCTCAGAGGGAGAAAGGAAGCGGAGTGGGGGGAAATGAGCCGTTAGGGTTCGGGTTACCCCCAAGGAGCTTATTTATAGGGCGAATGGATAAGCCCGGTTCAGTGAGCGGGAGCCGGGAGTTGCGGAAGTAAACGGCTATTTATTTGAGTTTTGGCGAGATGCGCTTTAAATGTTGAGCATGGGATCTGAACGAAAAGGAGAAAGAGATCCATCCCGTGATATCAGGTCGATTATCAAGTGTAAAATCTTGACATTTTGGGGTTTTACCTGGGAAAGTAACTTAGGTAATTGGGGAAGAGCCGGGTTACTATATGGCCACCATGGAGTAAGGCCTAGCTATTTATTGAGGCGCTTTAACCCGGCCTCCACATACTCGTGTGTTTGATATCTTTGCAGGGAATAGCGAGCGCTTCAAGGAAGGATCCATGAAGCCCAGGCTATTCTGGGGACTACTGATGGGGGGATGATAACCCGGTAGGCCAAACTCCAAGGAGTAACCCGGCCCAAAGGACACTGTACAGGATCCGGCTAAGGATAAGGAAACTAGTGAAGGCCCCAGCTTGTAGGCCCAGTAACCCGGGTTGTGGGTTATGGTAGAGGAAAGTTAGGGTTTGTGCGCCGTGTCCGGGTAGGATCCAGGATGCGCCTTGGAGAATAAGCCAGGGGGTACGGGTGCTTTATAAACCGACCCCCAGGTCTAGTTTAGGCAGAGATCGAAGAACCCTAACAATATCGCTTGATATCGAGCATCCAGTGTAATCCCAGAGTTGAGTTATTGTATCAAGATCGGAGACTCGGCGACTTTGATTGCCGGCTACCAGATCGAATTGCACCATGTTTTCCTCTGAGCTAAACCCTCTCCCAAACGCCTCTGTCGTCTTGCCCCAAGATCAGTTACCCCCGGTAACATCTGCCATGATTATCCCACGACATCGCCCCCAATTGGCCGATATGGATTGGGTTGCCTTCGCCTGGGCCGGTTGTTTCCCTTGCCTTTTGGGAGCCATGGGGTCGACCTGCAAACACAAGGAGGAAAGATACAGGAAATAAGACTTGGGAATATTAAGTTATCCGAGCATGGACCTGGAGTATGAAGAAAGAATGAAAACTAAGAATTATCCGGGTATCACATCACGGAGTGGAGGTTGCGGGTTATCCGGGTATTAAGTACAACTCTAGAAATTATTGTTCACTTACGTATTGAAAAGTGTCTGAGGAAGACGGATGGTTGCCCATGTATCTACTGCAAGCAAAAGAACCAGAAAAGGGGGATTTTCCGGGTGTCAATGGTATGTGCGGAAAGTTGGGGTAAAATGGATCTTGATTGGAAAACTTGCGAACGATTCTACGAAGAAATTGGTGATTAATAATGGTAGGAGGGTGGTGTGTGATCATCAAATAGGTTATTAAAGGAGCTGGCAAACCTCTAAGCCATCTAATCCGGTGTGGCGGGAGAAACAGCCCGCGGGTTGACCAAGATCCAATCCAGGATGAATCATAAAATTGCGGGGCTAAATTAGCAAGTACAAGGAACTTACAGGGAGATACTGGAAGCCCAATACGATGGCTGCGGGCGGCGTGGTCTGAATGCCCCTTTGCGGTTCTTGGAAGAGCAGGACGAGGGCGCGGGGATGGAGCTTGGTGGCGGCGCGGATGGCTTGAGAACGAACACGGCCGATGGTGGCTTTGTTCCGGTGGCGAGCCCTAGATTCTTGCGGTGGCGTTGCGAGAGCGCAAGGTGTGAGAAAGGAAGGGATAAGTTGGAGTGAGGCGTCGGAGTCTAGGGTATCCTCTGAGCACTATTTATAAGGTGAGGGTGAACCTATTCTAACGGCCAGAAGCCAGAAATTATGGGGTAATGGTTATCCGAGCGGATTCTGCGAGATATGCTTCAGGTATTGAGCGAGGTATCCGGGCAAAAAAAAGAAAGAGATCCACTCCGTGAAACCAGGGTCAATTATCGAGTAAAAGTATAGAATCTTGACGTTTTTATCAGGGTTTTTACTCGGAAATCTGAGCAGTGTGCTTGGAGGAAAGCCGGGTTACTATATGGCCACCATGGAGTTAGGCCTAGCTATCTATTAAAGCACCTTTACCTGGCCTCCATACACATGTGTGTTTGATATCTTTGCAGGGAATAGCAAGCGCCTCAAGGAAGGATCCGTGAAGCCCAAGCTATTCTGGGGACTACTGATGGAGGGATACTAACCCGGTAGGCCAACTCCAAGGCATAACCCGGCCCAAAGGACGCTGCGCAAGATCCGGCTAAGGATAAAGAAACTTCTGGAAGGCCCAAGTTTGTAGGCCTCGTAACCCGGATTGAGGGTTACGGTAGAGCAAGGTTAGAGTTTGTATGCGGTGTCCGGGTAGGATTCAGGGTGCGCCTTGGAGAGTAAGCCAGGGGGTACGGGTGCTTTATAAACCGACCCCTAGGTCTAGTTGAGAGGGATCTAAGAACCCTAGCAGTACCGCTTGATATCGAGCATCCAGTGTATACGAGAGATCGAGTTAATATATTAAGATCGGAGACTCGGCGACTTGATTGCCGGCTACCAGATCGAGTTCCATCATGTTTTCCTCTGAGCTAAACCCTCTCCCAAACTCCTGTGTTGTCTTGCCCCAAGATCTGTTACCCCCGGTAACGTCTGCCGTGGTTATCCCACGACACCTTATAAAACACCTTATAAAATCTCGAGTGAACTATACAAGGTAACAGGATATCTACATCCTACGATTACACCTGATGATGAGCAGTCCTTTCGGCCAACATTTGGTCAACCTCTTCAGAAGTCAGTCGAATGATCTCCTCCGCCGCAGGTTGAACGACTGCATAATGAGGTGTAAAATCGACTGGAGCATTGGGAAGCCTAGCCACAGAGTTAAAATTGACCTCAGGATGCCACACCCGAACAAAAGCAAGCACTACTTGAGATCCGTAGACCAGCTGCTGGCGGACACACTCGCGCACTTCCCCTACCCGACCAAAGATTCTTAGCAGCTTGCTCAAACCTTCTGGAACTTCACCCAGCGGATAAAAAGTCTTGTGCACCGATGTCAGAGCTTCACGACAAGAATCAACGAGCATCTTCGCCTGGCCAATTCGATACTTCAAAGTAGCCAAGATAAAGCCTCGACTGCGATCAGAACAGAAGTTGTTGCATGCGGTTTTGAGCTACCCGCTTCATGAGCAATATGATTATCCACCCAATGTGTTTCACAAGGACCGTCAGGCTCAACAACTACAAAAATGGCACAAAGGGTTAAAAGTAAAAAGGAGGCAAACAACGAAGTGCTAGGAGGCTCGCAGGTTTACAAAGCATGTCTTTGGCAACAACTGCCAGCTCCTCCATCACGAACTATTCACGCTCAGCCGCAAGCTTTTGCTTTGACTTAGCCACATCAGCCACTCCACGCAAAGCCTTTAGTTTGCGTTCTCCATCAGCAACACGATCACAGAGCGAAGCAAATGTACTAGCAGCAGCAACAAGGGGATCCACTCGCACAGCAGATCCACTAGAAGATTCTGCGCCAGGACCCACTACCTGGAAGGAAATAAAGCAAGTTCAGACACACTACAAGACCCCACTCGAGAAACAGACAACCTAGTTATCAGGTGATCGGGGGCTACTCCCATCGGGAGCTCATATACAGTCAATCGCAAACAATCAGGCATTTTAGATATCAAAGAACACTTCGATTAAAAGCAAAATACGGGAATACATCCCAAGGTTCATTACATCGACGGGCAAAGTAAAGACAGACTATCCTACAGAGCTGCAGAGGTACTGCCACTCGCAGTAGGCTGCCCCTTGCGACCAGCTCGGGCAAGCAACTCCGAGAGCTTCTTAGCAAGAGCTTCAGCTGGAGCGCCAAAAGGACGAAGTGCTACCTTTCTGCCTGTGGCAGCGTCGTAAGGAAGGCCCGAGTACGCCTTCTCCAGGCCCGCAACTCCGTGCGCCAACGCAAACAGGATAGCAGTCCTAGCTCCGCATTCAGACTAGGCGACCGAATAAGCCTGAAGGAGATTTTCATCCTCCAGGAAAACTTTTAGAAGGCCGCCCAGCGTAGGTGGAACCACGGCATCCACCAGAAGGCGCTCGTGGAATTGCGTCAACACTCGAATGGCTTCGCCAACGAGGGAGCAGATCCCACTCGCGTGTTTTTGGAGCTGGGTGCAGGAATCCGTCAAGGCATCCAATCTCTGGCTCCCAGTTAGCTCCAATGCAACGCCAAGGACATCTGCAAAAGGACACTGTAAATTCCCGAGATAGCCAATTAAAATTGCATCGCAACAGAAGTCAAGTTCAACTTACCCGCAAATTGTTGAGCCAAAGGGCGGATGATGCCAACAGGATCGTTATCATGTTTATCACCAGCATCTTCCAACTGCTTCAGCGCCTCCTGGGCCTCAGCGAGCTTCTCCTCAAAGTCAGCCGAATGCTTGCGAGTGGACTCCAGCTCCTTTCGGGTGGATTCCAACTCGGCTTCAAGGGTTTTCACCCGAGTGACAGCTTCAGTTTTCTCGGCCTTCAGGAGATCGACTTGGGCTGCAGAGCAGTGAATTCAGCTTAAGAAAACCTATATGATCAGAGCAAACAACAAAAATAATGGAGCGGATTAACCTACCTTGGAGAGCTTGGCCGTCCTCGACGAGTCCATCACGATCCAGCCAAAGGGAAACGCAATCTGCCTCAGCCGAGAGTACGCGGCGACCAATGGCGGTAAGGGAGTCAAGAAGAGACTGCAAAAGCACATGACAAAGTTCAAGTTAAAGGAAAAAACCTCTTGAGACTATTCACAACTGTACACAGTCGAGTATAGCCTCGGGGGCTACTCCCATCGGGAGCACTGCCGTGCACCCGATAAAATCAAGGAAAGAGAAGAGTTTAAACTTGAGTCCGTGGCCAATCACAAGCAATTAACCACAGCCTCGGGGGCTACTCCCATCGGGAGCACTGTCGTGCACCCGATAAAAAACATACACAGACGAAGCAGAAGAGGTGACAAGATTTACCTGGCCCTGGGCGATGCACAGAGGGTCCGCCGAGCTACCCGAAACTTCTTTGCTCGCCGAATCTCCACCCGCGAAGCAAGGCAACCTATAATCTGGAGCTGCAGCTGCTGGTGCTAGGCTCGGAGACTTCTGGGTGGCCTTGACGACTGGAGTTTCACCCGCAGTTGCTTCTTTTCTCTTCACAGAAGGAATAGAAGAAGCAAACTGACTAGGGCTGATGGTTTGAAGCCTGTCATGAAAGGAAATCGGACAAAGGCATAAGGGAAACAGGAGAAAACTTTTGACTAAAGGATAATGTGAAAGAAAAAACTCACTCATCATCGTCGTCGTCATCCAGCATATCCGCGTTCCAGGCGGTGGTGACCTTCGACTTGGGGGCTGGAGGAGGAAGCACGTTGAGGCGTCATCACGAGAGGCTCTGTCGCCTTGCCAGATCCTCCACCCAAAGAACTATCTTTGGAAGTGTCTTCATCGTCCACCTGCCAGTGGCGCTTGCGGTGATGGAGATCGCTACCCGACTCTTCCACGTCGTCTGAAGATCCATGCTCGGAGCTCGAGTCGGCCTCAACAACACTGGTGTCGAGAGCAGCCTCAACATTGCTCGCCAGGAGGTCCGAGGCATCCTCAGCCGAGACTGGCGGGTAGCATGTTGCTATTTCCAAACTCTACAAGAGAAGAAGAAGAAAAGAGAAAACTCAGTCGACAAACTCTCGAATGACAAAAAGGTTAAAGCAGAGAAGAGAAGAAAACTTACATTGGCTGGAGGAGGCTTTGAAGCCTCGAATGATTCCAGAGGGAAAGCCGCAAAGTGCTCGCCTACCTTCAACTTGGTGATAGCCGCAATTTTCTTCTCGAATTCGACATTCGAGAGGATATCTTGGCACACACGGCTAGGGTCTTGGATGCCCTGGTACTCCCACATAGTCGATGGCCTCTCTTGAAGAGGTTGGATCCTACGCCGGAGGAAGATGCTCGCCAGGTGCAAACCGTTCAGCGCGACCCCCGTTGTCTGGTCGCGAAGAACTGCCACCTTCGCGAGTAGCGGAGCGATGATCCGGTTTTCTTCGGCTGAGAGTTTATGCGTCCAGGATTTCCGTCGCTTCAAAACAGCGAACGGGTGGAATTCATGAGCTCCACCCGCGTTGTTGTCGACGACATAAAACCAATTCCTCCGCCATCCTTGCGCGGAGTCGATGAAGTGCATATCCAAGTAGGAGCTATCCATCTTCGCCTGGATTCCGAAGCCGCCAGTGCGCAGCGTCTCTCCAAGCTGGTTCTCCACCCGCGACTTCTCGCGGAAGACCCGCACTTTGAATAGGGCCTTCCAAAGGCCCCAGTGCTGCGAATGCCTAAGAAGCACTCGCAAAGTACATAAAGCACGAAATGTGCTGAATCGCATTTGGAGGCAGATCGTGGAGCTGTATGCCATAGACATACAGCAACCCAAGGAGGAAGGGATGAAGAGGAAGGGAGAGGCCATGCGAGACGTGATCCGCGAAGATCACGCGCTCGTTCGCATGAGGATTCGGTACCTCTTCCTTCTTGTCTAAGCGAACGCGCTTGTCGCCATCGGGGGGCAGCAGCCCCTCCCTCTGCATCTCCTTGATGCTTTTGATGGTGGTGTTGGCGGAACACCAGTCGCCCGTCCTCGCGGCGGGTAGCATAGGGACATCCTCGGTCGCCCTCGACGACGAAGCAGCACCGCCACGTTTCTTGCCTCCCGCCATGAGAGCTCGTGTGTAACACCTGGGGTGTTTTCCCTAATCTAGAAAATTGGTTGTTTTCTTTTTTTTGGCATTGCATCACATGCATCATCTGCACATTGTTTGCAAACCAATTCAAAAACAAAACAAAAATTCAAATCCATTTAAAACTTTTCAAACAATGCACCTGTGTTTTTCAATATAAGTTGATTGGAATTAATTTTGCTTGGTTATTACAAAAATCATTTCTTTATGAAACACTAATTGAAATTAAAATAGCAATTTCAAATCATTTTGGCAAATTTCAAAATTTTGGAAATAAGCACACATACCTTTGTTCTTACTGTTTTGAAATTCAATAAAAATTATTGTCAAAATAAAAACCCCAAAAATCCTATTCTATTTCTCTCTTTCCCTTTCCTACAAAAAAACAAACAAGAAAAAAAGCTGAGAGGGAGAGGCAGTTGGGCCAGCCCACTCGATCCAGCCCAACACCCCCTGGTACCCTTCTTCTTCGTACGGAACAGGGACAGGAAGGGGAATTCGAGCTTCCCCCATGTGCACCTCCACCTGCTCCCCCCACCTTATAGCTCCCCTTCCCCCTCCAACCCTAACCCTAGGCCACCTTTCTTATCCCTCTCCTTCCATCCGCCGCCACCCCCTCTCTTCTTACTCCCTCCCTCCTCTGTTTTTTTCCGTTCACTGAAAGTTCTGAACTTTGAAGGTGCCACCATGGTCGCCACTTTGAGGTCATGGCGCGGCCACCACGGGCACCCTCGGCCCTCCATCTCGCCGGGAATGGAAAGAGGGCACCGCCCTCTCCCTCCTCGCCTCCTCGGCGAACTCCGGGAGGCCGCCGTCCGCTGCCGCCAAGCCGCCGTCGCCGCCATCACCTCCCTGCCGATGCAGCGACTCCGGCCTCGAGCCATCCGCGCCGCCAAGTCCCCCCCGAGGTGAGCACCCCTCGCTCTCTCCCCTCTCTCCTCTCTCTCCTCCCCTCTGCCCCGCGGCCGCACCACCCAGCGCCGCCAGCCGCAGCAGCTCGCCGTCGATCGTCCGTTGTTCATCTGTACCGATCGGGTGCAGTTGCCTGTTTTAGGTTCAGTAGCCCGCACCTTTTGCCTCAAAATCCCCGCGCTTCTGTATCCTTCACCAACTGTTCAGTAGCCCAGTGGCTAGCACTGTGCGCGTACACCCAGCAGGTCCTCGGTTCGATCCCCCCCTTCCGCAGCAAAAGCCACACCTTTTTCTGCCTTTTTCCTTTTTTTTGCCCGAATTCCAGAAACACAGATCTGTTTCATTAATTGTAAAATCCATAACAAATTGAATTTTGCTCCAAATTCAATGATTCAAATTGCTATGGATTCATAATTTTGTGCTCTTCCTGTTAATGTCAAGTTTGCAACATGTTTCTGTAATAATTTTTGCACTAAATAATTAATTACTGAAAATGCAATTAAAAGTTGAAACTTTGGAATTTCATAACTTGAGTTCTGTTCATCCAATTTGAGCAAACTTGGGCTCTAAAAATTTGTATTAACAAACTCTACACATTGGTATTTTATTTGGTCACAATTGGATTAAATTTGAACATGTTTCCCTCTGTTTACTAAAAAGGGCAGAATAGAAATGCCTATGAAAAATTGCATATTAATTTCAATAATAACCCAAAAATTATGTTTAATAGCTCAAAATGTTTAGTGAAACATTGGCTACATGTTTTCAACCTTTTAAATACAGTTTGTTTAATGTTTTTCCTAATTAAAAGTGGTGCAATAATTCAATGATTTAATTAAACCTTTTAAATTGCAAAATTCATAACTTGGGCAATTCAAATCCAATTCCAACATGTAAAATATGTTTTCCATCCCATTTTTCATGAACTTTGCAAATATCAACTTTGTTTTCTGTTTTGAATAATTTAAATTGCTGAAAACAACTGTTTCTTAATTAATGCATTTAAAATTGTCAAATTAATAACTTGCTCATCTAAAATCCAAATTCAACAAATGAAATATGTATTCCATCTAAAATTTGGTGTTCTTTCCAAATATGAATTTTGTTATCTGTTTTGAACAATTAAAATGGGTGAAAACAATGAATGTTTGTGTAACTCACTTAAGAAGCCAAATTTCATAACTTAATAAATAAAATTCCAAACTTGGTAAACAATATTTCAAATTGAAGCTATTGTTGTTTTCTTATTGTTTTCATCATCCATGCATCATTCTAATCAACTTCCACATGATGGTTATTTGTAGATCATTTAATTCAACATCAATTCATGGGCTTTTCCATATGCAATCCAAATTGCATATGGGCCCATTTAAATATGCTTACCATGTCAACTAGTTTATCTTGATGCATCCTTAAACTTGTCATGCATCCATATCTTGATCATGCTGGATCTTTTGCCGTAGAAGTAATTGTTGCATCCGGTGTTTGTTCTAGTTCGTTGCTTCTTCGCGGATAGGACGTTGAGATGATGTGAGCAACGACAAGTTCTGCGGATGTACCTCTACTTGCTGGATTCCAGGCAAGTATACTCACTTGCTACCTATGGCTGCCTTTCATCACTTGTTACCGATTCTTCCCGTTGCCTTTATTCTAGCCTTATGATTCGATGCTTGTGTCTCGATCCTATAATATGTTTACCTTGCAGCCATGATATAGCCTTTCCTTCCACTTCCTATTAACTGTTGCTTGTTTACCTTGTTGGCCCTCGTGTCGTAGTTGCATGCTTAGTGTTGTTTGCGCTCAAGTCTTGCTGTCCGTCTTATCACCTGTTTAGTTTGATAGTTGGGTTTCAATTCAATCAACAACATGTTAATGTTTTGGGTAATATTAATTTGATGATAAGGCACCGGCAGGAGGCCCGGCGTGGTTTTGAGGCCTGCTAGTGTCGACCTTAATTAGGAAAAGGGTCTTGTCCTCCGATCCATGATGAGCGCACTAACCGCATGTGGGAAGCGAGTATGGGCGCCCCCCGCAATTCTGATTCGATTCGCATATCGTCCAAATCGCCTCATTTAGTTCGGGTTTTCCATTTGCCGCATGCATATGCAGGTGCGAACCCTTGGCGCCAGGGTGGAACTTTTGTAGTCGGCATTTAGGGAGACACGTTCTTAGAGTGCTATGAGGGTCCCCTTTTCTTCGTGGGGCTTGATTAGCCGTGCACTCAATTGCACGGGGTTCTTTGGGCTTGATGCGAAGAAGAGTTGGGTTGTGTTGAGTACCTCGCTTGGTGGGTTGATCCCCGTCTGGCGGGTTATTCTTACGTGTACGGCCAAATTGGTGCATCCCTGCAGGGTTAAATCTTCTCGAGAAGCCGTGTTGTCCGCGGTTATGGATGACTTGGTGAAAGTGCTGGCTAACAAGTACTCAGACAACTTACACTTAACGATGATAACTTGACTAGTAATATAGATTACCTCCACCATAAAAATGAATGTCACCCTAATCAACAGTGTGAGTTTCCTTGGGTTGCTTCCTTAGTAGGGGGGTAACACTGGATGGGTATTGTTTGGTGAGTAGTTGTAGTTGGTTCTGATACGCTATCTTATCCCTTTATTTTAGCCGGATGTTGTAGCGAGTCTCTGTAGTTAGTTAGCGCAGCCCGCTGCCGCTTCTTTGCAATAATCCTTCCTTTCCGTTGTACCCAAAGTATTTGTATCTTGTGATGATTGGTTACGCTGGTATCTTGTGAGTATGGTTTATCCACTTGCCAGTACTTAACCGTACTGACCCACGAATCCTTTTCGTGGCTGCATATTCCACATTGCAGTCAACAGGTTTGAAGTCTGACGACGTTAGCTTGGGAATCCCTCCGGCTTGGCCTGGGCAGGGATTGGTCGCCATCGGTTATCTTCAGGACTCTTAGTCCAATTTGTATCTTGTCCGTAGTCGGACGCTATGTTGTTTCTTCCGCTGTTATTTGGATCTTTGTATTGTATCAGTTGTATCTTTGACTCGTTTGAGTCATCTTGTATATACCTTCTCTGTTGTTGTTGTGGATTATTCGTGAACTGTTGTAATGTTATCACAAGTGGCAACCTGGAATCGGTTATTATGTGGATTTTGGCGGAAATGCTGAAATCCGATCTCGGGGCGTCACAAATGGTATCAGAGCATGGTTTCCGATTCCCGATATTGTTCTGATACGAATGGTTATCGAAGCAACGGGTCCGCAAAGTCTGTAGGATAACCTCGCTAACGGTCGTTGTATCTAGAGTGTCAAAAACTATTTGTGCAAAACCTGTTTCGGAAACATCTCAATAGGATTCTTGTTTTCTCCTTATCTCTATTCTATTTCTCCTCTCATCTTATTTGTTTTGGAGTCTCTCTCCCTCTCAATCTTTCAAAGTGTTAGGATCCTACGTGGGTGGACGTTTTCTGAGCCTTTAACCTAATAGGTTCGATCATCGGAAGATTCCTGGTGGAAGAACATCGTCATCAGCCCGAGCAAGATCCCCTTGTTAGTGGTGTCGAGAAGCCCTTGTTAGTGGTGTCGAGGAGATCAACTGGAAGCATGAAGAATCGATAGTCGAACTTCTTTCCCCTTCCGGGTTAGGGGGTGGATTGCGAGGGCGCAATCCCTTGTTAGTGGTGTCGTCTGTAACACCTGGGGTGTTTTCCCTAATCTAGAAAATTGGTTGTTTTCTTTTTTTTGGCATTGCATCACATGCATCATCTGCACATTGTTTGCAAACCAATTCAAAAAACAAAACAAAAATTCAAATCCATTTAAAACTTTTCAAACAATGCACCTGTGTTTTTCAAACTCAAATTGTTTTTCAATATAAGTTGATTGGAATTAATTTTGCTTGGTTATTACAAAAATCATTTCTTTATGAAACACTAATTGAAATTAAAATAGCAATTTCAAATCATTTTGGCAATTTCAAAATTTTGGAAATAAGCACACATACCTTTGTTCTTACTGTTTTGAAATTCAATAAAAATTATTGTCAAAATAAAAACCCCAAAAATCCTATTCTATTTCTCTCTTTCCCTTTCCTACAAAAAAAAAACAAACAGAAAAAATAATATAAGAAACAGAAAAGAAGAAAAGGGAGGGCAGGCCAGCCCAATTGGGCCAGCCCACCAAACCTAACCGAAGCAGCCCAACCCCCCCCCTTCTTCCTCGTACGGACAGACAGGAGGGGGAGGTCGCTGTCACCTCCCATGGCCCCCACCTCCACCTGCTCCTTCCCCCCCTATCTATCCCCCTTCCCCTCCAACCCAAACCCTAGGCCACTCCCTCTCCTCCTCCTAGCCGCCACCTTCTTCTTCCTCCCTCCCTCCTCTGTTTATTTTCGTTTCTCTGAACCTTGAAGGTGCCTCCATGGCCGAAAGTTGCGGGCCATGGCGCGGCCACCACGGGCACCCTCGGGCCGCCCTGAGCACGGGAATGGAAAGAGGGCACCGCCCTCTCCCTCCTCGCCTCCTCGGAGAACCCCGGGAGGGCGCCGTTCGCCGCCGCCAAGCCGCCGTCGCCGCCATCACCACCCTGTCGCTGCCTCCGATCGGGCCCGAGGTGAGCTCGCCCCTGTCCGCCCTCGCTCCCTCCTCTCCCCTCTCCCCCTTCTCCTTCCCTCCGCGAGCGCCCAGCCCGCGCCCATCGCCCTCGCCGGCAGCAGCCGCGGCGAGCACTCCGTCGATCGCCGTCGATCGTTTCCTCGCGTGCAGTTACCTGTTGTTGATTCAGTTTCGTCAGTCCTCCATCCGCACCCCTTACCTCAAACCCACGCGCGCTCTGTATACATCACAACCGAGCAGCAGCCCCACTGGTAACACTCCCTTGCGCGCGCCCAGCAGATCCTGGGTTCGATTCCCCTTAGGCGCAAAAGCCTCCCCCTTTTCTCAGCCTTTTCTTTTTTCTCTCGAATTCAAGAAAACAGATATGATGCATTAATTGTAAAATCAATAACAAATTGAATTTTGATCCAATTTCAACGATTCAAATTGCTATGGATTCATAATTTTGTGCTCTTTCTGTTAATGTCAAAGTTGCAACATGTTTCTGTAATAATTTTTGCATTAAATAATTAATTACAGAAAATGCAATTAAAAGTTGAAACTTTGGAATTTCATAACTTTAGTTCTGTTCATCCAATTTGAGCAAACTTGGGCTCTAAAATTTTTCTTAACAAACTCTACACATTGGTATTTTATTTGGTCACAATTGAATTAAATTTGAACATGTTTCCCTCTGTTTACTAAAAAGGGCAGAATAAGAATGCTTATGAAAAATTGCATAATAAATTCAATAATAACCCAAAAATTATGTTTAATAGCTCAAAATGTTCAGTGAAACATTTGCTACATGTTTTCAACCTTTTCAATACATTTTGTTTACTGTTTTCCCTAATTAAAAGTGGTGCACTAATTCAATGCTTTAATTAAACCTCTTAAATTGCAAAATTCATAACTTGGGCAATTCAAATCCAATTCCAACATGTAAAATATGTTTTCCATGCAAAATTGAATAAGCTTTCCAAATATCAACTTTGTTTTCTGTTTTGAATAATTTAAATTGCTGAAAACAACTGTTTCTTAATTAATGCATTTAAAATTGTCAAATTAATAACTTGCTCATCTAAAATCCAAATTCAACAAATGAAATATGTATTCCATCTAAAATTTTGTGTTCTTTCCAAATATAAATTTTGCTATCTGTTTTGAACATTTAAAATTGGTGAAAACAACAAATGTTTGTTTAAATCATTTAAAATGCCAAAGTTCATAACTTAATAAATAAAATTCCAAACTTGGTAAACAATATTTCAAATTGAAGCTATTGTTGTTTTCTTATTGTTTTCATCATCCATGCATCATTCTAATCAACTTTCACATGATGGTTATTTGTAGATCATTTAATTCAACATTAATTCATGGGCTTTTCTATATGCAACCCAAATTGCATATGGTCCCATTTAAATATGTTTACCATGTCAACTAGTTTATCTTTGATGCATCCTTAAACTTGTCATGCATCCATATCTTGATCATGCTGGATCTTTTGCCGTAGAAGTAATTGTTGCATCCGGTGTTTGTTCTAGCTCGTTGCTTCTTCGCGGATAGGACGTTGAGATGATGTGAGCAACGACAAGTTCTGCGGATGTATCTCTACTTGCTGGATTCCAGACAAGTATACTCACTTGCTGCCAAATGGCTGCCTTTCATCACTTGTTACCGATTCTTTCCGTTGTTCTTATTCTAGCATTTTGATTCGATGCTTGTGTCTCGATCCTATCATATGTTTACCTTGCAGCCATGATATAGCCTTCCCTTCCACTTCCTATTACCTGTTGTTTGTTTACCCTGTTGGCCCTTGTGTCGTAGTTGCATGCTTAGTGTTGTTTGCGCTCAAGTCTTGTTGTCCGTCTTATCACCTGTTTAGTTGATAGTTGGGTTTCAATTCAATCAACAACATGTTAATGTTTTGGGTAATAATAATTTGATGATAAGGCACCGGCAGGAGGCCCGGCGTGGTTTTGAGGCCTGCTAGTGTCGACCTTAATTAGGAAAAGGGTCTTGTCCTCCGATCCATGATGAGCGCACTAACCGCATGTGGGAAGCGAGTATGGGCGCCCCCCGCAATTCTGATTCGATTCGCATCTCGTCCAAATCGCCTCATTTAGTTCGGGTTTTCCATTTGCCGCATGCATATGCAGGTGCGAACCCTTGGCGCCAGGGTGGAACTTTTGTAGTCGGCATTTAGGGAGACACGTTCTTAGAGTGCTATGAGGGTCCCCTTTTCTTCGTGGGGCTTGATTAGCCGTGCGCTCAATTGCACGGGGTTCTTTGGGCTTGATGCGAAGAAGAGTTGGGTTGTGTTGAGTACCTCGCTTGGTGGGTTGATCCCCGTCTGGCGGGTTATTCTTACGTGTACGGCCAAATTGGTGCATCCCTGCAGGGTTAAATCTTCTCGAGAAGCCGTGTTGTCCGCGGTTATGGATGACTTGGTGAAAGTGCTGGCTAACAAGTACTCAGACAACTTACACTTAACGATGATAACATGACTAGTAATATAGATTACCTCCACCATAAAAATGAATGTCACCCTAATCAACAGTGTGAGTTTCCTTGGGTTGCTTCCTTAGTAGGGGGTGACATTGGATGGGTATTGTTTGGTGAGTAGTTGTAGTTGGTTCTGATACGCTATCTTATCCCTTTCTTTTAGCCGGATGTTGTAGCGCGTCTCTGTAGTTAGTTAGTGCAGCCCGCTGCCGCTTCTTTGCAATAATCATTTCCTTTCCGTTGAACCCAAAGTATTTGTATCTTGTGATGATTGGTTACGTTGGTATCTTGTGGGTATGGTTTATCCACTTGCCAGTACTTAACCGTACTGACCCACGAATCCTTTTCGTGGCTGCATATTCCACATTGCAGTCAACAGGTTTGAAGTCTGACGACGTTAGCTTGGGAATCCCTCCGGCTTGGCCTGGGCAGGGATTGGACGCCATCGGTTATCTTCAGGACTCTTAGTCCAATTTGTATCTTGTCCGTAGTCGGACGCTATGTTGTTTCTTCCGCTGTTATTTGGATCTTTGTATTGTATCAGTTGTATCCTTGACTCGTTTGAGTCATCTTGTATATACCTTCTCTGTTGTTGTTGTGGATTATTCGTGAACTGTTGTAATGTTATCACAAGTGGCAACCTGGAATCGGTTATTATGCGGATTTGGGCGGGAATGCTGAAATCTGCATAGTGCCCGATCTCGGGGCGTCACATCGTGAGTACTTGCAGAGGAGGAGATGCGCGCGAGGAAGAAGAAAGGGAAGCAAATGACCGGGAAGTTTTTACTTTCCGCCTAAGGGACGATATATATACACAAACCAAGCCAATCTAAACCGCAGATCAAGCAACGTGGCACCCATCGCGGCTGCCACGCGTGAAGCGGAAACGAGGCGGCGGTGAAAAGCTGTTTTATGCCATGATCTTAACAGCGGATCGTGCGCTTTTACTGCGCGTGGCTCGTGGAAAAACAAGAAACGACGTCTCGTTTCCGGTCAAAAAGCTGACTAGGTGGGCCAGCGTGCCCTGTTTACACTTCGTCACGTCCCATCGGGAGGAGTCAGAACGAACAAAGTGTGCAATGACATCATTGCGTACCTCATCAAACCCGAGAATTCCTCGGGTAGGATCCCAGACACGCAATTTTCTTTCGTATGGGCACAACAAAGCCCCAGACACGAAATTTTCTTTCGTATGGGCACAACAAAGCCCCAGACACGACATTTTCTTTCGTATGGGCACAACAAAGCCCCAGACACGAAAACTCTTTCGTATGGGCACAACAAAGCTTCCAGTCACGAAAACTCTTTCGTATGGACAGAAAACTAGAAAATGCAAAAGTCCCTGTGCATAAAAACAAGGGAAATTTCTTTACTCAAAATGTCTCAAGAAAAAACTAACGAGTATGCAGCTCCTGCCACTCGGTTACACGATGTACACACATCCCTCCCCTGGATCGTTCGGCCGGCTAGGCACATCCAGATGTCGTATTCTCTTGAGTACGAAGGTAAGACCCAAAAGATCTCTCTTGAGGGCCTGGAATCGCACTCAAGCTGCGTCTTCTAGCAAATTTCCGTGTCAACAACACGAAGAAAAATCCTAGCGGACGCGCCGGGTACCCTTATAGGTTAAATTCGACTCGGTAAGACCTCCACGACCCAGTCGCAATGATCACCTCACCGGATTCGAGTCGGAGGTCTCGAGTCTGCGTAGGTCAGAGCTGTTTTTGCCCTAGATGCAATTAATTGGCCCTGAGCTTTGGGTAGAGCCAAGCAACTGAGCCACATCCTTCTGCGAAAACAGCCAACACACAGGCACCTTTATTTTTTCGATACTCGAGTACAAGAAATGAATCGCACACAGGGTACACACCCTCTTCAAACAATTGAGGCCATCGGTCGAAAAGAAATCAAGACGAACTTTGAGCGTCTACCCGACAGATTCTCAGCCGAGTAAACGCTCGAGGGCTACTAACGAAGGGATGGATCCTAGACCTATCGGGTGAGCCTACCCGGTCCAAGGCCCAAGACCCAAACTCCAAGGGAGACGCCGTGGACTGTTCTAGAAGGCCCAATCAAGGACCACCCGCAAAGCCTTGCGGGTTCAGAAAAGGAAACCTGTAACCGACTTTAGGTTAGGGTTTGTATCCCCCCGGGAAAGGTTTGAGACCTGGCTACCTATATAAAGATAGGAGTACCACCAGGAGGAGGACCAAGCAATACCGCACCACCTTAGCCTCGAGATTGAGATCTACTCTCAACTTGAGCACCCCCACTGTAACCGATCTATTGAGCTAATACAGATCGACGGAAACAGGAGTAAGGGTTTTACCTCTACGAGGGCCCCGAACCTGGGTAAATCTTGCCCCCTGTTAGCCGACGATTGTCACCAGCGCCCACTCGTTCTCTTACTCGAAACCCTATCGGTTCATCCGAGGGACTTGTTGAGATGCATATTCAACACCAGCCCCATCGCCGCCCGTCGAAGACGCCGCGCCGCCGGCCGGCAGCGAGTCCAGCACCCCCGGCTCGTAGTTGTAGCGCCTCGAGATGGGCCAACCCTGTGTCGGACCACCGCCACCACCGCCTGCGCCATCACCGGGAGCCGGACGACGGAAGTTCGTGAAGCTCCTAACGTGGACCATCATGGGGTATAGCAGTGTGGGCATCTGCGGCGGCGTTATCGCGGCGCCCGGCGCGGCCATCACCTGAGCTGAAGGTGGCTCCCCCGACTCGACGACGTGAAAGTCGACCTCCCGCGGAAGGAGAGCAGGGTCCAGGCACCACGCCGACAGCCGGAAGGTGTCCATGTCGGCGCGGCTTCGCGTCAGCGGGTCGAGGCGTTCGACCCACGATTTTGGCGCGAGGATGGCCTCCGCCGCCGCGACACTCCAGGTGTTCGCCGGAATCCCCTCAATCTCGAGGTTGACGTGCACCCCAAGCGCACCCACCGAAGCACCCATCCGGCGCGACCAGGGCTTGACCCACAGCCGGAAAAATGGCGTCTGCACGTACTCTTGGTCGAGCACCATCTGCCTGTCCTCGCCGGCGAAGAAATAGATCAAGAAACCATTGTCGCGGTGGCGGTGGACGGAGAAGACCTATGTGGGCAGATCGAAGATCACCTCGATGGCTTCCACCACCTGGTCCGCCGCGATGTCACGATGCTCGCCCACCGGAATTGCAACGAGCGCGTTCTCCAAGGCCAGCTCCGCCTCCTCAACCTCCGGCGTACGCGAGAAGACGCATGACATCCTCGCCGGCCTGCGGGCGGGCTCCCCGCTGAGCGAAACCGGTCGGGCTGGCGTCACAGGTCGGGCGAATGGCAGAGGGGAAACCACTGCCCGGTCGTCACGTCGCGCACTCACCGATGGGATAGGCAAGTTGGCATGTCCAAGGTGCTCCACCCTTGCGCGCGTCGTCGCCGCGGCATCACGGCGGGGCCGGCTGGCCATGCCTGGCGTCCCCCATGAATGAGGAAGCGGCCGTGGCGTCGTGGCGTGCCGGCTGGCCGCTCCTGGCATCACCCATGAACGATCCACCGGCCAGGCGCAGGGGAGGTGCGGCCACGGCGCGGGCCGGTCTCGCCTCAGCTTCCCGCGGCCGCGATCTAGGCCGGGAGACACGGGCACTTGAAGGCACGGCGACAGATCGCGGCGGCGCCTCGCCACCCATCCTGGCCGCCGGAGCAGCAGTATTGGCGCCACGCTGCGACCCCATTGAGCCGCGCGTGTCACCTAGGCGTCTAGCAGCCTGCGCGCTGGCGCCACCCGTCGGGGAGGGGGAGGACATGGCCGCGGGTCCGGTGAGGACCGCGCCGAGCCCCCCCGTCGACCGTTTCCTTGCGGGTTCATCCCCGGCACCGGGCAGCGTGCGCGGGCGCGGTTCAGGGCAGTACCTTGACATGTGGCCGGCCTCGCCGCACCGGATGCACACCGGGCCCGTGGGGCAGTCCTTGGCCCTGTGGTCGGGCTCGGTGCACAGGAGGCAGAGTCCCTGGTACGCGTCGTCAGCACCGGCGCCGGCGTCACGCGCAGGTCGCGCCGCCTTCGCCTTTGTCTTCTTCCCACCACGGGGGCCGCGAGCCTGCCTACGCTTTGGCTGCTCCCATGGCACCTAGTTGGCGTCGGCGTCTCCCTCCAGCGAGTCACTGGAGTTGTCGAGGGCATCGAACGGCATCCCGTCCTCCCGAGCAACCACAGAGCGCAACCCGCCCCGTCTGGTCTGACCCGCGAGGGAGGTGCCAGCCGCGTCGACATCGACGCCCGCAGGGGAGCCCGTGAGTGCGTCCCGGTAGGAGCGAGGCGACCCCTCCGAGTCGCTCTCCCGGCCGCCGCGCCAGCGCTCGTCGCGCCCGTGGGGGGAGCCGCCGTCCTCGGACATGGGGGTGGGGGAGGGGGAGGGTGGGGGAAGCGGAGGGGGAGGTGAACGGGGAGGGTGGGTCCATGGTTGCGCACCCGCGACGGTGCAGGGACAGTGGGGGTTGGTGGCCGCCGGGGCCGGAGTGGCCGGCGGCGGAGGGAGGGTGGGAGACGAGAGGAGGAAGGGAGGGTCGGAGCTGGGATGGTGTTAGCAATCCTTTAGAATTCTAAAGAAACATTATTACGTAGCCGAAATATGAATAGAGATTTCCAAATACCAGATGTTAGCAACATGAGCAACCAATTGAATAGGTTAAATTCTAGGATGGACCTAGCCACCTAGGTACATATAATCCTACATTTGAAAACTTAGCAAAAGTGCTATATATAAGCTTACAAAAAAACGAAAAAAACACGCTCTCTATCTTGAGTTGAAGTTTAATCATGCAAATTTCGTAAAAATGAAATGTGACGGTATGCGTCCGTTGCGTAAATGTAATAAGATATCTGCAACTTAATCATTTCATGATTTTTGCATAGATATGTACATTCCTATTTGTTTTGCGGAGAAAAAGTTTAAAAATTTACACGCACACACTTGTATACATCCATTCTATGCTCGCATGATTATTTTCATGTTCTGGAACTTAAGTAATGCGATTTTTAATATTGGAAGTCATCAAAAGTACCAGGGTTTTTAATATATCCTTAGAAAAAATCATTGTAATTGAATAAGTTCGACTAGGCAAACCGTGTCCACAGTTATAGTATTGCATTACATGTCGCGAATGTAGCTAAAAGATAATGGCAAACTGCATTGGAGGCTATTAATACTCAATTAATTAACCATATGTACATCAATAGTGTAGCAATTAAGCAGACAAACATTAATCATCACTCCAGCAGACGCTTCTTTTGCCCGGACGTTGCGTTGGATTGCAATGTGGATAATTAGACTAGCCATATATAGTTCTAACTTCGAAGAGTTTCTTAAGGACACTTCTTTTGCAGTTTCTCGCTGCTTCTAGGCCCAAATAAGCAGAAATTGGAAAGAAGTGTCCAGTTTCTGGGTAGCTTTTCCCCACAGTGAAACTCGTTTTGTGTATAGAATCAGAAACTGCTCCAGAGCAGATTCCCGAGTTTCTCACATAGTGCTGCGAAAGGGTATAGCAAACCAGCCATGTTGTTGTGAGATATTACGGGCAATTGCCACCCACCTTTCCCAGCACATCCGGATCCGGTCAACTGGCAGAGAGAGAAAAAACAAAAACAGAAACGCACCCTCCCCTGTCCCCAACCCGAGAGCTCCCAGGGGCCTCCGCCGCCGTCACTCTGCCAGGGCCAGCCACCGGCTCGCGCCCCGCCCGCCGCCGCCGGATCTGCCCCGTTCACCACCGGATCAGAAACGCACCCTCCCCCGTCCCAACCCGAGAGCTCCCAGGGGCCTCCGTCGCCGTCGCTCTGCCAGGGCCGGCCGCCGGCCCGCTCCCCGCCCGCCGCCGGCGGATCTGCCCCATTCACCACCGGATCCCGCGCGTGGGACGCACTTCCGGCGCGCGTGCGACGCTCTTCCGACGTGCGGGTCCCTCACAACGCCCCTACTTCCAGCTGGACGAGGTGGCGGCGGCCATCGTCACATGCGGCGGGTTGTGCCCGGGGCTCAGCACCGTAATCCGGGAGCTCGTCTGCGGCCACACGGTAGATCTCACGCCGCGCCCACTCAACGACATCAGCAAGCGTGGCGGCACCGTGCTCGACAACGGCCACATGGTCATCGTGCTCGCCGAGGGCTCCTGCCAAGACCTCATCGCCAAGGGCATGCACCTCACGGACACCCATGACGCCACCGGCCAGGACCTCCCTCTGTTGCTCGATTCTCACCTAAATTCTTATGGTGGTGATGGTTAAATTGATGTTTGCTCTCTAGATTTGAGTATAGATGGTGCTCTCCATATTTTGTTAATAGATGGTCATCTCTATGTACTGTTATTTTGTGATGCTAGTACTGTTAATTGATATACACATGTAGTAAATTATAGATAATTCTTCTTGTTAAATCGATGATATCATGTGTACTCGTGTTTCTTCTAAATTGGTGATAAATATCTTTTTTCAGTTAAAGTAGTGGTGTAATTTATTTTTCTTGAGCTCGTTTTTATCTTATTTTCTACTAAAAACTTGCATATCTGTATATCGTTTTATTAAGTGCACATATCAAATTCAGGAGCATACTAGTCATTTCATAGCTCATTCCAGCAAATAAGCAAAAACAGTAGAAACCAAAAGAAGTCTCCTGAGGAGTTTCTGGAGTTTCTCCCCACAACAGTTTCTCCCCACCACAATTCAGAAACTGGCTTCTCCATAAGCAGAAATTTAAAAGAAGTCACCCTTAGGTGGTTTCATGCAAATTAGGTCCACCAAAATGTTGGTGTTGGCAAGTAATTAAGAGAAAGGGTTGGAATATCATAGGTAATTACTCCGTCCGCGAATAAGTGTACGTTTGGCTTTTCTCTCCAGTCAAACTTATTGAACTTTGCCCGACTTTATGGAAAAAAGTACAAACATTTATGCATGGCACCAAATCAGTACTAGATTGGCCTTGACATGAAGTTTCAAAATATATAAATTTGATGCCATATATGCTGCTACTATTTCTTATGAATTTGGTTAGATTTTGTAAAAAATGACTAAGTACAAAAGGTAGATTAATACTTTTTTTAACCGAAGATAGATGAACACTTATTAGTGGACAAAGAGAGTAGATACTATCTCATATCATATAAAACTAGATATTTTAATAGCAAGTAAATCGTCTACATAAATTTATATTGGAATTCTACAAATAAATAAATATGATATGATACTATTACGTTATATGATTCTATCCACTATTCCACTGCACCCACTATTGCTAGTAGCCTGCCCGCGTGCACTGGTCATGACTCGTGACATTCCTTGTGCGAAGGAGTTTTAGCTCCCCGGTGAATATGCAATCTATATTTAAAATATATTTTATACGTATTTTAAAATGTTAAATAATTACATAAAAATGTTTGCACATAAATCTTAACATTCTTTATATTCACATATGTGTTTTATAAAAAACGATATTTGTTGGCTCGTGTAAAAAAAATTGGTGCTAAAATATCTGTTTTTCATGAAATAACTTTGTCCACACATTTTTTTATCGAAAAGCAGGCAGGAGCGCTGCCCAATCATATAGAAGGTGAAAAAGGACAATTTACATAGTTGTGTTACATTAGATCAACCCAGATCATCGTCTATCATCCTAGCGAAAGCAAGTGCCCGAGCCGCCGAAGCACTTCTGTTCAAAGCAGGCATAAGAGGAATATTTATTATCAAAAATTCTACTATTTCTCTCATGCCATAAGAACCAGATAGTATACGCCACCACCCCGTCTAGGACGGCCCATTCCCCGGCTGGAACAGGGTTCCGGATGGAAGCCCACCAAGCCGAGAAAGACACCTCCGCCGCTGAGGAGTTGTCGGGGGGGGAGGGGGGGGGGGGGTTGATGCACAGAAGTGAATGATCCCTAGCGACAGCGCGCCACACCGTCCGCAAGAATGGGCACCCCAAAATGAGGTAGTCCGGCGTCTCCGGAGCATTGCCGCAAAGGGAGCATGTGGCACTACAAGACCATCCTCTAGCCATTAATCTGTCCACTGTGTATATGCGTTTGCGGTTTAAAAGCCATATGAAGAATCTACACTTCCCCTCAGACTTCGCCTTCCAAATAGCATCCGCACGAATAGCCGAGGTGGAATAGGAGCCGACGAACGGAATGTTGTACGCCGAGCGCGCGGAGTATAGCCCGTCCCCTGCCCATCTCCATGCAATGGAGTCCTCGGAGCCCTGCGAGAGGTTGTCCACATATTATGTTAAGATTAATGCGTAATATTCTTTTTCGATTTTTTGACAATTTTTTTGAAATAACCTGTGCATATGCACCTAAGAGCTAAAACCGATTATATTTTTCCTTCAGCTAGATCCCTTCTTCGATCTTCTCCCTTGATCTCGACGAGAGATTCCTTCTTCGTTCTTCTCGCTTGATCTGGACGAGTAGACGGGGAGCTGTCCCTGACCACCTGTACAAGTTGACTAGCAAAGTACAGTACTAGTACTAGTATTTACAAGTCAATATTCGATTCAAAACTACTGTACTGGAAACGTAGACAGTCTACAATATTCTACGGTAGACTTCACCCTTCCTAGTTTATACTTCACCCTCCTTTTCGTCTAATCTATTGTGTTAGTGCTTAATGACAAAAGCTACAGTCCCTCGCCACTTTAACCATCTCTTTCTTCAGGTCAAGCAAGAATGCCAACTCGTGCGGCTTGCTGGTTCAAACTTGAGTAGCACGAGGGCAAATACACGACAAGAACAACATGCCAAGTTGCGTACTATCTACATGCCAAGACGAAACAATTGCAGCCGCTGGGCCGCATAACCGCCCGGGAATCTGGATGATTGGTTCCCATTTTGACTGGGGCGAAACTAGTTGGACCTCCACCTAATCCACCGACTCGAATCTTCGGAAAACTCGTGCTAACAGTTAATTAAGGGCAATCAGTGTGAGCTACTCCCATGTGCAAGCCTCGTGACGGTGATCTAGTCAATTGCTTACACGATTAGTCGTCCCGGAATGCAGCGCACGTTGTTTATGTGTCCGTCTCGGCCCCGCGTCCTGTTCCGAGACTCAAAAATTTGCAGCACTCGGCTATCCGTGTTGACACGTGCCTTTTTTTTTAGACTAAATCATGTTTTTTGCTCTGTCGCAAAAAAATCCCGTTTTTACTTTTATGTAGCAAAAAAAAGTTCCATCTCAGAAAACAAAAAAAACATACTTCACGAGAGATCTCCCGGAGACCCATAGAAAAAAAAAATGCTACAGTAGCAAAATTCAATTTTCGCCGGAATCTCATAGCAAAAAATATATACTGATATAACAAAAACATAGACTCGTTGTAGCAAAAAAATTATTCTAATATAACAAAAACCCGACCTCGCCGAAGATATGACCAGAGTTCCAATAGCAAAAAAATTATAAAAAAACCAGAAATAAAACCAAGAATGTAGCAAATTTATACAAAACGGCCTGGTGTGGTCGCACCACCAACTGTGGTCTCCAGCATCCGAGTTTGCCGATGGAGTAGCACCGCTGGCCTGGGAGCATCACCATCGGCCCGGAGCACCGCCGTCCCGGGACCACCGCCGCTGCCCCGGGAGCACCACCATCGGCCGACGAGGAGGAGGGAGAGAAATCCATGGCGTGCGCCATGGGAGCTCGGACCTGGCGACAGCGGAGCTCCACCGAGCAGCGGCTGAGGACATGGCGACGGCGGCCGGAGGCGTTACAGGATGCAGCTGACAGGAGACTCGGGAGACGGCGGCCGGCTCGCTGTGCGGCGTGGTGATGCGTGCCTTTTTCCGTGGAGAGAGACCAACGAAGAAGATGGATGCGATCTATCCTTATGTACAGTGTGAACGTGGTGGGCCTACCCTCGTCCCATGTTTCCACGAGGGACATGTGGCGCACGTACGGGGTGGGGGCTGCGAGACGTTCCGTCCCCAGGACGATTCGTAGCGTTTTCCTAAATCTTTTGGGTCCCGCTTGGAAAATTGGTTATGTTTTCCACGCAGAATAATTACCTCCGTTTCACTTCCAAAAAAAAACTCCATAATTATAAGGCATGTAGAAACCGGTGGAATTTTTCCAGGACTATCGAGTTTAACGGGTTAATGGGCAAGAAACTAGCAAGCCCAGTACACGCGCTTGGTTTGTAAGAAATTCTCGGATCCGGAAAAAGAAACTGTTTTGGGGTCAAATCCGATGAACCAATCCCGCTTAGTTTCTTTTTAATCCACATATTAGGTTTGTTGAAAGTCAAACTTGCATAAGTTTGACCAATTTTATAAAAATATATCAAAATTAGCAAAAAAAGAAAAAGAGTCAATATCATACGCTTCATCAAGGAATATATGTTCATGTTATCCGTATTTGATATTTTAAATGTTGGTATTTTATTCTATAAACTTGGTCAATTTTCAAAACGTTTGATTTAAAACCATTCTAATACATGGAGTAAAAAAAGAAAGGAGTAATTGCAAAAGACAATTCTTTCGACCGGGTGAACCGACGAGTCAACGCTGACCGGCAAATGGTGCTAGCCCGTCCTGGCACCTAGTCTCAATTTGGAATGCAGAAATTAGTGAGTGCGGAAATATGAAGTGTGGTGTCACGTGGAAAACGTCAAAGTGTGCTCTAGAGCACATGCCCCCCTTTAAAAAATGCATTTATAAAAGAGTTATTCACAAAATGGTAATAACACAAGTTTATTTGCATAATTCAAGCTCCTGAAAATCACAATCATTGTGCAAAAATAAAAACCTAACCACATCTATATGTACTCCACAAATAAATTCTGTTATACCTCTTCACTTTTGTTTTTTTCCATGCACAAGGTAACCAAAATTGGCACACGACTCATCTACACACCATATATTGTTTTTTCTTTTTTTTGAACTTTTTAACTCAATTTTTTTTCTAAAATAGAGGGAGTACGCGCTTCTAGGAGCACAAGATCCATTTCGGTGTCATGTTCTCGCTAACCTTTAGAGGACAAAATACATAGAAAATACTTTAAACGTGCTGTCAGATATATACTGAATAGGGGTATATCAGATGGTAATCAAAAGTGTCGAATTACCAGGCTGGCCCAAGTGTAGTGGGCTATGGTCCATTGGGCGGCCCAGTAATCTGACGCGCAGAAGCCGGATTCTAGAAGAACCCGGATCATGGCCCACGTGATCTGGCTTGGAGTAGAAGGCGGATTCCTTACTTTCCAAGTTAATAGTTACCGTAGTCTTCTAGGTTTCTTACTCTGTAAGCCCTAGCTCGGCTATTATATAAAGCCGGACGGGAGATACAATAGATAGGGACGAAGCTACAGGCTAACTCGCCGGGAAGTTGATCCTCAACGAATAGCTAAACAGAACCTCACATTGTAATTGTATACACAGGTTTTAGCCCTGATTAGTGAGATTGCAGGAGTAGAAACGCCGTATTACTACGACGTACCGAACCTGGGTAAATCTTGTGTCTTTGTCTTCAACGCGATCCCGTTCCCCCCGCGTCTCTACCCGTAGTCTCATGGCACCCCCGTCTATGAAAACTACCACGATGTCTCGACAGTTGGCGCCCACCGTGGGGCAAACGACGTCAGACATTAATGTCGCACCCGGACCTCTAGAGGATACTCACAGTCCGCTAGACAGTAGAAAAATGGCTTACGGGGCATACCGGCACCCACATCTCAATATGAGCAGGCCAACACGTAAACGTGTGACAACCATTCTGTACTATCCACCGTCTGCGTAAACCATCCCATAGAAATCAGGACACTTCCGTTGACGTACTTCATAACATACACACATGGTACGTCAACGGCATTAGAACAACTGATATCACAACATATCTCTAAGACACAAAAGATTGAAACAAGTTGCAAATGGCTCTCACTAGAGCAGAGATAGCAAATACAATCATCCAGAGGACACATGTCCCAACAATTCATCATTACAACACAGCGGAAGCATCCAAAGTGTCTGAGTACAGACAAGATCCAAATAGGCCTAAGAGGCAGGAAACGAAAAGACGGAGCCCATCCACGATGTCTCGGATCCTGCCCGGGTCCGCTATCTACTCGTCAGCAGCCTCGTCATACTCCACGTAGTAGCCACCATGGGGATCCTCGGAAACGTAGTCTGCGGAAACCACAGCCCCAAAGGGTTCAGTACAGACAAGTACTGGCAAGCAAGACTCACAAGATACCATAGTGTACCCGGCAACACCAAGTACAGATGCTTTGGGTTCAACGGAAGAATAGGTGATACAAAAGTGCGGCAGCGGGCTGCTCTAACCAACTACAGAAACATGCTACAACTTCCGGCTAAAAGAGAGGGATAAGATAGCGTATCGTAACCAACTACCACTAACCTCAAACAAACCCATCCTGGATCTCGCCCCTTATCCAAAGAAGCAATCCGAGGATAACTCACACAGTTGGATTAATGATGGTTCAAGTTATTGTGTCAATAAGGCTATTACTAGTCAAGTTATCATTAGTTAGGTGTAAGTTGTTCTGAGTACTTGTTAGCCAGTACTTTCACCAAGTCAACCATAACCGCAGAAAACACGGCTTCTCGAGAAGATTTATCCCTGCAGGGGTGCACCAATTTGGCCGTACACGTAAGAATAACCCGCCAGATGGAATGCCTCCCACCAAACGGGGCACTCAACACAACTCAACTCTTCTTCGCATCAATCCCAAAGAACCCCGTGCAATTGAGCGCACGGCTAATCAAGCCCCACGAAGAAAAGGGGACCCTCATAGCACTCTAAGAACGTGTCTCCCTAAATGCCGACTACAAAAGTTCCACCCTGGCCTGGGTTCACAAAATACATATGCATGCGGCAAATGGAAAACCCGAACTAAATGAGGCGATTTGGACGAGATGCGAATCGAATCAAATTGAGGGGGGCGCCCATACACGCTTCCCACATGCGGTTAGTGCGCTCTTCATGGATCAGTAGACAAGACCCTTTTCCTAATTAGGGTCGACACTAGCAGGCCTCAAAACCACGCCGGGCCTCCTGCCGGTGCCTTATCATCAAATTAGCATTACCTCAAATATTAACAGGTTGATTGTTTAAACATCGAGCCCCAGAACATAATAAAATATGGTAACAGAAAGTAACGGGCAACAGACTCGAGCAGAAACAACCCTAAGCATGCTAGTAAGACACGGGCAACAAGCAACGGGGTTATAGGTGTGGAGGTGAGGCTATATCAGGGTTAAAGGATAACATGTGATAGGATCGGAACAGAAGCAACGATTCATAAGGCTAGCAGAAATAGACAACGGAAAGTATCGGTATCCAATGTGGAAAGGAACACAATGGTTCATGTGAGTGAATACTTGCCTGCAAACTCAGCAGCCTGGTACTGAGCTAGATCCTCTGAAGGGGTGTCGTAAGTATCGTCTGTCTCAACATCGTCGTCTATTCGAGAAGAAGCAAACAAACAACGCAGAGAGACAAACAATCAATAACATGGCATAGTGCACAACCATGGGATGATGCATGACAATTTAATTGATGCATCAAGGATAAGATAGCTGACATGGTAACATAACATAATTAAATGGGCCCATATGCAATTTGGATTGCATATGGAAAGCCCATGAGTTAAGGTTGAAATAATTGTTATACAACTAATCATCATGTGTAAGTGAATTAGCATGATGCATGGATGAGAAAAACAGAAAGAAAACAACCATAGGTTCAATTTGAAATAAGGTTTACCAAGTTTGGAATTTTATTTATTAAGTTATGAAATTTTGGTTCCTTAAAGGTGTTACACAAGCATTTGTTGTTTTCACCAATTTAAATTGTTCAAAATAGATAACAACGTTCATATTTGGAAAGTACACAAAATTTTAGGTGGAATACATGTTTCATTTGTTGAAAAAGGATTTAAGATGAATTAATTATGAATTAAACAAGTTTAAACAAGATTTAAATGAATTTAATTCAAGTGTGAAATTATTTGAAATTTTATTTGTTCAAAACATTAAACCAAATTCATATTTGAAAATTTTATACTTTTCTGGTTTGAAAACATATTTTATATGTTCAAAAATAATTTAATTTGAGCAAGTTATGAATTTAGCAAATTTAAATGATTTAAACAAGGTTTAAATTATTTAACCAATTTTAATTATTCAAAACAGAACATAAAGTTTATATTTGCAAAGTACATGAAAAAATGGGATGGAAAACATATTTTATTTGTTGAGTTTGGAATTTTTATGCTCAAGTTATGAATTTTGCAAAATTAAATAAATTCAACAAGGATTCAAATATTTCACCAATTTAAAATATTCAAAACAATGAACACAATTTATATTTGGGTAGAGAATTCCATTTGGTATGAAAAACATATTTAAAATGTTGAAATTGAAGTTGTAATGAATTATTTATGCAATTTCCAAGATTAGGGTGTAATCTGCCATTTTATATAGCAGCCAGGGACTTGGAATAAATTTAACAGGGACCTAGAAGTAACTACAGGGACCTGTGTGTGATAAGGAGTGGACCTGGATCTGGGAAAAGGATGAAAAAAAAGATGGGTTAAACCCTGCAGGGAAGGGATTCGATCCCCTGCCCTCCTGCTGTGCGCGCAAGGGAGCAACCAGTGCGTTGCTGTTTCGTTCGTGACAGAATACTACTCGCAGGGGGGTTGAGGTTCAGAAATTCTACTGAAACAATTTGGAAAAGGAAGCATAAAAAGGGGGTGGCTGGGATTCGAACCCGCGAGCTCCTGGTGCGCGCGCAGCGAGCGCAACCAGTGGGCTACTGCGGCTGGTTTGCTGTATACGGGAGCCGGTTTGTTTTGAACCTATCACTCGGCGTTAACTGAAACTGCACGCGAAAAATTCAGACTTTCTTCTCTGTCGGAAACCAACGACGAACAGTGGCAGCGACTGAACCACGGCCGGAATTCGTGGCATCTACTGCACGGGATCAAGCAGGCGAATAGCGGGAATGGGTCGAGGGACTCACCCTCTTCGCACGGATGGCCTCAGCGTGGCCGGAGGTGGACGGAGGCGACGGCGGCGAGCTCGGCGAGCGGCGACCGGCCGCGGAAGAAAAACGGCGGCGCCCCTCCCCAACGGTGGCGGCGGAGGTGGGAGAAAGAGGGAAGGGGTGCGGGTTAGGGTTAGGGTTAGGGTTTGCCCCTTGGGGGGTAGATAAGGAGGGGGTGGGGTGGAGCTGTGGGGGAAAACTCTGTCGTTTTCCTCCATTGCTGACGTGAGCTCGTACGGAGGTGGGGGAAAGGGGTAGCGGGCTGGCAGGGATGGTGGGCTGGGCTCAGCCCACTGCCTGCCCTCTCCCCTGTGTTTTTTTTTTTGATTCTGTTTTTTTTTCCTGAAAAGAAATAGGAAGAAAAGGGTAGGGTTTTTGGGGTAGAAAAATTAGGAAAAAAATTGTATTGATTATTTATTGTAACAGCAACCTAGTGCAAACTTTTGTTTTTCAAATAATTCAAATTAGTTGCTGTTTGTAGATTTGTTTAAATTTGATTGAATTTAATATTAATTGAATAATTGAACTTAAGCAACTTAAAAGTTTTTAAATTCAAGTTTATTTGAAACAAATGATTGATTTGTTTTATAATTTTCATAAACTTGAAAAAAATGGTTGCTGTTTGGAAACTTAATTGCATTTGAATGAAATTTGAATTAAGTGAATTATTAAAAAGAACAAGTTAAATAGTTTGAGCTTTCTATTTTGATGGAAACAAATGGTTGTTTTTATTTGAATATTTCTATTTGAAAATTGTGACAGCACAAGTATGAAACAAACATTTGAATTTGGTTTGAAAATTCAAATAGAAAACAAGGGAAAACAAATGCAAACAATTGGAAAACAATTGCAATGATTAAGATGCCATGATGCAAAACATAAA
Organism: Alopecurus myosuroides; assembly: GCA_028641055.1. Classification (NCBI taxonomy): domain Eukaryota; kingdom Viridiplantae; phylum Streptophyta; class Magnoliopsida; order Poales; family Poaceae; genus Alopecurus; species Alopecurus myosuroides. The sequence goes on from CM054062.1 coordinate 195,935,950, forward strand.
ATAACAAGAAGCAAAACATTCTAAATGGGAGTTTTCATACTTGGGATGTTACAAAACGCCCCCCTTGAAGGAATCGCGCCCCGAGATTCCTACTGAGAAGAGAAAAGGTCCGAATACTTCTTGCGAAGATCCTCTTCGGTCTCCCACGTTGCCTCTTTATCGGAATGATGAGACCACTGCACTTTCAAGAACTTGGTGCTCTTGTTGCGAGTCTTACGCTCGGTCTCATCGAGAATTCGAACAGGGTGCTCCTCATAAGAGAGATCTTCTTGCAGTTCAATGGAATCATGATCAACTGCACGATCTGGATCTTTGAAACACCTCTTGAGCTGTGACACGTGAAACACATCGTGCACCTTGGATAGCTTTTCTGGAAGTTCAAGACGATAGGCATTTTCCGCACGCCTTGAGAGAATGTTGAAAGGACCAATGTATCTTGTCGCAAGTTTTCCTTTTACACCAAAACGATGAGTGCCTCTGAGGGGAGTTACACGGAGATATGCTTTGTCACCAGGTGCGTAGATCATATCCCTGTGCTTGCTGTCATAGTAGCTTTTCTGACGAGACTGAGCAATCTTGAGATTGTCACGAATGATGCGAACTTTCTCTTCGGCTTCCTTGACAATGTCAGGGCCTAAGAGTGAACGTTCACCAGCTCCAGACCAATTGATTGTACTCCTGCATCTGCGGCCATAGAGAGCTTCAAATGGTGCCATGCCTAGGCTTGCCTGGAAGCTGTTGTTGTAGGAGAATTCAGCATATGAAAGGCATTCCTCCCATTTCATGCCAAAAGAGAGACCACATGCTCTGAGCATATCCTCGAGAATCTGATTGACTCTTTCGACTTGCCCTTGAGACTGAGGGTGATAGGCTGTGCTGAACAGAAGTTTGGTGCCCAATGCTTCTTGAAAGCTTTTCCAGAAATGAGAAGTGAATATGCTTCCACGGTCTGAGCTTATTTCCAATGGAACACCATCAAGAGGAACAATTTATTGTGTGTAGAGCTCTGCTAACTGGCTAGCTGAGATTGTTTCTTTGACGGCAAAGAAGTGAGCTACCTTAGTGAGACGATCAATGATAACGAAGATTGCATCGTTGCCCTTCTTGGACTTTGGGAAACCAGTGACGAAGTCCATTTCAATCATGTCCCACTTCCACTCAGGAATTTTCAGAGGTTGGAGAAGACCGGCTGTTTTCTGATGAACTGCCTTAACACGTTGGCAAACGTCGCATTCAGAAACGTATTGAGCAATTTCATGTTTCATGCCAGGCCACCAATACAGGGTCTTGAGATCCTGGTACATCTTTGTACTTCCAGGGTGTATGGAGAGAGGAGTTTCATGAGCCTCCTTGAGAATGACATCTTTGAGACTTTGAATTTGAGGAACTGCAATGCGTCCTTCGAAGAACACAGTTCCCTTGTCATCAATCGAGAAGGACTTAAATTTCTCCTTGCCTTCTTTGATGTGTTCTACCATCTTCTTGATTTCAGCATCACGAAGTTGTTCAGAACGAATCTTGTCCTCGAGAGTTGGATTGGCTGTAAAGTTTGCAAGATAGCCTTGAGGAACAAGACCAAGGTTGAGCTTCTGGAATTCTTCATGAAGTGGAGGTTGGCTTTCCATGATCATGAGATTATTGCAATACGACTTGCGACTGAGAGCATCGGCCATAACATTAGCCTTTCCTGGAGTGTAAGAAATGGTGAGATAAAAGTCTTTAATCTTTTCAATCCATCTCCTTTGCCTGAGGTTTAGATCTGGTTGAGTGAAGATGTATTTCAGACTCTTATGATCGGAAAAGATTTCAGTGCGATTACCCAACAAGTATTGCCTCCATTTCTTGAGGGCAAACACAACTGCTGCAAGTTCAAGGTCATGTGTTGGATAATTGAGCTCATGTGCGTTCAACTGACGTGAAGCATAAGCCACAACTTGACGTTCTTGCATAAGAACTGCACCTAGACCTTGGAGAGAAGCATCACAGAATATCTGAAAAGGTTTGGTAGGATCTGGGCCAACCAGAACTGGGGTGGAAGTGAGTTTAGTCTTCAGGAGATTGAAACTTTCATCACACTGTGGAGACCAAACGAACTTCTTGTCCTTCTTTGTGAGGTCAGTGAGAGGTTTGGCAATCTTGGAGAAGTTTTGGACGAAGCGACGGCAATAGCTAGCCAAGCCAAGAAAACTTCTTACTTGCTTTACCGTGCTTGGAGGTTTCCAATCAACAATTGTTTTAACCTTTTCTGGATCAATGGCTATGCCCTTGGCAGAGATGATATGACCAAGGTAAGCAACTTCTGGAATCCAGAACTCACATTTGGAGAACTTGGCATATAGACGATGCTCGCGAAGTTTCATGAGAGTGAGACGAAGATGTTCTCCATGCTCTTCCTCGGATTTTGAGTAGACAAGAATGTCATCAAGATATACCACAACGAACTTGTCGAGGTATTCATGGAAAACAGAATTCATGAGTCGAGAGAATGTCGCCGGTGCATTGGTGAGACCAAAGGACATGACGGTGTATTCATATAGACCGTACCGAGTGGTGAAAGCTGTTTTTGGAATATCCTCTTTTCTGATCTTTATTTGATGGTAACCCATTCTCAAGTCCAACTTGGAGAATATTGAGGCTCCAGCAAGTTGATAAAAAAGATCATCGATACGAGGAATTGGATACTTGTTTTTGATGATTTTCTCGTTAAGAGGACGATAGTCAACAACGAGTCTCTTTGTGTGATCCTTCTTCGCAACGAACAGAGTTGGGCAACCCCAAGCCGAGGAACTAGGTTGAATGTAACCTTTTTTAAATGTACATATCGATTTGCTCCTTTAACAGTTTCAGTTCAGGAGGAGCTATCTTGTATGGATGCTTAGAGATTGGAGCAGTACCTGGTTCAAGCTCGATCACGAACTCAACTGCTCTGTCCGGAGGCATCCCTGGCAACTCTTCTGGAAAGACGTCAGGGAATTCACAAACCACCGGAACATTTTCAATTGAAGGAAGAGGTTTTGCATCGAGGGTGCATAGCTGAACAGAATTTGATTCATTTGGAGAATAGACTATCTGGCCAGAAGGGTGGAACAGAGTTATTGACTTTTGAGCACAGTCAATTTTAGCTTTATTGGCCTTCAACCAATCCATACCAAGAATGACATCAATGTCAGAATTTCCCAGCAGCATGAGAGAAGCAAGGAATATGTGGCCCCCAATTAGGATTTGATTATCCTTACTTATCTTGGAAGTCAACATTTGAGATCCCGGTGAGTGAACAGTGATTTGATTGCTTAGTGAAACCACCATTAAGTTGTTTGTTGTGGCAAAAATCTTTGACACAAAAGAATGCGATGCTCCGGTATCAAACAACACTTTAGCTGGAAAAGAGTTTACGGGTAATATACCGAGAACGACGTCAGGAGCTTCCTCAGCTTTGTCGATCTTGACATGATTCACCCTTGTGGTCCTCCCGACAGGCCTGTTGTTGGAGTTGAAGGCCTTAGGCGGGGGAGCGCGCACCATTGCCTGGTTTGTGTTGGGACGAGGTGGTGGTGGAGGTAGCTGCCTCTGCGTGCACTTGTCAGCGTAGTGCCCCGTCTACTTGCACTTGTAGCAAGTGACGACACGAGGAGGTCCTGGCCTTGGCTGCCCCATCGAAGCCCTCTGATCATGCATCTGAGCAGGGTTGGGTGGGCGGGGAGCGAAGCCTGGAGAAGTTTGGGCGTATGGAGCCCGAGTGACAGCACCATTTGGCACCCAGATGCGGCGCTTCTGCGGAGGGGTGGTCATGTTGGAGGAGGAACCACCCTCACGCGAGTGCTTGCGAGACTCCTCGAACGCCTTGCGCCCATTTTCTTCATTGAGCGCGGTGTTAACGAGCTCCTCGAAGTTGTTGGCCTTGATATTGGTGAGAGCGTACTTGAGTTTCGGGTTAAAACCTCTGCGGAACCTTGCCATCTTCTTAGCTTCAGTGGATACCTCATCACCAGCGTAACGAGCGAGGCGATTGAACTCACTCTGATAGCCAATGACGTCCAGCTTGCCCTGCTTGAGAGAGCAAAACTCTTCACGCATCCTTTCCATGAGACCATCTGGAATGTGGTGCTTCAGGAAGGCTTCCTTGAAACAACCGCAGGTGATTGGATAGCCAGCTCTCATGGTCTGGTAGTTTTCCCACCAAGTAGCTGCCTGACCCTTCAGCAGATAGGAGGCATACTTGACCTTGTCTTCCTCAGCAACGTGAGCAATGTCCAGAGCCTTGGCTATCTCACGGATCCAGTCATCAGCATCCAGAGGCTCGCGTGTTGCCACGAAAGCTCTCGGGCCCAGACTGAGAAACTCCTTGATACTGACTCGTGGAGCGGTCTGGTTGTTGTGCTGATTAGTCTGGAACTGGGCCATCTGCGTCATGACTTGCGTCATCTGAGTCAACAGTTCCGTGATTGGCGGTGGCTCAGGCGGGGTGTTCCTTGTTGGCGGCATCCTGAATGGAAATGCATTTTAGCACAACAATAGAAAAGGATAGACTCGGCAACCAAAAGAGAGATTATTCCGACGCATGAATAGATAACCAACAGGTACATCATCACATGTTCAAATACATCAGAATATCCAACACACCACAAATGGTTCGAATGCCAAAGGATAACTAAACATAGCTAAGAATGGATACATCGGTACTCCCATGCTCATCACGCAGGACGACGGCTAGGAGTACGGCGAGAGGTACGGTGAGGAGGACGCCCACGAAAGTATGTAGAACGACGATCCACGTAGATCTGACGTGGTCTGAGCCCGACTCTAGGTGTGGTGAAGTACATAGCATCGTCTCCCTGTGCTCCAAAGCGGGGAATCCCAGTGTAACCAGCACCAAGGTTGAGGAGTGGACCTCTGATCGGCTCGTAACCTCCAGCATCTGGCAGACGACGACCAACTGGCTGATCGAAACGTGCAAAGCGCTCGTCTCCAACAAAGTCTGTGGTGTACGTCGCCAGACGAGTCAAAGCAAGGTGGAGCTGCTCTCTGACTGAAGCCAACTCCTGAGAAAGTGTGCGGGCAACTGCGTCACTGTGCCTCACAAACTGAGCGGTGGTGTGCAGCCTGGAGTTATCATGCTCGTAAACGTCCAAGTTGTCGTAGAGAGTGAAGTGAGCTCCCTCCGAAGTGATGTAACCACGGGGGATGTGGCGATAGATGGAATCGTCAAATCCCCAGTAGTCAGCACGAAGGACGGTGAGACTCACATAAGCTGCCTGCTGCACGGCCATATCCACTGTGGAACCTACTGCCTCGTAGCGGTGGACTACGCTCATGCCATCATCTGACAGAATGTAGACGATAGCCTGGTAGTAGGTCTGGTCAAACTCTCGCTGGTGCTCGTAGACCTGGTACTCTGGTGCCCAACGGAAACCCAGAAAAGTGACCATGTCTCTCAGCATCTCCGGATAACCGGCAGTGCTCTCGCAACGAGTCATCCGAACCACCTGCGGGTAGAACCTGAGATCCATCTGCAGATGATTGGCGAAGTTTTGATTAGACGCCGGTAGAAGAACTGAAGTGGAAAGCAACAACAAGGTTTCAACGGACGAAAAGGATGTTGAGAAGAACCGGATATCGAAGCAACATCGGGAAACACGAGACCAAAACACTCCTGAGGTACTACGGAAAACCCATCCGGGCTTCTAAAGGATCAATATCTACTGCTTAAGGAATAGAGGATCTGCTTCCGGGGCTTACACGCCTCCGTTCTCAATCGTGAGTAGGCAACATGATAAATCATGTCACAACCACCTCCATTCCTATGGTCTAGTAGATATAACTATCCTAGAGAAACCAGGATACGTGAAAATCTAACTTGAAAGTTTAGGTGAGAAGAGAAAAACAACGTTGCACTTCCTTACTAGAAAAGGGAGGGTGGGTGGGGAAAGAAATAAAAGGACAGAATTCCTACTCTCACGTTTCATTTTTCCTATATAGCTACAAAATAGTTTCTAGACTCAACTGCGACCAGTAAAAGGGATCCTACAGGCAGACAGGCTCTGATACCATTTGTCGCACCCGGACCTCTAGAGGATACTCACAGTCCGCTAGACAGTAGAAAAATGGCTTACGGGGCATACCGGCACCCGCATCTCAATACGAGCAGGCCAACACGTAAACGTGTGACAACCATTCTCTACTATCCACCGTCTGCGTAAACCATCCCATAGAAATCAGGACACTTCCGTTGACGTACTTCATAACATACACACATGGTACGTCAACGGCATTAGAACAACTGATATCACAACATATCTCTAAGACACAAAAGATTGAAACAAGTTGCAAATGGCTCTCACTAGAGCAGAGATAGCAAATACAATCATCCAGAGGACACATGTCCCAACAATTCATCATTACAACACAGCGGAAGCATCCAAAGTGTCTGAGTACAGACAAGATCCAAATAGGCCTAAGAGGCCGGAAACGAAAAGACGGAGCCCATCCACGATGTCTCGGATCCTGCCCGGGTCCGCTATCTACTCGTCAGCAGCCTCGTCATACTCCACGTAGTAGCCACCATGGGGATCCTCGGAAACGTAGTCTGCGGAAACCACAGCCCCAAAGGGGTCAGTACAGACAAGTACTGGCAAGCAAGACTCACAAGATACCATAGTGTACCCGGCAACACCAAGTACAGATGCTTTGGGTTCAACGGAAGAATAGGTGATACAAAAGTGCGGCAGCGGGCTGCTCTAACCAACTACAGAAACATGCTACAACTTCCGGCTAAAAGAGAGGGATAAGATAGTGTATCGTAACCAACTACCACTAACCTCAAACAAACCCATCCTGGATCTCGCCCCTTATCCAAAGAAGCAATCCGAGGATAACTCACACAGTTGGATTAATGATGGTTCAAGTTATTGTGTCAATAAGGCTATTACTAGTCAAGTTATCATTAGTTAGGTGTAAGTTGTTCTGAGTACTTGTTAGCCAGTACTTTCACCAAGTCAACCATAACCGCGGAAAACACGGCTTCTCGAGAAGATTTATCCCTGCAGGGGTGCACCAATTTGGTCGTACACGTAAGAATAACCCGCCAGATGGAATGCCTCCCACCAAGCGGGGCACTCAACACAACTCAACTCTTCTTCGCATCAAGCCCAAAGAACCCCGTGCAATTGAGCGCACGGCTAATCAAGCCCCACGAAGAAAAGGGGACCCTCATAGCACTCTAAGAAAGTGTATCCCTAAATGCCGACTACAAAAGTTCCACCCTGGCCTGGGTTCGCAAAATACATATGCATGCGGCAAATGGAAAACCCGAACTAAATGAGGCGATTTGGACGAGATGCGAATCGAATCAAATTGAGGGGGGCGCCCATACACGCTTCCCACATGCGGTTAGTGCGCTCATCATGGATCAGTAGACAAGACCCTTTTCCTAATTAGGGTCGACACTAGCAGGCCTCAAAACCACGCCGGGCCTCCTGCCGGTGCCTTATCATCAAATTAGCATTACCTCAAATATTAACAGGTTGATTGTTTAAACATCGAGCCCCAGAACATAATAAAATATGGTAACAGAAAGTAACGGGCAACAGACTCGAGCAAAAACAACCCTAAGCATGCTAGTAAGACACGGGCAACAAGCAACGGGGTTATAGGTGTGGAGGTGAGGCTATATCAGGGTTAAAGGATAACATGTGATAGGATCGGAACAGAAGCAACGATTCATAAGGCTAGCAGAAATAGACAACGGAAAGTATCGGTATCCAATGTGGAAAGGAACACAATGGTTCATGTGAGTGAATACTTGCCTGCAAACTCAGCAGCCTGGTACTGAGCTAGATCCTCTGAAGGGGTGTCGTAAGTATCGTCTGTCTCAACGTCGTCGTCTATTCGAGAAGAAGCAAACAAACAACGCAGAGAGACAAACAATCAATAACATGGCATAGTGCACAATCATGGGATGATGCATGGCAATTTAATTGATGCATCAAGGATAAGATAGCTGACATGGTAACATAACATAATTAAATGGGCCCATATGCAATTTGGATTGCATATGGAAAGCCCATGAGTTAAGGTTGAAATATTTGTTATACAACTAATCATCATGTGTAAGTGAATTAGCATGATGCATGGATGAGGAAAACAGAAAGAAAACAACCATAGGTTCAATTTGAAATAAGGTTTACCAAGTTTGGAATTTTATTTATTAAGTTATGAAATTTTGGTTCCTTAAAGGTGTTACACAAGCATTTGTTGTTTTCACCAATTTAAATTGTTCAAAATAGATAACAACGTTCATATTTGGAAAGTACACAAAATTTTAGGTGGAATACATGTTTCATTTGTTGAAAAAGGATTTAAGATGAATTAATTATGAATTAAACAAGTTTAAACAAGATTTAAATGAATTTAATTCAAGTGTGAAATTATTTGAAATTTTATCTGTTCAAAACATTAAACCAAATTCATATTTGAAAAGTTTATACTTTTCTGGTTTGAAAACATATTTTATATGTTCAAAAATAATTTAATTTCAGCAAGTTATGAATTTAGCAAATTTAAATGATTTAAACAAGGTTTAAATTATCTAACCAATTTTAATTATTCAAACAGAACATAAAGTTTATATTTGCAAAGTACATGAAAAAATGGGATGGAAAACATATTTTATTTGTTGAGTTTGGAATTTTTATGCTCAAGTTATGAATTTTGCAAAATTAAATGAATTCAACAAGGATTCAAATATTTCACCAATTTAAAATATTCAAAACAGTAAACAAAATTTATATTTGGGTAGATAATTCCATTTGGTATGAAAAACATATTTAAAATGTTGAAATTGAAGTTGTAATGAATTATTTATGCAATTTCCAAGATTAGGGTGTAATCTGCCATTTTATATAGCAGCCACGGACTTGGAATAAATTTAACAGGGACCTAGAAGTAACTACAGGGACCTGTGTGTGATAAGGAGTGGATCTGGATCTGGGAAAAGGATGAAAAAAAAGATGGGTTAAACCCTGCAGGGAAGGGATTCGATCCCCTGCCCTCCTGCTGTGCGCGCAAGGGAGCAACCAGTGCGTTGCTGTTTCGTTCGTGACAGAATACTACTCGAGGGGGGTTGAGGTTCAGAAACTCTACTGAAACAATTTGGAAAAGGAACCAGAAAAAGGGGGGTGGCCGGGATTCGAACCCGCGAGCTCCTGGTGCGCGCGCAGCGAGCGCAACCAGTGGGCTACTGCGGCTGGTTTGCTGTATACGGGAGCCGGTTTGTTTTGAACCTACCACTCGGCGTTAACTGAAACTGCACGCGAAAAATTCAGACTTTCTTCTCTGTCGGAAACCAACGACGAACAGTGGCAGCGACTGAACCACGGCCGGAATTCGTGGCATCTACTGCACGGGATCAAGCAGGCGAATAGCGGGAATGGGTCGAGGGACTCACCCTCTTCGCACGGATGGCCTCAGCGTGGCCGGAGGTGGACGGAGGCGACGGCGGCGAGCTCGGCGAGCGGCGACCGGCCGCGGAAGAAAAACGGCGGCGCCCCTCCCCAACGGTGGCGGCGGAGGTGGGAGAAAGAGGGAAGGGGTGCGGGTTAGGGTTAGGGTTAGGGTTTTCCCCTTGGAGGGGTAGATAAGGAGGGGGTGGGGTGGAGCTGTGGGGGAAACTCTGTCGTTTTCCTCCATTGCTGACGTGAGCTTGTATGGAGGTGGGGGAAGGGGTAGCGGGCTGGCAGGGATGGTGGGCTAGGCTCAGCCCACTGCCTGCCCTCTCCCCTGTGTTCTTTTTTTTTTGATTCTGTTTTTTTTTTGCTGAAAAGAAATAGGAAGAAAAGGGTAGGGTTTTTGGGGTAGAAAAATTAGGAAAAAAATTGTATTGATTATTTATTGTAACAGCAACCTAGTGCAAACTTTTGTTTTTCAAATAATTCAAATTTGTTGCTGTTTGTAGATTTGTTTGAATTTGATTGAATTTAATATTAATTGAATAATTGAACTTAAGCAACTTAAAAGTTTTTAAATTCAAGTTTATTTGAAACAAATGATTGATTTGTTTTGTAATTTTCATAAACTTCAAAAAAATGGTTGCTGTTTGGAAACTTAATTGCATTTGAATGAAATTTGAATTAAGTGAATTATTAAAAAGAACAAGTTAAATAGTTTGAGCTTTCTATTTTGATGGAAACAAATGGTTGTTTTTATTTGAATATTTTTATTTGAAAATTGTGACAGCACAAGTATGAAACAAATATTTGAATTTGGTTTAAAAATTCAAATAGAAAACAAGGGAAAACAAATGCAAACAATTGGAAAAAAATTGCAATGATTAAGATGCCATGATGCAAAACATAAAATAACAAGAAGCAAAACATTCTAAATGGGAGTTTTCATACTTGGGATGTTACAATTAAGTTCCGATCTGGGATACTCGGCGGAATCGGCAGTTCCATAACTGTCGGAAGCCAGGAGTTCGACGATGACGTCGGACGCTTCCTCGACAATGGATCTTACATACCAGCGCAAAAACATCTGGTAAGTGCCTGCGTGTTACCGATCGGATCTGCTAATATCTTTATCGGACTAACTGCAGAGGCCATGGGGTTTTGCGGTGGAAGCAAATTTTTCCCACCCGCCCTATACCCAGTCGAAGATGACTATGATACCGGATTTTGCTCAGATCGCCGACATGAAAGTGATACACACTTTATCGGTATGGTGCAATCCGAGGTCGCCGAAAACACGGACGACGGAAATCCCGTGCAGGAGGCAGACAACAGCACGCCCACCACAGAGGTGGAAGATCCGACATCCGTCAACATGGCGATGAACTCGGAAGCTGACTCAGTACTAGCCTCCATTGAGGCGAGATTAGAGTCAGAAACCGGATCAGATGACTTTGATTCCGAAGACGAAGACGTGGACGCCTTCGAAAGAAAAGTTAAATCTTTTCAGGAGGGATTCCATGAAATACTAATGGCGAAACCGGCTGAAAACACGGACGCCGGCAGTCAGGAAAGCCCTAGAACTCCTCCGCCAGAGGAAGAGAGAGAAGATGGAGAAACTTCTCCAATATTCCCCAATGTCAAAGAATTGACAGAGGATGAACCTGCTAAAAAGCCTCCCTCTTCCAAGAAAAAACACAAGGCCGCTAAAAAAACTCCAATACAAACTCCGGAAGAAGAAATTGGCTGATCCAGCTGATGAAATCCGGGAAGTAGGAGATGCAAGCAGAATAAAACTTGCGGAGAAGAAAACAAAAGAAATCCTTGTTCCGCCAATGACAGAGCAAGAAGAACAGGAATTGTTACAAACACCAGTGGGATTACATGAACCCCCTGAAGTGCTAGAAGCCAGGAGACAAGCTCTCCAACGGCAACAACAACATCTATTCAGAACTCGTGAACACCTCCAAAAAACCCAGGATGACATCAAGCTCATGAAGGAAGAAATCGAGGAGTACGAGAAAAAGAATAGATCTGCCATTAAACCCACAAGGTTACCCGGAATCGTAAGATCGGAAGTACTGCCGCCAAAAGAAAGGTTTCATAACCCATCTTGGCAAAAGCAAGTAAACGGCAAGGATGCCAGAGGCGAACCAATATACAAAACCGCAGCAGAAAACGCGGAAGCAGCGTTCGCCATCCTCAACAATGACATGTACTCAAGCGGTGAAAAACTTCAAGGGGTGTATGCCTTCCTCGGAAAGGCATTGCAGCAACAGCACCGGGGGCAAGAGCGATCAGGGAGGCTGCATGACGACTCCGCCCTATGCAAAACAGCTACTTGCGCTGCTGAAGCGCCCGGACCGGAGGAACCAAGAGATCCAAATGAAAGGAAAACGGATTCGAGAAAAGACAAGAAAACCCCCGATAATAGGGATGAAGCGTCTCGAACCGGATCCCATCTCCCAAAAGGTGGACTTAACACCCACGACCGGGAAGAAAAATACCGGAATGACGGCAAAGCAATGCCACCTCCGAGAAACCCAGCTGAAAAAGCTGGAAGACATGATATACCTCACAGGCGTGAGAGATCTCGGACACCTCCCAAAGATAAAGAAAGGCACAGGAGTAGAACTCCGCCTCATCCAAAAGGACGTGATCTCGGAAGAAATAGAAACGATCCCGGAAAAGCGCGTTCGCGCAACAATGGAAAAGAAAGGAGTAGATCCCCTTCTGTCCATTCAGCCGGCAGGTATTCCGCACACATGGATAGGGCGGAAAAGGATGATCTATACTTTGCACCTAAGTGTTTCACTGATAGGATCCGAAGAATAACCCTGCATTCTGGCTTTGCCAAGGTCGGTCCAACGTACCAGAAATACACCGGCAGTACAAACCCGGATACCTGGCTCTCAGACTACTATACAGCCGTCCAGATTAACAATGGGACAGACCTGGAAGCTGTAAAGTTTCTTCCCCTAATGTTACTGGATGGAGCCAGAGATTGGATCAATGGATTGCCATCAAGAACTGTCGACAGCTGGGATGATATGGCTCGAGTATTCACTCAGCATTTCCGGGGAACTTACAAACGCCCGAACAGCATCAACCAGCTGAACCGTTGCACCTAGTTTGAAGATGAACCATACGTGGATTTCATCTCCAGATGGACTGCAATGAAGAATAGTTTCTCTGGAGTAACTGATGTACAAGCAATGCATGCTTTCGTCAATGGCCTAAAACCCGGACTAGTACCGTTCATGGTTGGTTCCAAACAGCACAAAGATCTCGGATCTATGCTTACAACCGCCAATGAGCACGCTGCAGCCGAAGATGACATCAGAGCAAGAGGAGGCAATATCGGTACACTGATACTGGCCAAGAAAAATCCTCGCCCTGAGAAAAAAGGAACTTCAGATGCAACACCAAAACCCAAAGAGGTTAACATAGCCTTTGGAAGTGAAAAGGGAACAGATGGAAAGGACGCAGTTCAGAACCAATCAACTACACTAAAGAAGAGTGGGAGAAGATTAAGTCGGAACGCTGCGTCCACCATTCGCAATTCGGGAAACCCACCCATACGAACGCACAATGCCGGCTGAATAAGCACATGAAAGGCAGTGCAGGATCCAGAAACAAGGGGAAGAGTTCCAAAAGGAAATTCTCTAAACAAAAGCCAGAAGCTGAGAAAGAAGACAGTGAATCGGACACTGACGAAAAAATCCAGGAACAACAGCAGAAAGGCGAACCCAAGTTTCCGAGAGTTGATGGAGAGTGCGCCCTAACTTTCCTGGCAACTCCATCAGCAAAGGTGGCAAAAGGAACACTTCGAGAAATAAACGCGGCTGTTCCGGCAACCCCAAAATTCTTGAAGTATTCGAACACACCAATCACATGGGATCAGTCTGATCATCCCGGAAACATCCCTGAACCCGGCACACAAGCTCTTGTTGTAAGCCCTATTGTCCAGAACACTAGGCTAAAAAGAGTGCTGATGGACGGAGGATCCAGCATCAACATAATATACCTGGAAATGTTGGGACATCTGAAAATCTCCAAGACCCAGCTCAATTACAGCAACATACGCTTCCATGGCATTGTTCCTGGCAGGCAAGCACGATCCCTAGGAGAAATTTCCCTAGATGTCACTTTCGGAGAAAAAGATCACTTCCGTCAGGAAAAAGTATCCTTCGAGGTGGTGTCGTTCGAAAGCGTGTATCACGCGATACTCGGACGTCCAGCTTTCGCCAAATTTATGGCAAGATCATGTTATATCTATAACAAGCTGAAGATGCCAGGGCCAAAAGGAGGAGTAATCACCATATCGGGAGACTTCAAGCTGGCAAACAAGCTGGAAAAAGAAAACGCCCTTTGTGCCGAGAAGATCATAGCAAAGGAAGAGCTGAAAGAGCTGGCCAAGGAGGTATCGCCGACAGAAATGCCGGCAGGAAAAGAAACCCGGAAGCCAGCAGATAGCTTCAAGGCATCCGAGAATACAAGACAGGTAATCCTAGATCCCAAAGATCCGACAAAATTTGTCGTAGTAGGAACTGGGATGACCGACAAATAGGAAGGCGAGCTCATCAAGTTCCTCCGTGAGAACTGGGATATTTTCGCCTGGTGTCTGGCTGACATGACAGGCGTACCCAGGGAACTTGCTGAGTATCAACTCAAGGTGAATCCAGGCTCCAAACCCGTCAAACAAGGTCTCCGTCGGTTCGATGGAAGAAGACGGAAGGCTATTGGTAAGGAAATTATCCGGCTTTTACTAGCAGAGTTCATCCAGGAAGTAATACACACTGAATGGTCTGCAAATCCGGTATTAGTACCGAAGAAAGACACTACTGCTCTTAGAATGTGTATAGATTACACCGGTTTGAACAAACTGTGTCCTAAAGATAAGTTCGCGTTACCGCGAATCGATCAAATAATAGATGCCACCGCAGGCTCTGAGCTTTTATGCTTTTTGGATGCATATTCCGGGTATCACCAAATACGCATGAAAAAGGAAGATCAAATTAAGACTTCTTTTATAACCCCGTACGGGACGTATTATTACATAACCATGCCATTTGGCCTGAAGAACGCAGGTGCAACTTACCAGCGTTGCATGCAACGTTGTTTGCATAGTCAGATTGGCAAAAATGTTCACGTGTACGTAGAAGATATTGCTGTCGTAACCAAGGAAAAAGACACGCTCCTTGAAGATCTGCGAGAAACCTTCGAAAACTTGCTCACTTATAAGATGAAGTTAAATCCATCAAAGTGTGTATTCGGGGTTCCCTCAGGAAAACTTCTGGGTTTCATCGTTTCTCACAGAGGAATAGAAGTCAACCCGGAAAAGATCAAAGCAATCTTGAACGTCTCCAAACCCACGTGTGTGAAAGATGTCCAAAGATTGGCGGGTTCCGCCGCTGCCTTCAGCAGATTTATTAGTCGGCTGGGGGATAAAGCCTTACCACTCTACAAGTTGCTGAAAAAATCCGACAAATTCGAGTGGACAGAAGAGGCCGATGCAGCATTAACCCAGTTAAAGAAAACTTTGATGAAAGCTCCGATTTTGGCATCCCCAAAAGACGAAGAACGTATGTTATTGTACCTCACGGCTACAAACAGAGTTATTAGTGCAGTAATTGTTGTGGGACGGAAGAAACACGAACAAAGCATACCAGATCAGCATCCGGTATATTACATAAGTGAAGTTTTCTCCGAGTCCAAGCAAAGGTACCCACACTATCAAAAACTGGCATATGGCGTATTTTTGGCATCTAGGAAATTGCGCCATTACTTCCAAGGACATTCCATAACAGTGGTATGCAAAGCACCACTAGGGGATATAATAAACAATGCGGAGGCAACTGGCCGAGTAGCCAAATGGGGTATCGAGTTAGCAGCCTTCGACATTAAGTATCAGCCAAGGACGGCAATAAAATCCCAGGTTCTAGCAGATTTTATCGCCGACTGGACGGAAGCAATGGAGAAAACACCAATGCCGGAGTCCGAGTACTGGATCATGCATTTTGACGGATCCAAGATGAAGGAGGGCGCTGAAGCTGGTGTAGTCTTAAAATCCCCTAAAGGAGACACAATGGAGTACGTACTACAAATACACTTCAACGCCAGTGATTACATGGAAGAGTACGAAACTTTGCTTCATGCCTTGCATATTGCAAAAGAAATAGGTGTCAAGCGCATCTTGTGCTACGGCGACTCGGATTCGGTACATCACCAGCTTAACCAAACCTGGGATGCAAAAAGCCCTATCATGGCAGAATACCAGAGAACGGTGGACGAGTTCGCCATTTGTTTTTTCGGATTCGAAGTACTCCATGTCAAAAGGGAGGAAAATTGGAACGCGGATGCATTAGCCCGCATGGGGTCAGAAAGGGTAAAAATCCTACCACCAGGTGTATTCGTCCAGCATTTGTACGAGCCATCCATAAAAGGTGGAGATATCGATTACCCCTGGCTTCCGAGTCAATTGAAGTTATGCTCCTCAACCCGGATTGGACAATTCCATATTTAAACTTCTTAGTCAACCAGAAGTACCCGGAAGGAGCAGACGAAGTCTTGCAGAGACAAATTCAGCGTCGATGCAAAGGATACACGGTAATTGATAACTGCCTGTATAAACGTAGTACTTCCGGAATTTTTCTGCGATGTATTTCGCCAGAAGAAGGACGAGAAATTCTGCAAGAAATCCATGCCGGAGATTGCGGACATCATGCTCAATCAAAAAGCATAGTTAAAAAAGCATTCTGTGCCGGGTTTTTCTGGCTAACAGCCAAGACAGATGCTGAGCACATAGTGAATACATGTGCAGGGTGTCAATATTACGCCAAGCAGACTAATTGCCGGCCCAAGCACTCAAAACTATCCCCATTACATGGCCATTTGCTGTCTGGAGGCTAGATATGATGGGACCATTCAAAACTGCGCGAGGCGGACTTACACATCTACTTGTAGCTGTGGATAAATATACCAAATGGGTGGAGGCTAAACCCATCAAAAAGTTTGACGGTGTAACTGCCAGAAATTTCATTATTGACATAGTAATGAGATACGACGTTCCACACAGCATAATAACCGACAACGGGACAAATTTCTCCATTGGAGAGTTGGCAAAATATTGCCGACAAACGGGAATTCGCCTAAATCTCGTATCTGTGGCACACCCGCAATCCAATGGACAGGTTGAGAGAATGAATAGCTCAATCCTGCAAGGAATACGCCCAAGACTCGAATCTCCTCTTCATAGAGCAGCTGGAGCATGGGTAGAAGAGCTACCTTCCGTGCTTTGGAGTATTCGAACGACGCCAAACAGGTCAACTGGGCAAACCCCGTTTTTCCTAGTTTATCGTGCGGAAGCTATCCTTCCAACGGACATGATCCATGATAGCCCAAGAGTGCGGGATTTCGACGACTCGGATGCCGAAGAAGCACGACAGGATGCCGTCGATCTCTTAGAAGAGGAACGAGAGCTTGTGCTTCAAAGATCCGCCATTTACCGGCACGGTTTACGACGTTACCATACTCGAAAAATCAGGCATCGTTTTTTTAAAGAAGGTGACTTAGTGCTGACATTGGTACAGCAAAGAAAGCACAAGTTGGCCCCAGTATGGGAAGGACCATTTGTAATCAGCAAAGCTATGAAAAATGGGTCATATTATCTTGTAGATATTCGGGACACGGAAGACGATCCCGAGAAGCCGAATCGCAAAAGAAAGAGAAAGATAGATGATGAACTAGGAGAGACAAAGAGGCCCTGGATCATCCAGCAGTTACGTCCCTTCTATACTTAGTTCAATTTCTATGTAAACATCTTTGAGATCATGAAATAAAGTTGTCGGAATTTTTATATCCATGTTTTTACAAGTTTATTATAGTACAAAACATGATTCCGCCTTATCTATTTCCCAATGATCTTACAAAATACTCAATGTTAACCCGAATTGTGCCTGCGTGCTCGGTGTTTAAAAACTGAATGATTTTCAGCCTACTAACGGCTAAAGGAAACTCGGATTGTGTCTGCGTGCCCAAGTTTCATTCAAAAAAATCCCTTACTTTTCTCTAAGTATTATCTGATTGCTTATATGTTGGGTCACTGGAGCTAGTTAGTAAAAATGCCCTTAGTATGATCCATGTTTCCGAGTTTGAACTGATTGATTTTACCCAGTAATTTGGCATGATGATTCATAGTACTATTGAGCCATTTCAAACACTAAGGACAGTTAAAACACATAAGCCAGAGAACTTAGAAGACAAAGGAATATTAAAACCCGAAAACGTTGCAAAGAATTTCATAATTAAAACTGCAAAAGGCGGAGTTCTTGTTTATACAAAAGGAATAGAAGCATTACAGTATAAATTACATTGTAAAAAGTGCAGTAATGCTCCTATTGTCTACTTCCACCATCCAGGTTAAGGACAACCCTTCAAGCATCCGAGTCTTCTTCGCTGCTGTCATTCTCGGGGGCTTCGGGGATCTCCTCTTCCGGATAGGTGATGGAGATATTCACCATGGAGGCGATCTTGGTGGCATGACCTTTGATTTCATCAAAGATGGTGGTCCGCTGGGTTTCCGTGTATCCTTGAGTGATACCGGACGCCACGCGCCAAGACTTGGCACCAGGGTAATGCATACGCATAAGGCCGAGCGCCATGCGTGCACCACCCCGTCGCGGAGCGTAAGGTGGACTCCCTGGACTCCGCCACCTCTATGATAGCACCCGGAAGTTTCTCAACTTCCGAGAATTCCCCAGTCCTTGTGGGAAGGAATTTGTTGACAAGCTGCATGCCAGCAGCTCTGATCGCAGTCCACACCTTCCCAAAGGCTCGGATCTTATCAATCCGAGTAAGGTCTGGGTTATCTCCTGCTTTTTCAGAAAAACAGCCAAAAGGTTAAGTGAAAAAGCAGAGAAAGAAAACAAGGCATAGAAAAGACGGTAAATGAAGTAAAACTTACCAATAATCTTGTCGATTTCGGATCCTTCCTCCAGGCGCAGGTTTAAGGCATTCTCCAAGTCCTGAATAGTGGACTTGTCCTTTTCCGCCTGGTCGGAAGCCTTGGATTCAGCAATTCCAAGGGCCAGATTGCTGGCTTCCAGATCTTTTTTGGCTTTCATAAGTTGCTTATGAAGGTCCAGGTTCTCCTCATGGAGACTGGCAGCGTTACCGGCATCTTCAGCTATTTCCTTGGCCTTAGCCAAAGCAGCTGGAAAGCAAGGAAAAAATTCCGAGTTTAGACAAAATTCGGGAAAAGTACTTAGACAAAAAGCTGAATCAGAAAAACTTCAGAGGAAAAAGTATACCTGTTGTTTCCGACAGCTATAGCTGAGACGATGCCAGCTCCGCCTCTTTCACATCAAGAATAGAAAGAAGATTTCTAACCTCTTTGTTCTTGACGGAAAGTTTATTGAAAACTTGCATGTTAATGGATTCAGCGGTTTGCTGGGACACGATAAGGAAAAAAGTCACTAAAAAGCATCAAGGCGAAAAGTATACATTTTGCTTAATGCTTGGGGGCTAGAGTTAATACCTGGCTCATCCGCTGCAATCCTGCCAAGTTTTCATTGAACTCTTTTGCGTATTCCGCAAAAAGAATTCCAGCCGCTCTTAGGCCATCGTTGATGTTCTTGAAGTCCTTGTCAAAGGTGGGGATTTCTTCCTCGGTTGTCCGAGAAGAGTTTCCCACCTCAGGAGCCGCCCTTTCCCTCGTGTCCGTGTTCGGCACAATGGGCTGGCTGGGCTCCAAAGACTCGGTGGTGGGAGCTGCATCATGCTCTTCTTCCATCGTGGACGGCGTGTCCGGTGCGATGGCGGGAGAAGGTTGAGAGCCTCTGCTGGATACAACCTTGTGCCTCTTCAGCTTTTTGGGCTTTAGGGTAGAGGGAGGCAGGCTAAACGCAAAACGAAAAGCGGGAAAAAGTTAAAACTCCGAAGGCAAAAGAAAATTTCGGCAAAGGAAAATAACCCGGATGTTCTAACCTGGAGGTGGCGACGGGAACCCCGTCAAGATCAATGATTTCCTCAGATGAGGAGATCTTCTTGCGCTTTCGCCCACCTGCAAAAGTGGCGCGCAACGCCTCCAGTTCGGCTTCAGAGGCAAGCTCCGACTCAGGAAGGTCGGCAATCTGTAAAAAAGAAAAAGCAGAGTTAGAAGCAAAAATCCGAGAAAACATGGAAAATTTAATCCCAAATGACGGAAAAAATACCTTGGGAGCCAGATTGTCTGCCGTATACATTGGCCGACTCGCTTCATATTGGTCGCAGGATGCGACCAACTGGTTCACGCGCCTCCGCAAATCTCTCGCGGACCAGTCTTTGCTGGTTGTCCGCATCTTGTCGCTGGTGCCCGTGTACTCGCAAAGGAGACGGCCACCATGGTTGGCTAACGGTTGGATCCGCCTATCTAACCAGCAAAGGACTGTGTCCATGCCGGTTAGAGGCGGATCAGAGGAAGTGAGTTTTGCGATGCGCCGCTTGATCCTTAGAAGATCAGGCGGCAGAATTTGGACGGCTTCTGTTCCCCAATTTTCTTGGGGAACAGCAGCAGTGTTCGTGAA
Source organism: Alopecurus myosuroides (assembly GCA_028641055.1). Classification (NCBI taxonomy): domain Eukaryota; kingdom Viridiplantae; phylum Streptophyta; class Magnoliopsida; order Poales; family Poaceae; genus Alopecurus; species Alopecurus myosuroides. Next base: position 195,955,955 of record CM054062.1, read on the forward strand.
AGGTGGAACCCCGATGGCCTTTTTTGGGAAAGGGACATCGGGATGATAAAATAAGGAACCCGTCCAAAATTTGACGGATTTCGAGGTTTTTATCTTGGGGAACCAATCCTCCCTAAATCTCCGAAGAGTGAAGGAGATGGTTCCGCAAGTCGGGAGTGCGCCCTCCGAAGAGTTCCGCTTAACCCCGAAACAATATAGCCAGAAATCTAATCTAGGTTCTATGCCTAGATAACCCTCGAAAAGGGCCTGAAAGCCGGCCATATACAGAATAGAGTTTGTTGGCAGGTTATGAGGTTGGATATTGTAGTGGGAGAGAACTTGGAGGAAGAAGGCAGAAGGTGGCAGTCCCATACCTCTCAGAAGGTGGGAGGAGAGAAGAACCCGTTCTCTGTCGTTCGGCATGGGTTCGTTCTCGTCCTCAGGAAGCCGCCATTTCCCTTTCAGCACTAACCCCTCCTTCTCCATGGTTGGAAGGAGGGATGATGGGATGCTGCAGACAATCCAATTGCCGGCAGTCTCCATCTCCTCATCGGCTCCGGCAGCGGCGGACGCGGCGGCCTCCGCGGCTGCAAGCTCGTCGCCAACGAGCGTGATTTTCTCCCCCGCCGTCTCGGGAGCGAACGGCGGAGTAAGCGTGGAGCTCGAACCCGCAAGATCCGCGGCGACGGAAGTGTTTCCCTCGTCCGCCGCGGTGCCCGCGGTCTTCACCGGCTCGTCGTCGGCGTGCGTTGGGGAGTCCAACATAGGGTCCATCGTGTTGATGATATCCTCGATGTCTTGCGTGACGGTGCGGGCGGGCGAGGACGACGGAGAGGCCATTGGGTGGCGGCGCTGGTTCGCCTCCGGTGAGGGTTTTGGCGCGGTACGCGTTCGGAAACTTCTCTCTGCTGGAAGCTTGGGCGTTGTAATGGTGTTCAGAGTGGGAGCGGAAGGTTTTCGAGAGGACAAAGAAGGCTATTTATAGCCGGAAATCCGTCACGATACGTGCTAACGGCTCTTTTGACCGTTGGATGATCAACGCGTGTCACTCGCCGGAAAATCCGGGAAATGAATCGACAGGGTGATTATGGCTATCTCCTCGTTTCCCGCGAGAATCTGTCAGAGATGTGTTTCTGGGATTCCCGCTTGAAACCCAAACGTCCCTTACGTCAGCATGATTAAAGCGCTGACGTAGGAAGTTCCTTCTCCGCGAAGGATCGTGTGAGAAAAGCCGGATTTCCAAAATTCCGAGTTTTACGTTACCATCTCTTTTTAAAGAAGAATAAGAAGAATCAAGACTGATGGCCAATGTTTCTCGGACAATATGCATTTGATAGAAGACGGCAAATCAGAGTTTTAATCCTTCTTGGGGGCTACTGTCGGATATATACTGAATAAGGGTATATCAGATGGTAGTCAAAAGTGCCGAATTACCAGGGTGGCCCAAGTGTAGTGGGCTATGGTCCATTGGGCGGCCCAGTAATCTGACGCGCAGAAGCCGGATTCTAGAAGAACCCGGATCACGGCCCACGTGATCTGGCTTGGAGTAGAAGGCGGATTCCTTACTTTCCAAGTTAATAGTTACCGTAGTCTTCTAGGTTTCTTACTCTGTAAGCCCTAGCTCGGCTATTATATAAAGCCGGACGGGAGATACGATAGATAGGGACGAAGCTACAGGCTAACTCGCCGGGAAGTTGATCCTCAGCGAATAGCTAAACAGAACCTCACATTGTAATTGTATACACAGGCTTTAGCTCTGATTAGTGAGATTGCAGGAGTAGGAACGCCGTATTACTACGACGTACCGAACCTGGGTAAATCCTGTGTCTTTGTCTTCAACGCGATCCCGTTCCCCCACGTCTCTACCCGTAGTCTCATGGCACCCCCGTCTATGAAAACTACCACGATGTCTCGACACGTGCCATAAAAAATACTTTAGACTTGTCATTTATAAGTCATATAAAAATATAAAAGAATGGTAATTTGGAGACCGCAGCTCATACACTTTGGCCTTCCCACCTCATGGTTTGGGTTACCGAGTGGAACACTTGCATACAATTAAATTTTCCAATGGAATTACTGGAATCTATGCTTAGGGATTAGGCCATGGGTTTCCCCGTAGATGGAGATGTGAAAGTTGATGTACTAAAGAATTACTGGAGGGCCCACACCATAGGGCGGCGCGGCCCCCCTGGCCGCGCCACCAGGTGGTGTGGCCCCCCGGCCACCCATCGACGTTGCCCTCTCGCCTATTTAAACTCCTCCATGAGTTAACCCTAAAGAACCGAGCCTTTTTTCACCACAAGTTCCGTAGCCGCCGTCAACATCAACCCTAGTTCGGGAGGGTTCTGAAGCTCTCCCCGACACCTTTCCGGGAGGGGGAATCATCACCGGAGAGCTCTTCATCACCATGCCTGCCTCCAGAGTGATGTGTGAGTAGTTCATCCTTAGACTACGGGTCCATAGCATTAGCTAGATGGTTGTTCTCTACTCTTTATGCCTCGGGTTTAGATCTTGTGAGTTTCTTAAGATGATCAAGATCGTCTTATTGTAATGCTACATGTTGTGTTTGTTGGGATCCGATGAATATTGAATGTTATGTCCGATGATTATCAATCTATCATGTTTATGTTATTTATGATCTTGCATGCTCTCTGTTACTAGTAGATGTTTTGGCCAAGTTGATGCTTGTAACTCTAAAAGGGAGTATTTATGCTCGATAGTGGGTTCATGCCTCCCTTTCACACACGCTCGAGTGACAGAAATGTAACGGGTGGGGGATGTGTTGTTGCCATTAGGGAGAAAACAACGATGTTTACATTGTTTACATTACACACTTTGTTTGATGCAATTATCTATTGCTTGCAGCTTAATACCCGAGTTTTGATTGGATGACGCTCCGAGGGTGGATTCTTGGTCATAGATGCAGTTGGATAACGGTATATGAATTATGTTGTAATGTGTGCATGAATCACATAGTAATCATCATGTCATGCATATGCACTATGGTGCAGCCTTTATATCTCTCAGTTGCCCAGCTGTAATTTGTTTACCCAGCATGTTGTCTATCTATTTTGGAGAGACACCACTAGTGAACTGTGGACCCCGGTTCATTTATTTACACTGATAATACAACCACTGCAACCACTGTTTTCCTACTGCAATTACCGTTTTACTCTTATTCACTGTCATCATTGTTCTCTTTTTGTTTACTTCAAACAAGAACTATTTTCCACACTATACATCTAATTCTTTGTGTTAGCAAAACCGGTGAGATTGACAACCTCACTGTTTTGGTGGGGCAAAGTATTTTGATTGTTGTGTAGATTCCACGCTGTTGCTGAGCCTAGTAGTGCGCCCTACCAACATCAGCTGTCTTCAACCTTAAGAAGTGATTTTCTTTCTCCTACTGGTCGATTCAACCTTGGTTTCTTTCTGAGGGAAAACCTGCTGTTGTGCTCTTCATACCTTCCTCTTGGGGTTTCTCAATGAGTGCAACCCTTGCACCATCACTCCACCTTGACAGATATTACCTTCACCATCTTGAAACCTTCATTCCCTAACCTCCATGTATCTCAACTTGAACCATTAATCATGAGCTGCGTTGTCCTTGTTCATGACATGGAGAACATGCTCTTAGGATGGATGGATTATGATTGTAAGCTCAATAATCTTTCTCCTAGCTTGACTATAACTTATTCGCACCATAGTCTACACCTTGATAAACGAATTAAGATTCCTATTAGATTCTTGACCAATTAATGTTGATACCTCGTATGAGAAGAATTATGTGAATATTACGCATGCATGACACGAAATCTCGATACCAATTGCAGTTCTTACTTGACCACGTTTATTATTTTTCTGTTCCTAGTTAGAAAACTGCAAACAAAGACATGTAATATATTACTAAAATGATTTGGTGCCTCGTCAGACTCAACCATTTCAAAATATTTCCTTTTGTTACTAAATAATTCATTATTTCTTCTCATATAAGGTGGCAACAATGATTGGTTGATAACGTAAAATAAATCCTTACTTTGTTAATAGAGTGGTGCAGATCACAATGTGAACGCATTATAGTCGAACTAGGATAAGGATTGTTGAGCTTAAAGTCACAATCCTTTCATCCTAGGAGCAAGTTCTCCATGCCATGAACAATAGTTTTATCTGCTAAAACGTTAGCAACGGTGAAGTGATCATATAGTTATCAGAAAAGAAAGGTTAAGTTTGCATTTTAATTATTTCAGAATCTCATTCAACATATAAACCTAGAGATTTCATATCTCGAATATACTGGATAGAAGCTCGGTAAAATCTTATACTTACACGTTGCATGTTTCTTTCCCATACAACGCAATAAATTGTCTGGCATTCTACATGATTGAAGAAATTGGACAAATTACTTCTTCTTATCTGTATGCTATGTGACAAAACACACTCCTAGAAATTGGCACATTTATAAAACAATATATACTATGAAAAACAATCAGGGGAGGGGGCATATGCCCCCTTAACAACAAAAATATGTGCTCTTTATTATTGTGTTTTTATGTTAATGCCAAGAAATATACCATATGGACAAAATTAGGTCTGTAGTATCACTTTTTCTTAGACGCTCTAGATGATTGTGACTAACCTTTCTTTGTTTATATGTGTCATGGACAAGGGCCGACATGGTGAGTACATAAAGTAGTGCTAGAAGTCAAGGCACAAGTTGGTAGTAATATCTGAATGTGACTTTACTGATTTTATAAGCTCGAACGAAGTTAAGAAGTTTTAACTCGAGACAACCAAACTAACTAACATCGTCAAATTAAGAGGGTACTAATTTGCGGGATCAGAACTAAAAAATAATTTGGTGTGGGAAGTTAAATTCCCTAAGTTTTTAACTCCCTCGGTTTTTTATTCCCAAATATGCCAAAGCATGATTTGAACTTGTAATATTCACCACTATATTTGTCCTTTTGTTCAAAGACTGTGAATCATTTTTTTGTGTGATGGTACATATCTGTTTGTGTCAATACACTTAATGTTTTGAAACTTTTTATTTAGAGCTTTTCAATTGTATTGCCTTGAGAGCACAGTAGACTAACTTTCAATTGAAGCATTATGCCAAACCAAAAAGTTAAATATGGCACGGATAAAACACTTTAGACTCAAGTATAACACATTAATGTCAGGGCTAACTACATAGAAGGCACATAAGGAACTCTAGCAAATTCCATAAAAACCCATATTGTAAAACGGTTTACGGTATACAGTAAACATCTTTTACGCCATGTTTTGGATTCCGCCAGAATAGATACCCTAAAACTCGTATGCAAAACCGAATTTTATTGATTTCTACTATTCTATAGGAAGCTCACACACTCACTCACTTCAATTTTCACTACTCAACACTAGACAATAATATTCAATTATGAACACACAAGTTCATTCTCAACCATATGTTTTGATCCAAAATCATGGCTTGACTAAAACCAATCAAACATTACCAAAACATCGAGTAAGTTCATGAATCAAAAGCCCCATGATATTCAATGTATATCAAACACCACCATTGCCATCACCGGCATTTGCAACATTATTGTTTCCATCGCCGTCGTAACCATCACCACCTTTGCCACCGAATCTATCCAAAGCTCCACCTCCCTTCATCCCGCCCCAATCCATTCAATATCACAATATCTTCCCCTTCTAATCTCCCAATACCCCTCGCCTTCTCATCAATTTAGCTCGGATCCATCATCATGATTCGGTCCTCCTCGGAGATAATCTCTTTCCCTGTCTAGTTCTCCGAGACAAGAATCCTAAGATCCTCAAAGTATGTATTACGCTTCTCCTCGGCCAACTCCTTTTCTTCATTTTATTTAATTTATTGCCATTTTATCTTGTTTCTTCTTCTTGGCCAACGACATCTTCATTTGCGAACCTTGAGCCGCAATTTCCTTCCTTGGTCATCAACTCCTTGATCTTGTCTCTCGTGTTTTTTGGCCTTGTTCTTCTTCTTCACATTCTCCTTCCACGTCTACCTTGCATCCGATCTCCCCCCGTGTGACCCTGCTGTTGGGATCCACCTTCCTTCCTCACACCATCGTCACCATTATCCAAGTCGATGGAGGGGCTACTTGATATCAGTTTCATCGGTGGAGGAGATTCTTGATCACTCAACTTCCATTTCCCACCATGTTCAAGAAATTACCAGCAATGTTGGGGTACAAATGCTTTGCCTTTGAGCATGGAGATTTTTTTATACCTTTCTTGTGCATTCTGATCCTACATTTAAAAAAATTGCAAGAAGACAAGTTTGAGCACATTCATGCTAGATACATGCACTAGAAATGAGACAAAATACATAAACAACAAACTCACATAGTTATAGCCCAACCACTTGAGGAGCATTTTTCACTCTCTCTCTAAACAACCACTCCATCGGCTACATGTCATATCGTCCTTGTAGAGATCTTATTGAGTGAAATGATGGTTCCAACATAAACTGGTGAAACTTGTCCTCAGTATGTTGGCAATAGTTATTTCAGGCTTGATCATTGTTGGTTACCGCACCAAAGTGTCACACTCTCCAATTGCTTCACCAAAGCCACATCCTCATCATTAGTGTAATTCACTTGCCACTTGCCTTGTTGATTATTTTTGTTTTGAGAAACATAAGACACATCCCAACATCCATTGATAATTATTGTTGTTTTCTTTCAGAAAATGTCATTGTTCGTTCGTTCAAATGTCTCAAGTGTTAGGGCATCTCCAGTCGCCCCCCAGAGCCCCCCCAGGCGGCCTTTTTAGCGCCGGAAGCGGCGAATAGCGCCGTTTCCTCACCACTCGCCCCCCCAGAAGCCAAATAGCGTCGTTTCGGCGCTATTTCGCGCCGCGGCACCCAGGCCAAACCCAGCCCGCTCGGTTCGGCCTGGGGGGGCGAAACTGCGCGGCCGCGCGCGCGGGCCAGCTCTGTCAGTGACCCGACGGGAAAGCGCGCGAACAGGATCCACCGCCCGTGACCTTCTTCTCAGCGCCCGCGCCGTCAAAGGCTGCCGGAGTAATGGCGTGGCGGCCGGCCAGTGCATGCGCCCCAGTCAAAGGCTGCCGGATTAATGGCGGGGACGGCAGCGATGACACGCGCGGCGCAGCGACTGGGCCGCCAGGCTATAAAATGGGTGCTCGCCCCTCGCCGTCTGCCCATTCTTGCCTCCTCCTTCCCGCCGTTCCCCCATTCTAGCCTCCTCCTTCTCGCCCCCTCGCCACGCCTAGCAACGATGGACCGCCTCTGGGATGCGTGGCCCGAGAGCGACGACGAGGGACAACAGGAAGTGGCGCCGGAGCAGCAGCCGGCGCAGGGACTAGCGGCGCCCGAGCAGCCGCCTGTCCAGGCAGAGCTCGCGCCCGAGCAGGAGGCGGCGCAGGCTGCCCGGCGCTGGAGGAGGGAGCGGAGGCTGCAGCCAATATGGCCGGAGCAGCACGCCGCCCTGTACTCCATCGAGACCGCGCAGAATGAGGGGGCGTACCGCCAGGTCCTCGGCGGCCTCGAGCAGGCGGCGGCGGCGGCGGAGGCTGCCGCCGTTCGGGCGTCTCTGGAGACGCACCAGAGGGAAGAGGCCGAGCGTGAGGTGCGCCGACAGCTGGCCGAGAACGCTGCATCGGCCGAGCAGCAGACGATCATCGCGCAGTACGAGGCCGACCTGCGGCAGGTGGCGCTGCGGAGCGAGCGGCGCACCCGCCAGCCCTCCGAGCAGGCGCAGCTGCACCGGCTGCGGGTGCAAGGCCGGGCGGAGCGGCACCGGCTCGCCGCGGCGAAGGATGACGGCGAAGCTGGTCCCTCCAACCGGCTCGTCGCGGCGAAGGAAGACGACGACGCCTAGGATAGTCGTCGATGTTTTAGTTTTACTTCTCGCTGTTTTAGTTTAAATTCGCGTCGAATTGTACGAAGTTTGCCTAATTCAATAAAAATCGCCTATTTTCAAATTGCGATTGTTTGGGCCGAATCATGGGCTCGGGGAACGACTGGGAAGCCTGCCCCCAGGTTCCAGAATAGCGTCGTTTAGCGCCGCGGCGGCCCCAAAACGGCGGCGTTTTGAGCTCTGGGGGGGCGCAACGACTGAAGATGCCCTTACATCACGGTTAAAGTTGGCATATACCAATATGCTCACATACGAATTTGTAGGCGCCTGGGGCGGCCACGGTCGAGATTTTCTTATGAACGGTGACTTCATGTGGGCCACCTCCTCCTCCTTAACTCCAGTCTAATCTTTTTATGGGAGCACACTTGGCATGAGCTAAAAGGACACACTTGAAACACACGAGAACTCAATGAGGGAGATGTCGTGGGCCACGTGTGAACAATCCAATCAAGCGTTGACCATGATCAAACTAGACACAAAAGACGGTGAAATACGCTTTGGCTCCCAAGGTGCATATGCATCCGGTATTTAAAAAACATCTATACCTATACCTAATAATAAAGGCGTTAAGGCTTCCCTGGTTTGGTTTGGTTTGGTAGGTCATTGAAACTATCCCTAAAGTTAGATACAAATTACCCACCCTGCCACGGGATCTATCTGGGGTCGTTTATACGTCTGTCTTAAGTCGCATCGGTGTGGCGATCGATCGATGGCTGTGTTAGTTTCTTATACCTCTTGTGGTCTTAGTATGTCTCCGATCAATGTGTTGATTGTTGGGCATTGGCTGGCCCAATCATGAGACCAGCCAAGATACGTCGCATAGTCCAGCTAGAAGACAAAGAAAAGAAAGAGTCCATCCAGAAATAAAAAAGGGCAAAGGTAGAGTCCGTATGTTAGGGAGGTCTAGGATACCGTATAAATAAACACCCAGAGAAGCCCACACCCTCATGATCGACGTACAAGCGCTGAGCCGAACTCTGTGGTGTTCGATCGCCGTCACCTCAACTTCCTACCGGCCGGACGCACACCTCCTCATCCTAGCGGCTGCTGTGTGGTTCGTCCTCGGCGAGGAGAGCGTCCTTGTCGCGGCGGAGGGCGTCGTGGTCGACGCAGAGCACGTACGAGTGGCGCATCGCGTTGTAGTCCCGCTCCAGCTGCTTGGTCTTCCAGCGCGCGCGGCGGTTCTAGAACCAGACGGCGACGATTGCAGGCCGAGGTCGCGCGCCAGCCTCGCCTTGCGCTCCGACTCTAGCTTGTTCTCCAACTCGAAGCTCCGCTCCAGGGCGCGCACCTGCTCCGCGCTCAGCCGCAACTTCTTCTCCCCTCTGCCACCTCTGTACGACATCATCTCCTCCTCCGCCTCCATCCCGACCACGCCGTAGTCCATGTCTAGCTCTTTGCCACTCGGCTCAGAAACCGAAAATCGAGCAAACGAACCAGACGTGGCGGGCACGGACTCACTAGAGTTGGGTAGCATCTTGGACTAACTAGACTAGCTGGATCGCTGGGTGTGTACCATGATCGTGGCATCAACGCCTCCTGTTCTGGAACGCCGCGCGTTCATGCACGTCCTGCCGCTCCAAGCCGGCATGCCCGTCTGCTTCTACAAGCTGCAGGAGCGGCAGTGACTATGGACCGTATCTGAGCACCCTAATGATGATCTCCAACATGAACTGGGTAGCAACGTTTGTGGTATTTGGAGTTTTAAAGAGAGACTGCATCATAGTCATGAGACTCGCCAGCCATCAAAGATTGAGAAGACAAATTTTTTACTTTTTTTTGCGGGGAGAGAAGACAAACTGAATGAGTGGGTTTCGGGTTCTGGTTGCCTTGCGATTACAAGGTTCAGATATTTGTTTTTGGATGGAGAGGTGCATATCTGCCGAGAGTGGGATCCACTGCCAGATGTAAGGAACAAAAGTAGAAGTCAGGGTCTCTACGGATGGACTAAGCAAAGGCAAGAAAGTCAAATTACCGCAGACGTCGAGGACATTGTTCGCGACTTTGGACCAAAATTTGGATCTTGCCACGTTTTTTAGCAAAATTTATACTATTTTATATATGTATATATGTATCTTTATCTTTTTACATAATAATAATAAAAACAAGAAGCCTTTCTTGGTGATAAGCCATCGAAATTGCCCCAAAAGGTACAAACAATTACCCACCTTGCCGTGATAAGTTTAAAAAAAGTTTTGTGGGGTTCTTTTCGTTGAATAGGTTTGCTTTTGCACATCGCAACATTTTTCCCGCACGAACCGCATCAGCCAACTGCAGCCCATCTGCAAGAAAAGTTCATGTAAAAAGAAGACTAGAAGATTTTTTCTGAACTCCGATTCCTCCGGAGTAGAATCCCGTAAAAGGATTGCTCCGTTTAATTCTTGCCCCATCACCCACCATAATCCAACCATATATAGCCCAGATCTTCTGCGTCAGAATTTCACACAAATCCTATAGAAAATTTGACCAACTCGGTCCCACGAAACGATCGTCAGAGTTCGCTCGTTACCATAGCTCGAAATCAAACTTTTGTCGTCAAAGGAGGTACCTGATCACGCACAAACGGCACCAATCTGTATAGCGGCTCGAGTCTACGACGGAAGAATTGTTGTCTCGGCGTGGTGGACGTCTGTCGAAGTTTCGGACATGTTCGAGTCTCCGTATTGCCATTGGATGTGTCTCGCTCAGATCACATAAGGGTACAATTTTTGCCGTCTTTGGCGGCCAGTCGGAGGTCGCCGTCTTGCTAATCGGGAGGGTTTACGGGATCTCTTGGGTCAATGTTTTTATCGGTACGCTGTCATGGCCTCTGGGTTCAGCAGGATCTCCTCGCTGGCGACCTCTGCCCCAACCCGTCCAACGCCGGTGAGCATCGCGTCGACCGGCCTAGAGATGCGTGGCTCCTCCCAGTTGCATCGGCGCCCACGATGGGGGGAATAGCCCCAAGTGACACCCTTGCTGAGTAGATCAGATTGAATGATAATTTTAAAATTATGAACATGAAAGGACAACTTTTCGGGTCAATCCATTTTGTGGCAAAATATTAAAACGGAAGGGAAAAAATAAAGGCTAGGGTTCCACCGGTCAATCCTTTTTGCGGCAAAATTTAGGCACAACCAATTTTTTTCAACGCGGGTCAAATATATTTTTCTCCCGTTGCAACGCACGGGCATGTTTGCTAGTATATTTAAATGTAAAAAAATCTAAAATAGAATTTTACGGATACATGGTGTTAACTAAATTATTTAGCGGAAAAGGATATCTTTTGTAGGTTGTATAAAAAAGATAAAAAATATTGGTTTTTTCGTGAAACGACTTTGTGAACAAATAGAATGTTAAGATCAATGTATGATTTTTTTTTACAACAAAATTACCATTTTAAAATGACTTTAAAATATATTTGAAATAAAGCGTTCATATGCACGGGAAAGGCAAACCACCTCTCGCAGAAGATGCACCAAAATGTAGTAGCGTCACCGTAGTGCGGCACATCTGTGAAGCATGGTGAAGAAGATAGTACTGTACAGCGTGCTGCTTGATCTAGGAAGGCACGGGACCATCCTTGCCAAAACTGTGCGGTACAGCCATGGAGCATCGGTTGCCAGCTGACTGCTGAGGGTGATTTTCCAGATCGTTTCCGGAATCCCTGCAGGTCTGACGCTTCTACTTATTACACTGTTTGGACTTTGGTGGCGCCGTGTGGCCCGTGTTGCATATTTGTGGGCTGGTTGTGACGAAGCGCAAAGCTGAACTGGGGGTTGGTGTGTCGCCCAAACGAGTAGGGTCTCAGAATTCTCAACATTAGCCATGCGTCTCCGTTGGCCTTTTGGGTCGAATGGACGGACGAGCCTATGTGATCGGCTTGGCGAACCCGTGCACCCCAAGGGCAGGACCTTTTAGCTGCCGCCACCATCAACTTCTCGAGCTCCCCATGGGTCCAAGGTCTTCAGCTTGACTATAACACGTAAACCAAAATCATGCTGATGTAATAGATACTCGTGGTGCATCAATGCGATGCAGAGGCTGGGTTTCCCTTTTCAAAAAAAAAAAAAGATACTCGTGGTGTAAGTAGAGTCCAAGCAACATGCCGGTGCAGTTATAGTCGACCACTTCTCGTCCTTGCAGTATCGCTCACCAGCTCGTCTGATCGTCATGAGAAAATTACAAAAATCTACCACAATTGGGACAGTGGTTGCGAGTCAGTACCAATTGTGGAAATTTTTGCTAAAAACTACCGCATCTTGGACTAACGACCACAGACCACAGAATGCACTGATGACCGTGTTGACAACAGTCCTGACATGTGGAGTTCACTTGCCAGCGCTGAGTTGGAAACACACGTGGACATAGTGCTGAGGTGGAGGTGGGGTCCATATGTCATCTCCCTGTTTCCATCCTTCTCCGCCATGTCGCCTGAGGCCACCGAGCTCCCCCGCCGGCGGCCGCGCCCTGTCGTTCCCACCGGACTTCCTGTGCGCGCTCGTACCGGCTCTCGCGGGAGAGCGCGTGCAGCACGGTGGTGTATGCGTGGACGTCGAGGCGTGACCCCGGTGGCAGCGGCATTTCGTCGAGCAGGTCGCAGACGGCGTCGTGGCGGCCCTCGTGGCCGAGCGCGCTGACGACCATCTCGAGCGCGGCGGCGTCGACGGCGCCCTCGGCGCGCGCCCGAGCTCTGGCCGTGCTGCTGCTCTGGCCGTGCTCTGGCCGTGCTTGAGCCCCGGCTGCTGCCTCCTTCTTGAGTCTCCTGCAGGCGCTGCTGCTCTGGCCGTGCTGCTGGGAGTCGAGGCTGTGGGTGTCGTCGGGGCTCCACGGGACGCAGACGCCGGCGACATCCACGAGCACGCGAACGGCGCCCACCTTAACCACCACGGCCCTGAAGACCTTGGCGAGGATGGCCATGGCGGCCGGGCTGGACGAACGCCGCCACTGGCCTCATGCACTCCGGCCTCATCACGAGCTCCATCGGGAGGACGTCCAACCGCGGCCATCACCGCGCGGCAGGAGGTCCGACCGCGGCCATCACCGCGCTGGTCTACGAGACTACGACGCCGAGAAGTGCCGCGCCGACGGGAGATGCGCGGTGTGCCTTGCCGAGTTCCGCGACGGGGAGACGCTGCGCCCACGCGTTCCACCACGCCCGCGTCAACTGGCCGCTCTGCCGCGCGCTCGCCTCCAGCAACGGCGACCTGCCGTGCTCCGTCAAGCTCGCCTCCGCCCGCGGAAAACCTTGGCGCGCCTGCGAGCGGTATGGCCGAGGAGGCCGGCCGCAACGCCGACCTGCCGCCGGAGTGTGCTGCCAGGCGCGCCGCATCCATGGTGGCCGAACGTCGACTCCTTGCCAACACCAGCATCCAAATCGTGTTCTTCGTCTCCGTTGCAACTGTTGGTCAAGTCCACGTATGGAAGTAAAAAAAAAAGAAATGAAGGAAAAGGAAACAGGGAGGAAATAAAAAAAGAGATAATGGAAAAAAGAATGGCTGACTGGTGGGCCCCATGTCCACGTCAGCTCTTCCTCCACGTGTACTGTCTAGTCAGCCCTTATAGGTGTGTCCCACTCGTCAGAAATGTTGTCGAAATGTGTTTAGACAAGATTTAGTGCGATCTGTGGTCGTTAGTCCAAGATGCGGTAGTTTTTAGCAAAAATTTCCATAATTGGTACTGACTCGCAACCACTGCCCCAATTGTGGTAGATTTTTGTAATTTTCTCGATTTTTGTAATTTTCTCAATCGTCATAGACGCAACGCCTCCAAAGTACAGTTAAAAAATGGCTGATTGTTAGACCCGATCGCTCACGCTCGGCCTAAGCGTGGAGATGCAAGTAGTCAGGGCTTACTTGTCTGGTAGCAGCCCCTAGTAGTGTGTGTCAACTCTCAAGCGCTCATAAGGCCACCGGTGAATCTTACAATGCGTCATAGGCTACATTCCGTCTACATTGTCAAGCTCAGGACCACTCTTCTTGAAGACGTGATATAGATTCCCAACTCTGATTAACAGTAAACCTTAGTTGCGAGACATGCAATTCCGAATCTGACCAGTGGACAGAGCCGAGAGATCTCTCTCCGGATTAGAGGGGCAAATCCTTCCTTGATCGACCATTCCTTGCAACACGTTTCTCAACAAGCCCAAAAGTAACCTTTACAACTAACAACAGCAACTACCAATAGCATTTCACAACCCCTAAGCATGTCGATTCACACGACGAACTCAAGTCCAATACATGACATATATACATAGTACTTGAGAGTTGAGACTACAGCTCGCTGTCTCCCGGTGGCTTTTCTTATATACACAGTACTTGAGACTACAGCTTGCTGCCTCCCGGTGGCTATTCTATATCACTCCATGACCATGACCAAGACCAAGACTAATGGTTGCACCTGGATGGAGGCTTCGCTCCATTCTTGAAGCCCTGTAGTACAAATGATGTTAGTCCAATGGCGCGAAGCATGTAATTTTGGAAATTTCATTCATCTATACAGATTGCTGCTGGAGTTCATGAAAAAGTTCTCCTACTCAAACTCAACCCAAGGGGCAAGTTCAAGCCATTACGGCATGGTTTTGGAAGAACCACACGTTTTCAGTTTTAGCGCCCCACACAATTGTACCCCTTTCTGCAATATTTGACAACAAAGAAGAGGGCAAACACCCATCTCCCCTCACAATCACATACTATGGTGTTGGCACTTCATTTGTTTCTACAATAATGTATCACTAAGTAGCTGCATAACTAATAGAAATATGCAACTCCGGCATACCCAAGTAACTCGTATTACTGTTGATTAACGGTACCATAGTCCTAAACACATACACACACTACTACACTAGTGCTTTAACTTCCAAATATGACAACATGTGTTGTAGCAAACAAATGGTTCAAAAGAGCCATCTCAAATAAAAAGTAGAACAAATTGAATGATTGTTCTACCTTTTATAACAATTTAAAGATAGAAACTATGGAAATGACACATCTTGAAACGACATTACTGCCTCCCACTCTGAAACTTAAGGCACCCAAGTATTCTGAAATACATGTGTGCGCCGTATATTATTTAAAAATTGAGTGAATTAGTTAATATAGCAAGTCTATCTATTATTTTGCTGTGTGAAACAGTGCCCCTCCACTATTCCTACGACTTCCCCATGTTCCAAACAGGTCCTAAGATAGAAAAACTGAAAACAAGAATTTATGAATACATTCAAATTTCGAATTATACAATCAGCAGATTATCCAAATAAAACATATGCAAAAGAGCTATAGAAGAGAAAATTATGTCTCTTGTGAATATTTGTTCAAGGAAAGTAAAACACGGCGGCGGATGGTAGCACGGCGGCGGCGCCTCCGTTGGGGGTGCAGGTGGCGTAGGAGCTTCGGCCAGGGCCCTGCACGCCCAGATCTGGGTTAGGGCGGGGCGGGCTCGGCCCTGCTACCCGGCTAAACTACTGAGCAAAGCCAGGAACGGAGTGGTGGCGACGACACCACGCCTGCTGCTGCGTGGCGATAGGAGCTTTGCGGACCTATCTGGGTCCGGCTGGATAATCAGATTGGTGGCTTAGTACCACATTTAGTGGAAGGAGGAATTTGTATTCTTCCTTGAACATGATTTGGAGAAGACCGTTAACATGAAGTTGATCCTTGCAATGTTTGAACAGCTGTCAGGTCTTAAGATTAATTTTCATAAGAGTGAGCTTTTCTGTTTTGGAAAAGCACACGACCACATGGACGTTTATCGCTCAATCTATCAGGCTGGTGAACTTCCTTTTAAATACCTTGGAATTTCAATTCACTATAGGAGGTTGCTAAATAAGGAGTGGAAGTGTGTGGAAGATCGTTTTGAACAAAAGTTAAGTTCATGGGTAGGTAAATTGTTATCGTATGGTGATAGGCTGGTTCTCGTTAATTTAGTCCTCACTAGTTTACCCATGTTTCTATTTTCTTTCTTTGAAGTACCTGTTGGGGTACGCAAAAGAATTGATTATTACAGATCTCGTTTTTTCTGGCAGAGTGATAATAACAAAAAGAAGTACCGCCTGACGAAATGGAACATGGTTTGTCGTCCTAAGGATCAGGGGGGTTTAGGTATTGAGGTTCTGGAGGTTAAGAACCAGTGTCTCCTTAGTAAATGGCTTTTTAAGTTGTTAACTGGGGAGGGGATGTGGCATGAGTTGCTTCTTAACAAGTATTTCGGTGGAAAAACTCTAGCCGAATTGGAGGCTAAACCAACTGACTCTCCCTTCTGGAAAGGGATTATGGGAGTTAAGTCTGAGTTTTTTAAACATGTTAAGTTCAAACTTGGTAATGGGGAGAGGACCCGTTTCTAGGAGGATTGTTGGCTAGGAGATACTCCGTTAGCATCTCAATTTCCTTCCCTATGCTCTATTGTGAGTTATAAAAAATTTCTTGTCTCCTTTGTGCTTGGCCAGTCACCGCCCAACTTGCTGTTTAGACGAGTTCTCGTGGGTGAGAAACGGGAGGCATGGCTGATTCTTATGGAAAGACTTATGGAAGTCTCTCTATCAAGACAGCTACAAGTGGACTCTCACTAGCACTGGTTTATTCTCTGTAAAATCCTATTATGCTGAGTTGATGGATGGGGATGTGAGATTCCTTCATAAATATTTGTGGAAAATTAAGGTGCCTCTCAAAATTAAAAAATTTATGTGGTTTTTATCTAGGAAGGAATTGCTGACTAAAGATAATCTTGCTAAGAGAGGATGGGATGGGTGCAAACAGTGTGTGTTCTGTGGGGAGTTAGAAACCGTTAATCACTTGTGATTTTGCTAAGAAAATTTGGAGGTTGGTGCATTTTACGTTTAGTTTATCACCTCCTTCTACTATAGCCAATATGTTTGGTAATTGGCTGACTGGTGTGGATAAGACTACTAAAGCGTTTATACGCATAGGTGTATATTCTTTACTTTGGGCTATTTGGAATTGCCGGAATGGAATTATTTTTAACAATGAAAAAGCTGGGAATTTTTTGCAGGTGATTCATCAGGCTTCTCATTGGATGCACCTTTGGTCGCATCTTCTGCCAAAAGACCTTCATGCTCGCTTGGATGGAGGATGCACTCGAATGATGGCGGTCGCTCGGGCTATCTTCAACAAGGCTGGATGGTTGCACACTAGACGTTTGAGTCATGTGTAGTTTTCAGTTCCTCGAGTTTGCTGTGAGCTTTCGTATGTTGATGTTGCTCGTGTTTCAACACTTGAGATGTTGAGACTCTTGTGTTGTTTTTTACTTGATTGTAAGTTGAATTCGGCCGTGTGCATCAGCCTGATGCATAGGATGGGTTACCCTTTTCAAAAAAAAAAAAACTGGGTCCGACTGGGCCGTTGGTGCCGAGTTGGAGGGTAGCGGCGGCGGTGGCCTACGTGCAGCAGCATGGCGATGGAGACTTCACGGGCCCGGCCGGGCCTGCCCGGCCTGGTGTGTCTTCGTTGCCGTGTCCGGTCGGCACCCGCTGATGGCGGTGGAGAAAGCCTTCCAGGCGGTGCTGTTGCCGCCCTCCGGCTCCATTGGTGGTCTGGTGTGATCTTGCGTGCTGCGTCCGGTCGGCTACCGCCTACGGCGGTGGAGGCTGTTCCCTCCCGCGTGGGTGTGGTACTGCCGCTCCTTGTCTACGGCGTGTTCTCAGTTTGGCCAGTCGCGCGGTGCTTGCCATGGTGATATGCCGTGGTGGCGGTTGGTGGGTGGCAAGTTGGGTGGAGCGCTATGAATTCTCCGGCGAGGTGGTTTTTGGGGGGTCGAAAGAAATCCCTGTCATCTTGACACTGACGCGGTGACGCTTGTGAGTGTCGCCTATCCTTCTTGAAGGGTGTCGGGTGTACCTCTTCCCCACTCCGGGTAGCGTACCGGGGGAAACCCTAGGACTAGTCCGAGCAGCAGCGTCGTCGTCGCCGCCTTCCTTCTTGGAGTTGCTGTTGGGTACGCGGAGATTCAGAGTGTGAGGAGCGTGGTGGGGTGTCTCCGCAGAGGCCGCAGCGGTTGCGAGTGATTGTTGTTTTCGTTGATCCGCCGGTGTCGGCATTGTTTTCTCTTCTTTTCTTTTTATTTTCTTTTGGGCATGCTTGTGCTGTTTGCCCCAGCAGTGGTTTGCAAGTTATACGGTGTGGTTGCTATATTAATATAGCGGGGCGGAAGCCTATTTCAGCGGGAAAAAAAAAGTAAAACAGAAGAGAATCTACATAAGTTTACCTTTTTTACACCTGAATATAGGTCTCCAACCCTCTTCTCTGTTTGCTTTGCATAAGACCACATTTTATGCATACTAGTCTCCATCTTTCTTGATATATCACCTAAGTGTACCTTTTTGACATCTGAATATAGGTCTTCAACCCTCTTCTCTGTTTGCTTTGCATAAGACCACATTTTATGCATATTAGCCTCCATCTTTCTTGATATATCACTTACAATTTGAACCTACAATCATATTCGCCGATTAGAATTTCAACCCATAACCATAATGACAATGAGATGGCCAGCCAAAAAAAGTTCTCAGAAAGGACTATACCCATACTGGTTGCAAATTCTAGTTCCACCCCAATAACGCACAAAAATAAGGGTGAATACATAAGAACGTGCAACAACCTACAGTTTAAGAACAACTCGAACAAACTCGGGAAGTCGCTCGCCATCCGCCCATCCCTAAATTTCCCCAGAAAAGGGGAAAATGTCGCTCCAACAAACCCGGTATCTTGCTCCGTAAAAATTCAGGCTCAGCAAACATCTCTTCCGGTCTGCACTTCTGTGGAGTCATCCCTGCTCAGCATCGACCAACTACCCCCAAGGAACGAGCCATTGGGTCACTTTTCCTCTCTCACCGTCACAGTTTGCATTACCCATGCTGTAGCCAAGCTTCGCTCCAGCTAGAGGAACAGGGGAGGCGGCGCTGGGTCTTGTGGGCATGTTGGCGTCACCCGAGGGTGCAGCAACGAGAGGGTGGACCCTTGCTGCCGCACGCATTTGCCGCTGCTTCTGCATCCCAGCCACCGTGGTGGTGGTGGTGGTGTGGTGCTAATACTAGAGACAGGGAGGAGAGGGAGTGTGCATGGTGGCCGAGCCCTTCGCCTGGCTGCCCACCTTCACGCTGCAGGTGCTGTTGCTGGCTGCTGCACACCGGGTGATGGCATGGGTGAGGAACTGGGAGGGGCTGAGTACTCTGGAGATTGAGAGAGATAGGAGGGATTTTGTGAGGAAAGATTGAGAGACTGAGAGAAGCCAAGAGATAAGAGAGGCATAAAGATATTGGGAGAGGAACAGAGCACATATGCAGACACGATTTTGCATTATGTACGCTAATTGAAAATGCATTGTTTTAAACTACAGAGGGTTGTAATGTTTGACATGTACACATTCATATATGTTTGGTAGTTACAGAAAACTAAGAAGATATAGTTTGGTGGAATTTGAAGAGCAAGATATGAGGAGTGTTAGAGAGCATACAAATCGAGAGGGAATTTTTTTAGGAGGCCGTATAGTGAGTCAAATTTAATGAGTTCACTGGACTTGCTCTAATCACATGCACAACCATGTATATTGCACATGAATAGTGCTAAACAAACATTTCTATTATATATTATAGGTTTGAATATGCCATGACATCCAGTTATACATTTTTCCTACTCCTGCAATTTTGGAATACTGCAACTCAGATGACTTAAGAAAGTCAAATTTAAGAGAAACTAATGTTGGACCTGGCAGTTATTTGGATGCCGGGGTGGCGGCCCCGGGCTGAGGTCGTCGTCGAGGTGTCGTGGGCTGCTGATGGCGCTGGGTTCTTGACACGTGCTTTCTTTGCCGCCAATGTCGGGGAGGCCCAGTCCTGCTCCTCCTATAGCTGCTTGGTTTCTCTCCCCTTCATCGGCGGTGTTGTTTTATGGTGTGGTGATGTGGTACCTCTGTGGTATCCGTTGGGTTTGTTGGTGAGTTCGGCGGTGCGCTTTATATTTGGTTCTGTCACTTTGGTGGCAGTGGGGACCTTGTGCATTTTGTATCTGGTTTTCACCCGGTTTTCCCTAATAAACCGGGCAACTCTCTTCTTCTATATGAAATAATCCTGCAGATTCCTATGAACCATACAGACCAGGGGCTTTTAGACTCCCAACTCGTCACTATAAATGCGGATGAAAAATATTGAGGGTAACAACTAGAACATTCACAGTGATGATTCCATGTTTAAGTATCTTGGCTTAACAAGATAAGAGAGTGGTCTCAATTTCTTGTCTGCTAAGGTTCAAGTGCAAAATTATTAGATTTAAATTTAGATCTGGAATTTCAAATTCTATTATCAGACAATAAATCGCAATAAATAATACACAAAAAGCAATAGTACTGACTAATTAACAGAAGGGATGCAGATGTTAACCAAGACAAAGATACCTTTTCAATATCTGCATATAGAGATTCAACCTTCTTTTCAGTATCCTTTGCCAATGACCATATCTGATGAATATTAGAGCTCATCTTCCTTGATTCATCTGTAAGGACTTGAACCTGCTACCCGCCCATGAGATGACTAGCTCAAAAAGTTTTCAGAACAAACTCGCACACGCAAAAGTAAGCATCAAAAGAGGAGACCCTACAACTAAAACACCGTGTGCTTCCTAACACAAGGTAATCGAAATCAGATTGAAAGTTTTAATGAAGGCAATACATTTCAATTATGAATGTTAAAATTGCTAAAGATTTCAGCTCATGGAGGGGAATTTTGGACACTAGTGTTTTAGGAGATTTTCAAGGCCAGTATGGCGATGATAGTTTCAAAGCCTAGCATTTCCGTAAGGTAATTTCTTCAAATCATGTCAAGCTTATGGATTTGTACTTTTAAGGTACAATGTGCAACCTCTATGAAAGTTTTATGTTCCAACAAAGGAACTTTTCAGGAATGGGGAGTGCATATGCTTCTTTTCATATCACTGAATCGCCATGGTAAATTTTTGAAATAAACACGAGGTTGGGTTTAGAACCTTAACTACAATAGTCAAACTTTTGAACTAAATAAGATAGCACAGTGGCCTGAACGTTCTTATGTACTAATGTTTGAAAAACAGATCATTACTCCTTTCAAACAGAAAATGTACCCAAATTCAAAGATAAGATTCTAATATATCATAGGAAGAAATGAATAGTGAATAAAAGTGAAACGGTTTGTGACTGACAAGTAAAGATTATCATAAGTGAGATAACTTAGAAGTACATACCTTTTTGACATCTGAATGTAGAGCTTCAACAGTTTTATCTGTTTTGTTGGCCAATGACCATATATTGTAAATATCAGAGTTCATCTTTCTTGATTCCGCCGACAGAATTCGAACCTATTATCACCATGCCCAGGAAATGAGCACCTTGAGAGAGATTTCAAAAAGAACTCCCAAATGCACACAAAATAAGAATGGATTGATATATGAGAACTTGAAACTAAAATCATATCAGGAATGTTCGGATTGGAATTTTTTCCTTGGAATTTCAAATGGTTTGTTGTTTCTTTCTAAAATCCCTGTGATATTCCAACCCTCCAAATGGTTTGTTTACCTTCAAATGAATAATAAGGCAACAGAAGTAGCCAAGATTGGTGCAAACAACACTAAGCAAACCATCCTAGCAACTGCAGGTGGCTGCAATCAAGGGATAGATACCCTCATTATTTCGAAGTTGGCGAGATTGAATATCTTAGAGATAGACTTAATTCCCAAGAAAGAGTTATTTCCAGGTATGTTTAGTTTGTTGAGGCCTCCACTTCATGATTTCTATCAACAATGCGATAATGCCAACCCCTGGTTCATTTAAATAAAGAAAAATTATCACAATTGTACCCCCCCCCCCCCCCCAAATGTAGTCATGCACTCATGATGCGGCAGCCATCCTTAGCTGAGTGTTGTCCTGAACGGTCCAGGACCATCTCCATCACCCTGATTACCATCCACCACCTGAAATTGCAGTATCAGCAACAGACCTTCATCATGGTGGTCCATCTCATGTCATTCAGAACATCAACGCCGCCCCAATTTCCATCATGAAGCATCTTAACAGGTTCGACCATAAGTCCATGACCACAGACAAGGATCTGGACAGCATCACCGGCAATATGCGTGATACCAAGTAGCAGAGTGCAAATCCAAGCACACACTTGGTCAACACAGAGTTAGTGTGCCATCATGAAGCATCTTAACATGTGTGACACTTTAAGTCAAGGTGCCACAAGTGTCACACGAGGTCATGTCGAATCAACTAAGAACCTTGAAGCGCAAATTCAGTAGAAAACTCGGTTATTATATGCAAAGATCTGCAAACGCTGGTACTTTATGTAAATAGCATCGAATTAGAAGGTAAAATACAAAATAATATAAAATTTTAATTTAACTTTCCATATTACCACACTTTAGGTCAGCGATTGAGACACATAATTTAGTTATAGTGTAGACTTTTAGTATCCTAAAAAAAATCTTCTGATGAGTGAGACAAATATCTATAAAGCTGACACTATAGATAAGTGGGGAAAGGAGGGAGGGAGAGAGGAACCTCATTTGTGACTGACTTGATAATGCTATCAGAAGTCCATAATAATTCCTACAACATAAAAGGCACAAAAGTCAATGCATGCTATTAAGTGTTACATTATTTTGAGAAAACTAGGAAGAAATTCCAATCTAATATCAAAGTCGTTTTAAGGAACAGGTATTCCACATTTTGCCAGACTCAAGATTTTGAGTGTTCGGGGTTAAAATCCCTTCTCTCCTTGCACAATGACAATGTAAAGCTGTGAATGTGTGTGTGTGTATTATTTTCTGGTGAAGTGACGTGGATAATCCTAATCAGACGACCTAATACCAAGTCAATTCTTTTGCACTATGGAGACAGATGTACAAAAAAGTAACGCTCCGCTGCTCCTTCTTAGCCCCAATGGTTCCTAATTATAGTGCTGGTGTGAGACCAATAACAAAGTGCTGAAAGCATGCACAATAGTGCTCCGGGCAGTGCACTTGTACTGTTCTCCCTGGAATGTAAATATCCAATAAGAGCGAAATGAGAACGGGACAGAAGTGCATTCTAGCACATATGAAGTTTGTTTTCAGGTTCAATCAAATGGTACCAAAATACTCGGGAAGCGAGATCTTCCACCAACATTAAGGACTCAAATTGTTTTAGTTTGCAAGATCTAGATGTATCAAGGGCTCAAGGCGAAAGGACAATCATTTACCACTGATATTAAAAACATCAGTGGGGAGAGATCCAAACCATTTCGGCCTTATCGTTATAATTTTATTTTGACCGAATTAGAACCAAATCAAGCACTAGGCAATGTAAGTTGCCAAATATCTGCCAAATCAGTTAGTTGCAAACCAAATGGGAGCCTACTTTGGCAAAAATTTGGAAGATACAATAGCTCTAATCCAAAGTTCCAAACAACAAGTTACCAAAATTATGCCGTGCCCTTGCTTTATTCATGCAAAAAAATTGGCTGGGCTAGCTGGGGATCAAACCAAACATACCCTATTCTTTTCACCAGTACGTGCTCTGGTTCAATAAAAATGTCAAACTAATTGGAGCTCTCAAATTTCACATCCACTACTCCTTTATGGCATTTTCTATCACTATCTCTCTCATGGTGTTCACCCTAATTTACCAATCGTCAGATGCATACCTTGATGTTTTCTTGTTCCTTGATCAAAGCCTGAATGTCTAGTCCCATCGCTTTCACAACCTCATCATCTTCCTCTGAAAGATGACGGTTGTCATCCGCTGCTTTTGAATTGTTCTCCCGTTCCGTATGCATTTTAATGAGTGTGGCCTATCGTTCGATAAAAAATGTCAAACTAACCGGAGCACTCAAATTTCACATCCACTAATCCCTTTATGACTATCTCCCTCACGGTGTTCACCCTAATTTACCAATAGCCAGATGCATACCTTGATGTTTTCTTGTTCCTTGATCAAAGCCTGAATGTCCAGTCCCATCGCTTTCACAACCTCGCCATCTTCCTCCAAAACATGACCTTTTTCATCCGATGCTTTTGAATTGTTCTCCCATTCCGTGTGCATTTTCACTATTAGGGCCTATCGTTCAATAAAAAATGTCAAACTAACTGGAGCGCTCAAATTTCACGGCACCACTACTCCCTTTATGACATACTCTAACACTATCTCCCTCACTGTGTTCACCTTAATATACCAATCGCCAGACACATATACCTTGATGTTTTCTTGTTCCTTCATCAGAGCCTGAATGTCAAGTCCCATCACTTTCACAACCTTGCCATCTTCCTCTGAAACATGACCTTCGAAATCCGATGCTTTTGAATTGTTCTCCCAGAGTGATTCTGCATGCACAATTATAGAATTGCCCTAAAAATACATGAAGAACCGCAATCTTCTTAAGGCACTAGCAAAAAGAGTTCAAGTGTACCAAGAATAATTCAATCCAAAATCAAAATTTCGCAGGTTTTAACCACATATTTCCACAATACTATTAACCTTAACACAAGAACAATTGGTGTTGGACAGTGAGTAAGCTAATCTCTGACGTACCCAATCGGTTGAGCTGGAGCTTCAGCTGCTCGATCTCCAACCGAACCTCTCGGCCCATACCATCCTCCTCAGCGTCGGCAACGGAGGCTCCACAGTGGCTCGTGCTGCCGACGTGGTGGTCTCGGGGAAGGGCGAAGATGGCGGCGAGGAGCGCGGCCGCGATGGCGAAGGCGGTGCAGGATCGGCGGAGGTCGCCAGCGCTACCGGAGGAGTTCAGGCGGACAACGAGGGAGAGCAGACGGAGGGGAAGGAGGAAGGCGACGACGAGGGCGAGGATCGCCGAGTCGACCCTCATGGCCATGGACGGTGAGAATCCCCTGTTGCAAAGGTTGCAGTTCTGTAGCAACTTTCGTTTATCAACAGTTCAACACGCTTAGGGCATCTCCCGTCGTTGCAGGGCGCAAAACGCCGCCGTTTTGGAGCCGCCGTGGCGCCAAATGGCGCTAATCTGGAACCTGGGGGGCAGGCTTCTCAGTCTCTCCCCGAGCCCAAGATTCGGCCCAAAAAAAACTAGATTTGAAACTAGACGCATTTTATTGAATTTAGGCAAAGTTCGTACAATTTCGACGCGAATTTAAACTAGAACGCAAATTTAAACTAAAACTAAAACTACTGAAGCCCCAGGCGCTCGGCGATGGCCTGGCTGTAGTCGACGTCGTCGCCGTCGTCGTCGGGGCCGTCGCCGGGGCGCTTGCTCGTCCCCTGTCCGGCGTCACCGCAGCTGCCCCACCTGCTCGCCGCGAGGGCGCGCTGGATCTCGTCCTCCTCGTCGGAGTCGGGGTCGAGGACGACGTAGACGGGGTCCTTCGTCGGCGGTGGGGGAGGGACGCGGAGGCGCGCCGCGTTGGCGGCAGCCTCCCGGTCGCTCAGGCTGTAAGTGGTCACGGGCCGTCCACGGCGCCGCCAGCCCAAGCCCACTTAATTGCTTAAGTGGTCGTCCACGGACAGTGACAGAAAACGAGCGGACAAACACGGGGCGACCGCTACTGCCGCCGCCGCTTCGTATCAGGTCCGGAGGCCTGCCTCCATGGTGATGACGGCGGATGCAATGCCTGGAGGAAACACCCCGCCGTCGCCGCTCCGTACCCCCGTCCCACCCTGCCGTTCCCCTTCTCCGGCCGCTTCCCCTGTCGATAGCCGCATCTCCGGTCGCTACCCCTCGGCCACGATGGAGGAGCAAGGAGACCCGGCGTATGGCGGTTTGGGGCAAGATCCGGCGTCCGGCGGTTTGGGGAAAGATCTGGCGTCCGGCGACCCTACTCAGCCTTCATCCAAGAAGGTAACCCTACTCTTCCCTCCTCTTCTTCCTCTCAAGATTTCTTACATCGGGGCTTGGAAGAGCTCATGGGTTAGGGGTTAGGAGTTAGATGCCCAGGTCAAGTTGCTCGAGGTCTGATATGGATTCATTGTTCATGGGTTAGGGCTTGGAAGAGCTTGGAAGAGCTCCGATATGCTCATGGTCTGATATGCCCAGGTAAGTTGCTCATGGGTTAGCGCTTGGAAGAGCTCCGATTTGCTATTGCAGGCAGCCTGTTTATTCTTTGATGGGTGTGCATTGCATCGATCCATTGTTCGTGATCTTGTACGTACTATCTAGGAATTACAGTACTAATTACTATGCGATCGTGTACGTATCTAGGTATTACTAATTACTACTCCAATTTTCCCAAATTTTCGGTGAAGCGGAAGTGGAAAGGAAAAGCAGTGATTAGGCTCGCAAATTCTTGTTCGTCGCCTTGTTCGTCTTGTCTTTTTCTATTCTTCCTTTTCCGCACTTTACGAGATTGATTTGGGTGTATGGTTCGCGTGATGAGAGGCACTGATGGAGAAGCATAATTGTGCCCGTGCAGAGTTAGAAAATGATGGTCAGATTTGCACAAAACAGTACTAGTAATACTATTGTTTGCTGTACGAGTTGTTGTTGTAATGTAGGGTAGTGCAAATTCCGGATTGCATCCTTGCTAATAGCATGCTTGCACGATCATATACGTTACTTATTTTCCAAATATGCTAGTGTGAATTATAGAGTAGAAATGCAGTAGATATAGACAGTTGTTATCATCAATATTGATGCCACTGCATATAGTCCTTACAATATTTTACACTGGCTATAATTTCTTCAAATCTCGAGAGTGGTTCACAGTTTCAAATCTGGGAAAGATCACACAAAGTTGCTCTGTTATTTCTTGGGATTGTTTTCTAGTTGCTAAAAGCTCATCTTCGACAAGCTGCAACTAGTATATACTCTAAAATATGCATTGTTTTGTCAAGTATCGAACCTGAGATAAAATTCTTTGCTGTGATAAAATCTTTGATAAGAGGGATGTATTGCTGTTTCCTGGCTGAGAAAGGCAACTTCAAAATTATTTGCATTTGCTTTTTCCGAGTATGGTTTGTTGTACTCATTTTTATCTCCAAAGTGCTATGTGCTATCTCCAAAATTATCTTTCTATGCCTCGACTACATTTTCTCTCTCAAGAAAATTCCGAGGGCTCGGGTATGCCAACCCAAACTGTACGTGTTTTACAGCCCAAACCAGTCCAAATCATTCCTCACTTTGGTTTCAACTTACAGTTTAAGACCTTGGACTAGGACAAATATGTCGGCTGCTGCTTTATATGCTTAGGTGAGAGTATATGGTGCAAAAGACAGGTCCAGGTTTGGTCTGCTGCAGGTGCTGGCCCCGCTGCCCATTGGGTTCGTCGTCTTCATGGTGCACCTGGCCACCATCCCCATCACCGGCACCGGCATCAACCCGGCCAGGAGCCTCGGCGCCGCCGTCTTCTACAACAAGAAGAAGGCGTGGGACGACCATGTAAGCTACTTGTAACTCTTCCACAGCTCGAATTCCGCCTGTTTATTCACTTGCAAGAAGCTTTGCTAAACATTGCATCCGTGCGTGTATGAACTCATGCAGTGGATCTTCTGGGCTGGCCCATTCATCGGAGCCCTGGCCGCGGCGGCGTACCACATCCTCCGGGTGGCGGCCATCAAGGCGCTGGGCTCCTTCCGGAGCAGCCGGAGCAACTGAGACGCCCGGCCGGCCGGCCAGTCAAAGTGAAGTGATCATCAATTGTGTTTTAGTACCTAACATTGTTACCTGTGTTGTGCTATCGGTGTGTCACATGAACTTGGTATCCTGCATGTATAAAAAGTTATAAGTGGTTCCATATGACATTGTTATCTTTTGTGTTGTGAGTTTGTCACGTGGACTTGTGCTACCACATGAGTATTTCCATGGCAAAGATTTGGTGGGCATAAGTGGTCAGGCGGCTGCCCACTTAACATCACTTTGCTATATGGGCAGCTAGCGGTTGACCACTTGAGCAAAACGGGCACAAGCGGCAGTTTGGTGGGCGTCCGTGACATTGACCGCTTACAGCCTGACCGGTCGCGCGCCGCCTTGCGCTGTTCCGCCTCAGCGAGCAGGCGGCGCTGGAGCTCCATCTCCTAGGCGGTGATCTCCCGCAAGCTCCAGTCCGCGGCGAGGTCGTCGGCGAGGGACTGGAGCGTGTTGAGGGACAGCTGCTCCACGACCTTCTGGCCGGGCCACTCCTCGTCGTCGTCGTCGTCCTCGGTCTTCGGGCGGACCACGCGTTCGAAGCGTGGCTCGCCAATGCGCAGGGCGCCGCCGCTACACCTGCGGGCTGGCGCGCCGGAGTTCAGGAAGGGGGGAGACAGAGAGGGACTGAGCGCCGGAGGCTGCGGCGTTGTCCTTGTAACTCGCCATTGTTCTGCATGGAGGAAAGAGAGCACGGGGGAGAGGAGAGCGCCGAGGGAAGGAGAGGAGCGAGGTGGAAGAATGGCGAGCGCGGCGAGCGGCGGGGGGATTTTATAGGCTGCCGGGCATTTACTGCGGCGCGTCCCCTCGCTGCCGCCCGCCACGCCATTACGCCGGCAGCCTTTGAACGGGCGCATGCACTGGGCGGCCGCCACGCCATAAACGCCGGCAGCCTTTGACCGACGCGCGAGTCGAGAAGATGATCACGGGGCGGTTCTGTTCCCGCGCTTTTTCGTCGCGTCACTGATAGAGCTGGCCCGCGCGTGCTGCCGCCGCGCAGTTTCGCCCCCCCAGGCCGAACCCAGCGGGTTGGGTTTGGCCTGGGTGCCGCGGCGCGAAATAGCGCCGAAACGGCGCTATTTGGGCTTCTGGGGGGCGACTGGTGAGGAAACGGCGCAATTCGCCGCTTCCGACGCGAAAAAGCCCGCCTGAGGGGGCTCTTGGGGGGCGACTGGAGATGCCCTTAGAGCATCTCCAATAGAAATATGCATTTTAGCCCAATAAAACTGGGTATCAAAAGCCAAAAAATTCCTCCGGATCCTTTATCAGGGCCGTCTCCAGAAATTGGGGGTCCCGGTGCGGAATGTTAATTGATGTCATTTAAAAAAAAAGTCATATATATAACTATTATAGCAAGAACATTAGGCATAAACACCGATCTACTCGAGAAAACGTACATCCAAAAAAAAATTCGGTATAAGATCCATGAAATACAAGTACATAAAAAATATTTTTTAGACAATAACTTAGAAATGATTTAAGTTTTTTTAGAGAAAAATTAAGTAGTAGCTGTTTTAGAGGGGAATAATTAAGTAGTAGTTCGTGCCATCAGGTACAACACGAAAAACAACGAGTGGCACTTCTTTCTTTTTAACAAACACACTGTTTTATGGGCCTTGTCACATAAGCCCATGCGTAGACTCCTGACCCAGTTAAAAGATAATTTATCTTCTTCTTAGGTACGCTCGACAGAAACCTTCGAAGACCATCAATGGCCGCTTCCGCTCTAGAAAAATTGACCAACCATGGCGCTGCTCTGCTAGGCTGCTGGAGCCTGGAAGGAAGGTAAGATTGGGGCGGAGTACCCTCTTCCCCACCGGAGATCTGGGACGGCCGCTCCTATGTGATCTGTGGCGATTTGGGGGGCCCCAAAATTTTGGGGGCCCTGTTCCATCGCGCAGCTCGCTCACCCTCGTCGACGGCCCTGTCCCTTATATGCTATGTAAACTTTTTGGGCATGCCTTATAAATTTGGTATTCGTAATTTTTTTTGAAATGGTAAACCCAGACTCTGTATCAAAGATGCACACAATTTTTATATTAAAAAACAAGTTCGAGTTTCATATAAAAAAGAAATAAAACAGCCCAACGATCAGCTAACGTGACTACAAAGACCGGCCACCAAAACAGCAATAAAACTAGGCTATAACTCATTGTAGTCGTCTAGTATGCAGCCATCCACCCCTGCAAAATATAGCCCATCAACCGATAGCAACCGGCATCTAAACGTCCACGCTGGTCTTCTGGCAAAAGGTAAGACCACATATGGATCCAATGTACAGCCGTGTGAACCATCTGCAAAAAATGTTCAAGCACCAAACTGTTAAAGATAACATCATTCCGGCATCTCCAGGTTGCCCAAAAAAAAGCGCATACACCAATGTGTATACTACCTTTAGTCGAATTATCTACCCTATTTAACCATGTATCAAACATATTATTAACACTAGTTGGCGGAGTTATACTAAAGATGAAGTGGACTAATCTCCAATTTTTTTCCAGCAAACTCACAGTGGACAAACAGATGATCCACCGTCTCATCAGCATCACAAAACACACATTTTTTACAACATGTCCATCTTCTTTTAGCTAGATTGTCCTTGGTAAGTAGTTCCTTATGGGAAAAAAAACCACATGAAGATTTTAATCTTGAGTGGAACCTTCAAATTTCAAAAAAAAAATGTAAGAATACAGTGTTCCCATTCATATGCTCCTCGTAAAATGATTTAACGGAGAAGATCCCTGCACGCGTCAATTTCCAACTAAAATAATCGTGCTCATTTGTTAGAGAAACTGTCATCGATCTCTCTACCAAATTCAGCCAAACAACCCACTTATCACCATACAACGATCGTTTAAATTGAATATTAAGTTGTTCTTGTCCAAAAACTTTAGCTACCAGGACATTTTTATTGCGCACAATATTAAACAGGGTTGGATATTGAATAGCCAAAGATGTTCCATCCAACCACGGATCCTCCCAAAACCTAACACTCTGCCTATTGCCAAGTGTAACTGATATGTGTTGGAAGAAATACTGCTTGACCCTCGTAAACCCTTTCCAAAAAGGAGAGTCAGTAGGCTTAGCGTTCACCTATGTAAGTGGTTTGCCTTTTATGTACTTATTGTGCAGCTATTCATGCCACATCCCTTCTTCATATAATAGCTTAAAAAGTCATTTACTGACCAAACACTTATTCTTAACGTCTAGACATTCAATCCCAAGTCCTCCCTGATTCTTAGGGCGACAAACTATATTACAGTTGGTCAGCCTATATTTCTTTTTGTCAGGTCCCCTTGCCAGAAGAAACGGGATCGATAAAAGTCTAATCTCTTTTTAACCCCAGCAGGTATTTCAAAAAAAAAGAATGTAAACTTGACAGAACCGAGTTAATGAGAACAAGATGGACTCCATACGAGAGCGGTTTTCCTACCCATAAACTTAGTTTCTGTTCAAACCGGTCCTCTACCGGCTTCCATTCTTTGTTAAGAAGTTTACGAAAATGAATAGGGATCCCCAAATATTTTAATGGTAAAGCCCCAAGCTCACATCTAGATATTTGTCTATACTCTTGTTGAAAATCATTTGCCTTCCCAAAATAGAAGATCTCGCTTTTATGGAAATTAATTTCCAGTCCAGACAACTGCTTGAAGATGGACAAGATCAACTTCAAATTCACCGCTTTTTCCACATCATGTTCTAAAAATAGGATAGTATCATCAGCATATTGTAGAATAGAAACCCACCCCACCCCCACCCCCACCCCCCCGACAAGGTGTGGAATCAATCCTCCAACTTGGTCGTCCTCTTTTGCTCTCTCAATAAGTGTTGCCAACATAACGGCAATGAGGTTAAAAAGAATGGGTGATAGGTGATAACGGATCCCCCTGTCTCAACCCCTTTAATGTTTGAAAATAATAACCATTGTCATCGTTCACTCTAATCCCCACACTTCCTCCTTGCACAAACCTGGCCACCCAATCACACCAATGTGGAGAAAAGACTTTCATGCGTAGAGTTTGTTGGATAAACTCCCAGTTAACCTTATCATATGATTTCTAAAAATAAATTTTAAGTAAGACACCATCCATTTTTTCCGTTTCAGTTCATGAATAGTCTCATGTAAGACCACAACCCCTTCCAAAATGTTCCTCACTGGAAGGAATGCAGACTGACATGGGCGGATAACTCTCTGCGCAATCGAGGTTACTCCCTTCCAAAATGTTCCTCCCTGGTGTTCGTGATTTATGTTTCGGTCATAAAGGTAGCTTCTCTATCATATAGCCAAAAACAATTATGGTTACCTTCATTGCGTGAGGACTCTGGGTGACAACCCGTCTCGGTCTCGACGATGGCGGCGTGATGTATCATGGCACTCTTGGATCGTTGTCGTGGAGCTCTGGTTGGTGTCGTTCTGTTGTCATCGCGGTGGGGAAGTTTGGATCCTGTCTCGAGACACTTCTAGCGCTAGTGTGTAGAGTTCTCGGCGGTCTCCTATCTTTTACACGTGACTCCGTCTTCACCGCTCTCCGTCCTTGTTGTCCATTGGCAGGATTGGTGCTCCACGGCCTAGATCGAAAGGGCAGACGTCCCTTTCCAACGGCGGGTAGGTGGTGTAGTGCGACGACGTTTGTGGTTTCACAAGGAGGCGTTGTGGCACCTCTAGCTAGTCACCTTGGGTGCTTTGTCGGGCTTGTTTCTATTTGATCTACTTTGTACGAGGGTTCTATCATCACTTTGTATTAGTTCAGCCGTGTGGCTTTATTTTTAAAGCGGGCAAAAGGCTATTTCAAGGAGGAAAAATAAAAATGCTATGGTGGGAAGCCAACCGCCACAGTGCAAGTTCCCCGCCCCCTGCCCCGTCGGCCGCCTGTATTAGCCGATTCCCGTCATTCCTCGGCCCATCGCCGCACATGGTCGTCGCATCCCACCAACGTCGATGACCAGCTGACGCGACTTCCATGCGACCATCGGTGAGCCGTTTCTCCTTGTCGAGCTCTCGGTGCTCGGCACACTGCCGGATATGGCCACATCCCCCGGGCTCCCCTCTGGCCCGTGCCGACCTGCCTCGCCCTCACCATCTTTCCTCGTCCTCTAGAAACCTCTGTGGCCAAAATCGAGCTCGACGCCTGGCGACAGTCGGATGCGCCTCCCTCGTGCACCAAAACCTAAACAGGCTATGTTCACCTATGTGAACCAACAACTTATGCTAAAAAATTTAAATAACTATGTGATAGTAAGGCATACAACTTTAACCTCGATGGATACCATAAAGTAAAGTGCATAAGTAATGAGTTCGGTATAGAAATAATCAAAAGAGGTGGAGACGATGAATTATTCCGAAATTCACTTTCCAATGGAAGCTAATCTCCGCTGGAGAGGTGTGGAGTCACAATTATCCCCAAGCGGCTCAATGGCTCGCCTTATTCTCTGTGTGCCTCCGCCAATGCGGAGTGCCACGATCCATTATGGGACCCTTGAGGGTGGTCACCGAATGCAGACAAGGTTGGAGCAATCTCCAACACTTAATTGGAGGCTCCCAAAAATATCCCGAAACTCCTAAAGCTACAAACAACAACAACCGTCTAGGGTACTCCAAATATCCAAGAGGAACAAGCTATAGGGTACCTGAAAGTACGGTATGGTCAACTAGAGGGGGTGACTAAGTTACTAACATTTTTCTCTTTTCCTTTTTAATTGAGGTTCAACAAATAATAACAAGATTTTCTAGATGTGCGACTAGGTGAACAACCTATATAATAAGATATAAAGTACAATATGCAACAAAAATACAATGAGTAAATGCACAAGATAAACCATAATAGTGAAAGCACAAAGACAAGGATATGTTCCCCTAGTTCCTTCCCAAGGGAAGTAAAGTCTACGTTGGAGGTGTGAGGAGCCACCAAAGCACTCCACTAGCATGGATGTGCACACCCTATTTTCTATGAGCTTCTCTGGTGAGGGAGGAGCTTGTTTCCACTATGAGGCCGACTCGAAGGCGCTGACCAAACCTTTGCACAAGGTTGATGCGTCTCCAAACCAAATGGAGGCTCTCAACAAGTTCCAGAGCTTCTTGCAACAAGGTGGAAGCTCCATGCACAAAGTTTCTCTTGGGTTCCAAGGCACCAAAGAGATTACAAGATCCGCTAGGATTTGGTGGGGGATTAGAAATATCTTTGGGAGAATCAAGGATCTAGGTCTCCTCAAGCACTCCTCAAAGAATCAACGTGATTGGGCGGCTGGAGTGGGAGCACTAGTAGATTTAAGATTTAATTAATCATGTGAGAGAGAGAGTGTGTGTGTTGAAGCTTAGGTATTAAATGGAAGAAGACCCCCTTTAAAGCTCTTCCCAGATGTCTCCGTTGGAGGGCAAAACCCACAGGACTAGAAGTTCCAGCCCATGGGGCGGAACATCCGGCCCAGCAATATTGATACTAATCTTCTCGACATTCCGCGCGGGCGGAAGTTCCTGCTTGGTTGCGCAACGGGAATTTAATTTTTTTGCCAAACTACTACGCGACCTCCAAGATATTGCTATGCAGATACAAGTAAATATAAATTCTAAGATCTGGTTTCAAAATCGTGTACCAAACACCGTTGAAGCAGAAGAGGTGTCGATGACGATGTATAATACGTCATAAACGTATCCTTAATTTCTGATGTTCCATGTTGTTTTCATGTTATTTCCTACATGTTTTCTATACACTTTATGTCATTTTACCGATTTCCGGGACTAACCTATTGAAAAGATGCCACAGAGTCAGTTCCCTGTTTTCTGTTGTTTTTAGTTTCAGAAAAGTTGTTCTAGAAATATTCTCAGAATTGGAAAATTCGAAGTCCAGAAGTCTTAGAATTCTCGAAGGTTCCATGGAGTCCCGAAGAGGCCCAAAAGAGGGCCACAGGGGGGCCACACCATAGGGCGGTGCCCCCTGGTCGCGCCTAGGGTGGTGTGGGCCCCTCGGGCGCCCACCGCCATCGCCCTTTTGCCTATTTATTCCCCCAGATATATCAACCCTAGAAATATATCACTTTTCGCGAAAAACACCCAAGGCCGCCGTCATCGTCATCCCGAGATTGGGAGGGTTCTGGAGCTCTCCCCGGCACCCTGCCGGGAGGGAAATTCATCACCGGAGGGGTCTACACCACCATGCCCTCCTCCGAAGTGATGCGTGAGTAGTTTATCCCTGGACAACAGGTCCATAGCAGTAGCTAGATGGTTGTATCCTCCACTTTATGCCTCATGTTTAGATCTCGTGAGCTGCCCTACATGATCGAGATCATATTTATGCAATGTTACATGTTGTGTTTGCTGGGATCCGATGAATGTTGAATGCTATGTCTTCTGATTATCAATCTACCATGTTATCTTCATGCATATGTTATTTATGATCGTGCATGCTCTCCGTTATTAGTAGATGCTCTGGCCAAGTAGATGCTAGTAACTCTAAGAGGGAGTATTTATGCTCGATAGTGGGTTCATGCCTCCTTTGCATCTGTGATCTCAGCTTACTTACGCTTTTACATTAGTGATGATCAAGTTTATGTTGGTAGCATGTCACCTCAGAAATTATGTGTTTTTATTGTTTACCTACTCGAGGACGAGTAGGAACTAAGCCTAGGGATGTTGATACGTCATAAACATATCCTTAATTTCTGATGTTCCATGTTGTTTTCTTGTTGTTTCTCACATGTTTGCTATACACTTTATGTCATTTTTATCTATTTTCCGGACTAACCTATTGACAAGATGTCACAGAGCCAGTTTCCTGTTTTCTGCTGTTTTTAGTTTCAGAAAAGTTGTTCTGGAAATATTCTCGGAATTGGAAAATTCAAAGTCTGGAGGTCCTAGAATTCCCGAAGGTTCCACGGAGTCCCGAAGAGACCCAGAGGGGGGCCACAGGGGGCCCACACCATAGGGCGGCGCGCCTCCTGGCCGTGCCATGGGGTGGTGTGCCCCCCCCCCCCGGGCCTCCACCGCCTTTGCCCTTTCACCTATTTATACCCCCCGAGACGTAAACCCTAAAGATATCCCACTTCGTCCCGAAAAACACCCGAGGCCGCCGTCATCGTCATCCCGAGATCGGGAGGGTTCTGGAGCTCTCCCCGGCACCCTGCCGGGAGGGGAATTCGTCACCGGAGGGGTCTACACCACCATGCCCTCCTCTGAAGTGATGTGTGAGTAGTTCATCCCTGGACTACGGGTCCATAGCAGTAGCTAGATGGTTGTTCTCTCCAATTTGTACCTCATGTTTAGATCTCGTGAGCTGCCTCACATGATCGAGATCATCTTTATGTAATGCTACATGTTGTGTTTGCTGGGATCTGATGAATGATGAATGCTATGTCTTTTTATTATCAATCTATCATGTTATCTTCATGCTTATGTTATTTATGATATTGCATGCTCTCCGTTATTAGTAGATGCTCTGTCCAAGTAGATGCTAGTAATTCCAAGAGCGAGTATTTATGCTCGATAGTGGGTTCATGCCTCCTTTGCATCTATACTCGAGTGACAGAAACATGACAGATGGAGGATATGTTGTTGCCATTAGGGAGAAAACAACGGTGTTTACCTAGTTTACATTGTTTACATTACACACTTTGCTTACGGCGATAATCTGTTGCTTGCAACTTAATACCCAATGTTTTGTTTGGATGATATTCGGAGGGTGGATTATTAGTCATGGACGCAGTTGGATGACGGTCTATGTATTTTGTTGTAATACCCGCACGAATCACATAATAATCTTTATGTCTTGCATATGCACTACGGTGAAGCCTTCATTTCTGTCAATTGCACAGCTGTAATTTGTTCACCACACATATTATTTATCTTTCACGGAGAGACACCACTAGTGAACTGTGGACCCCGGTCCATTTTCTCATACTGATAATACACACACTGCTTCCACTGTTTTCACATTGCTGCTACTGTTCTCATATTGATTTCCACACCATAAGTTTAACCTCTTTGTGTTCAGCAAAACCGATGAGATTGACAACCTCGCTGCTTCGTTGGGGAAAAGTGATTTGATTGTGTTGTGTAGGTTCCACGCTGCTGCTGAACCGGTAGTGCGCCCTGCCACCTTAGTTGCATCAACCTTTAGAGATTGCTTGTCCTCCTACTGGTCGATTCAACCTTGGTTTCTTTTCTGAGGGAAAACTTCTCGTTGTGCTCTTCATAACCTTTATCTTGGGGTTTCCCAACGAGTGCACTCCAGCACCATCAATGTCGATGAAGCCTATAGAAGATTCTCACGCACAAGCCCATGGGTGAGAATGTTGTCGACTCCTCGTATCCAGCACCTGATCCAGCAGACTTAGGGTCTCACGTGTTACCCCTCTGAGAGTGTCGGATATATACCAACTAGGGGTATATCAGATGGTAGTCAAAGTGCCGGATTACCAGGGTGGCCCAAGTGGTAGTGGGCTAAGGTTCATTGGGCGGCCCAGTAACTCGACGCACAGAAGCCGGATTCTAGAAGGACCCGGATCACGGCCCATGTGATCTGGCTTGGAGGAGAAGACGGATTCCTTACTTTCCAAGTTATAGTTACCGTAGTCTTCTATGTTTCCTATTCTGTAAGCCCTAATCCGGCTATTATATAAAGCCGGACGGGAGATAAGTTTGATAACGAACAACAGAGGAGAAGCTATAGGCTAACTCGTTGGGAAGTTGATCCTCTGCGAATAGCTAGATGTAAACCTCACATTGTAATTCTATATCCAGGCTTTAGTCCTGATTAGTGAGAAGTGCAGGAGTAGGCACGTCGTACTGTCGCGACGTACCAAACCTGGGTAAACCCTGTGTTCACTGACCACCACGCGACCCCGTTACCCCACGTCTCTACCGTAGTCTCATGGCACCCCCGTCTATGAAAACTACCACGATGTCTCGACAGTTGGCGCCCACCGTGGGGCAAACGACGTCAGGCGTGAAGTTCCGATCTGTGATACTCGGCGGAATCGGAAGATCAATCACTGTCGGAAGCCTGGAGTTCGACGACGTCGTCGGACGCTTCCTCGACAATGGATCCTATATACTGGTGCAAAACCACCTGGTAAGTGCCTGCGTGTTGCCGATCGGATCTGCTAACATTTTTATCGGACTAACTGCAGAAGCAATGGGGTTTTGCGGTGGAAGAAAATTTATCCCACCCGCCCTATACCCAGTCGAAGATGACTATGATACTGGATTCTGTTCAGATCGCCAACAAAAAAGTGATACACATTTTATCGGCATGGTGCAATCCGAAGTCGCCGAAAACACGGATGACGGAAATCCCGTGCAAGAGGCAGACAAAAACACACCCGTCACAGAGACGGAAGATCCGACACCCGTCATACAGGCGGAAGATCCGACATCTGTCAACACGACGATGAACTCGGAAGCTGACTCTGTACTAGCCGCCATTGAGGCGAGATTGGAATCAGAAACCGGATAAGATGATTTTGATTCCGAAGACGAAGACGCGGACGCCTTCGAAAGGAAAGTTAAATCTTTTCAAGAGGGATTCCATGAAGTGCTAATGGCGAAACCGGCTGATACCACGGACGCCGGCAGCCAGGAAAGCCCTAAAACCCCTCCGCTAGAGGAAGAGAGAGAAGACGGAGAAACTTCTCCGATATTTCCTAATGTAAAGGAATTGACAGAAGAGGAGCCTGTCAAAAAGCCTCCCTCTTCCAAGAAAAAGCACCGTGCTGCTAAGAAACTCCAATACAAAATCCGGAAGAAAAAATCAGCTGATCTAGCTGATGAAAACCTAGAAGTAGGAGATGTTAGCAGAACAAAGCCTGCGGAGAAGAAAATCAAAGAAATCCTTGCTCCGCCAATGACGGAACAGGAAGAACAGCAGCTGTTGCAAACGCCAGTGGGAGTACATGAACCCCCTGAGATGCTGGAGGCCAGGAGACGAGCTTTCCAACGGCAACAGCAACATCTACTCAGAACTCGCGAACACCTCCAAAAAACCCAGGATGACATTAAGATCATGAAGGAAGAAATCGAGGAGTACGAGAGAAAGAATAGATCTGGCATTAAACCTACAAGGTTACCCGGAATCGTAAGACCGGAAGTACTGCCGCCAAAAGAAAGGTTTCACAACCCATCTTGGCAAAAGAAGGTAAACGGCAAAGATGCCAGAGGCGAACCAATATACAAAACCGCAGCAGAAAACGCGGAAGCAGCGTTTGCCATCCTCAACAATGACTTGTACTCTAATGGTGAAAAGCTCCAGGGGGTGTATGCTTTCCTAGGAAAAGCATTGCAGCAACAACAGCGGGCCCAAGAGCGATCAGGAAGACTGCAGGATAACTCCGCCCTATGCAAAACAGCTACTTGCACCGCTGGAGAACCTGGACCAGAGGAGCCTGGAGATTCAGACAATTCAAAGGATAAAAAAGAGGATCCGAGAAAAGATAAGAAAAACCCCGACAATAGGGATGAAGCGTCCCGAACCGGATCCCATCCCCCGAAAGTTGGACTCAAACCCCACGATCGGGAAGAGAAATACCGGAATGACGGCAAAACAATGCCACCTCCGAGAAACCCAGCTGAGAAAGCCGGAAGATACGATATACCTCACAGACGTGAGAGATCCCGGACACCTCCTAAGGATAAAGAAAGGCACAGGAGCAGGACTCCGCCTAATCCAAAAGGGCGTGATCATGGAAGAGATAGATACAATCCCGGAAAAGCGCGTCCGCGCAACAATGGGAAAGAAAGGAGTAGATCCCCTTCTGTCCATTCAGCTGGAAGATATTCCGCACACATTGATAGAGCGGAAAAGGATGATCTATACTTTGGTCCTAAGTGTTTCACTGACAGGATCCGAAGGATAACCCTGCATTCTGGCTTCGCCAAAGTTGGTCCAACGTACCAGAAATATACCGACAGCACAAACCCGGACACCTGGCTCTCAGACTACTATACAACCGTCGAGATCAACAATGGGACAGACCTGGAAGCTGTCAAGTTTCTTCCCCTAATGTTACTGGATGGAGCTAGAGATTGGATCAATGGATTACCATCAAGAACTGTCGACAGCTGGGATGATATGGCCAGAGTATTTACTCAGCATTTCCGGGGAACGTACAAACGCCCGAACAGCATCAACCAGCTGAACCGTTGCACCCAATTCGAGGATGAACCATACGTGGATTTCATCTCCAGATGGACGGCAATGAAGAATAGTTGTTCTGGAGTAACTGACGTACAAGCAATGCATGCTTTCGTCAATGGCCTAAAACCCAGACTTGTACCGTTCATGGTTGGTTCCAAACAGCACAAAGATCTCGGATCTATGCTCACAACCGCCAACGAACATGCTGCAGCCGAAGACGACATCAGAGCAAGAGGGGGCAATATCGAATCACTGATACTTGCCAAGAAAACTCCTCGTTCTGACAAAAAAGGAACTCCAGAAACAACGACAAAACCCAAAGAGGTCAACATAGCCTTTGGAAGTGAAAAAGGGAATAAGTGGAAAGGACGCAGTACAGATCCAATCAAATACACTCCAAAAGAGTGGGAGAGGATTAAGTCAGAACCCTGTGTCCACCATTCACAATTTGGGAAACCCACCCATACAAACGCGCAATGCCGACTGAATAAGCACATGAAAGGCAGTGCAGGATCCGGAAATAAGGGGAAGGGTTCCAAAAGGAAACCCGCCAAACAAAAGCCAGAAGCTGACAAAGAAGACAGTGAATCGGACACTGATGAAAAAATCCAGGAACAACAGCGAAAGGGCGAACCCAAATTTCCGAGAGTTGATGGAGAAGCAATGCTAACATTCCTAGCAACTCCGTCAGCAAAGGTGGCCAAAAGAACACTTCGAGAAATAAATGCGGTTGTTCCGGCAACCCCGAAATTCTTGAAGTACTCCAACACACCAATTACCTGGGATCAGTCTGATCATCCCGGGAATATCCCCGAACCCGGCACACAAGATCTTGTCGTAAGCCCTATTGTCCAGAACACTAGGCTAAGAAGAGTGCTGATGGATGGAGGATCCAGCATTAACATAATGTACCTGAATACACTGAAGCATCTGAAGATTTCCGAGTCCCAGCTCAATTACAGCAACATACGCTTCCATGGCATTGTTCCTGGCAGACAAGCACGATCCCTAGGAGAAATTTCCCTAGATGTCACCTTCGGAGATAAAGATCACTTCCGGCAGGAAAAAGTATCCTTCGAAGTAGTGCCGTTCGAAAGCGTGTATCACGCAATACTCGGACGTCCAGCTTTCGCCAAATTCAAGGCAAGATCTTGTTATATTTATAACAAGCTGAAGATGCCAGGACCCAAAGGAGGAGTAATCACCATAGCTGG
Source organism: Alopecurus myosuroides (assembly GCA_028641055.1). Taxonomy (NCBI): domain Eukaryota; kingdom Viridiplantae; phylum Streptophyta; class Magnoliopsida; order Poales; family Poaceae; genus Alopecurus; species Alopecurus myosuroides. The sequence continues at coordinate 195,996,774 of CM054062.1, forward strand.
TGACTTCAAGCTGGCAAACGAGTTGGAGAAAGAAAACGCCCTTTGTGCTCAGAGAGTCATAGCAAAGGAAGAACTGAAGGAATTAGCCAAGGAGGTATCGCCGACAGAAATGCCGGCAGGAAAAGAAACTCGGAAGCCAACAGACAGCTTCAAGGCGTCTGAAAATACAAAACAGGTAATCCTAGACCCCAAAGATCCGACAAAGTTCATCGTCGTAGGGACTGGGATGACTGACAAATAGGAAGGCGAGCTCATCAAGTTCCTCCGTGAGAGCTGGGATATTTTTGCCTGGTGTCCAGCTGACATGCCAGGCGTACCCAGGGAACTTGCTGAGCACCAACTCAAGGTGATTCCAGGATCAAAACCCGTCAAACAAGGTCTCCGTCGATTTGACGGAAGAAGACGGAAGGCTATTGGCAAGGAAATTATCCGGCTTTTAGCAGCAGATTTCATCCAGGAAGTAATCCACACTGAATGGTCTGCAAATCCGGTATTACTACCGAAGAAAGACACTACTGCTCTTAGAATGTGTATAGATTACACAGGCTTGAACAAATTGTGTCCGAAAGATAGGTTCGCGTTACCGCGAATCGATCAAATAATAGACGCCACTGCAGGCTCTGAGCTTTTGTGCTTTTTGGACGCATACTCCGGGTACCACCAAATACGCATGAAAAAGGAAGATCAAATTAAGACTTCTTTCATAACCCCATACGGGACGTACTATTACGTAACCATGCCATTTGGCCTGAAGAACGCGGGCGCAACCTACCAGCGTTGCATGCAACGTTGTTTGCATAGTCAGATTGGCAAAAACGTCCATGTTTACGTGGACGATATTGCTGTCGTAACCAAGGAAAAGATACACTCCTTGAGGATCTGCGAGAAACTTTCGAAAATTTGCGCACCTACAAGATGAAGTTAAATCCATCTAAGTGCGTATTCGGGGTTCCCTCAGGAAAACTTCTGGGTTTCATCGTTTCTCACAGAGGAATAGAGGTTAACCCGGAAAAGATCAAAGCCATCTTGAACATCTCGAAACCTACGTGTGTGAAAGATGTCCAAAGATTGACGGGTTCCGCCGCTGCCGTCGGCAGATTTATTAGTCGGCTGGGGGATAAAGCCTTACCACTCTACAAGTTGCTGAAGAAATCCGACAAAGTCAAGTGGATAGAGAAAGCCTTGGAACATTTAGCAGTTATGTCCCTTCCGTACTTGGTTCAATTTCTATGTAAACTTTTTTTTGAGATCATGAAATAAAGTTGTCGGAATTTTGATATCCATGTTTTTACAAGTTCATTATAGTACAAAGCATGATTCCGCCTCATCTATTTCCCAATGATCTTACAAAACACTCAGTGTTAACCCGAATTGTGCCTGCGTACTCGGCGTTAAAAAACTGAATGATTTTTCAGCCTGCTAACGGCTAAAGGAAACTTGAATTTCCTGCGTGCCCAAGTTTCATTTAAAAATAAAAAAATCCTTGCTTCTCTAAGCATTATCTGATCGCTTATGTGTTGGGTTACTGGAGCTAGTTAGTAAAAATGCCTTTAGTATGATCCATGTTTCCGAGTTTAAACTGATTGGTTATACCCAGTTACTCGGCATGACGATTCATAATGCTATTGAGCCATTTCAAACACTAAGGACAGGTAAAACATATACGCCAGAGAACTTAGAAGATAAAGGAATAATAAAATCCGAAAACCTTGCAAAGAATTTCATAATTAAGACTGCAAAAGGCGGAGTTCTCGTTCATGCAAAAGGAATAGAAACATTACAATTCGAATTACATTTTAAAAAGTACAGTAATGCTCCTATTTATCTACTTTCACCATCCAGGTTCAAGGCAGCCCTTCAAGCATCCGACTCTTCCTCGCTGCTATCATCCTCGGGGGCTGCAGGGACCTCCTCTTCTGAATAGGTGATGGAGATATTCACCATGGAGGCAATCTTGGTGGCATGGCCTTTGATTTCATCAAAGATTGTATTCCGCTGAGCTTCCGTGTATCCTTGAGGGATACCGGACACCACGCGCCAAGACTTTGCACCAGGGTAGTGCATACGCATAAGGCCGAGTGCCATGCGTGCACCACCCCGTGCAGCGGAGCGTAGGGTGGATTCCCTGGACTCCGCCACCTCCATGATGGAACCCGGAAGTTTTTCAACGTCCGAGAACTCCCCAGTCCTTGCGGGAAGGAACTTGTTGACCAGCTGCATGCCAGCAGCTCTGATCGAAGTCCAGATCTTCCCGAAAGCTCGGATTCTATCAATCCGAGAAAGATCTGGGCTATCTCCTGTTTTTCAGCAAAAACAACCAAGAAGGTTAAGTAAAAAAGCAGAGAAACACAACAAGACTGGGAAGAGTGGTAAATACAGAAAAAACTTACCGACAATTTTGTCAATTTCGGAGCCTTCCTCCAGGCGCAGGTTCAGAGCAGCCTCCAAGTCCCGAATGGTGGACTGGTCCTTCTCCGCCTATGCGGAAGCCTTGGATTGAGAAATCCCAAGGGACAAATTGCTGGCTTCCAGATCTTTTTGAGCCTTCACAAGATCCTTGTGAAGGTCCAAATTCTCCTTTCGGAGAAACTCGGCATTGCCGGCATCTTCAGCTATTTGCTTGGCCTTAGCCAAAGCAGCTGAAAAGTAAGGAAAATTCCGAGTTTAGAAAACTTCCGGAATAAAGTACTTAGACAAAAATTGCATTGGAAACTTCAGAGGAAAAACACTTACCTGTTGTTTCCGACAACGCCAGCTGAGACGATGCCAGCTCTGTCTCTCTCTCCTCAAGAATAGAAAGAAGATTTCTAACTTCTTTATTCTTGATGGAGAGTTTGTTGAAAACTTCCATGTTAATGGCTTCAGCAGTTTGCTGGAACATGGCAAGGAAAAGAATGATCATAAAGCATCAAAGCAAAAAAGGTTACATTTTGTTTAATGCTTGGGGGCTAGAGTTATATACCTGGCTCATCCGTTGCAAACCCGCCAAGTTTTCATTGAACCCTTTCGCGTATTCCGCAAAAAGAGTTCCGGCCGCGCTTAGGCCGTCATTGATAATCTTGAAGTCCTTGTCGAAGGTGGGAATCTCCTCGTCGAATGTCCGAGAAAATTTCCCCACCTCTGGAGCCGCCCTTTCCCTCGTGTCCGTGTTCGACACAACGGGCTGGCTGGGCTCTTGCGGCTTGGTGGTGGGGGCTGCAGCATGCTCTTCCGCCATCGTGGATGGTGTGTCCGGGGCGATGACAGGAGAAGGTTGAGCGCCTCGGCTGGACACAACTTTGTGTTTCTTCAGCTTCTTCGGCTTTAGGTTGGAAGGAGGCAGGCTAAAAACAAAAAACCCGGAAAAATTAAAACTCCGAAGGCGAAAGAAAAACTTCGACAAAAGAAAAATAACCCGGATGATCTAACCTGGAGGTGGCGACGGGAATTCCGTCAAGGTCGATAACTTCCTCAGAGGAAGGAATCTTCTTGCGCTTGCGCCCACCTGTAGAGGCGGTACGCAATGCATCCAGCTCAGCTTCGGAGGCTAGCTCCGAGTCTGGAAGTTCAACAATCTGTTGAAAATAAAAATCAGGGTTAGAAGCGAAAAAATCCGAGAAAGAATGTCAAACTCTACCCAAATGACGAAAAAAGTACCTTGGGAGTCGGATTGTCGGCCGTATACATAGGCCGACTCGCTTCGTATTGGTCGTGTGATGCGACCAACTGGTTCACGCGCCGTCGAAGATCCCTCGTGGACCAGTCTTTGCTGGTTGTCCGCATTGGGTCGTTGGCACCCGTGTAGTCGCAAAGAAGGCGGCCACCGTGATTGGCCAACGGATGGATCCGCCTATCTAACCAGCAAAGGACCGTGTCCATGCCGGTTAGAGGTGGATCGGAGGAAGTGAGCTTGGCGATGCGCCGCTTGATCCTTAGAAGATCAGGCGGCAGAACCTGGACGGCCTCTGTTCCCCAATTGTCTTGGGGAACAGCGGCAGTGTTCGAGAAAGGTGGAACCCCGATGGCCTTTTTTGGGAAAGGCACATCGGGATGGTAGAAGAAGGAACCCGTCCAAAATTTGACGGATTTCGATGTCTTGATCTTGGGGAACCAATCTTCCCTAAATCTCCGAAGAGTAAAGGAGATGGTTCCGCAAGTCGGGAGTGCGCCCTCCGAGGAGTTCCGCTTAACCCCGAAACAATACATCCAAAAATCTAACCTAGGTTCTAAGCCTAAGTAACCCTCGAATAGGGCCTGGAACCCGGCCATATAGAGAATGGAGTTGGGTGGCAGGTTATGAGGTTGGATGTTATAGTGGGAGAGGATTTGGAGGAAGAAAGCGGAAGGTGGTAATCCCATACCTCTTAAGAGATGGGAGGAGAGAAGAACCCTTTCGCCATCGTTCAGCATAGGTTCGTTCTCGTCCTCAGGGATCCGCCATTTCCCTTTCAGGATCAGTCCCTCCTTTTCCAGGTTTGGAAGGAGGGCAGGCGGAATGCTGCAGGCAATCCAGTTGCCTGCAGTCTCCACCTCTTCGTCCGCTCCGGCGGTGGCGGATGCGGCAGCTTCCGCAGCGGCGAGCTCGTCGCCGAGAAGCTGGATCTTCTCCTCCGCCGTCTCGGGAACAAACAGCGGGGAAGGCACGGAGCTCGAGCCCGTGAGGTTCGCGGCGGCCGAAAGGTCACCTCCGCCCGCCGCAGAGGCCGCGGTCTTTTCCGGCTCGTCGCCGGTGAGCTTTGGAGATCCTAGCTGCGGATCTAAGTCACTGATGATGTCGTCGATTGTGTGCGCGGCGGAGCGAGTAGGGGACGACGGAGAGGATGCCATTTGGTGGCGGCGCGTTTCGTCTCCGATGGTGCTCTGGGTGCGAGGTGCGCTCGGAAAGGGTTCTTCGCTCGAGGGCTCGTGCGCAGCAATGGCGTGGAGAGTGAGAGTGCGGAAGGATTTCAGCGAGGACGAAGACGGCTACTTATAGCCGGAAATCCGTCAAGATACGTGCCAACGGCTATTTTGACCGTTGGATGATCAACGCGTGTCACTCGCCAGAAAATCCGGGAAATGAAACGACAGGGTAATGATAGTTATCTCCTCGTTTCCCGTGAGAATCTGTCAGAGATACGTTACTGGGTTTCCCGCGTGCAACCCAAGCGTCCCTTACGTCAGCACGTCTCAAGCGCTGACGTAGGAAGTTCCTTCTCCGCGAAGGATCGCGAGAGAAAAGCCGGATTTTAGGATTCCGAGTTTCACATTACCATCTCTTTCAAAAGAAGAATAAGAAGAATCAAGTCTGCTGATTGCAATTTCTCGGACAAAGCACACTTGGCGAAAGACGGAGAATCAGAGTTTTAATCCTTCTTGGGGGCTACTGTCGGATATATACCAACTAGGGGTATATCAGATGGTAGTCAAAGTGGCGGATTACCAGGGTGGCCCAAGTGGTAGTGGGCTAAGGTTCATTGGGCGGCCCAGTAACTCGACGCACAGAAGCCGGATTCTAGAAGGACCCGGATCACGGCCCACGTGATCTGGCTTGGAGGAGAAGACGGATTCCTTACTTTCCAAGTTATAGTTACTGTAGTCTTCTAGGTTTCCTATTCTGTAAGCCCTAATCCGGCTATTATATAAAGCCGGACGGGAGATAAGTTTGATAACGAACAACAGAGGAGAAGCTATAGGCTAACTCGCCGGGAAGTTGATCCTCTGCGAATAGCTAGATCTAAACCTCACATTGTAATTCTATATCCAGGCTTTAGTCCTGATTAGTGAGAAGTGCAGGAGTAGGCACGTCGTACTGTCGCGACGTACCGAACCTGGGTAAACCATGTGTTCACTGACCACCACGCGATCCTAGTTACCCCACGTCTCTACCGTAGTCTCATGGCGCCCCCGTCTATGAAAACTACTACGATGTCTCGACAGAGAGTATGCACACATACGTCGGGGCAAATTCTGCAACGCTTCGTCGTCTAGGACTTGGCGTTGCAGGTGTATATGAAGGTGGAGTTCTCAACACATGAGAGAGAGAGAGAGAGAGAAAGAGAGTAATTAGAAGTTAGGTCTATTTGGGAGAGTATAACCCCAGCCTAATTAGAAGAAGATCTAATTCTATTAGAGAAAGCTCTAATCCAATTAGAGGAAGCTCTAATCCAATTAGAGGAGACTCTAATCCTGATTAGAAGATATCTAAACCAATTAGAAGGGATCTAATTAGATTGCTCTGGTTAGTCTTTATAATTACTATAGAGGTGCTAATCCTATTAGAAGTTCTCTAATTAGATGCTCTAATTTATTTCTAATTATTAGAGATATCTCTAATCAATTAGAAGTGTTATAATTAGAAGCTCTAATTAGTCTTCTAATTCTTCTAGAGAAAGAGAGAGGCAAAAGGCTCAATTGTTATGTCGCAAGGAGGAGGAGGGGTGGGTATTATATAGTGGGACAAGGAGGGCACCTGCCATAGGAGAGGGGTTTGGTTTCCCTCTCCTTGGCTTGGCCGCATCCCACATCCACCTCTCTTTTTTTCCTTTTTTTGCCTCTCATTTATTTCTCAAATAAATTCAAGAAAATAATATGGAAACCTTGTGGACTTTGTGAGACCATGAGTCGCACCTGGCATTCCCTAAAATTAGGTTTTTCCTCCGGGGGAAATCTGCCCCCTCCAGCACTTCTTCCATATAAGGAAAGTCCCCCAGAACTCTTCCGGAACCCCATTACCCCTATAGATAAAATCATCGATATTATATAATGATGTCAAAAAAACATTTCTAGCATCCCGGGATATCTCATACCCCCTGCATTTTCTCCGTAAAGCGTGTAGCCTCTATTTCTCTTTCATAATGACTCCAAAATAAATTTCGGTAGTAACAGAAACTGTTTCTATCACTCTTGGACATCTCATGCCCTCGTTATCCATTCTCGCTGATAAGAAAAAATATCTATCACACAGAAAAAACATTCTGGTGATAATCCTAGTTGATCTGGACCTACCAATATACACACAAATATAAGCCCAAACTTAAGTGTGTTTCCCCTACAGGTTCCATAGTGTGTGGACATGAAACTGGAAACTCTTTCCTTTTAAATAATCAACAGCGGGGCCGTGGACACCCATATTGACTCCCACATACTATACGAATGAACCGATGAACATGTAGGTTATTATACATATCTCCCGTTACTCACAATACTGAACTTACCCGAGACTATTGATTTGGGTATTGCTTGTGAAACAATCTATGGTTCACAAATACCTGTGTATCGTCTAGTTATTCGGTAAGTTTCCCCTTTATCATTATCGTATTGTGATATCCCACGTGATGTATCATCATAATGCATTGTCTGTAGAACTTATGGATATCAAGAATATCGAGTGGGCCTAGGTATGTATCTCTCTTTTTAAGGAGGAGTAATTCCCATCTCAGAATATCGAGATAACAAACTCCTTTGGAATTACCCAATATCTACCTTTATGTTCACCTAGATTATGGTGTGACTCTTGATAACACCAAAGTAAAACCTCTAGAATATATTATCAAGATAATTTAATGGTCAAAGGATGCATTGTGTAATAATCGTGATGTGATATGATTCTGAGGACAAAGATATTTTAGTGGAATCTCTTAGCATATCAATCTACTTAGGGAATACCAGCCATATTGTTACCTTCTAAAAATATGCTATTCATTGATATTGACAAAAACAATATCCACGACCAGGAAAACATAGTCACCAAACATCCAATGAATTAGTCGTAAAAGGCAAGACTAGGGTTTGTTTTGTGTGGTCATGTTACTACACGTGAGCGTGAGTTTTCCTGTGAATCTCATATTCAGGAACCACGTCAGTTATAGAATAGTGATATGAATCATAATTATGAAAAAATGCATAAATATTATTGCGTTTTGGGAATACATCCAACATTCTCCCACTTGCACATCTGGTAATAATCCGTTTGCATAAGTTCATCAACACATCTAGGAGATGTAAGTGAACTCTCGTGTAAAAAATATGTTAGAGACATTTCTCACCAACCCCTTCTGAGTTGTATGAACCATTTGTATTATAAAGAAGCTCTTTCTTTCTTTCATAATACTCCTTGATCACAAGATCAACTTCAGTCCAGGCCATTCTAGGTTAAACCTTGGTAATTCAACTAAGAATACATTTTCCTTGTTTTCACAGATCTTGCTGCACCATTTGTGAGATACCACATCTAGTTCATATAATGAACCGATAGCCTAAATATTAAAAGTATTTAAACTTCTACCCTTTACTGCTAATTGTTGTGGTGTTCGTAAATACATGCTTAAAATAATTAAGAAAATCTAAGTCGTGATATTTCATATAATCAGAAGATTATATCTTAATCCTTGGTCAATACTTATCACATAAGTATCATGTACTTATCTCATAAGTTATTTACTATAATGTAACTCTTACATTATAATTCTATTCTCCAAAATCCTTTTGAAGAAACATCTTCAAAATATTTTGAGGAGAAGACTTATGATAATCTTGGACCTGATTGAATTTTCACCAAATTCAATTTTCCCAACAATTATTATTTTATATGTTTTGACAGAATGCAGTGTCTTAGAAATTTTTACTATGATCATAAATGATAAATCATTTGATCATTGCTCACCAATGTTTTTCAACATTAGATCTTGTGTCGGATATATACTGATTAGGGGTATATCCGGCGTTGTCTTAAAAGAGCCGGATTACCAGGGTGGCCTGATTGGTAATGGATCACAGTCCATTAGGCGGCCCAGTAAGCCGATGCACAGAAGACGGATTCTAGAAGAACTCGGACCACGACCCAAAGTGGTGCGGCTTGGAGTAGAAGGCGGATTCCTGCTTTCCAAGTTAGATACTTTCCGTAGTCTTCTAGGTTTCCTTCCTGTAAGCCCTAACCCGACTATTATATAAAGCCGGACGGGAGAGAAGAACAGATAGACAATTAGCTAGAAGCCAACTCACCGAGAGGTTGATCCTCGTCGAGTTAGCGAAACCCTACTCACATTGTACTTTGTATACTTCAGGCTTCAGCCCTGATTTAGTGAGATTGTAGGAGTAGGAACGTCGCCTAGTTGCGTCGTACCAAACCTGGGTAAATTTGGTGTTCCCTTGTTGTAGTGCTACCACGTCCCCCACGTCTCTATCCGTAGACTCATGGTACCCCCGTCTATGAACTCTACTACCATGTCTCGACAGTTGGCGCCCACTGTGGGGCCAGCGACGTAAGGCGTTAAGTTTCGATCGGGGATACTCAACGGAATCGTCAATACCATAACGTTCGGAAGCTTGGAGTTCGACAACGACGTTGGGCGCTTCCTCGACAATGGATCGTACATGCCAGCACAAAATCATCTGGTAAGTGTCTGCATTTTACCGATTGGATCTGCGAATATCTTTATCGGATTAACTGCAGAAGCAATGGGATTCTGTGGTGGAAGTAAATTTATCCCACCCGCCCTATACCCAGTTGAAGAAAACTATGATACCGGATTTTGCTCAGATCGCCAAAACCCTGAATTCGCTGCCTCTTCGGAGATGCCTGCAATCAGATCTCACTTCATTGGCATGGTGCAATCCGAGGTCGCTGAAAACACGGAAGTAAGTAATCTCGTGGAAGAAGGAGAAAACAATAATCCCACAGAGCCAGTGGAAGATCCGACACCCACCAATGAAACGGTGAACTCGGAAGCCGACTCCGTACTCGCTGCCATAGAGGCAAGATTGGAGTCGGAACCTGGATCTAAAGACATAGATTCAGAAGACAAAGATGAAGACGCATTCGAAATAAAGGTTAAATCTATGACTGGGGCTTCCATGAAGTACTTATGGCAAAACCGACTGATAGCTCGGATGCTGAAGACAAGGAAGACCCCAAAACACCTCCACCAGATGAGGAAAGAGATGACGGAGAAACCAACCCTATCTATCCTGATGTCAAGGAATTGACAGTAGAACCTGGCAAAAAACTCCCTCTTCCAAGAAGAAAAAGAAGACTACCAAGAAACTCCAGTACAAACTCCAGAAGAAAAAGTTGGCAGATAATGCTAGCCAAAACCTGGAAGCAGGAGGAGCAAGCGGGGTCACACCTGTGGAGAAGAAAAGGAAAGAAATCCTTGTTCCTGAATTGTCGGAACAGGACGAGATCAATATGATCCAAACCCCGGTCGGACCATACGAGCCACTAGAAGTGCTGGAAGCCAGAAGGCATGCCATTATGAGGCAACAACAACAACTATTCCGATCGCAAGTAAATATCCTCAAAGCCCAAGCTACTCTAAAAGCAAAAGAGGAAGTTGAAGAATTCGAAAGACGGAATATGTCCGGGATAAAACACACGAGATTACCCAGAATTGCAAGGCCGGATGTACTGCCAGCAAAAGAACGGTTGCAAAACCCTTCCTGGCAACGACAGGTTGACGGCGTAAACGCTAAGGGCGAACGCATCTATAAGACCGCAGCTGAAAACGCGGAAGCCACGTTCGCCATCCTTAATGAGGATTTGTACTCCAAAGAAGAAAATCTGCAAGGGGTGTATGCTTTCCTGGGTAAAGCACTGGAACAACAGCAGCGGGGCCAGGCAAGATCAGGGAAGTTGCATGACGACTTGGCCCTATGCAAAACTGCCACTTGCGCCGCTGGAGCACCTGGACCCGGAGAACCTGGAGATTCAGGCGATTCTAAGGATAAACATGGAGAGCCTAAGAAAGACAAAAAAAATCCCGGACAATAGGGATGAAGCGTCCAGAACGGGATCCCATATGACGAAAGGCGGAAATGTACCCCGCGATCATAAAGATCGGGAGGAACAAAACCGGGAACACGGAAAAATGATGCCGCCTCCGATACGCCCAGCTGAAAAAGCCGGAAGGCATGAAAATACTCACAGACGTGAGAGGTCCCGTACTCCTCCTAGGAATAAAGAAAGGCCAAGGAGTAGAACTCCGCCTCATTCCACAGGACACGATAACGGACGAAATAGGGATAATCCCGGAAGAGCGCATTCGCGCAACAATGGGCCAGAAAGGAGCAGATCCCCTTCTGTCCATTCAGCCGGCAGATATTCTGCACACGCCGATAAGGCGGAAAGAGATGATCTATACTTTGGACCTAAGTGTTTCACTGACAGGATCCGAAGAATAACTCTACATTCTGGCTTTGCGAAGGCTGGTCCAAATTACCAAAAGTATACCAGAAGTACAAACCCGGATACATGGCTTTCAGATTACTATACTGCCGTTCAGATGAACAAGGGGACAGACCTGGAAGCAGTAAAATTCCTCCCCCTAATCTTGGTGGATGGAGCCAGAGATTGGATTGACGGGCTTCCGTCAAGAACAGTGGATAGCTGGAATGATATGGCTAGAGTATTCGCTCAGCACTTCCGGGGTACGTACAAACGCCCTAAGAGCATCAACCAGCTAAATCGCTATGTCCAATTTGAAGATGAGTCGTATGTCGACTTTATATCAAGATGGACAACAATGAAAAACAGCTTCTCTGGAGTATGTGATGTACAAGCAATGCATGCTTTCATCAATGGATTAAAACCCAGCCTCGTACCGTTCATGGTTGGTTCAAAGGAGCACACAGATCTCGGATCTATTCTTACTACCGCCAATGAACACGCAGCGGCCGAAGATGACATCAGAGCGAGAGGTGGAAATATTGATGCTTTGGTTCAGGCCAAAAAGACGCCTCGTTCTGAAAAGAAGACTACTCCAGAAGCACAGACAAAGCCCAAAGAAGTAAACTTAACCTTTGGAAAGGATACTGGTGGCAAATGGAAAGGAAGAAACACAGAACCTATCTCCTATTCTAAGGAAGAGTGGGAAAAAATTAAGTCGGAAAACTGTGTCCACCATTCGCAATTTGGGAAGCCTACCCATACAAATGCGTAGTGTCGCCTCAATAAGCATATGAAGGGCATTGCAGGATCTGGGAATAAAGGAAAGAACTCCAAGAGGAAATTCTCCAAGCAAAACCCAGAAGCTGAAAAAGAAGACAGTGAATCGGACACTGATGAAAAAAATCCAGGAATAGCAGCGAAAAGGCGAGCCAAAATTCCCGAGAGTTGATGGAGAATGCAACTTAACTTTCCTGCCAACTCCCTCAGCAAAGCAGGCAAAGCGAACACTTCGAGAAATAAACGCGGTTGTCCCACCAACGCCCAAATTCTTGAAGTATTCCAATACGCCGATTACTTGGGATCAGTCAGATCATCCCGGAAATATCCCATAACCCGGCACACAAGCTCTAATTGTAAGCCCTATTGTTCAAAACACTAGACTAAAAAGAGTGCTGATGGATGGAGGATCCAATATCAATATTATGTACCTGGATACACTTAAGCATCTGCGAATTTCCGAGACCCAACTCAAACATAGCCATTTCCACGTCATCGTTCCTGGCAGGCAAGCACATTCCCTAGGAGAAATTTCCCTAGATGTAACCTTTGGAGAAATAGAAAATTTCCGACACGAAAGAATCTCATTCGAGGTGGTGCCGTTCGAAAGTGTATACCATGCAATACTCGGGCGTCCAGCTTTTGTCAAATTCATGGCAAGGTCATGTTATATTTATAACAAGCTGAAGATGCCAGGACCAAAAGGAGGAGTAATCACCATATCGGGAGACTTCAAACTGGCGAACGAGCTGGAAAAAGGAAACGCCCTTTGCGCTGAAAAAGTAATAGCAAAGGAAGAACTGAAAGAGGTTGCAAAGGAAGTATCGCCGATGGAAATGCCGGTAGGAAAAGAAAGCCGGAAGCCGGCAGATAGCTTCAAAGCTTCCGAGAATACAAGACAGGTTATCTTAGACCCCGAAGATCCGACAAAATTTGTCGTAGTGGGGACAGGGATGGCCAACAAATAGGAAAGCACGCTCATCGAGTTCCTCCGTGAGAACTGGGATAATTTTGCCTGGTGTCGTGCGGACATGCCGGGAGTACCCAGGGAACTTGTTGAGCATCAATTGAAGGTAATTCCAGGTTCAAAACCCGTCAAACAAGGTCTCCGCCGTTTTGATGGAAGAAGACGGAAGGCTATAGGTAAGGAAATTATCCGGCTTTTAGCGGCTGATTTTATCCGGAAAGTTATACATACTGACTGGTCTGCAAACCCATTATTAGTCCCGAAGAAAGATAGTATTGTTCTTAGGATGTGTATAGATTACACCGGATTGAACAAATTGTGTCCAAAAGATAGGTTCGCGTTACCGCAGATCGATCAAATAATAGATGCCACTGCTGGCTCTAAGCTTTTATGATTTTTGGACGCTTACTCCGGGTATCATCAAATACGTATGAAGGAGGAAGATCAAATCAAAACTTCCTTCATAACCCCGTATGGAACATACTATTACATAAACATGCCTTTTGGCCTGAAGAACGCAGGTGCTACATACCAGCGTTGCATGCATCGTTGCTTGCATAGTCAGATCGGCAAAAATGTTCATGTTTACGTGGACGATATTGCCGTAGTGTCCAAGGAAAAGGACACATTCCTTGAAGATCTACGAGAAACCTTCGAAAATTTGTGCACTTACAAAATGAAGTTGAACCCATTAAAATGTGTATTCGGGGTTCCCTCTGGAAAGCTTCTGGGTTTTATCGTTTCTCACAGAGGATTAGAAGTAAACCCGGAAAAGATCAAGGCAATCTTGAACATCACAAAGCCTAAGTGTTTAAAAGATGTACAAAGATAGACAGGTTCTGCAGCCGCAGTCGGCAGGTTTATAAGCCGGCTAGGAGATAAAGCTCTGCCATTATACAAATTGTTGAAGAAATCCGACAAATTTGAGTGGACAGAAGAGGCGGACAAAGCATTAACCCAGCTGAAAGAAACATTGATGGAAGCACCGATTTTGGCATCGCCAAAAGAAGAAGAACCTATGTTGCTGTATCTTACAGCAACAAACAGGGTTATTAGCGCTGTGATAATTGTGGAAAGGCGGAAAGAAGAACAAAGTATACCGGATCAGCATCCAATATACTATGTTAGTGAAGTTTTCTCCGAGTCAAAGCAAAGGTACCCACATTATCAAAAGCTGTCATATGGCGTGTTTTTCGCATCTAGAAAACTCCGCCATTATTTCCATGGACATTCCATAACAGTGGTAAGCAAAGAACCACTAGGGAATATCATTAACAATGCGGACGCAACAGGCCGAGTAGCCAAATGGGGCATTGAGCTAGCTGCGTTCGACATTAAGTACCAACCCTGAACGGCAATTAAATCCCAGGTGTTGGCAGATTTTATCGCTGATTGGACAGAAGCAATGGAGAACACACCAATGCCGGAGTCGGAATACTGGATCATGCACTTTGATGGATCCAAGATGAAAGAAGGTGCTGGAGCTGGTGTAGTGCTAAAATCCCCAAAAGGTGACATTATGGAGTGTGTATTGCAGATGCACTTCAATGCCAGTAATAACGTGGCAGAATACGAAGCATTGCTTCATGGCTTGCATATTGCAAAAGAAATAGGCGTCAAACGCATACTATGCTATGGTGACTCAGATTTGGTACAACATCAGCTAAACCAAACATGGGATGCCAAAAAACCCATCATGGCCGAATATCGGAGAACGGTGGACGAGTTTGCCATTTGCTTCCTTGGATTTGAAGTGCTTCATATCAAAAGGGATGAAAATTGGAACACGGATGCATTAGTCCGCCTGGGGTCGGAAAGAGTGAGAACCCTACCACCTGGTGTGTTTGTCCAACACTTGCACAAACCATCAATCAAAGGTGGAGATGTTGATTATCCTCTCGTTTCCGAGTCAATTGAAGTTCTGCTCGTTAACCCGGATTGGACGATTCCATACTTAAACTTCTTAGTTGATCAGAAGTTCCCTGATGGAGCCGACGAGGTCTTGCAAAGACAGATATAGCGTCGATGCAAAGGATACACAGTAATTAATGGTTGCCTGTATAAACGCAGCACTATCGGAATTTTTCAGCGATGTATTTCGCCAGAGGAAGGAAGAGAAATTTTGCAAGAAATCCACGCAGGAGATTGCGGATTTTTTGCTCAATAAAAAAACATAGTCAAAAAAGCATTCCGTGCAGGGTTTTCTGGCTCACAACCAAGACAGATGCCGAACACATAGTAAACACATGTGCCGGATGTCAGTATTACGCCAAGCAGACGAATAGGCCAGCTCAAGCACTCAAAACTATCCCTATAACATGGTCGTTCGCAGTGTGGGGGCTAGATATGATGGGGCCATTCAAAACTGGAAGAGGCGGGCTTACACATATACTCGTTGCAGTGGATAAGTACACCAAGTGGGTGGAGGCGAAACCCATCAAGAAACTTGACGGTGTAACTGCCAGAAACTTCATCATTGATGTAGTCATGGGATACGGCGTTCCACACAGTATAATCACCGACAACCTGACAAATTTCTCTATTGGAGAGTTGGCAAAATATTGCCGACAAACGGGAATACGCCTAGATCTTGCATCTGTGGCCCACCCACAATCCAATGGGCAGGTTGAAAGAATGAATAGCTCAATCCTGCAAGGAATACGCCCAAGACTCGAATCTCCTCTTCATAGAGCAGCTGGAGCATGGGTAGAACAACTACCTTCCGTGCTTTGGAGTATTCGAACGATGCCAAATAGATCAACAGGGCAAACCCTGTTTTTCTTGGTCTATGGCACGGAAGCAATGCTTCCAACGGACATGCTCCATGATAGCCCAAGAGTGCAGGCTTATTATGACTCGGATGCCAAAAGCGCACGACAAGATGCTGTCGATCTTTTAGAAGAAGAACGAGACCTTGTGCTTCAAAGATCCGCCATTTATCAGCAAGGATTGAGACGCTACCATAGTCGGAAAATCAGGCATCGATCTTTCAAAGAAGGTGACCTAGTGCTAAGATTGGTGCAAGAAAGGAAGCACAAGTTAGCCCCAGTCTGGGAGGGACCATTTGTCATTAGCAAGGCTATGAAAAATGGATCTTATTATCTTGTAGATATTCGAGACACGGAAGATGATCCCAAGCGTCTGAATCGCAAAAGAAAGAGGAAGATAGATGTCGAACTAGGAGAGACAAAAAGGCCCTGGAGCATCCAGCAGTTACGTCCCTTCTACACTTAGTTCAATTTCTATGTAAACATCTTTGAGACCATGAAATAAAGTTGTCGGAATTCATGCATTACTGTTTTATCTGTTTTCATACAAAGCATAAGTCCGCCTTATCTATTTCCCAATGATCTTTCAAAATACTCAATGTTAACCCGAATTGTGCCTGCGTGCTCGGAGTTATAAAACTGAATGCTTTTCGGCCTAAGGAGGCTTAAGGAAACCCAGATTGTGCCTGCGTGCCTGAGTTTCATACAATTTCAAAATTCCTTACTTTCTCTAAGTATTATCTGATTGTTTGTATGTTGGGTCACTGAAATTAGTAAGTAAAAATGCCTTTAGTACGATCCATGATTCCGAGTTTCGACTGATCGGTTATACCCAGTCACTTGGCGCGAAGATTATGTATTATCCAGCCATTTCAAACACTAAGGACAGTTAAGGCATATAAACCAGAGAACTTAGAAGATAAATAAATTAAACCCGGAAAACTTGCAAAGACTTAATAATTTAACTGCAAAAGCGGAGTACTTGTTTATACAAAAGAATAGATAGCATTACAATAAGTGTTACATTGTAAGAACAGTAATGCTTCTATTTTCCTATCTTCCACACAGGATTCAAGCAGCTTCTTCAGCATCCGAGTCTTCGTCCTTGCTTCTGGATTCCTCCGGAGTTGTCGGGATTTCCTCCTCGAGGTAGAAGGTGGAGATGTTCACCATGTTGGCAATCTTGGTGGCGTGGCCTTTGATTGCATCAAAGATGCTGGCTCGATGAGCGTCCGTGTATCCCTGAGGAATACCGTATGCCACGCGCCAAGACTTGGCGGTGGTATAATGCATACGCATGAGCCCAAGGGCCATGCACGCACAACCCCGAGCCGCGGAGCGGAACCAAGACTCCTTGCGGTTCGCCACCTCCACGATCGCCTCCGGAAGTTTGCTAACTTCCGAGAACTCCCTCGATTTATAGAATTTGTACTTATTAATAAGTAACAACCCCGCAGCTTTGAGCACGGTGAAGACCTTCTCAAAAGCCCGAATTCTTTCGATCCGGGTTAGTTGGGGACTACCTTCTGTTTCAATCAACAAAAGAAAGTTAAGGAAATCAGAAGAAGGGAAAAAGTCAAAATCCGGTAAAAGTAAAAATACTTACCGAGGATGCGGTCCATCTCCGTGCCTTCCTCCAGGAGCTGATTCAGGGCGTTCTCCGGGTCCCTGATGGTGGCTTTGTCCTTCTCGGCCTGGTTGGAGGCCTTGTACTCGGCAATGCCGACAGCTAGTTGGCTGGCCTCCAGATCTTTCTGGAGCTTCACAGTGATCTTGTGAAGCTCCATGTTTTCCTTGCGGAGGTTCTCCGCATTGCCGGACATCTTCAGCAATTTGTTTGGCTTTCGCCAAAGAAGCTGAAAAGCAAGTAAAAAGAAGAGTTAGAAACTCGGAAAAGTACTTAGAAAAATTTCCAAGCAAAAGCAGTGAAAAACTTACCTGTTGATTCATCCAGCTTTTGCTGAACGGAGGCCAGCTCAGATTCTTTATCTTCAAGAATAGTAAGAAGGGTTTTCACCTCCTTATTCTTGATGGTGAGCTTGCTGAAAATCTCCATGTTAATGGTTTCAGCAGTTTGCTGAAACAAGGAAAAGAAACAAAGCGCTTAAGTCAGAAATCAAGCAAGGTAATGGAAAAAGCATTAAGTCAAAAAAGTATGCTTTTGACAAAATGCTTGGGGGCTAGAGATATTACCTGGCTCATCCGTTGCAGACCCGACAAGTTCTCGTTGAATTCTTTTGCATACTCGGCAAAAAGAATCCCGACGTGGCAAAAGCCGTCCTGGATGACCTGCCGAGGTGAAAATACGAAGTTATTCCTTACAACAAACCCGCCTTGCGGCCAGGGACGGATTAAGGGAGCAGGAGCGAAGTGTTTTGTCACCCACGGTCTGATAAACCCGTGTTCATCAAATGGTTCCTCCTTTACCTTGAACTCCTTGTCGAATGTTCGGATAGGCTCCTCCTCTAGAACCCGAGAAGGAACTCCCACCTCAGGCACCACCCTTTCCCTCGCGTCCGTTTCCGGTGCAATGGGCTGGCTGGTCTGTTGGGTTTCCTCCTCACGGGCAGCAGTGTTTTCCTCCGCAGCTGCGACCGAAGTGTCGGGAGCAGCAACAGGAGAAGGCTGTGACCCCCTCGGGCCACAGACTTGATTTTCTTCCAGCCTTTTGGCTTTAGTGTTGGAGCCAGGCTAGAAAGAAAAAATCCGAGAAGTTAGAATTCCGAGAAAAGAAAAGAGCTCCTGCGATAAAAAGTAGAGAAAAGGAACCCGGATGATTTACCTGGAAGTAGCGACGGGAATTCCGTCAAGTTCAACCACTTCTTGAGCAGTCGATGGCTTCTTGCGCTTCCGTCCGCCAGAAAAGTTGGCACGCATTGCGTCCAATTCGGCGTCAGTTGCGAGATCCTTATCAGTTAGATCGTCGAACTGTGGAGAAAAGCGAAAAATCGGCTAAGTAAGAAATCTGAGAAAGATAAAAATCCGAGAAATTGCCCAAAGAGGAAAGAACATTAGCTTTGGAGCTGGATTTCCCTCGTGATACATCTCTCGACTTTCTTCATATTGGTCGCGAGTGGCGACCAAATGATTTACCCGCTTCTTGAAGTCCCTCTTTGAGAACGCTTTGTCCGTTCCCCTCATTGTATCCTCCGGGCCCTTGTATTCACACAGAAGCCGGGTTCCGCGATACGCCAAAGGCTGGATGTGTCTCCCGAACCAACACAGAACTGTGTCGGTGCCAGTGAGAGGAGGGGTGGAGGAGACGAGTTTGGCGATGCGCCGTTTGATTTTCATCAAATCATCCGGCAAAGATTGTACTGCGTCCACTGCCCAATTGTCTTGGGGAGTGGCGGCAGAGTTGACAAAAGGTGGAATTCCCGTTTCCTTTCCAGGAAACGGGACATCTTGATGATAAAAGAAGGAACTCGTCCAAAACTTG
Organism: Alopecurus myosuroides; assembly: GCA_028641055.1. Taxonomy (NCBI): domain Eukaryota; kingdom Viridiplantae; phylum Streptophyta; class Magnoliopsida; order Poales; family Poaceae; genus Alopecurus; species Alopecurus myosuroides. The sequence continues at coordinate 196,015,850 of CM054062.1, forward strand.
ACGGATTCCGAGGTTTTAATCTTGGGGAACCAGTCCTCCCTAAACCTACGGAGGGTGAAGGAAATGGTTCCGCAAGTCGGGAGTGCGCCCTCAGAAGGGTTTCGCTTAACCCTAAAGCAATATTGCCAGAAATCTAGCCTAGGATCTAAACCTAGATACCCTTCAAAGAGGGCCTGAAACCCGGCTAGATAGAGAATGGAATTGGGAGGAAGATTGTGGGGTTGAATGTTATAGTGGTTGAGGACCTGGAGGAAAAAGGCAGAAGGCGGAAAACCATACCTCTGCTAATGTGCGAGGTAAGGAGAACCCTTTCCCCGGCTTTCGGCGTTGGCTCGGAGTCGTCCTCCTCGTGCTGCCACTTCCCCTTCAGAATCAGTCCTTCCTTCTCCATTGTCGGAAGGAGGGAAGGAACTAGGTTACAATGGCTCCAATTCCCGGACATATCACCTTCTTCTTCCGCTCCGGCGGCGGCCGCAGCGGCGAGTTCCTCACCGACGAGGGTGAGCTTCTCTTCCGCTGTCTCGGTGGCGAAGGGCGGAGACGGCGCGGTAGATGATGACACCACGTTTTCGGCCGCGAGAGGCGGATCCTCGCGAGCCAGGCCACCGGTAGTTCCTTCCGGCGCGCTCGCGGTGGCGCGGCTCGGAGAATCGAGCTAAGGATCGATATCATTGATGATATCGTCGATGTCATGGGCGACGGTGTTTTCCTCCGCGGCGCGCGGTGAATCACCGGTAGCCATTCTTGGGTGGCGCAGGGAAGATCCGGAACCTCCGATGGTGATTTTCCGGGGACGGTGCGGGATGCACGGGCTCTGCTCACACCGCAAGCTTTGGCTCGGGAGCAATAGTGTTTGAGGGCTGGAAGATGGAGTGAGAGCGGAAGGGAAACCGGAGGGCCCAAAGGCGGCTATTTATAGCCAGAAAAATGTTGAGATGCGGGAAACGACTCTTTTGACTGTTAGATCTTCAACGCGTATCACGCACCAGAAAACCCGGGAAATAAGGAGGCAGAGTGATAAGTTCTATCTCCTCGTTTCCCGTGAGAATCTTTCAGAGATACGTTTCACGATTTTACTGAACCCAAACGTCCGTGATATCAGCACGCTTTTATCACTGACGTCACGAAGTTCCTTCTCCACGAAGGCTCGTGGAAGGAAAGCCAGATTCTGGTAAATCCGAGTTTTGAGTTACACATTAGGAAGTTCCTTCTCCACGAAGGCTCGTGGAAGAAAAGCCGGATTTTGATGAAATCCAAGTTATGCGTTATGAAGTTTTGGGGAAAAAAAGAATCGAGACAAAGTGCCAACATTTCTCGGAGCAGAATGCGAATTGACGAAAGGTGGCAGAATGAAGTCTCAATCCTTCTTGGGGGCTATTTTCGGATATATACCGATTAGGGGTATATCCGGCATTGTCTTAAAAGAGCCGGGTTACCAGGGTGGCCTGATTGGTAATGGATCACAGTCCATTAGGTGGCCCAGTAAACCGACGCACAGAAGCCGAATTCTAGAAGAACCCAGACCATGGCCCAAAGTGGTTCGTCTTGGAGTAGAAGGCGGATTCCTGCTTTCCAAGTTAGATACTTTCCGTAGTCTTCTAGGTTTCCTCCCTGTAAGCCCTAACCCGGCTATTATATAAAGCCGGATGGGAGAGAAGAACAGATAGACAATTAGCTAGAAGCCAACTCGCCGAGAGGTTGATCCTCGTCGAGTTAGCGAAACCCTACTCACATTGTACTTTGTATAATTCAGGCTTCAGCCCTGATTTAGTGAGATTGCAGGAGTAGGAACGTCGCCTAGTTGCGTCGTACCGAACCTGGGTAAATTTAGTGTTTCCTGGTTGTTGTGCTACCACGTCCCCCACGTGTCTATCCGTAGGCTCATGGCACCCCCGTCTATGAACTCTACTACGATGTCTCTGTAGGGCCTCCTCCCGGAACCACTGTTCAAGGACACCCCCGATATGCATACATTCACGATCCGAGGAAATTCAGTCGTGAACAACATATCAAGATGGTGCACAGATACAATATCCATTACACGGTTGCACAAACACTTACAAAGACACATGGTCACATGACCAAGCCTACACGGTTGTCACGCATGACAAATCACAACACACACAGCGGAAGACTAAACACACACAAACCCGGTAGAGCCCAAGTCACGCCTTAACCTACAGGTTGCTGACCTGGAGACGATCCTAGTTCGCAAAGCCATCAGCTCCGTACTCCTCTTCGTTGATCTTCTTCTGAGACTCCTTCTCAATATCTGGCAAGTTGATACCAGGGACGAAACCAATTTGAATGTACTCAGCAAGACATCCATCATGCAACTTACCAAATGCAAGTATGCTTATATGGTGTAATAGGTAGGCTATAAATAGGGTTCACTATCAATGGTGTTCATATAGGATGACACCACAGTTGCAGTCAGGTTAATCTGTATCTTCGTTGAAGAAGATACTTCAGAAGAAAATAATATAGTTTTTCTTTCTCTTGTAGATATCACATGTACAAGAGGTTTTGTAAATCTTTGTTAAAAGAAAGTTTTTCTCCTTGCAAAACTTCTTGGAATCAACTTCCAGGTTTTTGCTTAGAGAAGAAAGATTTTATTTGCAAATTTTTTTGTAAAACAACTTCTGACTTTTCATCATCGGTACCTCCACGGTACAAGGTTCCTTCCTTTCAGTACTTCATAAGTACAACACCTTTTTGAAAACTCCTTTTTGAAAACATTGACACAACGCTAGCTACATGGCCATTCATCTGTCCATATCCGAGGACGCGGCTTCTTCGAAAAAGTTGTACTCTGCAGAGGTGTAAACATCCACCAGATCCAGTACACCTGCCGTGAACAACCACGGACTGTAACAACAATATGTAGAACATCAGAAAACTGATCATAACCTTCCACTATGTTCAAGCTAGAATGTGTCTATCTCTCAGTTGAGTTTTACCGTCATCCCTAGCACCGAGCTATTCCCCGCCAGCCAGGATGCCCCAACTGAATGCAACCGGAGGGAAACTTAATCCCACACTTTTTATGTCTCAACATTGGGAGTTTTGACGACAATCGGTTCGAGGGAGTCCGTCCCCTTATAGCAATTGAGATCGAACACACACTAACAAAAACAAACTTCCAGTTAAGCCCCGTGCCCATGTTGGGGTAGGGTGGCAGTACGGTAAAGGTTGTCCGGCGAAGACTAGGTTATGTGTCATTTTTGAAAACACCATTTTCCCAAAAATAACCAGTTCCACATTCCTCCGGTGAATAAGGCTCAGCCTTTTCTCCGGGTTTTTCCATAAAGCCTTTGTTTTGTAAAAACACAATTTTAGGGCGTCCACTTAGGGACTAGTATTTGTGATGGTAATGAATACCATATGGTGGCTTATGGGCTTGGTAACACCAAGTATCAACTACTGGCATAATAGTAGTATATAGAATAGTAGTAGTAGTAGTATTCACTAAAAAATAGTTTTTGGAAAACAAAGTTTTGTAAAACTTTTCAGAAGTAAGACATGCATGATAGATAATGATAAGTGTATTATAACAGCAAGCATCAGGATGGCTTGCCTTAAGTCTCTTAATGTCCCTGGCCTTGAAGTAACTTGAACTTGACGCACAGCTCCACAACTGCTTCTTCTTCTTCTTCTTCTTCGTTTTCTAGCGTCGTAAAAAAAATAAAAGACACACACTCAGGCCAAAAGGCAAACAACTAAACTAAACAACACATACAGCAAGCAAACGTACACTCACGCAATCACTCAAAACGTTATCGAGAAAACTGCCTCACATAACTCCCAGGGTCCAAAACTATCGTCAAACAAGCATATGGTTGAGAACCATATCCCACATCTTACATACCATATGTGGAGTGGGTGTACCACTCTCACAATAATATATCTAAGAAGATAAAAGTATAGCTTGTGGGCGCAAAAGGGTTAGGTTACTATGGTAGAAACAAACAAACGGAGCAATACCCATGGCAGTGGGTATTAGCAACACACAAGGAATTGTCACTCAAAAGGTTCATGCTTTAAGTTGGATGTTTATTTCAAAAGATTCCCTAAAGCACGACAACAACACAAGCATAACACTCATGCTAAGGTAAATACTCAGACAATTTCCAAACAGCAGGTAAACACACCACAGATGAATAAGCTATTTATTTACTACATTAATGTTTACTTGAAGTTATGGAATCCATCAATCATGAAAATTTAACAAACAGCAGTAGCTAAAAACCAATGAATCAAGTCATAAAAATAATCCAAAACACAATCATCACCCAAGAAAATACTCCTATCAAAGCAATCACAAAAACAGGACTACATCAATAGCATACTAGTATGGAAAATCTACACAAGCATGCTATAATAGATAATTATATTTTATAACTATAGGACATGCAACTAAAGAATTCATGACATCATAACATAAGTAATAACTTCCTAAATATGCTATATTAAACTCATACACCCATAAAAAAATGACAATACTAGAGCAAAAATCACCATTTTCCAGTGGAGACACTAGTTCAACACTATAGGAGCAAACAAGGCTACCATGATGCTTAAATCTAAACAAGAAAGTCATGATCATAAATGTACCTAATAACAGTACACAGATCTTACTCATGCTAGTAAGCACAAAAATCAAAATAATTCCATGACACAACTATTAAGCATGCATAAATTAATTCTAGCAATTTCTGTTTTCCTAAATCAGTTACTAGCAAGCAAACAAGTATAGGCTACACAACCAGTGGCTATGCACTTAATGAAAAGTTATCTAAACCTTTTCAAAAATCCAAACAATCAATTTAAAATCATTCACAAACAATCTATCAATCAAAAGGAATTTATTTTATTTGTAAACAATTTAATTTAGCACTCAATAGTGAATCATTTCTTAACATGATACTCCTAAGGAATATTATGCTAACAAATGGATCACATCAATCATACTAGTATTTACAAAGATGAAATAAACTTCTCACTTGCATAAGTGAAAACAAACAAAAATATTTTCCATGGTGGAAAATAACAATCGGTCATATAATTAAAACATGTTATTTTCACACATGTGTATGGTTGGGGATTTTCATCCTCAACAAAGATGCAATGGTACCAGTGGGTTATGGGCCCACTAATACCAAGGCAAAACAGGTACTAAGCCTCTGGTTACTCATGACAAAAATTAGCATGCAAGATAAATAATACAAAGCTATTGATTCTAGTGAAAACAATACTAGTGCAATGGAATAACAACTCCTACACATGCTTTACTATAAAATGTTATGCAAGATAACAGAGACAACATCATCAAAATAACAGTACCAAAATAGTACTGGACTCAAAGTAATCATAGCACAAAATAAACTCAATCAATCAATCAAAGATCTAGTTCTCACAAAATTTAAAGAATAAAACTAGAGAATAACAAATGCTAGTTCCATTTTTATTTGGGTTTTCCAAACATGCACACACTTTCTAAGGTAGATGTACTGCAAGAAAACAACTTAATAGCAAGTCCTAAAAACTTTATACATGCTAGGAAGCAAGATTAAATCAAACACAAATTCATTTCATTCTAACAAAAACACACAAAGAACTCAAAACAGAAAAACTGTTGTTTCTAGATCCGTCCACAAAAATAAATCTAGAGCTTCAAAAATTAATCTATGCTAGGAATACATATATCTAGTCAATACCAAACTCATCCAATTGTATTTGCTTCAAAAATCATTTTTAAACTCATTCTAAAAATCATAGAAGAGTCTACTGGTCTTTTATTAAACTTGATGGCATTTTCATTTGGTAACTCACCTTGATGTGAGGTCAAGTGCTATGGATAGATATTTTCAATACATATCCAGAAAATTTTAGTTTGTTCAATTTGGTTATGTATTTTTAAAGTTAGGTTCAAATCATTTTCACAGACAGTCATTGCCAAAACAGTTGTTGTGTACAAAATAATGGTCCAAACATAGATCTCCAAATTTTATATGGTTTAGATTTCATATATTAGGGTCCATGATTTTTATAAGATTTTATTTTTCAGTTTTTATATTTCATACACGTCCAAAGCAAAAGGTACAAGTTCTGATAAAAACTTAAATGAAAAAGAAAAGGCAGCACGGGCTGGGTTCACTGTGGGCGCGGCCCAGCAAGCGGCTGCGCAGCCCAACTGCGCTTTGTGCGCGCGCGGACAGGCGCGGGAACAGGTGCGGTTTAAACGCGATCGTGGATCTAAGATCCGACGGTGCGCGGGCGTTCTCCTACCTCTCGCCTCTCTCTCTCTCTCTCTGCCCTGACGGCCGGCGGCGGGAAACAGCTCGGGGAGCTCACCTAGGGGCTCGGGGAGGGGCTGCGTGGGCTCGGTGGCGTCCCTGGGTGTCGAGGGCGTCGAGGGGCGGTGGCGGCGTTGACTGGCGCGTCTCCAGGCGGCAGCGCGATGCCAGTGCTCGCGGCGGCGCTCCACGGACGGCGGCGGCAGCTCTGTACACGAGAGGCCACGGGAAGGGGTCAGGGGGACTCAGGGAGATTAGGGGAAACGTTCCAGGGCAGAGGGAGGGGAGTGGATCTATGGTAGTGGGGAGGGAGGAGGGGGCTCAGGTCAAGCAGCACCTTGTCGTGCCCGTGGTGGTCACCGGCGGCGTGGGCACGACCCGTACATGCTCCCAAGGCTAGGGCTCGGCTTCTTTTTGGTTTGGGGAGGCAGGGGGAGGTATGAGGGAGGGCAGGGCGCAAGGGGAGGGGTGCTGGGTACTTATACCCGTGGTGAAAAGCAAAAATGGCCACTCGGGGTCATGTCAGGCAATGGCATTAGCAAGCCCTAGGGCATTTGGTCATTTCCATTTGTGTGCAGAGGGTGTCCTAGGTCAAGACCACGATGGGGCAAGGCTTATCCTGGACCTTGGGTGCAAGTTGAGGCAAGTGGAAAGTCAAAAGGTCAAAGGCATGGGCATGCCCATACCTATCCATGTCATCACCTTCTCTCTCCTTTTTCTTCCTGCCTAAGGCTTCTAGAAGCAAGCTCAAGTGCTCTGGCTCGAGTCTACTAGATGGTCAACAAGTTAGCTCAGGCAAAATCTCCAAGAGTGAAAAGAAACATCAAGAAATAAATTGTGCAAAAGTGTATCTCCTACTGTTCACAGATAAATTCAGAAAATTCAGTCTTAGGACTTAGAAATTTTCCAAGTGTTGAAAAACAGATCAAAGGTTCAAAAAGTTGAGTTTGTTTTCAAGGTTCAAATGATTCTCAAAATTTGTTTTCAAAGTATGGACTTGTTAACCATGTTATATACTTTCATAAACATCTTTTGAAAACAATTTTTAAATAGTTTAAGGCCATGAAAACAATGTGGAAAACGGTATACTTCTGTTTTTATCTGTTTCTCAAAAATGCCTTTTTCTACCTTAATTTTATACCACAAAAACAACAAGCAAAAGATAGTTTTTATTTATCCAAAAATAAAAGTGAGCTTATGGATTTGTAGTACATATATCAAGGATTAACTAAATGTCAAGAAAACATAAAATAACAATTTCTAGCTTAGTGAAAACAAAGGTAGAAAACAGGTACTTGGCTTTATTTTCAGGAAATGTTTTCCATAGAAAAATGAAAAGAAAACTTTCATAAATCATTTTGGAAACTTGTTTTCTTGGATCCAACAAAGTTGAAAGTTTGTTTTGAGATGGAAACAAGAATGGTCCAAGTCTTTGAATAAAAATCCACTCAAGTAATACTAGGAAAACATCAGGAAAAATATCAGGAAAAATAATAGGAATGTTTTTCAGAAACGTTTGGTATTGGTTTTATAAAGAAACAAAACTTGAGTTGAAAATATGATTAAGATAATAAACACATGTTAGTTTAAACAATAATGTTGTTATAAAAAAAATGTTAGCCCTAATTTTTGTCTTCTTGAGCACAGTACAAGAATCCAAAAACTGGGGTGTGACAGTTTCCACATCTTGCATTCAAATTTTTAATTCCTCCTGAGAACCTAGTTCTCCAAGTTTCAAACTTTCGTTCAAAACTTTAGGCATCTATATATCTCATAGCACTTATATTAATTTTCACTCGGGATTTCAATCCTTTGCAAATTAATAACTTTGCTATCGTATCTTAAAATAATATTTTCAATGATACATCTTTTATGTCAAACAAAACTTCTAACGATTTCTAATAACTTAGATATCATTAAAATAACTCCCACTGACTTAAAAGAAACCTGGACTTGTATAATTTTCCATGAGGTCAAGACAACTTCTTGTTTTACTTAATAAATTATATTGCCGCTCCAAAATTTTATACCAACTGTCTTTTATTTGTATAAAAAAATTTTGGCCCTTGTCTAATAAGCTATGTATTTAACAAAAACCCTCAAGTTGTACTTAATACACAAACTCGGTCAATTTTCCTTTAAGGAATTTGTTTTTGTTATTTTCTCATTCAAATTTATTATACCAATTGATAAAGCTTTTCCACAGATCACCAAATCATTAGTAGTCAACTTATTGATTTTGTCATAAACTATTTAGGACAAAACAAGCTTTATGATCCCTCTATTCCGACATGAATTTCTTCAAGTATATCAACTTGAACTTAAAGGTATAAAATACTTTTTGATTCTTAAGTCATTTGTATATTTCGGCCTTTTTATTATCTTTACTAATTACATGCACATCATTTATTCTAGTTGCCCTGAAACTTTTATGTGTCTTCATGCTTAAATATTTTCTTGATAAGCAACCATTCCTTAAACTGCAATGGCTCTTGGTTTTAGTCTAAAAGATTTTTCAATTTCAAATGCTTCCGCTTGCACAACTTTGATAACTATTTCTGGAGATTCATTTAATCCCTTCAAGAGATACTATCCTCCCACTGAATTCAACAAGGAATTAATTACTTAAGAATCACATAATCCTAGTGACAAGACTTTGTAACTTATTGTGGTGGTTCTAAATGAGGATTTCCAATAAAATTGGAACAACCAACAAAGTATAACTTTGTTTTTCTTAACCTTAGGATCAAGTTTCAATATGTCAGAAATTTCTAGATTCTAAGATTAATGTATCTCTTGATAGTTTATGTTTCAAAACTACGACACAAAGTAAAGACAATAAATTTATGCTAAAATAAGTTACTATATTATTTCATGGGTAATATCAAGAACTTATTTGCAAAGGAATCCTTGTTAGTGTTTGACTTTGTCTTACTTGGTCAAATATGACTTGAAAACTTTCGAGACATGACTTCTAAAAATTTCGTTAAGTCCCTTATTCATTGACTTCTTGATCACAAAATATTTCAGAACAAATGATATTTCATTAATTCCAAAGATTTGTAATCTGATCATCCACGAAGAGATTGATCCATAATATTCTCAGAAGATAATCAGGACTTTGTCCTATCAATCCACAAGAGTATTACGTCCCCAAGAATGCGAACTTATTACAATAACTTGAGCCTAAGCTCATAAATCTTTCAAATTATAAAAAATAAAGTTGAGATGTCTTCATCCTTAGATGATCCTGTATGCGCCCAACTTGATGCTCATCAACACCTTTGATTCTTCCGTCACCTTACTTTTCGCAGCTTCTATATAGAATGCATAAAATAATTTTTAGCAATTGATATATCAGAGATACTAGTAAGAATGACAAATATCATTCAGGTATAACTCTTATACCTTTATTACCTTTGATAAATTTATCCTTTTGCTTCAGGTAGCTTTTACAGTTCCTCTTCCAATGCCCTTTCTTTTTACTGAAAAAACATTCATAGTTACTCCATGCAGAAAACTTGGCCGTATTATGTCTCTTAGAATTCTTGCCCTTTTTGTTCCTTTTCTTCTTGAATGGTGTAATTTGGGAAACCATCAATACTTGATTGTTTTCCCTCCTCACACCAGCCTTAGCAGTTTTGAGTGTAGCAAGGAGCTCATTTAGTGTTTTCTCCATCCCATTCATGTTGCAATTCATGATGAAACCATTGTAAGACAGGGGGAATGAAGCCAACACAAAATCTGTACTTAGCTCAGCCGGGATTGGAAATCCCAAATCCTGAAGCCTCGTCCCGTTACCTAACATCTTGATTACATGATCGCTCACTGAGCTTCCTTCTGCAATGTGACATAACCACAAAGCCTTTGTTATTTCATAACGCTTAGTCTTTGTTTGTGTATGGTACATGGCCATGAGTGCAACGATCATGTCATATGCGGACATACGATTTTTTTTTGCGACTAAGAATCCATACATGTCAGAATGAGACATTGAACAACTATTGCATCATCACGCATTAAGGTGTGTTCATCTTTTTCTACATCAGAAGCGTCGTCATCGAGATCATATGGAAGAGGGGCATCGAGGACATATTATTTCTTGGTACCACTGAGAACAATTCTCAGGGGACGGACCCGATCCGCATAGTTACTTCCGTTGGCAGCAAGTGGTTTCTTCTTAAGTAGTTGACTAAGGTTAATAGCGGGTGCGTTACGAGCCATGGATCTACAACAATTTAATAGTTCACTTAGATATGTTCATAATTGTTTTCTAGGCACTTGTTAAAATAATTAATTACGTGCTCCCACTAAATCTGATATTCCTCGTGAGCAGAATTTTATGTATTACGGAATCCATGCTCAACTTATAACCAAAGGATGTATCCACCTCAATTGGTATAAGCTTACAACGGGTAGGCCAACTTGCCAATAACTACCACCATGATTTCCGCTTCACCTTTCGGTGTATGTGCTCCGAGCTCATGACTTTCATGTCTGAACGTCAAGAAACCAACTGATCCTACTGCAAAAAGTGATGTCGCACTGGCCCCTGTATCATGGTGATGAGTATGGATCAGCTTGATGGCCGCCTTCTGATCATAAGAACATGTTGATCCCTGTATCCAGGTGATGAACATGAACCCCAATTAGCTTGACGGTGCTTAAGTTGGAAGAGCACAATCTACCTTGATATTTAAATGAGGAATCACCCTAATAATCAAGTCTACTAAGAAATCAAGAGACAAAAAGAAAACATAATAAAACATGCACAAGTAAAACTAGTGATGTAACATAGTCCTCCTTCTTCTCCAACGGATCCTTCGTTGGCGGTGCCATGTCGAGGTTCGCGACAAGTGCAAACCTTCTCCTTTCCCATCATCACCATGATCGGGTATAGGATGGTCTGCCAGCTACAAAACAGTGTTAGGTAAAGCATCTCAAAATTCTAAACTTCAAGACTATACCACATCACGTTTCTTGAAAACCAGAGTTAGACGTCCCTGACGTTTGTTTTGCATATATTAGCGTGGTTGTAGGATCTATGAAACAAACCGTTAAGTAACCTACGCTTCCATGAGGTATGATTATTCACATTGCTAGATTGACATTGCGGGGTGATTTAAACAGAGACATTACAAAAACGTCTAGAGCCTCGATCTAAAATTATTCATAACCATGACCCCTGTGAGGATCCAATCTACATGCCCCTTCCACAATGATGTTTTTCCAGACCAACTATAAAGAGACCCAAAGCTACTGAAGCTATTCTTCGGATCAAGCAAGATATGCTAGGGGCTACACAGGCGTCCTAGGATTCCCAGAAGTTTGTAAAAATCTCAATATCCATAGGAAACAAAACAACAAAGCTTATTGGGAAGAAATTATAAATAATTTGAACGTTGGAGAACTTTCCAACGTACTTGCACAAACTTATGCAATACCCGCACAGTTTGGTTCTCTAGATCAAATCGTGTACCTACGCATAGACCGCTCTGATACCACTGCTGGGTTGCGCAACGGGATTTTTTTTTGGCAAACTACTACTCAACCACCAAGATCTTGCTATGCAGATACAAGTGAATATAAATTCCAAGATCTATTTTCGAGATCGTGTACCAAACACCTTTGAAGCGGAAGAGGTATCGATGACAATGTCGATGATGAAGGGTACATTGCATAGAAAACAAAAAAAATCCTATGCGAGATAAACCCGAAGGGCCAAGATCTAATCTAGAAGAAAAAGGCAACGGGGAGAAATAGTCTTTAGGAAAACATACCCTCGAAGAGTCTAAGCGTTACGAGATCAAATCTCGTTGTTCGCGTAGTCGTACTCACGCCGATCTCAAGACCAAGAAGATGTGCACCGCAATCTGATCGGTCACACGTACAACTTGATGATGAACTCCATTCCCTCGATCCAGCGGGGCAGCGGAAGCAGAGGTTCCCCCGGAACTCCAGCAACACGACGGCGTGGTGTGGTGACAAATCCCACGGTCAGCGCTTCACGAATCAAACGACCATGGAATGGACCAGCAGGTGGAGAGAAAATAGGTGGGACAAGTGTGTGGAGGAGGGATATCTCTCACCCTCCTTTTATAGGGGAGGGGGAGGCATCCCAAGGGGGGTGCGGCCAGCCCATCGTGGTGCCCCCACCTCTTCCCTCTTCATGTGAGTGGACACTCCACTCACACCCACTCATGCTCCACTTAATGTCCACTCAAAAATCTCAAAGGTTATTCTTTAATAAATAAATAAAACATTTTTATTTCTTTATTTCAGCATTTGTTAATTCTATTAACAAACATTTGCATATAGCACCTCGAATCATTTGTCAATTCTATTAACAACCATTCGATGGAAAAACCCTTGAACTATTTCAAATTTACCCGAAACAATTCCGGTGTTGTCCAAACTATTCTCCGATATTCCGTATCCTCTCAAATGCGTCATCAAACCTTAAGTGTGTCACCCTACGGTTCACGAATAATACAGACATGATCGAGACACCTCTCCGATCAATAATCAACAACGGATCTGGAGATCCGTGATGACTCCTATATATTCAACAATGAATCTTGTGATCGTGTGAACCATCAACATTGTAACTAATTCCCTTTGTCTCGCGATATTTTACTTGTCCGAGATCTGATCATCGGTATCAACGATACCTTGTTCGATCTCGTTACCGATAAGTAGTCTTTTACTCGTTCTGTGAAATGACATCCTTGTGACCTAGTCACGTGCTTGCAAGTGGTGTCGATGTGATATCACCTAGAGGACCCAGAGTATATCTCTCTGTCATTTGGATGGAAAAATCCCACTCTTGATCCATGAGCCTCAACTAATACTTTCCGAATACCCAACGGGACCTTTATAGTCACCCTGGTACGTGTGACATTTGATGACATCAAAGTACTCTTTCAGTATTAGTGATTGACATGATCTCATGGTCTAAGGAATAAGGTTACTTCGAACGCAAGATATAACAATATAAACTAAATGACTTGATCATATTGTTATACTTAATTTGGGTCTATGTTCATCACATTATTCTCCTGGTGACATGACCTCGTTATTAACAACATCCAATGTTCATGATCAGGAAACCTTGATCATCAGTTAATCAACGAGCTAGTTAAATGAGAGGCGTTACTAGGAACCATTGTTTGTTTATTAAACACACATGTATCAACGTTTCCGGTTAATACAATTCTAGCATGAGAAATAAACATTTATCATAAACAAGGAATAAGATAATAACCACTTTATTATTGCCTCTCGGGCATATTCCCTTCAGTCTCCCAATTGCACTAGAGTCAATAATCTAGTCTGTAAGCACTTAACAGATATGGTGTTCCAGTGTTATTACCATGCTTCGCATGTGGTAAACTTCATCAAAAAGATCTGGACTATTCAGGTCCTATTGTATTTGCATGTCTTTGCGTCTATACGCATCACTCATTCTCTAATGAGATGGCTTTGTATATATTTGGTCAATCGGTGAGACCTTAATTCCTCAGCTTAAACTAATGTTACTAACATTGTGAAATGTAGCTTCATAGTATCAGCATTCTTGGAAATACACCAACTTCAATGAAGAACTCCTTGACACAATATACTCATATTATTTGTTGTCAACACAACAATATATTTAGCCTTTGTTGTAGTACCCGTCACAATACTTTAATTTTGAAACTCATTCAAATCCAGCATGGAACTTTCTTCTAGCCTATTGTGCTACCCTTCAACACATATTTTAATTGAGATAAAATTACTTGAATAAATGACAAGACTATTAGTGTAACATATTACAACGAATATTTTTCCATTACTACATAGGAAAACATATCCTTAGCATTTCTAAAATGGTATAAGGATCTCTCCCACTGTTGTCTAATCATCATATGAATTATCCTGCTATAATATTCTATAGCACATGACTTATCTGGTTGTGTACATAGCATGGAACACATGACTTAGAAATCTCAATTTCAATTATGCTCATCATGTGTCAAAACACTTGAATATTGCTCAATTCTTTTCCATGTGGCAAGAACTCCTTCTTGTCAATTCGATATTGACTTATTTCAATATTTCATCTATGTAATTTGGCTTCAATCATATCAGGCGCCTCAATCCATCTCTTATAGATATTGATTCCCAATATCTCCTAAGCCTTTCATCAATATGAAAATCTTAACCGTGTTAATTTAAAATACATATTTTCCAATCAACCATATGTCATCTACATAAAGCATTAGAAATATGTCTTAGCGCTCCCAATTAATTTCTTGTAACTCTATAAGCATCTTTACCGTTCATGATGGAATCAAACTATTTTGACAACTTCATTAAGGTAACGATTCCAACATTGTTATGACCACTTCAACCATTGAAGTTTGCATACCTTTCTAGCAACCTTTTGAATTTTACAAAACTCTCAGACTATGTCAAGTGCACATCCTCGATCAAACTTCCTAGAGGGGAGAGTTGGTTTTGTTATTCAACTGCCATATCATAATATGTAACTTTTGCTAGAACTATCCGCAAAGACTAAAGTATCACTACGGAAGATCAAAATCTTGCAGTAATCAACTCTTTGAACTTCGTCGAAACATCTTTTCGACAAGCACAACTTTGAAAAGATGTAAATATCCATGTCTTTGTTGCTATATAGACCCGTTGGCTATCGTTAGGCATCATGCCTATCGAAAGGACTACCAAGTCACATACTTGATATTCATACAGGCATACTATTGCGAATATAATGACTCATAGCCAATTTTACGAAGTTAGGGCCCATAATTTTCTTAATTTATAAGTTCCAGGGACTTTGTTGTCAAAACAACACTTTACTCTTAAACCACAAGTTGGTCTAAGTACAAAGTTTTAGGACTTTTGTGGTTCAGTTTGCAAACTCATTCGAAGTATATACAACACATGTAGTGTCTTCTACTCCGTCAAAATAGGAAACCCTAGAACAACTTCCAGTGCTGCGCTACTCTTGACATGGTAACGAAGATTCTCTAATCTCGTTGAGTTTGTATTGTCCTCCCACTCACTTGTTTCGCAAGAACTACTTTTGTCGTGGGATAATCACGGCAGATGTTACCTGGGGTAACTGATCTTGGGGCAAGTCGACACAGGTATTCGGGAGAGGGTTTAGCTCAAAGGAAGACATGGCGAAAGCGATCTAAGAACCGGAGAATAACTCGCCGGATCTCGATATCAATAATGCTGGATACTCGATAACAGGTATTACAACTATGACTTGAATCTCTCAGGCTAAACCTAGGGGTTGGTTTATATAGCACTCATACCCCCCTGGGCCTGCCTTACGGAGTGCTCTCTGAGTCCTACTCGAACTCTACATACAAATCCTAACTTTCCTTAACGTAACCCACAATCCGGGTTACGAACCTTACAAGCCCTGGGCCTTCCAGAAGTTTCTTTGTCTCCAGCCAGATTGGGCCCAGCCGTCGCTTGGGCCGGATCACACCCGGGAGTTAGTCTACCGGGTTACTATCCCCTCATCAGTAGTCCCCAGGATAGCGCGGGCTTCACGGATTCATCCTCGGAGCGCTCGCTATTCCCTGAAAAAGATGTGAGACGCCCAAGCCTATGGGAACCGGGTTAAGTTGCTTTAACAGATGACCAGGCACAGCTCCATGTCTGTCATGTGATAGCTCGATCCTTCCTTGAATGCTTAACTGGCCTTTCCAAATTTAAACCCTAAAATGTCAGGGCCCTACTCGATAAAGATCCCTGATATCTCGGGGCAAGCTGCACTTCCCCCGTCAACGGGATATTTTGCCTAATTCCGAATGCATATGCCGCCAGATCCGCACGGATAATTACTGTTCCGTAATTTCCGGCTTTCGGGCCGTAGGTGAGCTCACCACCTCCCTTATAAATATCAGCCGATGGTAACCCTAAGCCATTCATCTCGTTTCATCATCCCCTTTCTCCACGCTCCCTCGCAATTTCTGCCACCGAGCTCGCACGCTCCAAGAAAGATAAGCCCACCACCGGCCGCACTCGTCCTCGAGCTATCCAGCACCGCCATTAAGCATCGCTGTCACACCCGCGCTTCCCCATCGAGGGTTGTGACGTGACACTCAAGCCGCGCCACGCACCACCCTCACTTCGGACCTCAACTCCTTTGGTAAGCCTTTCTCAACCATTCAATTGAAACTCGCAACCTCTTCAATCTGAACTCCAACGCCAAAAACTGGCAATTATCCTTCTTTTATTGCCACGACACTTCTCCGGATGGTGAGAGGAAACTACCGGGTTATTCGGAGAGCCTTCTCGAGCCCTCCGAGTCTTTCAGTGCTTTTGCATCTGATCTTGATAGGGAAGCGATTCAGCCCCTTCTGGCCAAACTAGCAGCTCTCTCAGCCCACGGCCTTCTTGGGCTCAATCTAATAAAGACTTGGGTAGACTTCCGGGTTCAGCCCAACTCGATTCGCTCGAAGCTGTTACACGAATATTCGGGTCACGTCACGGATTCCCTCCGCTACTCCACCAAGAACTTCCCTGCCGGTAACACCAACAAGACCATCAAGGGCTTCCTGATGGAGAGACTAGATGTTATAAAGAACACTGCCGGGTTACCCCCGTTTATTCGGGAAAATCCCGCCCCAGCGGTAAGACCTGACTCCTTTTTCTCATTCCAGTACTTTCGTCCGTTATAGTCTCTAACCACCACTTGTGTGTATTTGTTCACAGGATGACGATCCCTTCTGGAAAGTCGAAAACCCTCCTCCTTCTCAAGACCCCGAAGAGGAAACCGAGTCTGTTGATGATGATGAGGGTACTCTCCCATACCCTTTACACCTGCCTTTCATCTGTGTTATTTCTCTTATCTGATACTTACTCGGCTCTCAGGGTCGGGGGATGAAGAGGAGGAAGAAGAAAATGACCCGGAAGCCACCGAGTCTGACCAGGAGCCCCCAGTTGGAAACAAAAGGAAGGCTAGAGGGGTAGTTGAAAAGGTTCCCTTCTCTTCTATGTCTCGTGCGCCTTACTCCTTTGCTGCTATGCATGAACTTAACGAGCGATTATCACATTCACCCTTCTTGAAGGACCCTCTCCCGACTAAACGTAGGGTGACCCGGAATTCTCCGGGGGATGATCCCCTTAACCCGGGTATCTCCACTTCACCCACTCATCGAGCCAGTACCCCTCCAGCTCAACTTTCCCAATCTCCTCAACGTCATCCGTCTCCTAATCATCCACTTGCCGGGCGATTTCGCGTGCCGCAGCCAGTGCTCTTACCGACGTCATCCGCCTCCAGCGGCGAGCTTCCCCCGGATTATGCCGTGAACACCGGGTAAACTACCTTTACTTACATTTTCTCGTACTGGTTACCTTTCTTTTTTCCGTATATTCCATTGATCAATGTCTCCCTTCTTTTCTTCAGCGCCACAGTTACGCTGAGCGACCCGGATATCCCTGAATCAGAAGAGCAGGGAGAAGAGAAGCCTAGTGATGACATGGACGTTGAGGTTGAGGACGAGGCCGAGGACGGAAATGGAGAAGATCCTTTTAAGGACCCAATTCCACCAAAGACTGCATCACCCCAGCCCTCTGAAGAAGTGGACGAAGACATCATTTTGGAGACCAAGTCGGGCTCTCCTAACCCGGACGTTCAAACAATCCGGGTTTCGACCCCCAAACCCGGAACAACTCCTCCACAAGAGGGCCAATCCTCCGGCCCTTCTCAGCTTCGCCCTGAAGATATGACCTTTGCTCAAATGCTAGATGCCCTCCATACCTTGAAGGGCGACGAAGAAAACATACTAGATGCCTTAATAACCAGGCACGAGGTAATCCCGACTAATCATCAATTGTTTCCATACATAGTCCCCAAGTTCCGAGTAAATTACTAGGTAACTTGCTTGGAACTTTGTATAATGTTTCTGGCTGATCCCTCTTCATGCTTCTTTACAGGATTATGTTTCACAGTTGGAGAAGAAGCTGGCCAAGTCCACCAAGCGTATTGAAAAAGAAACGGCCCTTCGTGAAGCTGCTGAGACTGAGGCTCGCAGGTGCCAAAA
The DNA here is from genome assembly GCA_028641055.1 of Alopecurus myosuroides. Classification (NCBI taxonomy): domain Eukaryota; kingdom Viridiplantae; phylum Streptophyta; class Magnoliopsida; order Poales; family Poaceae; genus Alopecurus; species Alopecurus myosuroides. The sequence continues at coordinate 196,034,211 of CM054062.1, forward strand.
GATGACGAAAAAGTACAGGAAGAGAGCTCACAGGGCTAAGGACAAACTTACAACTCTTTCTGCTCAAATTGCTGATGTTCACCGTACTGCGACTGGTAAGATTTTTAAATTTCACCTTTTTATGACTCGGATTGCTTTGATTTGAACAACTGCACTTGCTTGCCTACTATCTTTGCTCCTTTTGCCTTTTTTAGCAGGCCCACGTGATTCTGCCCCCGAAGAAGATGATGCTGCCAAGCTTAAAACCATCAAGAATACTCTTCGCCAACTTTGCAGCGGAGTCAGTTGGATACTTGACGAGTTGCGACTGCCGGGTGTCAGGCCAGATAACATGAAGAGATTACTGGAATGCTGCTCTACAATCCCCGAGTGGATTTGGCACTGGAAACGGTCCTCCTGCCGATTTGGGGTAACCCGGGGACTCGCGTTGGCTAAGGCCTACGCTCCCAAGCTAGAGCTGGCCAAACTTATGAGCGGATTCCCAGAGTTCAACTTGGATGGGTCCAAGTTTTTGCCAAAGGACTTCAAGGCTATTCAGAAAGAAGTCCGTCATCCGGCTAGTGTTATCGCTGATGCCCTAGAAATTGATGTGATTCTCCCGGCTTATGATGCTAATGACAAGGTTGTCAAGGCGAACCGCCCCCAGCCGTTCGATATGCTTGCCCGTTGGAGGGAGGAGGCGATCAAGATGAAGGAAGAAGCCGCCAAGAAGACCGAGGCCGACTCTGTTCCTGCAACTTCTGCTGCACAACCCGGGACTGCTGCTGACCCGAGTGGCGCCGCAACTACCGGTGGCGACAAGGGCAAGGCCAAGATGGACCCTGCAGCTTGAAGTAATACCTATCATTCCACATACGTCAGCCGGCAAAGCATTGTTAAAACAGCTTTACTATTCGTTTAAGCAGAGCGCCTGTGCTCTTTTGATACTTTATGGCTTTTGTAATACTTTTATTTAAACTCCCGATGCACTTTGCGCCCCTTTGGGCTTTTGATGAATGTGTCTTTGCATTTGCTTGTTCTTGATATCCACTTGCTTTATTCTCGATACTTTATACTTACTTTTTTTTATACTTTCCTTAGCAAGACCCGTCCTCCGGGTGTCGTTGGCGTCCAGGGAACGGTTTTACACCTGAATCCCTAAGCTCCTGAGACCCGGATGCGTGGCTCGTTGCAATTTTATCGGCTGGATGATGCTGTTTCTTCCTTAGAGCTCATAAGTCCCCAGTCCGGGTTTCCGCGTCTAGGACACATGATTGTTTTTTTTTTTTTTTTTTTTTTTTTTTTTCAAGGAAACGAATCGCCTGTCGCTGAATGCCCAAGACTTCAGGACAGCTTTTTATGAGGTTTGAAGTTATGCTTGATAATCGTTGAGTTTCCGGCTATCGGCCTTATACTCTGCATAACTTGTGGTTTAGATGACCCTTTCGACTATCTTGTACTATAAGCCGGCTTTCGCGTGGATACCATGTTGTTACATCAATACGAAAACGGGGTCAAGCAAGTCCCGTTTGGGTCTCATGACTGATGGTAATCGTAGGCGAACAAATCATGCCACTTTGTTGCGAGTCACATCGAGCTTAAGTAAGAATAGCCGAGAAATTTGGACTTCTTTGTCCGGTTATAAGATTGTAGCCGCACTCGTTTTTTCGAGTAGCCGACCCCTATAACTCATTGGCATCAAGGCCGGGTCTCTTTTGAGTTTGCAGCTGTGCTTGTAGGAGCAACCAGCCCTCAAGACCTGAATATGCACGCCGTATAAATAACAATTGCCTCTTTTCTTGATAATCCCCTTTTTATTTGATATGAGAAAATTAGGCCAGCAAGCCGCCTCATTAAAAACCCATCCAGTCCCCAAGGGTACCCCGGATAGGAAAAGAGTGCGTCTGAAACCTGCTGCCTGTTACATCGTTTTCTGCTAAGTATAGTACGGACGTAGCTGAGCCACGTTCCATGGTCTATCTCTTTCTTGCATAGGTGCAGTAGTGTGGGCAGTATCGTTGACTGTAGCCGATTCTTCTCTTGCATCTATCAAGTAATATGACCCATTATGTAGACTCCGACTTACGATGAAAGGTCCTTCCCACGGTGGCGATAGTTTGTGCTTTCCCTCGTTTGTCTGAACCAAGTGCAGGACCAAGTCTCCCTCCTGGAAGACCCGGCTTTTCACCCGCCGACTATGATATCTTCGCAAATCCTGCTGGTATATGGCTGACCTTTCCAAGGCTTGCTCTCTTTGCTCTTCTAACATATCCACAGCGTCTTGCCGGTTCTTCTCGTTCTCCACTTCGACATAGGCTGTCACTCTTGGTGAATCATGAATGATGTCGCTTGGTAATATTGCTTCTGCGCCGTAGACCAGGAAGAAAGGTGTCATCTGGGTGGATCGGTTAGGCGTAGTATTGATACCCCAGACCACGGAAGGAAGTTCTTCAACCCATGCCCCGGCGGCCCTGACACAAGGAACCCTCAGTCGTGGTTTCAATCCTCGAAGTAGCTCTTGGTTCGCCCTCTCCACTTGCCCGTTGGCTTGCGGATGTGCCACTGATGCTACATCAAGCCTGATTCCGTTGCTGCCACAAAATTTTTCCATCTCTCCAAGGGACATGTTGGTTCCATTATCGGTGATTATACTGTGGGGATATCCAAACCGGTATATAATTCTTTTCAGGAACTTGACTGCTGTGGCTGCTTCACAATTGGTGACCGGCATAACCTCCACCCATTTGGTAAATTTATCGATAGCCACTAAAAGATGTGTTTTCTTGCAAGGTGACATGTGGAAGGGACCAACCATGTCCATACCCCAAACAGCGAACGGCCAAGTTAATGGGATGGTCCGTAACTCCATAGCCGGCACATGAGTTTGGCGAGCGTACCTTTGACATCCGTCGCACCTTGCCACTATCCGCTCCGCATCTGCTAGAGCCGTGAGCCAGAAGAACCCATGCCGATAGGCCTTGGCCACAAGGGATCTTGTGGACGCATGATGCCCACAATCGCCTTCATGGATCTCCTTAAGGATCTGTCGGCCTTCTTCCGGTGTCACACAGCGCAAAAAGACTCCTGCTGCGCTTCTCTTGTACAACTCCCCATTGATAATAGTATATCCTTTTGCCCGCCTCAGGATTTGCCTTGCTAATACTTCTTGTTCTGGCAGTTCGCCTCGTGATAAGTAGGCCAGATATGGCTCTGTCCACTCGGGCACAGCACGTATTGTGGCTACAAACTCCACATCCGGGTCTCGATTCGCGAGTTCTTCCTCAGACTCGGATTTTACTGATGGTCGCCATAGCTCGTCCAGGAAAACATTAGGTGGAACCGGCTCCCTACGCGAGCCGAGTCTGGCGAGTGCGTCCGCTGCCTCATTTTTTCTTCTGTCTATGTGCTCTACTTCATACCCGGAAAAACACCCGGCAACCTTATCAACCTCCCTGCGATATGCTGCCATAGTGGCATCCTTTCTATCCCAGGTTCCTGATACCTGCTGCACCACAAGATCTGAGTCCCCAAAGCATCGTATCCTTCTAATGTTCATCTCCTTGGCTACCTTCAAGCCATGCAGTAGAGCCTCATACTCGGCCACGTTATTTGAACAATCAAAGTGAATCTGTAGCACATAACTTAGTTTGTCCCCCTTTGGCGACGTCAGCACCACTCCAGCTCCTGACCCCTCGTACTGCTTTGATCCATCGAAGTGCATGGTCCATGACTCGGAATTTGGAACTGTGGTAGCCATTCCGGTGTGCGTCCAGTCGTTAACAAAATCAACCAAAGCCTGTGACTTGATTGCCGATCTAGGCTCGTAGCTGATATGATAATCCCCCATCTCTATCGCCCATTTGGCTATTCTTCCCGTTGCGTCCGAGTTTCTGATGATATCCGACATTGGTATTGAACTAACCACTGTTATGGGATGTTCTTGAAAATATGGCTTCAACTTCCGGCTGGCCATAAAGACCCCAAACACCAACTTTTGCCAATGTGGGTAACGCTGCTTTGCTTCCGATAACACCTCGCTGACATAATAAACCGGCCTTTGGACCGGGTAACCCTTCCCATCCTCCTTACGTTCTACGACAACTACTGCGCTGACGGCCTTGGGACCGGCTGCCACGTATAATAGCATAGGTTCTTTAGGACCTGGCGCCGCTAGTACTGGTGCTTCAGATAATTGCTTTTTTAGTGCTTCAAACGCCTCATCTGCCTCCTGATCCCATACGAACGTATCTGATTTCCGCAAAAGCCGGTACAAGGGTATTGCCTTTTCTCCAAGCCTGGATATGAACCGGCTTAAGGCTGCTACGCAGCCCGTGAGCTTTTGAACATGCTTCAAATTTTCCGGTTTCTTCAAACTCTGGATGGCCTTGATCTTGTCCGGGTTTGCCTCGATTCCTCTCTCGGAGACTATAAAGCCGAGTAACTTCCCGGCCGGAACTCCAAATACACACTTCGTTGGGTTGAGCTTCATCTGATACCTTCTCAAGTTTTTAAACGTCTCCTTTAAATCATCAATGAATGTCTCTGCCTTCCGGGTCTTAATAACCACGTCATCTACGTATGCGTGCACGTTGCGCCCAATTTGATCCTCGAAGCACTTCTGGATACACCGCTGGTAAGTTGCACCCGCGTTTTTCAATCCAAACGTCATGGTTTTGTAGCAGAAGGCCCCAAATGGGGTTATGAACGACGTTTTCTCCCAATCTTCCCTCTTGAGTTTAATCTGGTGGTATCCCGAATATGCGTCTAGGAAGCATAGCAAGTCGCTTCCGGCTACCGCGTCTATGATTTGGTCTATCCTTGGCAGCGCGAACGGATCCTTTGGGCAATGCTTGTTGAGGCTCGTGAAATCGATGCACATCCTCCATTCATTTGTCTTTTTCATCACAAGAACCGGATTTGCTAACCAGTTAGGGTGGAATACTTCCATGATAAAGCCTGCGGTTAACAGTCGCGCTATTTCCTCACCTATAGCTCTTCTCCTTTCTTCATTCATTTTTCTCATACCTTGCTTCACAGGCCTGGCCTTGGGATCCACATGCAAACTGTGCTCCGCCAACTCGGTGGGGATACCCGGCATGTCGCTGGGTGTCCAGGCAAATACATCCGCATTTGAACGGATGAACTCTACTAGAGCCTTTTCTTGCGCATCCTCTAAATTGGACCCTATAGTGAACTGTTTGGTGGGGTCTCCTTCCACAAAATCTACTTTCTTGGTGTCTTGAGCCGCCTTAAACTTTACTCTTTCGTCTTCGGCATCTGGTCTTCTCAATGCTGTACCATCATCCGGATCCACCTGAGACCGGTAATACTGAAGTTCCTCCTTCCTGCAGGCTTGCTCGGCCATTACTGAATCTCCCTCATCGCATTCGGCTGCTATATCCCGGCTTCCGTGGATAGTGATGGTCTGCTTGGGGCCTGGCATCTTTAGTTGCAGATATACGTAGCACGGCCTAGCCATGAACTTAGCGTAAGCCGGCCTTCCGAACAGAGCGTGGTAGGGGCTATGCAGCTTGACTACTTCAAACGTGAGCCACTCCACCCGATAGTTATCTACCGATTCTCCAAAGGCTACTTCCAGTGCAATTTTTCCTTCGGGGCGTGCCGAATGACCCGGAACGATCCCGTGGAACACCGTCGAACTTTTTTGTAGCTGGGACTCCTTGAGGTTCATGCGCGAGAAAGTTTCCCAATATAGGATGTTGATGCTGCTTCCTCCGTCCATCAACACCTTTTTCAGTTCGTAACCATTGACCTGTGGCGAAACTACTAACGCCAAGGTCCCGGGGCGCTCTATTCCTTCTGGATGATCTCTCCTGCTCCACGTTACCTCTTGCTCTGCCCATCTCAAGTATCCCGGAGGGCTCGAGAAGGCTGGATTCACTGTTTGTTTCAACGCCCTTTTGTCCCTGCTGGAAATCCCTGTAACATGCACATGATATTGTCCTTTCAAATTGAGCGTACGTACCATGCCGATGAAGATACTGATTTGGCCGATTGACACCATGGATCCGGATTCGAAGTGATCCGGCTCCAACTCCCATCCGGAATTGTCCACTATCTTTTCTCCTTCGTCATTGGAGTAGATCTCGCCGATGACAAAGTTCTTCATGTTCTTCCGAGCTTCTCCCGTGATGTAAACACCTTTGGACGCAGGCCCCACGGTGGGCGCCAACTGTCGTGGGATAATCACGGCAGATGTTACCTGGGGTAACTGATCTTGGGGCAAGTCGACACAGGTATTCGGGAGAGGGTTTAGCTCAAAGGAAGACATGGCGAAAGCGATCTAAGAACCGGAGAATAACTCGCCGGATCTCGATATCAATAATGCTGGATACTCGATAACAGGTATTACAACTATGACTTGAATCTCTCAGGCTAAACCTAGGGGTTGGTTTATATAGCACTCATACCCCCCTGGGCCTGCCTTACGGAGTGCTCTCTGAGTCCTACTCGAACTCTACATACAAATCCTAACTTTCCTTACCGTAACCCACAATCCGGGTTACGAACCTTACAAGCCCTGGGCCTTCCAGAAGTTTCTTTGTCTCCAGCCAGATTGGGCCCAGCCGTCGCTTGGGCCGGATCACACCCGGGAGTTAGTCTACCGGGTTACTATCCCCTCATCAACTTTCTCGAGAAATCAACCCATTCTGACAAACAACATTTGTCTTTGGTTCGGTGATAGGAGAAATGCCCAATGGATTCGTTGGGATAACCTTATAAACATATATTTATCCTATTTTGGTTGTAAACATTTTACACATGCTATGCATACCAAAACTTAAGAAAAAGACAATTCGGGTCACTACCCAAGCCATAACTTATATGGTGTCAATTTCAACGGATCCTGATGGCGCCCTTTTCAGTGTAAAAAGCGGTTGTCTCTAATGTAAAGACTACAAAATTATAATGATATTTTTTTATCTTACCATGTCCAACAAGGTTTGATTTTGTCTCTCGAACACTCCAAAATTAATGTGGGGTATTCGAGAAGGATAAATTGTAGAACAATTCTGCAACTCCTCAGATGTTCTGCTAAACTTGTAACTCAAACTTTATCCTTTATGATCCAATCATAAATACTTGATTATCTTGTTATGTTGATTTTTTACTTCATACTAACAATAGTTTGAACCAATTCAAAATGTCAAACTCCGTTCTCTTTAAATAGATATACTCATATATCTACTCAAATCATCGACGGAATTTTATGAAGGAAAAATTAATCCGCCACACATGACTATACATAATGGACTATATATATCAATATGTACAATATCCATTAAATTAGTCGTCCATTCTATTTTGGCCTATGAATGGAATTCTAGTCATCTTTTGGAAGAGGTCTCACAAGCGTCAATTTATTCAAAACAAAATGACTTCGGAAGTCCATTAACATGGAGTTCCTTCATGTTTTCCTTTTCGATATGAACTAAAATGGTGGTGTCACAATTTAAGTGAAATTCTTTTACGTCTTGCAACATTTAGCATTTTGTCTTATAGATGTTTACTTTACCAACACGATTTATATTAACGCATCCATCATTTATGGAATATGGTCATAGTTTGAATGATCTCATTTGTTCTAAAAAAAGATCGGAACAAAATAACAACTTATTAAATTCTTAAAATAAATCTTGAATGTTTGGTTCGATACGACAATGAACACAATAACACTTTATTTCTATTCTTGTCATGATCGATTCCACATATACTGCTAGTTCCTTTTAGGCCCTTGTATTTCTTGCATTGCGTTGCTTTGTATGACAACTCATACCAACCAATCTGGTATCATAATACCCAAAAATACCTTGTTAACTAGTAATACATCTATAACTTGCATATCAAGCATATACTCCCAAGCTGGACTTTTCCAGTTATCTTCTTTTCTACCATATACCTTTTTGTAATTATATTTTCAATATTTCCTTTCCTTTATAGAATAATCATTCAACATCAAACAATGCTAGTCGTACTAGCACATTTTTCTTGGCGTGTTAGTCATATACTATCACCCATTAAGTCATACTTTGAGTTTGATTGTTCTACTTATATCACCATATTAATAGCATTCTTCCGGATTCCACTCTTAGCAATCCTCAAGTAAGGTAAACGATTTTACCCATACTTTTAATCCATCCCATCATAACAATTTTGTGATGAAGCTACTATAGCTCGACGGAAGAAATTTATAGGGTAATATTAGCACCCAACTTCTTGGAAGATTCAAACGCCTAGCGTCTTCAATCATTGCATATATTCAAATACTATAAGCATACATTGTCACACTAAATTATACCTAGTCATGTTGCCACAAAAAAGTTTCTAGATATCAATATATCTTTCACTTGATTGTTTCTAAAAACAATTCTTTTTAGTTCCTAAATCACCTTGATAAACAAAACATTCTTTTGAAGATAAAGTATTATGGAAGCAAGCATGACACCGGATTCTAAGTAGGAATTATTTGCTCTCTAGATCAGCCAATCATTAATCATATGGACTAGGTAGGAAATACCGAAAATCTACAGTAGGACTCAATTTGAAATTTCACTAATATGGTACCAATCTTAAATGGTTTTACCAGATCATAACAGTTATATCTCAATTAACAATCTAAGTGTAAGTTAGTTTTTGGATGCCAATGAATACTACAATTTATGCAAATTCACTTTGATTGGTTGTTCATGATAAAATAAGTTTGTTGTTAATTCAAAATTACTACATGAACTCCCACTCAAAAACAACATCCCTCTAGTCGTTTTAGTGATTACACAAACCAAATTCACTACACCAAAATCGATCATCATGTGAGATGATGTAGTTGCAAAGGCGAATATCAACATGTTCATCATATCGTCCATATTACTGATGCTTTACCTTTTGGTTACGTGTTCCGAGGCCATGTCTGTACATGCTAGGCTCGCTAAGTAGAACCGTAGTATTACGTGTGTTCTGAGGCCATGTCTGTACATGCTAGGCTTGTCAGCACCCGTTGTATGCGAACGTTGAGTCTGTCACACTCGATCATCACGTGGTGTCTTGAAACGACGAACTTTCTTAACGGTGCATACTAAGGATGAACACATTATTATCTTGATATCAAGTGAGAGGGGTCATCTTATAATTCTACCGTAACGGTCTAAGCAAAATAAGATGCATAAAAGAATTAACATCACATGCATGGATAATGTGATATGATATGGTCCTTATTGCACTTGATCTCCATCTTGTGGATCATGGTATGATCTCCATCATTCCACCGGCGTGGCACCAAGGTCCATGGCACCTCCATATTGATTATCCATCAAAATTACAACATATGACATGGATATGATATACAGAACGCATGCCATAAATAATAAGACAACCATATGGCTCCTACCGGTATGTCAATAATTTACAAAATATATCATATCATACATCAAATTTGTAGCATTGACCATATCACATCACGTTGACTACAAAAATAAGTTAGACGTCTCTAATTAATTTTTGCATATTTTACGTGGCTTGGGCTTTCGAGGATAGAACCGTTCATACCTACGAACATGAACCACAACATTGATAAACATATTTTTAACAACCCTTCGTAGATTAGATCTTAACTATAGTAGGAGAAATGGACACCCCCTCAGCCACAAGTGAGACAGGTCTCGCGTACATAGTACACATAAAGTTAGTCTAGGGCAGCTTCATCCTACTATGCCACTAAGATCATAAAATACTCAAGGAGACAATAACATGATCATTAACACCCACATACACCTATGTGTTCTACCCGTACAAATCAGCTACGCATAGATCTGGCTCTGATACCACTGAAGAGTACGTTGCATAGAAAACAAAAAAATCCCTACGCGAGATAAACCCGAAGGGCCAAGATCTAATCTAGAAGATGAAAGGCAACGGGAAGAAAGAGTCTTTAGGAAAAAATACCCTCAAAGACTCTAAGTGTTACGAGATCAAATCTCGTTGTTGGCGTAGTCGTACTCACGCCGATCTCAAAACCGAGAATATGTGCACCGCAATCTGGCGGTGCCTCCATGATCGGTCACACGTACAGCTTGATGACGACCTCCATCCCCTCGATCCAGCGGGGAATACAATTCTAGCATGAGAAATAAACATTTATCATAAACAAGGAATAAGATAATAACCACTTTATTATTGCCTCTCGGACATATTCCCTTCAGACGAAGCCTATAGAAGATCCCCACACACATTCCTGTGGGTGAGGATGTGATACATCTCAAACGTATCTATAATTTTCGATGGTCCATGTTGTTTTCATGCCATATGCTACATGTTTTCTATACACTTTACATCATTTTTATGGATTTCCTGGGACTAGCCTATTAACAAGATGCCACAAAGCCGGTTCCTGTTTTCTGTTGTTTTTGGTTTCAGAAACGTTGTTCTGGAAATATTCTCAGAATTGGACGAAATAGAATCCCAGGGTCGGGAGATGACCCGGAGTGGGTCCCTGGAGCCTCCACACCATAGGGTGGCACGCCCCCCTTGGCCACGCCACCAGGTGGTGTGGCCCCCTGGCCACCCACCGACATCGCCCTTTTGCCTATTTAAGCTCCTCCTCGGGTTAACCCTAAATACCAGAGCCTCCATCCACGAAAAGTTCCATAGCCGCCGTCATTGTCAACCCTAGTCCGGGAGGGTTCTGAAGCTCTCCCCAACACCTTGCCGGGAGGGTAATTCATCATTGGAGGGCTCTACATCACCATGCCTTCCTTCGGAGTGATGCGTGAGTATTTCATCCTTTGACTACGGGTCCATAGCAGTAGCTAGATGGTTGTCTTCTCCTCTTTATGCCACCATGTTTAGATCTTGTGAGTTTCCTAACATGATCAAGATCATCAGTTTGTAATGCTACATGTTGTGTTTGATGGGATCCGATGAATATTGAATTCTATGTCAAGTGATTATCAATCTATCATGTTTATGTAATTTATGATCTTGCATGCTCTCCGTTACTAGTAGATGCTCTCGCCAAGTTGATGCTTGTAACTCCAAGAGGGAGTATTTATGCTCGATAGTGGGTTCATGCCTCCTTTTCATCCATGCTTGAGTGACAGAAACATGATGGATGGGGGATGTGGTGTTGCCATTAGGGAGAAAACAACAATGTTTTCATTGTTTATATTGCACACTTTACTTAAGGAAATAATCTGTTGCGTGCAACTTAGTACCCAAGGTTTGATTGGGTTACACTTTGAGGTTGGGCTATTAGTCATAGATGAAGACGGATAACGGTCTATGAATTATGTTGTAATGCCCGCATGAATCACATAGTAATCATCATGTCATGCATATGCACTACGGTGCAGCCTTTATATCTGTCAATTGCCCAGCTGTAATTTTTTTACCCACCATGTTATCTATCTTTTATGGATAGACACCACTAGTGAACTGTGGACCCCGGTCCATTCTTTTATAGTGATAATACAACCACTTCAAACATTGTTTTCCTTTCATTCATTGCCATCATTGTTCTCTTTTCATTTACTGCAAACAAGTACTGTTTTCCACATTATACATCTAATCCTTTGTGTTAGCAAAACGGTGAGATTGACAACCTCACTGCTTCGTTGGGGAAAAGTATCTTGCTTGTGTTGTGTGCATATTCCACGTTGTTGTTGAGCATGGTAGTGCGCCCTGCCAACATCAGCTGCCAACAACCTTCAGAAGTGATTTCTTTCTCCTACTGGTCGATTAAACCTTGGTTTATTTATGAGTAAAAAGTTCCTGCTGTGATCTTCATACCTTCCTCTTGGGGTCTCCCAACGAGCATACATCTACGCGCATCAAGCCTGTTTTCTAGCGCCGTTGCTGGGGAGGAAGAGGAATTCTGCAAGGGGAGTCTCTCACCTCCAATCTCTTTACTTTGTTTTAGTTTTTCTTAGTTTATTTTATTTTGTCTTGTTTGCTTCTCTATATCAAAAACACACAATTTTTTTAATTCCAGTTGTCATTTTTATCCTGTTTTTAATCTTGCTAAAATGAGTATTCGTGAAGTTGAGGTTCGTTCTTTTAAGCAACAAGGGGGATAAAGTTTGAAAGATGCTTGGTATAGAATAAGTGATGCCCATCATAGATGTACTAAAAAATATTCTACCTTGATCCTTCTTAGGAATTTTTATGTTGGTATTACTAGCTGGTATAGGTATGTTCTAGACACTCTTACAAGTGGTAATTTTCTAGGAACTCCTGCTTTGGAAGCCTGTAATTAAATTGAAAGTTTAGTAGGAACACCACCTACTAAGGTTGTTAAAATTGAGATCACTTTAGTATATGTTATAAAAAATTGAGCTCTATGGCGGAAAATTTGCCAAATTTCCTTGATAATGCTAGCAAAGTTAATGAATCAATAGTAAGTATAAATAAAAGAATCACCGTTTTAGAAGCTATCAAAACACCAGGATTGGTAAACTAGAGGAGGCTATGGAAATTTAAGTTCAACTTTTTCTTCTCTTAAGTTTAAGAGGGAGAAAGCTTTTATGGGAAAAGAGCAAAAATTCATGTATGTCCCCAAGATGTCTAAACCAAAACCCCCTAATGTGCTTAAAATTGATAATTTTTTTAGTGAAACTAAAAGTGATTTACATGTTGAATCATCTTCAGGGGTACCTAAAGTACCAATTGCTACAAGATGTGTTTTAGAGGAAATTATTGATTTTGATGCTTCTTCACTTGAAAATACTTTATTATTATTTTCTGGGCCTAGCTAAAAGGCGTTAAAGAAAAGCACTTCTTGGGAGATAACTGATAACCCACAAGTATAGGGGTTCGCAACAGTCTTCGAGGAAAGTAAAACCCAAATTTATTGATTCGACACAAGGGGAGCCAAAGAATATTTATAAGCCTTAACAGATGAGTTGTCAATTCAGCTGCACCTGAAAGTAGACTTGCTCGCAACAATTTATCAGTGGTCATAGTTTTATAGCAGCAGCAGTAGTGAAATAATAGCAGTAGTAAAATAGTAACAACAGTAGAAATCGTGAAAACAACAGGATGAAAGTACCATAGGCATAGAGGATGGATGAACGGGTGTTGCATGGATAAGATAGTTCATGTAATAATTATAACGTGGGCATTGCAGATAGATAATAACAAAGCATCCAAGTTCTCGGCAAACCATAAGCATGTGTTCCAATATAGTCATACGTGCTCGCAATGAGAAACTTGCACAACATATTTTGTCCTACGAGCCCGTTTGCAGTGGGGCCTCAAGGGAAACTACTGGTAATTAAGGTGCTCCTTTTAATAAAGCACCGGAGCAATGCATTAACACTCAGTGAACACATGTGATCCTCACATCGCAGCCATCCCATCTGATTGCCCCAATTGCTGTTACTTTGGGGCCTCGGGTTTCGGACAACGACATGTGTACACAACTTGCATATATGATCAAGAAACATAATTATACTCATGAAACAATAACATGTTCAGATCTGAGATCATGGCACTCGGGCCCAAAGTGACAAGCATTAAGAAAACAAGTTGCAACAATGGTATATAGCACTAACAATGGATACTAGGCACTATGACCTAACAATCTGGCATTATTACATGAACGATATCATCCAATCCCTTCCATCCCTCCGAGCCTACAACGGGGAGTACTCACACATGGACTGGGGAATCATGGATGGTTGATGGAGAAGGAGTGGCGGTGACGATGGCGATGATCTCCTTCAAATCCCCGTCCCGGCAGTGTGCCAGAACAGGAACTTATGATCCCCGAATTGGGTTTCGAGGCGGCGGCGGCGCTCGCGAGTGTTTCTCTGCAATATGATGACCCCCCCCGTCGTTTTAGGGTTGACGGGGTTATGTAGTCGAAAGGGGAGCCCGAGGGGGTGGCTGTGGCCCCCACACCACCAGGTGGCGCGGCCTAGGGGGCGTGCCCAGGGGTGGTCTGGGCCACTCCTTGCTCCCCTCCAGGTCTACTTTTGGCTCCCGGGGTCTTCTTGTGATATAAGCTCAATGGGATATTTTTCGGGAATTTCTCCGAAAGTTGATTTTTCTGCACAAAAACAATACATCAGGGTAATTTTGATGAAAACAACGTTAGTCTGTGTTAGTTGCATCCAACTCTCACAAGTTTAGAGGAAAACAATAACAAAAGTGTTCGGAAAAGGAGATACGTTTTCGACGTATCAACTCCCCCAAGCTTAGCTTATTGCTTGTCCTCAAGCAATCAGTTAACAACGGAGTGTGATAAAAGAATTTTTACGAACACATTTCTTTCATATGATGTAAATATTCTCACTATATGATCAAGTTCTTAGGCGATTCATAATAAGAAGCATGGAAAATAATGTTACCCAATAGTTATGCAAACCATGAATAGATTTCAACACACTAATAAAACACAACATGAAATATATCAATTTGCAGAATTCCCATGTTCATAATAGGGTATGATAAAGTGGTATCTCGCTTGCCCTTAAAAATGAATGTAACATCCCTGATTTTTGGAAAGTCCAAAAATCACTAAAAATTGAAACTTTTTGTTTTCATGTTATGCAAGTCACCAAAAACCAATGAGAGGCAAGAAATAAAAGGAAAAATACATAACTCAGTGAAAATTGAAATTAAGAATCCATTATATCTCTATTCTAGAAACCCTAAAAGCCCATTCAAAATAAATATTCATTAATCAAAGAAATTGTTTTCTCTTAGAAAAGCTTATTTTATAACATGTTTTCAAATCAACTATTACTTTGAAAATGTTTTATAGATTTTGAAACCAGAGAATTATTATCTCTAATAATTTTTAAGCCTCAAAATTATTTTATGAGAATAACAACTATTTATATTGATATGCAAATGTTATTCCAAGTTTTAAACATAAAGTGATGTTCATAAAATATTTTGCTTTTAAAATAACATAAAAGAGGACTTAGAAAACAATGTTATGACTTGTGGGATTTTTCCAAATTTTATTAAGCCACATTTATATTTATTTAATTTTCTATTCTAAAAATGAAATCAAGTTACTATTAGTAATTAATTATATTTTCAAAATTATAAATATGAAAATGGTTTTGAAATGACTTCCAAAAATAGTATTTGACATGTATAATGTCTCTAAAATTTTATTTAATCAGAAACATCATTTTATTATTTTTTCCAATTTTAAATAACATTAAGTACTATTAATGTTTTATTTATAAATTGCAAAATATGATTTTTGAAATATGTTGAAAGTTTACAAAAATGTTTCTAAGTGACAGATATTATTTTTACAAAAAAATTGCAATTGGTTTGAGGTCACTTGGACTTGTATATTAGAAGATATTAAAAACAGGAAAAAAAGAAAAAGAAAAAATGACGTCATGATGACGTCATCATCGTCTTCAACCTCGCATTCAAACCCTAGAAACTGCCACGGCCGTTTCGAAATCCTTTGATTGCGCGTATTTAAGACCCCAAATGAATGTGTCGTTTCCTTCTTCTTATAGACCATTGCCTCCTCTCCGATTCCCCCTCATTTTCCCCTCGAATCTGTGCCCGAGGCCCCCCAAAATTTCTCACCGGAGTAGTCCCGATCCGCCGCCGTATTTCTTCTCCTCCGGCACGGTTAGAGCTCCTCGCAGCCCAAGACCCCTACCGTTTGATTCCTCTTGTTCTCTCGCCCCTTCTAAGACCTTCCCTCGATTTTTTTTCCTGCAGAAAAGCCGTATCGTGAGCTCACCGGAGATAAGCCGAGATGGCCGACGCGAAGCTCCACCACGCCGTCGCACGGAGCTCACTGAGAGTGTGTTGTATTCACCACCAACTTCGCCGTGTCGCACCGTGCGTCCTCATCACTTCCGTTTAGTCGGATCATCGCCGGAGCGCCGCCGTCGTTGAATTTCTGCGTCGCCGGCCGCCATCGCCTCCATTTCCGGCAGCCCCGCCGGCGAGGTGAGCTCTTCTTCGTCTCTGTCCTTTAGATCTAAATCCAACGGTCGTGATAGAATCACTTACGCGAAGAGGTACGAGCCAATCGGAGCGCGCCACCTCAGCGCACAGTCAGCGGCGCGTTAAGCTGTTATTCGTTGCCCGGCGCAGCGCGTAGACGGCCCAGGCCCACTCCCTGTCTGCCGCACTGCGCGGTAAATAGCCACTTTGAGCCCAACTGCCTCTGGAATTAATTTCCGAAAATAAAGTAAATTGTAATTTTGCATAATAGTCCCTAAAACTTAGAAACATCATATCTTTTTAACCACTTAGCTAAATTTAGCAAACTTGGACTTTTTAAAATCCCCGGAGTGTGTAAAATCTTTTAGAACTATTAAAATTCAAATTTGACAAACTTAAATTGGTTCAAATTTAAATATGCTTGTTTGATAAACTTTGGCATAATTCAAATTCTATAAATCCAAAAATTGCAAATAAAATATATTTGGAAACCTTAGGATGTTTACTTTCATATACTCTGTGCCAAAATAATTTTTGAGCAAGTTAGTTTAGAAATTAGAATTAAGTAGTATATTTAAGTATTTTTGGCATAGAATTAATTATATAAATAATTAGAATATGTTCCCTTAAGAAAAATTTCTCCTTTTGGTAACCTTGAACCAGATACATTAGTGCATAACCTTTTGGACAACCTTGAATCATTTCCTTGCAAGTTGGACCAAAAATCCATCTTAGTGAACCACTAGTTGATCATGCCTTATATTTTGTTTCTATTCTTTCTACCATTGTTTGTTGTGACCATTTTGAATCCAAGACCAAGTCCCTAGTATGTAAACAATATAAGAGACCAAGTAGTGAACCTCAAACACTAGTACTATAGTTTTCTATCTACTCCTCCATCCCCCTATTCTTGCTTCAAGAATCCATCAAGTTAGCAAATGGAAAACAAGACTCAAGCAATAGAAGGCTCTTCACTTTCAACTTGGTGGCAACATGAAGAGCTACAAGGAAGATCAATGAAGAAATTTTGAAGAAAAGACTCCACCACTAGAAGCAACTCAAGGAAATACAAGTGTGAAGAAATCTAGAAGAAAACATCTCCCTCTCTCTTTCTATCTTTCTTCTGACTTAGTGGCATTTTGTGCCCATCCCATACCCAAACCAAATTAGTGAAGTGAAAGCCATGAAGAAATCTATCAAGATCAAGAGAAGAATCCATCTAAGGAAAAGAATACAATAGAAGAATGAAGATAATCTTCAAGAAGACAAGCATGTGAATACTTGGAGCCATCCACACAAGTTGAAGAATAACAAGTTGTTTTTGTCCAACCATTGACCCAAATGGAAAATCCCAAGACATAGACTTGTTTTCTCTATTGCTATGAAGTTAGTTGAACCTAGACCTACCTTAAACCAAAATGGAAAGACTAAACTTAGATCACTCAAATGTTTTGATAAAAACAACTAAGTGTTATACTTGTTATGTGCTTCTTTAGTTGATATAGTTAGATCACCTTAGTGAACTCTTGGAACTTCCTCGACAAGTATGGTTATAATAAAGTTAGATCACATCAAACTCAACCTAGTCCATCCCAAGTAAACCCTTGGAATTTCCTTAACAAGTATTGAACTCAAATCTTGACCTTGTCCTAGCCAACTGGTTAAACCCCTTTGGATATGTTAGTTGCTCTGTATGTTTTCTACACTTGTATGTTTGTTTGCTAAGATGCCTGTTTATTTTATTATTGTGTTTTCAATGAATAGATTGTACGGACAACAACGATATTTTGTGAAGAGAGTGTGATATCTTCACCAACTTAACAAGGCAAGTAACACACCATCAACTACCCATTATTTTCTATATGCATTAGTTGATTTTGAGTAGTATGCATGATAGGAAATTTTACTAAGTTATACTATGCTATACTATTATCCTAGCAGTGTGTAGCCATCCCTTTTACCTTGTTATTTTGATAGCCTTAGAATTTATTAGATGCTATGCAATGTTACAATTTTTTTTACTAGATGTTGAGGAAAAATCCTAAGTATAACTAATGAATGAACCACCTGGGTGGAAGTGGTAAGACTGGATTATGTTGAGTGTTTCCTCAGGGCCCTTGTTTAAGGGTTATTTCACTTGAGGTTCTCACTTGTGGATGGCCACCCAGGAACAAAGAGATTAATAAGTCCCTCTAAGTCTAGTAGCCTGCCGTGGAGCCTTTTGACATATGGGCTCTGTCTTGATCAACTAAGTTGTGAGAGTTCAGCCCAGGCTTGACTAGCAGATGTAGCAAAATTATAGGTGGAACGGTCTTGCCGGTGGGTTTGGACTTCTTCTTCTGAAAGATCTCGTCTCAATTCTCTCCTTTCCATGATGCACTCAGGGTGTATAGGATGTTTGGTCTAATTGCAGACAAAGGGTGAAAGTGCACAACCTCTGCAGAGTCAACAAACTAAGATCTTAGCCGAGTCCCCGGTTATGGACAACTATGAGCAGCTGGACAGGGATTGACGGAAGAATCTCATCATAAATTTCAATAAGTAAAATTTTGACCAAGTGAACAGTATTGTGGTGCTTGGATCTTAATCCAATGTTTCCACCCTTTTGAAAAGAAAAGTTGGTTTTACAAAAGTGATAGGAGAAAACTGGCTTTATGCAAAACTTAGCCAAAACTCCACTCAGCCAAATAAGCATGTAGTATTAGTCTTCCATTTATATCCACCATAGTGTTAATTGCCAATACATTAAATTGTATTGACTCCCTTGTGGCTGCATATTCCATATTGCAGATGTTTCTGAAGACGATTGAGGATTTCGTTTAGGATCTCGAGACTATCGCCAACATGTTTTGCCTGTGGCACATGAAGAAGATGGGCTCAATGTTGTACTATGTCTTCCGCTGTATATCTTTGTTTTCTGCTAGTCTTCTAATACTATGCAAGTTGTAATCCTATTTTGTAAACACTGGATCATGCGATGTAATAGAATTTGATGCATTTGCATGATATTTCATTTTGTACTGTGGTGCTAGCAATTGATCTAGGGACTAGCACACTAACACAGATGTTCTTACATTATTTAAATGTGGGAACGCTACAAAATGGTATCAGAGCACTGTGTTGCCTGTAGAATTCGAGACCCTAAGTTTGGAGAAGACCCTAGGATAGAAAATTTTCTATGTTCAAACTTTCTAGGAACAAAACAACCGTCTTAATTCTTATCATATCATCTCATCTATTATTCACCTTCAAAATCTTCTAGATAACCTACCTCTTCAATACCATCAAGACAGTAATGTTGATGATCATACCAAGAAGTGCAAGAAGTATTTTCACCACATGAAGGCCTACACTCAAGAATTATTGAAGAACATGAAGAAAACTTAGACTTCACAACGTTCAACAACACCTCAAGACATTGAGAGAAGGATTTGAAGAACACAAGAAGATATAGATGAGACCACCAATCTAGTTACTTTGTTATAACAAATATAACGTGTTAGTGTATTGATCATACCGATGAGTGTGGTATGACAATATTAGTTGTTTCCTAAAAACCATGTTGTTTGGTGTGGTGAATGTGTTGCTATATGTTTGTTATGTGTTGTTTGCAATATGAGTTTCCTTGATCTAATGTGTTGGGGTAGGAATTTCTTTAGTCTCTTTCCAATCTCTACTCTTTCATGCTAAGCCAAAACCAAAACCCATACCCACTTACCAACCCTATTGGGCTACCCTATGAAGTGCAACAACAGACCTTTCACCCAAGAATGTCATGACTAGTTCTCTATAGAGACACAAGCCATACAATAGAGGAATGTCACATATTTCAAGATCCTTTTATGTGAAGGAACAATAACATCCATGATCAATGCCAACTACATCATAAGGAGCAGTAAGCCAATCAACAAGTGAAGAAAGACAAGTGAACCCCAAGTTGCATGAGCTATGAAGATTTCAGAGCCAACTACACCAGGAGAAGGAATAATGAAGAAAACACATCCAGTTTGTGATACATAAGAGTTTTACGCAAGCCAATAGTATGGGAAAATGATAGTAGTCTCAAGTTTGTCTTACAGATTGGAAACTTTCTGTTAGACAAGTGAGGTGACCTAGTGTTATTAAACAAGATTCATCAATCCAAGTACAAGGTAATGATTGAGTGCAACATGGATTGGCCCCCATGGTGACTTCTCACATTATTTACTTTTGCTATGAGGAATGTTAAATATGAGTGACATACCTATTAGAGAGACGACGATGTTAAACCTGAACCATAGAATGGTAGAATACAATAATGACCCTATGTTAGTGTTGCTGAAAAACGTACTATTTTCGGTGAGGATCAAGCCAACCTTGGAGGTATCAAGCAATGTAAGATATTGCCTACCATGAGAGTTTCTTTAGAAATAGTTTGGTGTTGCCTTCAAAGATGACAACAAGAAGGAAGAATACTGAAGACATCAAAAGACCAAGTTGAGAGTGACCCAAGGACTTTTTGATTGACCCAAAGAGTGACCCCTTAGTGTCAAAGGTAGTTCAACATACCTATCTTGGTCTACAGCTCTACCATGAAGGAAAGTTCTACTCGAGCCAATCTCAAATCAATCTACACTTCAATCTAATGAAAATAGAATACCCAGAAAAGTTTCTTTTAAGGGTGGTAGCCCACCCAGTTGTTTTGGAACCTAGTTACCCAAATCTAATCTTTCTTTATATCGTTCCCAAATCTCGGGACGGGATTTCTTTTAAGGGTGGTAGTCTGTAACATCCCTGATTTTTGGAATGTCCAAAAATCACTAAAAATTGAAACTTTTTGTTTTCTTGTTATGCAAGTCACCAAAAACCAATGAGGCAAGAAATAAAAGGAAAAAATACATAACTCAATGAAAATTGAAATTAAGAATCCATTATATCTCTATTCCATAAACCCTAAAAGCCCATTCAAAATAAATATTCATTAATCAAAGAAATTGTTTTCTCTTAGAAAAGCTTATTTTATAACATGTTTTCAAATCAACTATTACTTTGAAAATGTTTTATAGATTTTGAAACCAGAGAATTATTATCTCTAATAATTTTTAAGCCTCAAAATTATTTTATGAGAATAACAACTATTTATATTGATATGCAAATGTTATTCCAAGTTTTAAACATAAAGTGATGTTCATAAAATGTTTTGCTTTTGAAATAACATAAAAGAGGACTTAGAAAACAATGTTATGACTTATGGGATTTTTCCAAATTTTATTAAGCCACATTTATATTTATTTAATTTTCTATTCTAAAAATGGAATTAAGTTACTATTAGTAATTAATTATATTTTCAAAATTATAAATATGAAAATGGTTTTAAAATGACTTCCAAAAATAGTATTTGACATGTATAATGTCTCTAAAATTTTATTTAATCAGAAACATCATTTTATTATTTTTTTCCAATTTTAAATAACATTAATTACTATTAATGTTTTATTTATAAATTGCAAAATATGATTTTTGAAATATGTTGAAAGTTTACAAAAATGTTTCTAAGTGACAGATATTATTTTTACAAAAAATTGCAATTGGTTTGAGGTCACTTGGACTTGTATATTAGAAGATATTAAAAACAGGAAAAAAAGAAAAAGAAAAAATGAAGTCATGATGACATCATCATCGTCTTCAACCTCGCATTCGAACCCTAGAAACTGCCACGGCCGTTTTGGAATACTTTGATTGCGCGTATTTAAGACCCCAAATGAATGTGTCGTTTCCTTCTTCTTATAGACCATTGCCTCCTCTCCGATTCCCCCTCATTTTCCCCTCGAATCTGTGCCCGAGGCCTCCCAAAATTTCTCACCGGAGTAGTCCTGATCCGCCGCTGTATTTCTTCTCCTCCGGCACGGTTAGAGCTCCTCGCAGCCCAAGACCCCTACCGTTCGATTCCTCTTGTTGTCTCGCCCCTTTAAGACCTTCCCTCGATTTTTTTTCCTGCAGAAAAGCCGTATCGTGAGCTCACCGGAGATAAGCCGAGATGGCCGACGCGAAGCTCCACCACGCCGTCGCACGGAGCTCACCGAGAGTGTGTTGTATTCACCACCAACTTCACCGTGTCGCACCGTGCGTCCTCATCACTTCCGTTTAGTCGGATCATCGCCGGAGCACCGCCGTCGTTGAATTTCTGCGTCGTCGGCCGCCGTCGCCTCCATTTTCGGCAGCCCCGCCGGCGAGGTGAGCTCTTTTTAGTCTCTGTCCTTTAGATCTAAATCCAACGGTCGTGATAGAATCACTTACGCAAAGAGGTACGAGACAATCGGAGCGCGCCACCTCAGCGCACAGTCAGCGGCGCGTTAAGCTGTTATTCGTTGCCCGGCGCAGCGCGTAGACTGCCTAGACCCACTCCCTGTCTGCCGCACTGCGCGGTAAATAGCCACTTTGAGCCCAACTGTGTAACATCCCAATTTTGCTAATTTAGGGTGTGTGGTGTTGTGTCATCTCATACATGCATGGAAACAAAATTTTAATCATGTTTGAAACCAATTTAAATTATGAATTCAAATGGTTTCAGAAAATCTCACAAAAAGTACCTATTTTGGTTCCCAAAATTTTGTACTGAAAAGTATTTCAATTTCACCCAAGCAATACATGGTGAGGTTGGAAATTTCATAAGCTTTCCAAAATGTATTTTTGCCAATTTTTCTGTTTGCAAAAAGGCCCTCAAAAGCTAGTTTCCTGTTCTATTTCAGTTTGGAAAAGGGCTCTTCTGCAATTTTCCAAAAGCTGAGGGGTTTTTTGTAAATCTGTTTTTCTTTTCCTTTCTTCCTTGTCGCCGGCCAGAAGGAGCAGCTCGGTGGCCGACCGGCGCCACGTCCTGCTTGCCTTCCCCGCGCGTGGAAAAGGCCTCCGGAGAGGGCGACGTGCCCCTCACTACTCTCCCTCCCCTCATCGAGCCCCCTCCCTTCCCTCCTCCTCCCGGGAGCTCAAACCCTAGCCTAACCGGGGATGGCCGACGGACGCCGTGCTTGATGTCGCCGTCTCCGGCCAACCCTGCCCGATTGGAGGCCACCCGGAGCTCCGCCATCCTCTACTCGTCCACCTCAAGCACGCACGCAAGGCGGGAGGGCTTGAATCGATGCCGGCACCCTTTTCTTCCCCGCGGCCGGCGAGCTCCCCCGCCGTCGAGCTCCCTCCGGCCTCCCCGACTGCTCCATCGGGCTCATGGTTAGCCCCTGCACCTCCCGGTGCCCTCCCTTAGCCCCCTCCCCCTACGCTTTGTTCCCGCGCCGTGCGCCACTCCGGCCGCCGCCGCGCCACGGTCGCCGTCGCCATTTCCGGCGACCATTTGGTCCAATTCCGCCACCCCTCGACTCCCCGCAATCTCCTCTACGACGTAGTATACGTTGATTGCAAAATGGAGTGCGGAATCACGGGATTGATCAAGCCAGTGCCATTTTTGGCCTTTGATGACGTCATCTTGATGTCAGCCTGATGTCATAATCCCATCTGTTTAATAAATTGCAGAAAATGAATAAAATTTGATAATTTAATATCTCTTCAAATATTACTCAGAAAAATGTAAATAATATATGGTTTTGTTCAGAAAAATAAACTCTACCCAACTATGCCATTTCCATATATGTTTGACCAAATTGGAAAATGAGTATTATTTAATGTTGTTTAATCATTTAAAAATAGAAAAATAAGTTTTTATTCACTAAAATTAGAAAATTAAAAGTTATATACCAAATTGATCAAAATGACAAATGCAACCTATTTATGATATTTTCAAACTCATTTGAGCAACTAAAATTGTACCCACTTTCAGAATCGCCCGAAACCCCCTCCAGGGTATATTTCGGACTAATTCCACTAAAAATGTTTAACTGACATACGAACCCTAGCAACCCAACGATCATGTCTAGGGCTTTATTTAAGTGCATTAATCTGCTCATGCATACATATTGTGCATTGCATCGATGCCATGGTTGATTGTTCTTCTCTTTCGGTGTTGTTTCCCTCTCGGTAGAACGTGACTCCGAAGAGAAGGCCAGCAATCCAATGGTGAATACTTGATCTTAACCGACAAGTCAAGCACTTATTCCAGAAGATCTTTATCTGGTTTTCTTATAACCAAGGCAAGCATAACCTCTTATCTGCTCATATATGGTTTTCGAAGTGTTTTGGAATCTCGTATATTGCACGCGGTTCAAACTATTTGGTGTCAGTAGATAGAGTTCTCCTATATACTGCATAACCTAGATGTCCTGATCCACTGCTCCTAGCAGCTATAGGTTTGATTGTGCGCGCCTCGTTAAACCATGTGAGTCTTTCTTAGCCATGCCTAGTTGTGATCTGATCCATCCGGTTGATGAATCTGGTCAATACGTGAATCATTTATATCAGGTTGTTGTGAATTGTTTTATCTTTGATAAACTTGATTAAACAACGGCATGGATGTGAGGCCACAATGGGTTGTGGCGTTTTGTCCTGTTCATGCCCCTAGGAGTGAGTTCTCGCCTTCGAAGCCAAGACTGAGCGTGCAACCACACGCGGGGCCTAACAGACCGCGCTCGACCAACTAACTTGTTTGGCCACGTCCATGAGTCACGTAGTTTGATCTTTCCATCTGCGTGTGAGTCAGAAAACGATTTGGAGAAAACTTAGGGCGTGACCGGGACAAGTGATGGACGTACACGGATATTGTTCCCGACTCACAGAACAGGTGCCGTCAGGAGGTGGCCAACTCCCTGTTGACGGGGTGGCCCTGTTTGGGTTGACTCATGGATAGGGTCGAGCAAGGTAAAGGTCGTGGCCAGCCACCCTCTGCCGCGCTCCATGGACGAGCGTACATGTGGCGTTAAGAGTCGGATGGTACGTGTGGGTAAAGTGTACCCCCTGCAGGGATAAATCTCCTCGAGAAGCCGTGTCCACGGTTAAGGACGACTTGGCAACGGATTCTGTGATCATAGATAACTTCAACGGAATGATTAAAACTTGTTAACCATGTTTGAAGGGTGCCTCCCCGGAGATGCCGGGAGGGGTGATCCTTGTAGCATGAGATAATGTGGGAATGAGAAGGACTTGGTGGAATACAAGAAGAAGATGATCTCAGTAGTTGAGTAGCTTTCTCATCTGTTTTGAAAACATTCTATGAGACGTGCTATTCTTCCTCGATTTCAAAAACAAAGATTGCTTTACGCAAAACAGCCTTCATATAACCCTTTCTGAAGATAGCAGATATATAATAGGTTAATTAAGTCTTGTTGAGTACCTCCCGTACTCAGGTTTGCTTAATTTTGGTTCAGGTGGAGTTCGTCACATCGGTGGTGTTTCAACGTGGACATCGACGAGTAGTTTGGGGTTCCCAAGTAGCAGCCTGGAATCTATGGGCTGGGACGTCGCCTTATGTTGCGGCCTCTTAGGCCTTTTTGGTTCTTGTTGATTAGCAACATAATTTGCCTTCCGTTGTCTGATGTAATGTTGGGTCATGTGACCTCTGCTTGTAGCTACTCTAGTAACATATGTTTAATACAACTTTCATGTTTAGAGTACTGCTTTGATCGGTTGTTGGTTTCGAGCTCATTGTTATACAGTTCTGGCTATGCCTGCATAGTTGTCGCAGTCGAGGGGTTGTGGAGCCGATGATCCATGTCCGAGCCCGCCTGATGATGTGATCGGCCTGGGGCGAGGTAACCCCAGTAACCCTCGACTGTTGTTGCACTTTCTGGACACATAGCATCTCTGTATAGCTTTGGTCCCGTTTCCTTCAGTTTCATTCGATTCGTGGACGCTTTGATATGCATAGTTGGTTATGACTAGCATGGATACAAGGAGTAGTAGACTGGGGATCCAGACTACGTGCCGATGAATCCAGTCTGCATGCCGTTGTTTGTTGCGGCCGGGGCTGGTAACCCTAAAGCCCTTGTGAGTCCATGGCTAGGAGCACATAACAGTATGTATATCTCTGGGTCCGGGGTCGTGACAAGTCTTGGTATCAGAGCAGGACTGCCTGTAGGAAAACCTTACTGCTTGGTCGATGTCGAGTCTAGAGTTTATGAAAACTATTTTGAAACTCGAAATGGATGGTGAAAAACCTTCTTAGGATTCTTTTTACTCCGTATCTGGTATCGCTCTAAGTCTGGGTCTTCTTACCTGTTTTGATTTGAAAAGGTTTCGCTATCTCTTCTACTCATTCAAAACTTAGTTGCCTTCTTTGGCAAGACGTTTCTCTCACCCAAGTTGACCTAGTGTTCAGTTTCTAGAGTCGTGTGTGTTCCGTATTCCGTTATCTCTCGTTTCAAATGGGAGATTTCCTTTCCATCCTAATACCTCAGAGTTGTGTGGGTTCCACATACTCATGTTCCAAAGTCTTAAATCCTGAACCTCGAGATTTTCTTTTCATCTCGAATGTATCCATTATCCTCTGCTCAAGTTCTTCCGGAGCTATGCTTGTCTTTTGAAAGATACTCCGTGATTGCTAATTGTAGTGTCCTCTGTGGCACTCCAATAGTAGTTACTCCTTCCTTTGAGTTTTCAACTTTGGACTTGAACCGAAGGTCCCGGAATGTGCTGAATTGCGGTGAGTTGAGTCATGTGGTTTCTTAACCATGTGATGCTCACTCTATCAGTACAGGATGCTGACCTTTAACCCAAGTTCTGTTCCTATGGATCCTGAGGAAATCTCTTCTACCTCAGGATGGCTAGGTAACCTCAACTCCAATAGCCATAGGTTTCCTCTTGGAATCAGAAGGATCGCAACAAGAGTGATCATCCTGAATCCCACATCTTCGTTCTTATTTCAGTTATACCAACTGTTTTGCATGGGTTTTACAACTGAGTATCACCCTGTGCATTCCACATGATCTCTGGATTCTCCGGAGCATGTTCCTACCTTCCAGTTGCACTCAAATATCCATCCGTTGTTTTGAAACCAAGTTACATATGAGTGTTGGATTCTTCCAATACAGTTGCTCCTATTTTCCGTCAGAACGTTCCACTTTGGAATGTTAGGAGAAACAAACTCCGGCACCTCTTCCATATCTAGGACCAGGTCAAAGTTTTGTAATCCGCATATTGAAGAAGTTTTATCAGCTTCTGTTCTGTTCTACCTTCAAGTATCACGCCCTTATATGTCAAGAGGTTGTGTTGTGTTTTGGCCTTATTGATGAAGTGATGCTCCTAGACGTCTTCACCCACCCTCCCTCCAAGCTTGAAAGCTTGAGTATGATGGGTTTGTGCTTTGAGGTGTGTACCACATATTCCTAGCAATTCTTATTGCTTTAGAAATTCTAAGAAAACATCTGTATCCTTCTTAGCACTATCGGTCACCCGGTCTCTGTTTGAAGTGACTGTGTTACCAAATCCATTCATCCCAGTGAAGAATTCCTGGTCAAAGAGTCAGGTTCATACCAAAGCTCTCAAGACCTTATCGGGTGCTTTGAAAAGCAAGTTTCCTTCCAAACTTCGAGACATACCGGTAGGTTGTGATATTCTGGTTGTCTTTCTAGAAGTATCACCAGGTTTGTTACCTGACCGTGATGTCTAAACGAGGGGTAGTTTGAACTACTCCTTTCTCCAAAAAAAACTTTGCTGGATATCATGGACTAGTTGGTTGAGTTTAAAACAACAACTTGGAGAGTTGAAAGGCAAAAGCTCCGCCTAACTTGATCCTTTGTTAAGGGATGTCTAGTTTTCCTCTTGTTGAAGCCAAATAGTATCTCCTTCGTGGACATGCTATCATTCCACCCTTGATTTGAGTTGGGCTATCGTTAGATCAAGGCCAGATTCAAGGACTATCTTTATGGTGTTTTCACTCATGGTGTTTTGCCGAGTACACCTTCATGTCCTTTGGTCTGACCAATATTCTGCCTTGTTCATATAGCATATGAATCCCTCTTCTTGGAGTGTTTTGATAAGTGTGTTTTCGAGCCCATCGATGACATTCCTATTTTCTCCAAGTTGCGAGCGGCTCATGTTGAACAATTGGCAGCAATGTTGGAAACTTTCGAGAACCGTCCTTGTGTCATCACGAAGTTGTGTTCTGGATGTTCGAAGTGACTTTCTCGGGTTCGTGTGCTTATGGTGAAAGTTGTCGCCATGGATTCGAGTATAGTTTTCTTGTCCCTCGGGAATAACCCCAAGTCGGTCATGCATGTGTGGACTACTCTTGATATGGTAGGTTGTTACATCCGTCCACTGGAAGAAGTTTCCATCCACACCCAGGCCACTGATTGATCGTTCGTGAAAGAGAAGAAGTATAAGAACTTTGTTATCCTCTTAATCTTCTCCCCAACAAGGACTCCGATGTGTTTTGTTGCAAGTAATTCATGTAGGTGCAACCACCTTCCACAAGTTGCTAATACATGAGTTCTGCAATCTCGCTCATCTCTTGAGCGTGGAATCGTAGTCCATGTCTTGAGAATCTAGTAAATGCATCTCGTTGGTAATTGGTGCAATCTCTTGATCAAACATACCGAGTCTGAGTTATCCTCCCACTAACCAGAGCTGAATCTCAAGCAACAATGATGGTTGGTGTTTTCCTCAAGGGTATCAAATTTGGTCTTTTCAGAATCCGGCATGGTTGATGTTGTGGTTGACACAATTAACCGGCAGGCCTAACTTTGTAGCCCTTTGAATCCGTCAGAACATCCACTCTCCGTGAGAATTCTTGTGTGTTTCATTCTAACAAGTTTTCTCCCACCGTTCTTCCGAACCGAAGTTCAATTTCACTTGAGTACCTATAGAAGGCTTGCATAAGTCTGATATTGGTATCTAGAACGTCCCGGATAACTTGGAAGTTGATCTCTCCAATATCTCTCCGTTGAAGCTTCAAAACCTTTGTTCCAGTGGAAACAAGTTCATCAGGAGAACATCTCTTGGTGTTTCGTAACCGCCGTTGATCAGTTCCCTTTCTCAAGTTGTTTATACTTGAAGTTCTGTTTTTCTCACACATTGTGTGAATTTGTCAGTCACTTCAGTCGGGGGATCTCAACTATGTGGTAAACGTATTGCTACGTCTAAACCGCAACAGGAAAGAGATTCCTTATTTCTCGCGGTGTTTCAATCCTCGTTGGTTACCCATCCTTATGGTGTGATCAAGAATTCCTCCTTTGTTACGGTGTTTCCACATCTTTCAGATACTCATCTTCTGTTGTGAAGTAACATTCTGATCTTCGATAAAGTTTTCGATAAACTTTAATGGAATGAAAGTTCCTTCATCTTCCGTGTCCACTCCGAAGAGTGAACATGATCTTGTATCAAATTCTCTCCGAAGCACGATTACAGTGTTTTCTCGTGTTTTCCCTCGTCTACGGATATTACATTGTGATGTCCAAGACAATCCTTTCCATCTTGGTAATCTGTTTGAAGAAACCTCGATGTCGAATGTTGTTCAACATTTCTTTTCCAAAAGGATTTAAAGTCTTGTGCAATGCTCATATTCTAAATCCTTTCAAGAACCATCGTCCACAAACTTGAAACCATCTCCTATTCTCTCCGTTATCTTGATGTGTTTCATGCCTGTTAACTCAAAAGTTCTTTATGAACATTCTTGTCATGAGTTAGCCATGAGATATTCGATCTTCGTGAAGATCATTCCCTAAGAGTTTCCCTCTCACCTAAGGTGTAGCCGCTGGAGATCTTCGTAAGTGCTACAGGTCAACCTCTTCGAGAAAAGAACCGTAAGGTTCGAGAAGATCGTTCAAAACCGGTGTTCCGTCTTTCTTCTCCTTCAGGAATCTCGGGACGAGATTCTTGTAAGGGGGGTAGATTTGTAACATCCCAATTTTGCTAATTCAGGGTGTGTGGTGTTGTGTCATCTCATACATGCATGGAAACAAAATTTTAATCATGTTTGAAACCAATTTAAATTATGAATTCAAATGGTTTCAGAAAATCTCACAAAAAGTACCTATTTTGGTTCCCAAAATTTTGTACTGAAAAGTATTTCAATTTCACCCAAGCAATACATGGTGAGGTTGGAAATTTCATAAGATTTCCAAAATGTATTTTTGCCAATTTTTCTGTTGGCAAAAAGGCCCTCAAAAGCTAGTTTCCTGTTCTATTTCACTTTGGAAAAGGGCTCTTCTGCAATTTTCCAAAAGCTGAGGGGTTTTTTGTAAATCTGTTTTTCTTTTCCTTTCTTCCTTGTCGCCGGCCAGAAGGAGCAGCTCGGTGGCCGACCGGCGCCACGTCCTGCTTGCCTTCCCCGCGCGTGGATAAGGCCTCCGGAGAGGGCGCCGTGCCCCTCACTACTCTCCCTCCCCTCATCGAGCCCCCTCCCTACCCTCCTCCTCCCGGGAGCTCAAACCCTAGCCTAACCGGGATGGCCGACGGCCGCCGTGCTTGATGTCGCCGTCTCCGGCCAACCCTGCCCGATTGGAGGCCACCCGGAGCTCCGCCATCCTCTACTCGTCCACCTCAAGCACGCACGCAAGGCGGGAGGGCTTGAATCGATGCCGGCACCCTTTTCTTCCCCGCGGCCGGCGAGCTCCCCCGCCGTCGATTCGCCGCCGTCGAGCTCCCTCCGGCCTCCCCGACCGCTCCATCGGGCTCATGGTTAGCCCCTGCACCTCCCGGTGCCCTCCCTTAGCCCCCTCCCCCTACGCTTTGTTCCCGCGCCGTGCGCCACTCCGGCCGCCGCCGCGCCATGGTCGCCGGCGCCATTTCCGGCGACCATTTGGTCCAATTCCGCCACCCCTCGACTCCCCGCAATCTCCTCTACGACGTAGTATACGTTGATTGCAAAATGGAGTGCGGAATCACGGGATTGATCAAGCCAGTGCCATTTTTGGCCTTTGATGACGTCATCTTGATGTCAGCCTGATGTCATAATCCCATCTGTTTAAGAAATTGCAGAAAATGAATAAAATTTGATAATTTAATATCTCTTCAAATATTACTCAGAAAAATGTAAATAATATATGGTTTTGTTCAGAAAAATAAACTCTACCCAACTATGCCATTTCCATATATGTTTGACCAAATTGGAAAATGAGTATTATTTAATGCTGTTTAATCATTTAAAAATAGAAAAATAAGTTTTTATTTACTAAAATTAGAAAATTAAAAGTTATATACCAAATTGATCAAAATGACAAATGCAACCTATTTATGATATTTTCAAACTCATTTGAGCAACTAAAATTGTACCCACTTTCAGAATCGCCCGAAACCCCCTCCGGGGTCTATTTCGGACTAATTCCAGTAAAAATGTTTAACTGACATACGAACCCTAGCAACCCAACGATCATGTCTAGGGCTTTATTTCAGTGCATTAATCTGCTCATGCATACATATTGTGCATTGCATCGATGCCATGGTTGATTGTTCTTCTCTTTCGGTGTTGTTTCCCTCTCGGTAGAACGTGACTCCGAAGAGAAGGCCAGCAATCCAATGGTGAATACTTGATCTTAACCGACAAGTCAAACACTTATTCCAGAAGATCTTTATCTGGTTTTCTTATAACCAAGGAAAGCATAACCTCTTATCTGCTCATATATGGTTTTCGAAGTGTTTTGGAATCTCGTATATTGCATGCGGTTCAAACTATTTGGTGTCAGTAGATAGAGTTCTCCTATATACTGCATAACCTAGATGTCCTGATCCACTGCTCCTAGCAGCTATAGGTTTGATTGTGCGCGCCTCGTTAAACCATGTGAGTCTTGCTTAGCCATGCCTAGTTGTGATCTGATCCATCCGGTTGATGAATCTGGTCACTGCGTGAATCATTTATATCAGGTTGTTGTGAATTGTTTTATCTTTGATAAACTTGATTAAACAACGGCATGGATGTGAGGCCACAATGGGTTGTGGCGTTTTGTCCTGTTCATGCCCCTAGGAGCGAGTTCTCGCCTTCGAAGCCAAGACTGAGCGTGCAACCACACGCGGGGCCTAACAGACCGCGCTCGACCAACTAACTTGTTTGGCCACGTCCATGAGTCACGTAGTTTGATCTTTCCATCTGCATGTGAGTCAGAAAACGATTTGGAGAAAACTTAGGTCGTTACCGGGACAAGTGATGGACGTACACGGATCTTGTTCCCGACTCACAGAACAGGTGCCGTCAGGAGGTGGCCAACTCCCTGTTGACGGGGTGGCCCTGTTTGGGTTGACTCATGGATAGGGTCGAGCAAGGTAAAGGTCGTGGCCAGCCACCCTCTGCCGCGCTCCATGGACGAGCGTACATGTGGCGTTAAGAGTCGGATGGTACGTGTGGGTAAAGTGTACCCCCTGCAGGGATAAATCTCCTCGAGAAGCCGTGTCCACGGTTACGGACGACTTGGCAATGGATTCTGTGATCATAGATAACTTCAACGGAATGATTAAAACTTGTTAACCATGTTTGAAGGGTGCCTCCCCGGAGATGCCGGGAGGGGTGATCCTTGTAGCATGAGATAATGTGGGAATGAGAAGGACTTGGTGGAATACAAGAAGAAGATGATCTCAGTAGTTGAGTAGCTTTCTCATCTGTTTTGAAAACATTCTATGAGACGTGCTATTCTTCCTCGATTTCAAAATCAAAGATTGCTTTACGCAAAACAGCCTTCATAAAACCCTTTCTGAAGATAGCAGATATATAATAGGTTAATTAAGTCTTGTTGAGTACCTCCCGTACTCAGGTTTGCTTAATTTTGGTTCAGGTGGAGTTCGTCACATCGGTGGTGTTTCAACGTGGACATCGACGAGTAGTTTGGGGTTCCCAGGTAGCAGCCTGGAATCTATGGGCTGGGACGTCGCCTTATGTTGCGGCCTCTTAGGCCTTTTTGGTTCTTGTTGATTAGCAACATAATTTGCCTTCCGTTGTCTGATGTAATGTTGGGTCATGTGACCTCTGCTTGTAAGCTACTCTAGTAACATATGTTTAATACAACTTTCATGTTTAGAGTACTGCTTTGATTGGTTATTGGTTTCGAGCTCATTGTTATACAGTTCTGGATATGCCTGCATAGTTGTCGTAGTCGAGGGGTTGTGGAGCCGATGATCCATGTCCGAGCCCGCCTGTCGATGTGATCGGCCTGGGGCGAGGTAACCCCAGTAACCCTCGATTGTTGTTGCACTTTCTGGACACATAGCATCTCTGTATAGCTTTGGTCCCGTTTCCTTCAGTTTCATTCGATTCGTGGACGCTTTGATATGCATAGTTGGTTATGACTAGCATGGATACAAGGAGTAGTAGACTGGGGATCCGGACTACGTGCCGATGAATCCAGTCTGCCTGCCGTTGTTTGTTGCGGCCGGGGCTGGTAACCCTGAAGACCTTGTGAGTCCATGGCTAGGAGCACATAACAGTATATATATCTCTGGGTCCGGGGTCGTGACAAACTGCCTATGGAATTAATTTCCGAAAAAAAAAGTAAATTGTAATTTTGCAGAATAGTCCCTAGAACTTAGAAACATCATATCTTTTTAACCACTTAGCTAAATTTAGCAAACTTGGAATTTTTGAAATCCCCGGAGTGTGTAAAATCTTTTAGAACTATTAAAATGCAAATTTGACAAACTTAAATTGGTTCAAATTTAAATATGCTTGTTTGATAAACTTTGGCATAATTCAAATTCTATAAATCCAAAAATTGCAAATAAAATATATTTGGAAACCTTAGGATGATTACTTTCATATACTCTGTGCCAAAATAATTTTTGAGCAAGTTAGTTTAGAAATTAGAATTAAGTAGTATATTTAAGTGTTTTTGGCATAGAATTAATTCTATAAATAATTAGAATATGTTCCCTTAAGAAAAATTTCTCCTTTTGGTAACCTTGAACCAGATACATTAGTGCATAACCTTTTGGACAACCTTGAACCATTTCCTTGCAAGTTGGACCAAAAATCCATCTTAGTGAACCACTAGTTGATCATGCCTTATATTTTGTTTCTATTCTTTCTAGCATTGTTTGTTGTGACCATTTTGAATCAAAGACCAAGTCCCTAGTATGTAAACCATATAAGAGACCAAGTAGTGAACCTCAAACACTAGTACTATAGTTTTCTATCTACTCCTCCATCCCCCTATTCTTGCTTCAAGAATCCATCAAGTTAGCAAATGGAAAACAAGACTCAAGCAATAGAAGGCTCTTCACTTTCAACTTGGTGGCAACATGAAGAGCTACAAGGAAGATCAATGAAGAAATTTTGAAGAAAAGACTCCACCACTAGAAGCAACTCAAGGAAGTACAAGTGTGAAGAAATCTAGAAGAAAACATATGCCTCTCTCTTTCTATCTTTCTTCTAACTTAGTGGCATTTTGTTCCCATCCCATACCCAAACCAAATTAGTGAAGTGAAAGCCATGAAGAAATCTATCAAGATCAAGAGAAGAATCCATCTAAGGAAAAGAATACAATAGAAGAATGAAGATAATCTTCAAGAAGACAAGCATGTGAAGACTTGGAGCCATCCACACAAGTTGAAGAATAACAAGTTGTTTTTGACCAACCATTGACCCAAATGGAAAATCCCAAGACATAGACTTGTTTTCTCTATTGCTATGAAGTTAGTTGAACCTAGACCTACCTTAAACCAAAATGGAAAGACTAAACTTAGATCACTCAAATGTTTTGATAAAAACAACTAAGTGTTATACTTGTTATGTGCTTCTTTAGTTGATATAGTTAGATCACCTTAGTGAACTCTTGGAACTTCCTCGACAAGTATGGTTATAATAAAGTTAGATCACATCAAACTCAACCTAGTCCATCCCAAGTAAACCCTTGGAATTTCCTTAACAAGTATTGAACTCAAATCTTGACCTTGTCCTAGCCAACTGGTTAAACCCCTTTGGATATGTTAGTTGCTCTGTATGTTTTCTACACTTGTATGTTTGTTTGCTAGGATGCCTGTTTATTTTATTATTGTGTTTTCAATGAATAGATTGTACGGAGAACAACGATCTTTTGTGAAGAGAGTGTGATATCTTCACCAACTTAACAAGGCAAGTAACACACCATCAGCTACCCATTATTTTCTATATGCATTAGTTGATTTTGAGCAGTATGCATGATAGGAAATTTTACTAAGTTATACTATGCTATACTATTATCCTAGTAGTGTGTAGCCATCCCTTTTACCTTGTTATTTTGATAGCCTTAGAATTTATTAGATGCTATGCAATGTTACAAATTGTTTTACTAGATGTTGAGGAAAAATCCTAAGTATAACTAATGAATGAACCACCTGGGTGGAAGTGGTAAGATTGGATTATGTTGAGTGTTTCCTCAGGGCCCTTGTTTGAGGGTTATTTCACTTGAGGTTCTCACTTGTGGATGGCCACCCAGGAACAAAGAGATTAATAAGTCCCTCTAAGTCTAGTAGCCTACTGTGCAGCCTTTTGACATATGGGCTCTGTCTTGATCAACTAAGTTGTGAGAGTTCAGCCCAGGCTTGACTAGCAGATGTAGCAAAATTATAGGTGGAACAGTCTTGCCGGTGGGTTTGGACTTCTTCTTCTGAAAGATCTCGTCTCAATTCTCTCCTTTCCATGATGCACTCAGGGTGTATAGGATGTTTGGGCTAATTGCAGACAAAGGGTGAAAGTGCACAACCTCTGCAGAGTCAACAAACTAACATCTTAGCCGAGTCCCCGGTTATGGACAACTATGAGCAGCTGGACAAGGATTGACGGAAGAATCTCATCATCAATTTCAATAAGTAAAATTTTGACCAAGTGAACAATATTGTGGTGCTTGGATCTTAATCCAATGTTTCCACCCTTTTGAAAAGAAAAGTTGGTTTTACAAAAGTGATAGGAGAAAACTGGCTTTATGCAAAACTTAGCCAAAACTCTACTCAGCCAAATAAGCATGTAGTATTAGTCTTGCCTTTTATATCCACCATAGTGTTACTTGCCAATACATTAAATTGTATTGACTCCCTTGTGGCTGCATATTCCATATTGCAGATATTTCTGAAGACGAGTGAGGATTTCGTTTAGGATCTCGAGACTATCGCCAACATGTTTTGCCTGTGGCACATGAAGAAGATGGGCTCAATGTTGTACTATGTCTTCCGCTGTATATCTTTGTTTTCTGCTAGTCTTCTAATACTATGCAAGTTGTAATCCTATTTTGTAAACACTGGATCATGCGCTGAAATAGAATTTGATGCATTTGCATGATATTTCATTTTGTACTGCGGTGCTAGCAATTGATCCAGGGACTAGCACACTAACACAGATGTTCTTACATTATTTAAATGTGGGAACGCTACAATGAAGCAAAACATAAATGCCAGGGCACCTCTGAAATTCAAGTGAAGACTAGAAATAAAGATATCAAAGATAAAAACATCAAGATTATACCACAATTAACCGTATTCTGGGGCAAGCACATTACACTAAGAATGACAGCTATGCTCTCAAGAAAGTGTATAAAGTGAGAAGGTGAAAACTCAACATAAAAGAAAAAGAAAGTCCCTTCACAGAGGGAAGCAGGGATCACTCAGGTGATAGAGCCTTTTATCTATATCTATACCTAAGTGGTACTAATGGAAAGTATTTAACTTAGTATGAATTTAGAATTTTGTTCCATGTGAATTGGGGTTATAAAATAGAAGATATAAAATAAATAAGAAAATAGAAAAAAAAAACTTTGTTGACGTCATGGGTGACGTCACCTCGTCTTCAACGCAAGGAAATTGCAACGACAGTTTCGGCCATTTATTTTATCCGATTAAGACCGCCTTACTCCCTCTCGTCCCCTCTCGGTTAAAGCCCCAAGCCTCCCCTTCACTTCCCCTCGCTCGCCCCTTAGGATCTCGCCTCTAGGCCGCCCCGGCGCCGTTTTCCTTGTTTTCCGACACGGTGAGAAACCCTAAGCCACACCGTGGCCACCCCCTTCTTTCCCACGGGTGCGCGCACATCACCGATCCCTCGTGCCTCTTCTATTCGCAGTGAATCATCGAGGGCGAGCCTGTCGGAGGAGGACGTCCACGGCCACCACGGGATCTCCATCGCGCCGTCTCCCTGAGCTTCTCCAAGGATCACCGAGCACATTTTTAGCCTCTCCGTGTCGTGCCGCATCTCCTCGTGGCATCCACTCGATCGGAGTGCATCTACATCGTTGCCATCATCATTTTTCCTCGTCGGAGAACCACCGCGCACCATTTTCCGGCTGGCCGCACGGGCGGTGAGCCCCTCTCTCCCCCCTCTTTTAATTTCAACCGTTGGATCTAAATCCAACCGTTCCTGTTAGATCACTAACGCGAAGAGGTACATGCCAATTAGAGCACGCCAAGTCAGTTGCGCGCGAGTTTCTTATTTGTTGCTCGGCGCAGCGCATTACCGGCCCAAGCCCAGGTCATGTACGTCGCCCGTCTTTGGATTTAATTCTGAATAAAAATAGAATAGCAATTTTGGCAGAAAATACTCTAAAACTTTGAACCATCATAACTTTTGATCCACTTAGCCAAATTTAGTAAACTTGGACATTTTGAAATCCTATGGATATGTAGAATCTTTTGGCACGAGAAAAATTTAAATTTGACCATTTACAAATTGTTCAATTTCAAATGTGCATGTTTAATGAATTATGGCATAATTCAAATTCTACAAATCCAATAATTGCAAATAAAATATATTTGGAAACCTTAATATGTGTACTTTCATATTATCTGTCCCAAAATAATTTGTGAACTAATTAAATGTGAATTTAGAATTAAGTTGTCTATTTGAGTATTTTTGACATAAATTTAATTATGTAAATAATTGGAATATGTTCCCTTAAGAAAAATTGCTCCATTTCGTAACCTTGAACCAAAGACATTAGTGCCTAAACATTTTGGACACCCCTGGACCATGACCATGTGATTTTAGCCCAACATCCATCATAGTAGTCAACCTAGTTGTTTATGTCTTAGAATTTGTTTCCATCCTTTATCTTTGATGTTGTGGCTATATTGGCCAAGGCTAAGTCCTTAGTGAGATACAAACTTATATATTGCCAACTAGTGAACCCAAAAACAATAGTACCATTATTTTATATCTACTTCTCCATTCTCCCATTCTTCCTTCAAGAATTCATCAAGTTAGCAAAATAGAAATCAAGACTCAAGCACAAGAAGGAACTTTATTATCAACTTGGTGGCAACATGAAGAGCTATAAGGAATATCATTGAAGAAATTGAAAGAAGGAATGACTCCACAACAACTAGAAGCAACTCAAGGAAGTACAAGTGTATGAAGAAATCAAGAAGGAAACATCTTCCCCTCTCTTTCTATCTTTCTTATTTCCTTTCTTTCCAAATTGACTTAGTGGTATTTTGTGCCCATCCCACTCCGGACCAACTAGTGAAGTGAAAACCATGAAGAGTTATCAAGTTCAAGGGAGGCTTCACAACAAGGAGGAAACTACAATAGAAGCATTAAGATGATCTTCAATAAGACAAGCATGTGAAAACTTGAAGAAATCCATACAA
This sequence comes from Alopecurus myosuroides, assembly GCA_028641055.1. Classification (NCBI taxonomy): domain Eukaryota; kingdom Viridiplantae; phylum Streptophyta; class Magnoliopsida; order Poales; family Poaceae; genus Alopecurus; species Alopecurus myosuroides. The sequence continues at coordinate 196,072,527 of CM054062.1, forward strand.
GTTGAAGAGTTAGAAAGTTGTTTTTGTCTAACCATTGACCCAAATGGGAAATCCCAAAACCTTATCTTATTTTCTCTATTTTTATTAAGTTAGTTGAACCTAGACCTACCTTAACCCAAAATGGAAAGACTAACTTAGATCACTAAAATGTCTTGATGAAAATGACTAAGTGTTACACATTGTTATGTGCTACTTTAGTTGAAGAAGTGATATGATCACCCTTGGTGAACTCTTGGAACTTCCTCGACAAGTATGGTTATAATAAAGTTAGATCACATCAAACTCAACCTAGTCCATCCCAATTAAACCCCTGGAACTTACTTAACAAGTATGGAACCCAGAGAAAATGAATCTTTCAAAATCAAACCTTAACCTTGTCCTAGCCAACTTGGTTGAACCCATTTTTCTATGTTTGTTTCCTTGTATGTTCAATTGTATGTTTGATTGCTAGGATGCTTGTTTATTTTGTTATTGTTTTTTCAATGTATAGATTGTACGAAGAGCAACGATCTTTTTGTCAACAGAGTGTGATTTCTTCACCAACTTAAACAAGGAAAGTAACACACCATCAACTACCTATTATTTTTTATATGCATTATTACAGTTTTTCAAGTAGTATGCATGATAGGAAATTTTACTAAGTATTAAGCTATGCTATTATCCTAGTAGTGTGTAGCCATCCCTTTTTACCTTGTTACTTTGTAGCTATTTAACTTAGTAGATGCTATGCAATGTTACAAAGTTTTTTTCCTTGATGTTGTGGAAAATTCTAAATATAACATTCAATGAAACACCTGGGTGGATTTTGGATGTGATTGGTTTATGTTGAGTGTTGCCTCAGGGCCCTTTTCCAAGGGTTATTCCACTTGAGGTTGTCACTTGCAGATGGCCACCCAGGAACAAAGGGATTACTACGTCCTTCTAAGTTTAGTAACTTCTCGTGCAACCTTTAGTCATATGGGATATGTCCTCGTCAACTAAGTTGAATGAACTCACTAGGCTCACAAGGAGATGTAGCATAATTATAGGTGGAACGGGTAAGACAAACGGTGGTAGAATTTCTTCTGAAAGATCTCGTCTTGATCTTCTCCTTTCCTTAATGCACTCAGGGTGTATAGGATGTTTGGGTTGATTTGGGTCTGAAGGTGAAAGTGCACAAAGTCTGCAGAGTTAACAAACTAAGATCTTAGCCGTGTCCCTGGTTATGGAAAACTATGATCAACTGGACAAGGAATGGCGGAAGAATCTCAACACCATTTTCAATAAGTAAAATTTTGACTAAGTGAACAGTAGTAGTGGTGCTTGGATTTCAATCCAATGTTGGCACCCTTTGAAAACAAAAGTTTGTTTTACAAAAGAGATAGGAGAAAACTAGCTTTATGCAAACTTAGCCAAAAGTCCACTCAGCCAAATAAGTATGTAGTATTAGTCTTGCCATTTATATCCACCATAGTGTGACTTGTCAATACATTAAATTTTACTGACTCCCTTGTGGTTGCATATTCCATCCTGCAGATAAATCTGAAGACGAGTGAGAATTTCGTTTAGGATGTCGAGTCTACCGCCAACATGTATTGCCTGTGGAACATGAAGAACATGGGCTCAATGATGTTCTATGTTTTCCGCTGTAATACTTTGTATCCTGCTAATCTTCTAAGACTATGAAAGTTGTAATGCTATTTTTTAAGGACTGGATTACGCGATGTAATATAATTTGATGCATTTGCATGATATTTCATTTTGTACTGTGGTTCAAGCAATTGATCCAGGGATTAGAACAATAACACAGGTGTTCTTACATTATTTAAATGTGAGAACGCTACAAAATGGCATCAGAACCCATTGATCACCCTAGGATTGAAAATTTACTATGTTAAACTTTCTAGAAACAAAACATCTCATCTTAATCCTTATCGTATCCTCTCATCTATTATTCACCTTCAAAATCTTCTTATAGATGACCTACCCCTTGTTTTTCCATCAAGACATGCTAGGGGGTGCAAGAAATAGTTTTCACATGACAATTTGGGTTCAACATGAAGATCTACACTCAAGACAATTGAAGAAACTTGGAGGTATACCCAGACTTCACAACAATTAAAATATCTCAAGACTCTGAGAGAAGGATTTGAAGAAACTCAAGAAGATATAGATGAGACCACCAATCTAGTTACTTTGTTAGAACAACGTTAACGTGTTAGTGTATTGATCATACATTTGAGTGTGGTATGACAATACTAGGTTGCTCGCTAAAACTTGTTGTTTGGTGTGATGTATGATTGATAGATGTTTGTAAGATGAGTTTCCTTGATCTGCTGTGTTGGGGTAGGATCGTCTTTAGATCTTTCAAATCTCTACTCATCCATGCTAAGCCAAACCAAATCCCATACCCATTTACCTACCATATGAAGTGCAACAACAAACCTTTCACCCAAGATTGTCATGACTAATTATCTATAGAGACACAATCCATCCAGTTGAGGAATATTATAGATCTCAAGATCTTGTTATTTTGTGTGAAGGAACAGTCACAGCCATAATCAATGCCAACTACATCCTAAGGAGCAGCAAGCCAATCAACAAGAGAAGATAAACAAGTGGAATCAAAGTTGCATGAGCTATGAAGATTTTGAAGCTTTTCCCTACACCGGGAGAAGAATAGATGAAGAAATTACAGTAACTCAGTTAGTGAGGTATAAGAGTTTACGCAACCCGACTAGTGTAAGAGCCTATAGTTTAGCTTAGGTCTGCCTTACAGATGGGAAACCTTTTTTAGACAAGTGAGGTGACCTAGTTTTATTGAACAAGATTCACCAATCTAAGTACAAGGTTAAGATTGAGTGCAACATGGATTGGCCCCCATAATTACTACTCACATTATTTACTCTTGATATGAGGAATGATAAATCTGAGTGACATACCTATTAGAGAGACGAAAATGATAACCCTGAACCATAGAATGGTAGAATACAATAATGACCCTATGTTAGTGTTGCTAAAACGTACTATTTTCGGTGAGGATCAAGCCAACTTTGGAGGTAACAAACAATGGAAGATATTGAGAGTTTCATTAGAAATAGCATGGTGTTTACATTCAAGGAAGGCAACAACAAAGATGGAATATTTCCCATGACATAAAAAGACCAAGTTGAGAGTGACCTAAGGACTTTTGATTGACCCAAAGAGTGACCCCTCAGTGTCAAAGGTAGTTCAACAGACTTATGTTGGTCTACAACTCTACCACGAAGGAAAGTTCTACTCAAGCCACTCTTAAATCAAGCTACACCCCAATCTAATAAATAGACTACCCACAAAAGTTTCTTTTAAGGATGGTAGCCCACCCAGTTGTTCTGGAACCCAGTTATCCAAACCTAATCTTTCTTTCTAGACTTCCCAAATCTCGGGACGAGATTTAGTTTAAGGGTGGTAGTGTGTAACATCCCTCATTTTTGCAAAGTGCAAAAATCACAAAAATTTGAAACTTTTTGTTTTCATGATTAAGCAAGTCACAAAAACCAAATAAAAGGAAGAAATGAAAGGAAACAATACATAATTGGAATAAAGAATCCAAATTGCATTAATTCCATAAACCCTAAAGCCTATATTTTTTAAAAATATATGTTTCCTCATTTGAATAAACTATTTTCTTAGCAAAAATCTTTACCAAACATGTTTTCAGCTAGACTACCATTTTTTGAAAATAATTATTTAATTAAAAAACCAGGGAGTTATTATCTCTAATATTTTCTCCTTGTCTCAAAAAATTATTTCACTATTATTATTAACCTCAAATGGATAAAAGTTGGTTATTTGTTTTCCAAGTATTATGTCAATCAACAAAACAATAGTGTTATATATATTATTGAGTTATGAAAACAAGTAAAGTACTCTAGAAAAAAACAATGTTTTCAATTGGGAAAGCAACATCTTCATTTGAGAAAACCCCTTTATTTTTATTAAACCCCAATTCAAATTAATAATGAAGTTTTGTATTAAGTGACTATTATGTTTTCTTCATATTTTGAAACTTTAAAGATATGAAAACAAGTTGAAGTGGTTCTAGAAAATGATATTTTATCATTATAAAGCTACTGAAATTTCATCAAACTCATTTTCTATTTTATTCGTCATTTTCCATTTAATTGGAATAATAATGCAATTATGAATTCATCTGAATCTGTAATTTGAAAAAATAAAAAATGAGGAAAATCCCACAAAAGTGGTACTGATAGAAAGTATTTAACTTAATACGAATTTAGAATTTTGTTCCATGTGAATTGGAATTATAAAAAGAAGATATAAAATAAACAAAAAAGACATGAAAAAAAATTACCGACGTCATGGGTGACGTGACCTCGTCTTCAACCCAAGGAAACTGCAACGGCAGTTTCGGCCATTGATTTTCTTCGATTAATTTCCGGCAATTAAGACCGCTTTAATCCCTCTCGTCCCCTCTCGGTTAAAGCCCTAAGTCTCCTCTTCATTTCCCCTCGCTCGCCCCATCGGATCTCGCCTCCAGGCCGCAAGTATTCCTCGCTGGAGTTCGTCTGTCCCACCATCGTTTTTCCTTGTTTTTCGACACCGTGGCCACCCCCTTCCTTCCCACGCATGTGCGCACATCACTGATCCCTCGTGCCTCTGCTATTCGTAGCGAATCATCGAGGGTGAGCTCGTCGGAGGAGGACGTCCACGGCCACCACGGGATCTCCATCGCGTTGTCTCCCCGAGCTTCTCCAAGGATTACTGAGCACATTTTTAGCCTCTCCGTGTCGTGCCGCATCTCCCCGTGGCGTCCACTCGATCGGAGGGCATCTGCATCGTTGCATTCATCGTTTTTCCTCGCCGGAGAACCACCGCGCGCCATTTTCCGGCAGGCCACGCCGACGGTGAGCCCCTCTCTCTCCCCCTCTTTTAATTTCAGCCGTTGGATCTAAATCCAACTGTCCCTGTTAGACCACTAATGCGAAGAGGTACAGGCCAATTAGAGCACGCCAAGTTAGTTGCGCGTGTGTTGCTTATTTGTTGCTCGGTGCAGCGCATTACCAGCCCAAGCCCAGGTCTTTTACGTAGCCCTGCGTGACAGATAACTATTTTTAGCCCAGCCCGTCTCTGGATTTAATTCCGAATAAAAATAGAATAGCATTTTTTGCAGAAAAGACCCTAGAACTTTGAACCATGATAACTTTTGATCCACTTAGCCAAATTTAGTAAACTTTTACTTTTTGAAATTATATGAATATGTAGAATCTTTTGGCACGGGCCAAATTTAAATTTGACTATTTAAAAATTGTCGAGTTTTAAATGTGCATGTTTGATGAATTATGGCATAATTGAAATTCTACAAATCCAAAAATTGCAAATAAAATATATTTGGAAACCTTAAGATGTGTACTTTCATATTATATATCCCAAAATCATTTGTGAACTAATTAAATGTGAATTTAGAATTAAGTTGTCTATTTCAGTATTTTTTGACATAGATTTAATTCTTGAAATAATTGGAATATGTTACCTTAAGAAAAATTGCTCCATTTGGTTACCTTGAACCAAAGACATCAATGCCTAAACATTTTGGACACCCCTGGACCATGACCATGTGATTTTATCCCAACATCCATCATAGTAGTCCACCTAGTTGTTTATGTCTTAGAATTTGTTTCCATCCTTTATCTTTGATATTGTGGCTATATTGGACCAAGGCTAAGTCTAGCAAGGTTCAAACTTATACATTGCCAACTAGTAAACCCAAAAACAATAGTACTATTATTTTCTATCTACTTCTCCACTCCCCCATTCTAGCTTCAAGAATTCATCAAGTTAGCAAAATAGAAATCAAGACTCAAGCATAAGAAGGAATTTCATTATAAACTTGGTGGCAACATGAAGAGCTAATAGGAATATCATTGAAGAAATTTAAAGAAGGAATGACTCCACAACAACTAGAAGCAACTCAAGGAATTACAAGTGTATGAATAAATCAAGAAGGAAACATATTCCTCTCTCTTTCTATCTTTCTTATTTCCTTTCTTTAAAAATTGACTTAGTGGTATTTTGTGCCCATCACACTTTGGACCAACTAGTGAAGTGAAAACCATGAAGAATTATCAAGTTCAAGGTAGGCTTAGAGGAAACTAAAATAAAAGCATGAAGACGATCTAAAAGTAGACAAGCATGTGAAGATTTGAAGCATTCCATACAAGTTGAAGAGTTAGAAAGTTCTTTTTGTCCAACCATTGACCCAAATGGAAAAACCCAAAACTTTGTCTTATTTTCTCTATTTTTATGAAGTCAGTTGAACCTAGACCTACCTTAACCAAAAATGGTAAGACTAACTTAGATCACTCAAATGTCTTGAGGAAAATGACTAAGTGTTACACATTGTTATGTGCTACTTTAGTTGAAGAAGTGATATGATCACCCTTGGTGAAATCTTGGAACTTCCTCGACAAGTATGGTTATAATAAAGTTAGATCACATCAAAATCAACCTAGTCCATCCCAAGTAAACCCCTGGAATTTCCTTAACAAGTATGGAACCCAGAGAAAATGAATCTTTCAAAATAAAACCTTAACCTTGTCCTAGCCAACTTGGTTGAACCCATTTTTCTATGTTTGTTTCCTTGTATGTTCAATTGTATGTTTGATTGCTAGGATGCTTTTTTATTTTGTTATTTTGTTTTCAATGTATAGATTATATGGAGAGCAACAATCTTTTTGTGAAGAGAGTGTGATTTCTTCACCAACTTCAACAAGGAAAGTAACACACCATCAACTACCTATTATTTTTTATATGCATTATTAGAGTTTTTCCAGTAGTATGCATGATAGGAAATTTTACTAAGTACTAAGCTATGCTATTATCCTAGTAGTGTGTAGCCATCCCTTTTTACCTTTTTACTTTGTAGATATTTAACTTAGTAGATTCTATGCAATTTTACAAAAAAAATTACTTGATGTTGTGGAAAATTCTAAGTATAACATTCAATGAAGCACCTGGGTGGATTTTGGATGTGATTGATTTATGTTGAGTGTTGCCTCAGGGCCCTTTTCCAAGGGTTATTCCACTTGAGGTTGTCACTTGCGGATGGCCACCCAGGAACAAAGGGATTACTATGTCCTTCTAAGTTTAGTAGCTTCTCGTGCAGCCTTTAGTCATATGGGCTCTGTCTTGATCAGCTAAGTTGAATGAACTCACCAGGTTTACAAGCAGATGTAGCATAATTATAGGTGCAATGGGTAAGTCAAACAGTGGTGGAATTTTTTTGAAAGATCTCGTCTCTATCTTCTCCTTTCCTTAATGCACTCAGGGTGTATAGGATGTTTGAGTTGATTTGAGTCTGAAGGTGAAAGTGCACAAACACTGCAGAGTCAATAAACTAAGATCTTAGTCGTGTCCCCGGTTATGGACAACTATGAGCAAATGGACAAGGAATGACGGAAGAATCTCAACACCATTTTCAATAAGTAAAATTTTGACTAAGTGAACAATAGTAGTGGTGCTTGGATTTCAATCCAATGTTGCCACCCTTTGAAAATAAAAGTTTGTTTTACAAAAGAGATAGGAGAAAACTTGCTTTATGCAAACTTAGCCAAAACTCCACTCATCCAAATAAGCATGTAGTATTATTCTTGCCATTTATATCCACCATAGTGTTAATTGTCAATACATTAAATTATATTGACACCCTTGTGGATGCATATTCTATCCTGCAGATAAATCTGTAGACGAGTGAGAATTTCGTTTAGGATCTCGAGTCTACCGCCAGAATGTATTGCCTGTGGCACATGAAGAAGATGGGCTCAATGACGTTCTATGTTTTCCGCTGTAATACTTTGTAACTTCTATATTTTCCTCTTTAAATGTGAGAACGCTACAGCTAGTTTTGGGACTTCTGACACCACAACGCTAAGCGCTAAATTATGTCCACTAAGTATAATAAATCGCTAGTCAATCGGTCACCCTCGCAAGAAATTATCCGTAACGGTTGGGAAAAATATTCCTTCCGCCCGCCCTACACATGCTAGCTAGATCGAGCCACTAATAATTACTGCATGCAAACCTGCCTCCTTGCTTAAATTCATGATCGAAAATTCTTCTGTTTCTCAATAAAAACTTAACTTTTTGCGATCGCCATGTTTCTTGGGTCACATATCTGATCAGTGATAATAAATTCATACATCATAGTAGTGGTCGGATTTTCTAATTAAAGATAACAAAAATCTCCAAAACAAAATCTCACTTGGACAAATTGGACAATACAACTCTCACATAAATATTTTACGGTGGTATTACAAAGTATAAAATGAATCAGTGTGATTTTGTATAGCTACAAATAATATTGTGAGATGTATTCACATATGTATTTGTAGTGGAATTATGAAATCGAATTCTTATTGATTTTAATTCAGATTATGATTGTTCAATTAATAATATTTTATGATGTATAACTATATCAACATTAGAGTATTGTGAGTGGAATTTACAGTATATGACTATGGATAGTTGCAACACAATGTGAGACACTGTAGATTGCAACTTATTGGATAAAAGTCATTCGACTTAGTGAGCTTTCAAAATACGGCATGATAATTCATTTGGAGACGCTTGAATTATTAATGCTAACCAGGTTCACACAATTCCAATTCCTAATAAATCCAACACAGTTTATCACAAGTTGATGAGATCAAAATGTGAAAGACAATGGTCTAAGGAACCAGATGTGTAGTGTGAGTAACACCGGATTTCCATAGGTGTTATGACATCATACTAACTAGACTATTATTGGCTCTAGTTCAAGTGGGAGATTGTTGGAGATATGCCCTAGATACAATAATATTTAGATATTATGCTATCTCCAAGTTCAGAATAAAGTTGATGTCATCATGCTACAACCCCTATAGCACTTGAAAAGTGAGTTTCAAAGAAAAATCTGTGTGCGGGTGTGAAGACATAAACAAACAAGAGTTCCTAACCTTGTATCTAATATTAGATTATGGTTTGTGAGATGATCATGTTTTCTTGATCATGGACTTGGTTAAAAGTCTAACAAAATATAAAAGTTTATTGTTAGGATAACAATAGTACTGAATCGACCCAAGTATATGATCTTGCTAAAAGAGACTAAACAATTGTAATGTATTTAGAAAAGTACATATGAAGTTGTCTACTGATCGCACGATCGAAAGTTATACTTTGGATGTCATCAACCGTCTTGCCATAACTGGGGATCATCACGGTGATGTCTGGGTATAATCTAGAAAGTGTGATGAAACTGAGATCGTTCAAGACTAGTACTTAACTCCTCTAGATGATAGAGAGATACATGCTTTGGGTCCTCTCAGTATCACCGATGTCAACAAATCGTCTGGCCAGACATAGTGTGATTCATCACAAGGACATCGGGGATATGGATGATAAAAGAGAACGATATCGGTAACGAGTTATATATGTGTTATGATCAAAGAGTTTGATCAGATTAGATCACATAATCTCGCCTCGTCATATAGTTGGTATCGTGAAGTTAAGGGAATAAGTGCAATGAGTAACTTGTAGGGTTCCCTCGATCTTCGTGTATACACAGGAGCTATCATGGGCGTCCACGGTCCTGTTGTTGGTTATTGTTCGGTAAGTTCCCGAACATGTCTATGTGTTATCGAGCCTTTTCGGGTCACATACTTAAGCTGCTCCATACTTTTAATTTAGAGAATAAACATGTTGTTATTAGTTTTATGAATGTTCGTTGTCGATACGATGTTACAGAAACAAGTCCGGTGTCAATCGGAGAGGTTTCGGGGAAGTTACTATAAGGGAGAAATGATGCTAGTGTTAGGCAGAATTTTATATGAGAGATAACGGAGGACATGAGATGTCCCGCGATGTTAGAAATATGTTTCTAACATCAGTAGATAAATTCGATGATTTTATCTATAAGTTTCATAAGGTCCCGTAAGAGTTTCGGGCGAAAACCGAGAAGGGGGTGCCGGAGGGGGGTAGATTTGCCCCCATGGCCGCACCACTTGATGGGGCTGGTACATGGGCCACAGGGCCTCCAAACATGGCGCGCAGAACCTTCCGGTGTTTTTCCTAAATTTATTTAAGGGAGAAAGAAAATAAAAGGGAAAAGGAAAAAGGGAAAGGGGGAAATAGGTGGAGTTGGACTCCCAAAAGGGAGCCCAATCCGATTTCACCTAGGAGAGGGGTGCGGCCACCTCCTTGGTGCGGCCAAGCCCCCCTCCTATCTGTAGTAGCACTCCTCTCCCCCCTTTTGGCAGGTTCCTCCTCCCCTCCAACTATAAAAGGACCCCCAAGGTTTGAGGCAAAACATAATTTTGTGAGAAATTGTCTCTCAGGTCTCTCTCTCTAGTAGAATTAGAGGGTCCAACTGGATATTCTAATTAGAGCCCCTGCAATTGGATTAGAGCTTCTTATAATTGGGTTTTGAGGTGTCCTCTCCCGATTAGACCTACTCCCTCCGATCCGAAATTAGTGTCGGGAGTACTAAAGGTTTTTGTGCTAGCTTAGTACGCTTTCCACGACACTTAATCCGGATCGGAGGTAGTAGATCTAATTACTAGTTCTCTCTGATGTGTTGAGAAACTTCCATAATCATATAGCTCTAATCGCAGTCGATTAGTGCTACCAATTAGCAATGCGAAAGGCTGTCTCTATTTGTTGGTCCCGAGTCTTGGACGGCGGAGCGCTGGCGGCTTGACACGAGCGTACGTGTGCACAACATAAGAGGGATTACACGTGTGATCCTTGACGAGGGAATCTTAGCTACATCCTTACAACTAGTCCTAGTTGTGAGGATCTACAATTGTTCAGAACTCTTCTATGACTACATCAAATCCGTTGCCCGGTGAGTCGTGATCTTGATTAATGCATGTATGTCCATGTATCGTTATCTGCATAGTGATCTTGGTGGACTAAGTAGGGGAATATTAAATTTTGCAGTGTAGACCAACAAAGAGAACACTACTTCATAGCAATACTAAGGACACTCTCCCTATGGCAACGACCGCGAGAAATCCATGCTTAAGGTAATTGCACGTGGCTAACGAGTTCTACCATAAATGGGTTGCCCCGAGGGAACTCGTTTGTCCACGGTCATTTTTAAATTCCAATTGCCACTATTATGCAAACAGGGATTTATAAGCAACCATTTTGGTTGTGGGCCTCTATGCAAACAAAGTTTGAATCGGCCCGTTGCTAATGGTTCATAGCATTTATATATATTCTCGTAACTCTCAGAGAAAACCTTGAAAGTGCATTTCATTTTCCCGGTGTTTTGTGTGTTAGTTAACAATACTAAGTACATTATTTATCGAGGTGTTTAGCGTGCAGGTGTTATACTTAACATCGGCATCGATCACCAAAAAGATCGGTGAAGATTGGGCTAAGGGATTTGGGACAGTGAGCAACCAGATTATTCTAACCGGATTATTCCGGGAAACTGGATATTCCAGTTGACGTGGGGATGACTCCTGGACCTATCGGGTGAGACTACCCGGTCCAAGGCCCAAGACCTAGGCCCAAAGAGAGGTGTTATATTGTGCTACTAGAAGGCCCAACAAAGGCCCACCCGCAAGACTTGCGGGTCAAGACAAGAACTCCTATTCGTAGTCTATTAGGACTCGTGTAACCCCCTCCTGTCTCCATATCTAAAGACAAGAGGGAGGAGAGAAAGGGGACATCCAATCTGGGATCCAATCTAGAGAGAGGAAGATGCAAGCCACAACTAGACTAGGCAATACACGGGATACCCCATACGCCTCACCATGGCATCGCCATTGTAACGGTTCAACTATCTCGTCATAATACAGATCAGACAAGCAGGAGTAAGGGTTTTACCTCTATGAGGGCCCCGAACCTGGGTAAATCTTGCCTCTTTGTTAGCCGTCGAGACTACTTGCGCCTACATCGTTCCTCTACTCGAAACCCTATGGGTTCATCCGAGGGATTTGTCGACACGACTCTTCGACAATTGGCGCCGTCTGTGGGAACGACACGCGCTGGATCTACGGTCTCGCCGGCCTCATCTACATCAAGCTTCGGGTCCTCGACCCCATGGATTCGATCTACTTTCGGCTCCTTCAACTTCATCGAGCACTCGCCGGCCTCGCGCACGACCTTCATCATCTACAATCGAAAATCGACATCGTTCTTCACGCTCAGGCTGCAGGACAGCAGCAACGTACATATTGCGGACGTCATCAACTGCGACTCGAAACTCAATTGGAAAATTCCTTCGGTGGAAAGATGCGAAATCAAATTATCTACCGGATCCAAAACGAATCGGCGAATTCTGACGGTTAGATCTCCGTGGATGTTCCGAACACTCAAGGCCAGTCAGAATCTGACAAAACTCCGCGCGACTTTGGGAACATAATTCTCACAGTCGACTCGGACATCAATTCGAAGATCACACCGTTGAACCGGTGCGCAATAGAATCCCGCACCACTCCGTCTTTTTTCAGCCAATTCTAACGGTTAGATCTCCGTCAGAGGCTCGCGCACCGCGACACGTTTTGGAGATCTGCGAGTTCGCGAATTCAAATCGCGGATCCAGATCCTATTTCCGCAATTTGCGAGTCGACACAAAGACCAAGCAACGTCAACAAAAGATGGAGACTCGCAATACTAGTGCTCGGGGGTCGACATCAATATTGCCCTCCGTGTACACACAACAAATCCTCGCGACTCCGCCGCGTCGAGTCGGACCGCCGCGTCGAGTCTTTCGGGTAAACATCGTGACTCCGACGCGTCGACTCGGTCCGCCGCGTCGAGTCCTTCGAGCAAACATCGCGACTCCGCCGCTTCGACTCGGTCCGCCGCGTCGAGTCCTTCGGGAAGCATCGCGACTCCGCCGCGTCGACTCGGTCCGCCGCGTCAAGTCATTCGGACAAACCATCGCGACTCGGCCGCGTCGACTCGGTCCGCCGCGTCGAGTCATTCGGACAAACATCGTGACTCCGCCGCGTCTACTCGGTCCGCTGCGCCGAGTCCTCCGGGAAGCATCGCGACTCCGCCGCGTCGACTCGGTCCGCCTCGTCGGGTCGTTCCGGGAAACATTGCGACTCTGTCGCACAACTCCGCTACATCGAATCGTCTCGACTAACCGTCTCGGGGGCTGTCCTTCGCCGCAGCCACACTCGTTGCTCGGGGGCTATGCTGCAAAGTAGATGCACTCACGAATTCACTGCAGCCGCACTCGACACTCGGGGGCTGAGGCGCGAAACAGCCGCACTCGACACACGAGTCCGGTTCATCAATTCCGGCGATATCACTCGGCACCGCCTCGTCGACTACGGCAGTGTCATACAAAGATAAGTTACTCCTATACAAGTCGACAAATTTACTTTGTCATGTCTATAATCTGTTGTGAAGCTACACCTGACACTCGGGGGCTGCGCCCCGCAAACTAAATGAATACTCGAGACCCGTCATGATGCGCGTTACACTACCGCATTTACACGCTACAACCCGAGTAGCTGATATCGCCTGACGTCGACCCTTGACTCCGACCCGGTTTGCAGCAGCAACTGACAGGTCGGCAAGGAGCATAGACAATGGCTGTCAGGCTAACGAAAGGGCACAACGTACGATGCAAAAGTGTCGCGTAGGGTCAAATCATTGCCTACCAACAGGCCATACTCGACTCTGCGAGTCAATAGATTGTTGGTTCACAACCAAGATTAATCCGAGCAACAATTTGTTCTGTACATTTTGCTAGACACAGCACTACTGTTACATTATTTAACCACATCCGATTATATGGCTGCAACTGCAACGCAGGAACCACAACGTCGGCTGCAACTTCGACAGTCGACACATATCCTCCGCTCGGAGTCGATAGTCGACACAATCCTCGCTCGGAGTCGACACATATCCTCCGCTCGGAGTCGACAGTCGACACATATCCTCCGCTCGGAGTCGACAGTCGACACAGATCCTCCGCTCGGAGTCGACACATACCCTCCTCCGGGAGTCGACGCATGTCCACATCCGCGAGCCAACAGAAGACAAGCACACGGGGTTAGCTTCAGAACAACTTGAGCCTATGCCCGACTCTGCGAGTCGAACATAGCCTCGGGGGCTACTCCCATCGGGAGCACTGCCATGCAGCCGACAAATCGAAGAAGCAACGTTACAAGATTTTTGAATCTATGCCCGATTACAAATAATCGCACATAGACTCGGGGGCTACTCCCATCGGGAGCGCTGGCCGCGCACCCAATGAGCGCTGGTCGCGCAACCGACGAGCGCTACGGGTGCCCTCGACGTACTACCACGTCGGAAGCATATGACACGCTGGCCGCGTACCTGAGGAGCTATGTCAGATTTCTTCGTCCAAATTCTTATTGTGGTTGTACAGACCGCATATTAACTCGGATGACGTTATTGCGCACCTCACAAACACGAAAACTCTTTCGTACGAGCATCAAGACACGAAATTTCTTTCGCATAGTCACCCTGACATGAAATCTCTTTCGTATGGGCACATCAAGACAAAATTTCTTTTGTGTAAACTTCATAACGCGAAATCTCTTTCGCACAAGATCAAGAAGGAAGATCTCTTCACCTGAAGAATCGCAAGAACATGACCAAGGTAAAATCGCGAGTATGCGGCTCCCGCAACTCTACTACACGATGTATTTACACATCCTTATCCTGGATCGTTCGGCCGACTAGGCACATCCGTCGAGTACGAAGGTAAGACCCAAGGATCTCTCTTTTGGGCCTGGAATCGCACTCAAGCTGCGTCCTCCGGTAAACTTTTCGTGTCAACAACACGAAGAAAAATCCTAGCGGACGCGCCGGGTACCCCTATAGGTTAAGTTCGACTCGGTAAGGCCTCAACAGCCCAGTCGCAACGTTCACATCGCCGGATTCGAGTCGGGGGTCTCGAATTCGTGTAGGCCAGAACCGTTTTTGCCCTAGATGCAATTAATTGGCCCTGATCTTTCGGGAGAGCCAAGCGACTGAGCCACATCCTTCTGCGAAAACAGCCAACACAAGGCACATTTATCACTCGATGCTCGAGTACGTGAGCGCTTCGCGCACAGGGTATACACCCTAAAAAACAGGCGATTGAATGACCAATCGAAGAATCAAGAACGAACTTTGAGTGCTTACCCGACTATTCTCAGTCGAATAAACACTCGGGGGCTACTGACGTGGGGATGACTTCTGGACCTATCGGGTGAGCCTACCCAGTCCAAGGCCCAAGACCTAGGCCCAAAGAGAGGTGTTATATTGTGCTACTAGAAGGCCCAACGAAGGCCCACTCGCAAGACTTGCGGGTCAAGACAAGAACTCCTATTCGTAGTCTACTAGGACTCGTCTAACCCCTCCTGTCTGCATATATAAAGACATGAGGGAGGAGAGAAAGGGGACATCCAATTTGGGATCCAATCTAGAGAGAGGAAGATACAAGCCACAACTAGACCAGGCAATACACGAGATACCCCGTACGCCTCACCATGGCATCGCCATTGTAACGGTTCGACTATATCGTCATAATACAAATCAGACAAGCAGGAGTAAGGGTTTTACCTCTACGAGGGCCCCGAACCTGGGTAAATCTTGCCTCCTTGTTAGCCGTCGAGACTACCAGCGCCTACATCGTTCCTCTACTCGAAACCCTATGGGTTCATCCGAGGGATTTGTCGACACGACTCTTCGACACCAGTTATTATAGTTTTTGTCCAGTTTGGGATAGAGATGAGTCGGAATATTGGTACCAGATTATTCATATCGTACAGGATATTCGGGTTGAGGAGTTTCTGCTCGAAATCGGCTAAGGACCGAAGATGTAACCCATGGTTGCTAACCGGATTATTGGTACCGGATTATTCCGGAGCAACCGAAATATCCGGTTCAGGTGCCTGCACAAGACAGAAGCTAACCGGATTATTCAGAGGCAATCAGAATATCCGGTTGAAGTCAACGAACTCGAAGCAGATCAGAGGAAATACCCTCACCGGATATTTCGGTCCAAACTTGGACCGGATATTCCGGTACCTGTTTTCCAGCCAAATGGCTATATTTGAGGAGGGGGTATAAATACCCCTCCTCTTCCTCCTTGAGCTCTAGTTCTTCCCTCTAGCATTCAATATCATTTAAGAACTCACCAAATCCGCCATAACTCCCAATCCCTCCCACCAAACTTGCTGATATTTGGAGGATTGAAGGAGAAGGCCCTGATCTACATGTTCACCGAGTCATTCTTCATTTCCCCCTCATTAGCTTGAGGGATCTAGCCTAGGGTTTCCTCTTGTGGAGAACCTAGGCATCTTGCTACTCTTGGTGATTCGAGATTGTTGGGAGCCCCCAATTTGGTTGTGGGTGTGTGCCCCAAGTTATTTGTACAGGATTCGATTCCCGCCTCAAAGGGGATCAATAGTGGAAGGTGGAATAGGCCTTTGTGGCGGGGTTCATCGAAGAATAGGGTGAGGCCTTTGTGAGGTTGAATAGGCCTTCGTGGCGAGCTCACACCCCTCCAACGAGACGTACTCCTTTAACAAGGAGGAACTCGGGATTACATCGTGTCTCCACGTGCTTCATATCGGTTACCTCGTTCCCTCCCTCCTTTACTTGTACTTGCATTGTGTTTGTTATTATCCTTGTCATATAGGTAAATTCACCATAGTTGCATTATCTAGAGAATTTACCTTTATGTCAAGCCTAAACTTGTAGAAAAATTAAAATTGGTCGTAACACCTATTCACCCCCCCTCTAGGTGCTCATACATTACTTTCAATTGGTATCAGAGCCTCGACTCTTTTATCGGGCTTAACCGTCTAAGAGTTAAGTATGGTAGAAGAAACGGAGACCGCCGGTTCCGCGGTAAAAGTCTCTATTGATGATCTCAATGAGTTGAAAAATTCATTAACCTCATCCATGGAGAACAAAATTGATGAATTGCGACAACTCGTGTTGCAACTCATGAAAGCCAAGGAACCGGAAGTCTCTACTTCACCTCCTCCGGACAAAGTTCCGGATGACGCCAAGAAAGGGGATGATGGTGATCCATCTAATAATGATTCCGCTGACAACTCCACCGATAAGGGTACGGAAGGAGATGGAGAATATCACTTCGTCAAAGGACATTATTCTCCCGATTCTCCCGTCCCACATCCTCATATAATCCCTAGGGGAGATCCACCTAAAATTGATGCCTTTTCTTTTCGTGAATGGCAACATTACATGGAAACTCACTTGAACTCTTATTGTGTAGAACATTGGAGGGTCACTCGTGATGGATACAAGCCTCATGACCCCAAGAACTTGAAAATAAGAGAAGCCGTAGATTGTCAACTCAACTACACCGCCTTGTCAATTCTTCAACAAGCCGTGGGTCCTAACCACATGCCTCATCTTCAACAATATTCCATCGCCAAGGAAACATGGGACGCTCTTGTCGTCATGTTTGTGGGCAATGAAAGCATGCAAAGGAATATGTATGATGCCTTGAGCAATGAGGCCGAAGGGTTCTATATGCATGATGGAGAGAGACATGAAGACATGTACCAAAGGCTCAAGACTCTTTCCACCGCATTCTCCAATGTTGGCGCCAAGTACATTGATGATGCTTGGATCAAGAGGAAGTACATGATTTCTCTCATGCCATTTGAGCCCACGGACTTGAAGAGCATTCAAGGAAGACATGACTTTGCTTCTTTGACCTCAACCCAAGTTATGTAACAGATGTGCTCCTATCAAGTGCAAACCAAGAATGCTCTTGACAACCATGCTAGGGCCATAGGAATGCACAAAGGGGCATCGGTTGCTTTGAAGGCCAAGGTTGTGTTTAGAGAGGTTGAGTATGAAGAAGAGTGCCATGAGGAGTTGGCTCCATTGAAGGATCAAGAATATGATCCCGTGCTCAAGGATATCATTGCTCTCACCGTGCAAAATTTTTGGAGGAATCCTCCCAAGGCCAAGGCATATATTGAGGAGAAGACCAAGTCTCGCTATGGCAACAATGGGACTCAACGAGTGAGGTCTTGCTTAAATTGTCAAGATAAGCACCATTTCATTGCGGAGTGTCCCTATGAAAATAGAGAACTCCATGGTGGCAAGCTCATTCGCAAGGAGTCCAAGGTTGATTACAAGAAACCTCACTTCAAGAAGAAACCATTCAACAAGAATTCCCCCACCAAGTTTGTGCTTGTGACTCAAGAGGAGTATGATTCCGGTAGTGATGAAGAAGAAGAAACCACAAGTGAAGTGGCCGCTCTTGCTATTGCTTCTACTCCATCATCTTCATATCTCTTTGAATCCCCAAATGAGTATCATCCTCACCCAAATGCCATATTCTTCATGGCTAAGGCCTCGGATGTATCACCTTCTCCCAACTCTAAGACCCCAAGTGAACTTGAAAATCATGCTAGTCTTAGAGTAGAAGATGAAATTCTCTCTTTGGAACCCTTTATGTCTAACATACAAGGGGAGACCAAGAAGTACTTTGATCATCTCATGAGCCAATTGGGAGAGGCCCATGAAGCTCTTGAGAAGAAAGATGAGATTGAAAGAAGGGATGCGGATGAGATAGCATCTCTCTCTATGACTCTTGAGGAAGAGCATGATGGTAGAGTTTCTCTTGAGGAGGAACTAGAATCTATTGAAGAGTCACATATTGAACTTGTTTCTAATATCACCAAGGAACGTGACTGTCGAATATACATCTCAACAAGTCCCTCGGGTGAACCGATAGGGTTTCGATTAGGAGAATGTGTAGGCACTGGTGACAATCGTCGGCAAATAGGGGGGCACGATTTACCCAGGTTCGGGGCCCTCGTAGAGGTAAAACCCTTACTCATGCTTCTGTCGATCTGTATTAGCAATAGATCGGTTACAATGGGGGGGGGTGCTCGAGTCGAGAGTCAGATCTCAATCTCAAGGATTTGGTGGTGTGATATTCCTTGGTCCCCCTCCCGGTGGTTCTCCTGGCCTTATATAGGTGGCTAGGTCTCAAACCGCGCCCGGGGGGATACGAACCCTAACCTTAAGACAGTTACAAGTTTCCTTTCTTGACCATCAAGGGCTTGCTGGTGGGCCTTGATTGGGCCTTCTAGAACTGTCTATGGCATATCCCTTCGGGCATAGGTCTTGGGACTTGGACCAGGTAGCCTCACCCGATAGGTCCAGGATTCATCCCCTCGTGAGTAGCCCCCGAGCGTTTACTCGATTGAGAATCTGTCGGGTAGACGCTCAAAGTTCGTCTTGATTTCTTTCGATTGATTGCTTCAACTATTCGATGTTTTAGAGGGTGCATACCATGTGCATGATGTGCTTCTTGTACTCGAGCATCGAGCGATGAATGTGCCTGCATTTCGGCTGTTTTCGCAGAAGGATATGGCTCAGTTGCTTGGCTCTCCCGAAAGCTCAGGGCCAATTAATTGCATCTAGGGAAAAAACAGTTCTGGCCTACACAAATTTGAGACCTCCGACTCGAATTCGGCGAGGTGATCATTGCGACTGGGCCGTGGAGTTCTTACCGAGTCGAACTTAACCTATAGGGGTAGCCGGCGCGTCCGCTAGGATTTTTCTTCGTGTTGTTGACACGGAAATTTACCGGAGGATGCAAGTTGACTGCGATTCCAGGCCCATAAGAGAGATCTTTGGGTATTACCTTCGTACTCGAAAGAATACGGCATCCGGATGTGCCTAGTCGGCCTAACGATCCAGGGCAAAGATGTGTAAATACATCGTGTGTCAGAGTGGCAGGAACTGCACACTCGCGAGTATTATCTTGAGAGTTTCTGAGTGAAGAGATTTTCCTTCTTGTTGTGCTTATGCAAAAGAAATTTTTGCACTTATAATATTTTGCCCATACTAAAGAGTTTTCGTGTCTGGAGGCCTTGCTGTACCCATACGAAAGAAATTTCGTATCAGGGAGCTTATGCAAAAGAATTTTCGCGTCTTGATATGCCCATATGAAAGAAATTTCGTGTCAGGGAGCTTATGCGAAAGAATTTTCGCGTCTTGATATGCCCATACGAAATAAATTTCATGTCAGGGAGCTTATTCGAAAGAATTTTCGCATCTTGATATGCCCATACGAAAGAAATTTCGTGTCAGGGAGCTTATGCGAAAGAGTTTTCGCGTTTGATGAGGTGTGCAATGATGTCATTGTGCACTTACCCGTTTTGAATCCTCCCGATGGGACGTGACAGAGCGGAGCAAAGCACGATGGCCCACCTTGTCAGCTTTTTGACCGAAAACGAGAGGTCGTTTCCGGTTTTCCCGCGAGCCACGCGCCATAAATGCACACGATCTACTGTAAAGATCATGGCAGAGATAACTGTTCACCGCCGCCTCGTTTCCACTTCACGCGTGGAGGCCGCGATGAGCTCCACGTCACCAGATCTACGGTTCAGATCATCTCGGCTTGTGTATAAGTAGTCGTCCTTAGGCGATAGGTAAATTTCCCTGCCATTTGCTCCCTTTCTTCCTCCTCGCGCACACCTCTCGTTCTGCAAGCACCAAAGAGCTCTCATGGCTGGAGGGATGAAGCGCAGCGCCGCTGCATCATCGTCGAAGGATATCGGAGACGCTTCCGCGCCGCCCGCCGTGAAATCAGGCGATTGGCGCTCCACCAACATCGCTAGGAAGAGCCTCAATGAGATGCAACGAGAGGGTCTGCTGCCTCCCGACGGCGATAAGCGTGTGTGCCTCCCCAAGAAGGAAGAGGTACCAAATTCTCACGCAAACGAGCATGTGATCTTCTCAGAGCACGTCTCGTGCAGTTTCTCTCTTCCTCTCCACCCTTTCTTCTTGGATTGATGTATGTCTATGGCATACAGCTCCATGACTTGCCTCCAAACGCGATTCAGCACATATCGTGCTTTATCGTTCTTTGCGAGTGCTACTTAGGCATCCGCCCGCGTTGGGGTCTCTGGAAGGCCCTGTTCAAGGTGCATATCTTCCGGGAGAAGTCGCGACTAGGCGATCCGGGAGAGCCACTGTGCACTGGCGGGTTCAGGATCCAGGCGAGGATGGGCATCCCCTACCCGGAGATGTACTTCGTCGACTCTACGCAAGGATGGCGAAGAAATGGTTCTACGTCATCGACAACAGCGCGGGTGGAGCTCCTAAGTTTCATCCATTCGCGATTCTGAAGCGCCGGAAATCCTGGGTGCACAAGCTTACCGTCGAAGACAGCAAGATTGTCTCCCCTCTACTCGCGAAGGTGGGGAGCTTCCGCGACAAGACAATGGGGACTCCGCTGAATGGATTGCATTTGGCGACTGTCTTTCTTCGGCGGAGGATCCAGCCCCTTCAAGAGAGACCTTCGACTATGTGGGAGTATCAAGGTACGCAGGACCCGAGCCGCGTCTGCAAAGACCTTCTCTCGAACGCCGAGTTCGAGAAAAAGATTGCAGCCATCACCAAGCTGAAGAAAGGATAGGCCTTCTCGGCCTATTCTCTCGAGCCATTCGAGGCAGCGAAGCCCCCTCCAGCTGATGTAAGTTTTTCTCTGTTTTTGTTTGTTCTCTTTGCAGTCCAAAATTGTATCGACTGAAATTCTTCTCTCTTTTTCTTCTTCTTCTTCTCTCGTAGAGCTTGAAGGTAGCAACATGCTATCCGCCAGTTTCGGCTGAAGACGCCTCGGATCTGCTGGCGAGCAACATCGAGGCCCCTTTCAAAACCAGCGTTGCTGAAGCTGACTCAAGCTCCGAGCACGACTCTTAGGACGACGTGCAAGACTCGGGTAGCGATCAGCTCCATCTCCGCAAGCGCCGCAGGCACGGGGATGATGAAGCCACTTCGAAGGACAGTTCCTTGGGTGATGGGTCGACAAGGCGACTGAGCCTCTCCAGGTGGCGCCTCTAAATGTGCTTCCTCCCCTGGGCCGCAAGTCGAAGGTTCCCACCGCCTGGAATGTGGACATTCTGGATGACGACGATGATGATGAGTAAGTTTTTCTTGCGTGTTACCTTTTAGTCGAGAATCTTTTCCCTTTTCTTTGTCTTTGTTTGACTTTCTCTCCAATAGCAGCCTTCAAACCATCAGCCATGGCCAGTATGCTTCCTCGGTTCCCTCTGTGAAGAGGAAAGAAGTTGCCGAAGGAGACGTTCTAGCCGCAGAAGCCTCCCGAAGGCCTCCAAGTCCTGCAAGGGCAGCCGTAATTCTTGAGTACGGGCTACCTGGTTTTGCGGGTGGAGCTTCCGCAAGCAAGGAGGTTTCGGGCAGCTCAGCGGATCCTGTGTCTACTGCCCAAGGCCAAGTAAGTTTATCCCTCCTTCTTGCATCTTTTGCTTTGTTTGGTTGGAATTTCTATTGGGTGCACGACAGTGCTCCCGATGGGAGTAGCCCCCGAGGCCGTGGTTAATTGCTTGCGGTTAGCCACGGACTCAAGTTGAACTCTTTTCTTCCTTGTCTTTCTTTATTCTATCGGGTGCACGACAGTGCTCCCGATGGGAGTAGCCCCCAAGGCTATATTCGACTGTGTACAGTCGTGTATAGGCTCAAGAGATTTTTTCCTTTAACTTGAATTTATGTCTTGGGCTTTTGCAGACCCTCCTCGATTCTCTTGCTACCATCGGTCGTCGAGTGCTCTCAGCTGAGGCGGATTGCGTTTCCCTTCGGGTGGATCGCGATCGACTCGTCGAGGACGGCCTATCTCTTCAAGGTAGGTTTATTTTCTCTGTTTTACTGTTTCCGTTGATCACAAAAATTGCTTAAGCTGTATTCGCCTAAAGGCCAAGAAAGTTGAAGCTGTCGCTCGGGTGAAAACCCTCGAAGCTGAGTTGGAGTCCTCCCGGAAGGAGCTGGAGTCCACTCACAAGCATTCAACTGATTTTGAGGGGAAACTCATCGAGGCTCAAGAGGCGCTGAAGCAGTTGGAGGAGGCAGGTGCCAAGCATGATAGTGATCTTGTCGGCATCGTCCGCCCCTTGGCTCAGAAGTTTGCGGGTAAGTGATGGCTCCCAAGTGCAGGAGATCAATCGTAGTCTTCGATGGGAAGTATTACCCAAATTTGTAGTTCGACTCAGTGGGAACACAAGAATACCGGTGAGACTTTAGCAATTGGGACGTCACTCCCAACCACACCTGTGTATCAAAAAACTTGCATCGAGAGTGGTGAGTGTAATAATGCAGTGAAAGTAAACAAACAGAAAGTAAATGGAGAGAAAGTGTTTTCCCAGTTTTCACCGGAAAAGAGTGAAAGTAAACCAGAGACTAAAACGCAGGCATGAGGTGACAGCGGGGTGTTGCACGGATAAGATTGATCATGTAATAATGTTTTGCTAGCAGCGGGGCCTTTCTCTATCTCAGTTTTATGTAGGTGTGTGTTCCGTAAATTATTGTGCGTACTAACCAAGAGAATTTGCACAAAGCCTATTGTCCTACCTGCCCATTTCACCGGGGCCAATTTGGAACTACAGGTAATTAAGGTCTACCCTTTCGAATAGCCCGGACCAACGCATTAACACTCCATGAACACACATAATCCTCAAACTAGAACATATCCCCCTTGTTTTCCCTAGCTGTCACTTTAGGGTTCGCAGGTTCAACATAATAGCAGGTAATACACATTGCAGATAGATACCAAACTCAAATATATGATGTAGCAATGTAAGTTCAGTACTGAAATCATGCCACTTGGGCCCTAGTAACAAGAATTAAGCCTAGCAATAGTGCATCAATATAAGACATAAGAATTCTCAAGACAAACCCCTAGATCCCGCATACCGGGTAGCAATTACATGATCAATCTCATCCAAAACTCCTCACACCTCACATGCCTACATCAACTACTCACACATGGAGGGGGTGATGGAGCTCATGGTTGATGTAGATGATGGTGGTGACGATGATGGTGACGAAGCCCCTCGAATTCCACCTCCGGGGGTGAAATCCCGGATCAATCTGACTCCGAAATCAAAGATCGTGGTGGCGGCGGTGCTCCGTTTCGCGAACATCCCTCCCCTTCGAAACCCATCAGTTTCTCGTATATATGGAGGGGTACGTCGAAGACCTAGCCGGAGTGGGCCATCTGGGCCCAAAAGGGGTGACCCCACGCGGCCAAGGGATCTGGCCGCGTGTGGGGCCCCCTTTTGGCCCTCGGGTGGCCCCCCGGACCCATCTGGTGCTCATTCCCCTTCTTTTCCATAAAAAGTTACGTGGTTTTCGTCCCCTGTGAAAAGTCCTGCGAAAATAGACGGAAAGAAGACTTTTGCTAAAAAAGCGTCAGATTCTGCAGATTTATTCAATTATGGGGGGGGGGACTCTGGAGAGAAATACGATGCAAAGTGCTTGGAAAAGTAGATGCATTTTGGGTGCATCAACTCCCCCAAGCTTAGCTCGTTGTTTGTCCTCGAACAACTCAAACGCGGTGTAGAAGCGATAAAAACTTTGGCAAGAACTTTGTATTGCATATGCATCATCAATTAATACTAGCAAATACTCACGACATGATTCCTGTAACAAGTAGAAAAATACTAGCAAGTGTGCATCTACTCAGTGTTGAAGCATATATACTTGCTGCAATAGAAATAACATGAAGTGTTAATACTTGAATGAGTTTTCTCAATTGTAGACATAAACAAAGGCTTGTGCATCGCTGATGATTGAATCATATCAAGATTTTTGAGATCTCTGATTCTTTCATATGTTGACAAGTAAAATCATTGTGCTTACTACCTTGCTCTCAGTTTTGCTAAAGCATTAATTTTTCATTTTGATTCTTATGCTTGACAAACTACAAGTTGAAAGCCTCATGCCCCTTAAAAGCGAAGTCCCGCACCATGATTACTCAACTCTAGATTCCTAATAAGCCTTGTACAATCATTGTAAGTATTAATGACATCATAGAGAGCAGCAATTGGGGTACCTCTTGCCCCATGACATGGAAACCAGCCCATGTCAAAATGGCAAGACAAACAAATGGAATGGACTCATTATCCTTTTTTATTTCATTCACTATATGCATAGCTTCTTATTTTATTATAGGATATGTTGCGGAGTCCATTCTAGATATAAGTAAATTTCCACCATGATATCGCATGGCTTGGGTTAGCGGCCCAATGCGTCTCTCTAATCATATATACTTACTCATCAAGACTTACTATTCCTCTACCTCATTTCGGCATGACAGGCATCCACAGTTAAAAGAACATGATATCAACTTGAATATAGAATTCTTAGTGCAGCGTTGAAAGTTTTCCATGTGATACACATTTATACTAACCCTCAACCATAAGTTCGTCAAGCATAAGACTCCACTTTTATCATTCATGAAATTTTCTCTTTTAATTATTTCCTTGGTTGGCAAGTGCAGTAAGCACAATGGGATGCGTAAACCTTTGCTTAAGGCTACAATTATTCAATCCATCAGCCAAGTAATGACACTAAACAATATTTAAATTGCATCGGAATATATTCTACTAAACCATGGAGAAGATAAACAATGGCTATTATGTCACTAAGTGTTAAGGGAATCATAAGGTGTGCACTTGATGTTATTAAAAATCATACATAAGCACGGAAAAGGTGTCATACCTTTTATCCCTTCAAGCACATTATCATATCATTGTTGTTCTCCTCTCCCCACTTGAACTGCTCAATAAAAACTCAAATCTTGCTATAAAAAGTTAGTGCATTCAGCAATTTGTTTACCAACCTAAACACCTCAAAAGTTTCTCATGTTTTACAGAGGTGAAGGCCATAAAAAGTTGCAGTAGTGATTAAATTTTCAGCTCAAACGGAGTCACAAGTAAAGATTAAAGCATATAACAGTGAACATATTTCAGCAATTCCTGCAGCTCCGTATTTGTACTAAACTCAAGAAAACAAAAATCTTTTTGTGGTTTTTTATTTTTAGAAACATAATGTAAATTACCAGAAGTAAACTAGCTAAAAAATAACAAAAATATTTTTGTGTTTTTCAGATTTAAAGAACATAAAACAACAAATAACATGCAAGTGATATAACACAACGAATGAGGAGGGAGAGAAATACTCCCCCAAGCTTGTGATCAAGCTAGTATCCTGGGCGGTAATCATGTCCACCACTCGACGAACCTCCCTGGAAGAAGGATGGATCCTGCCATGCCTGTGCTCCAAGGTGTGGTTCAGGGAAGCCCCAGGGATATGCCATAGGTGCCTAGTATTGGGGCTCCTCCTGTTGTTGCTCTTCTTGTTGTGGCTCTTCTTGCACAGTCCACTTTGTCTCCCTGTCAAACAAGTCAGCACAAGGGAGCCTAACAGACACAATGTGCCCATTATAATCCTTATAACAATATGAAAATATTCTTTCTCAGCCCTGCTCATATCCATGCGAAAATGTAAATCAAAATCCAGCAGTCGAGACTCATTTACCATGGTACCCAAGTTATCATTAAAACCTCGTTCTGCCATAATGTATTCATGGATTAAAGTGGAAATGGCACCAACATATAAAGGAGTTTTATCCGTGCCATTCCTACTCACAGCTAAATGCAAAGTTCTAGCAAGTATGGTTCCCAGGTTATATATAGGTGTTGTATTTTCCATTGCACATTTTAATAAATAGATCATAGGACCAGTGCAAGCAGAAGTGTTATCCCTAGCAAGGAATCCTCTAGCAAGAAACAATGCAAAATATCTAAGGCCCGGGGGTTGGATGCATGTGAGCTTGCCTCTATTCATTCTTTCAGGAATATTTAAGCAATGCTACGCCAGAATGTGACAAGTTCTTCTCTAGAATCAGCATTTGTTTCATCCCATAACCCCGTAGTTGGTACACGTATAGCCTTACATAATTCCTCTAATGACATGACTAAACGTTGCCCCCTCATTGTAAATTTAATGACAAAAGTAGCTGGAGGAGGGTTCTTAGACTTACTTTTCCGGTGCACCACCGGTCCCTCAAACCTGAATGTAGAGAGGAATTCCCTCGAGAGTTCCACATATGTGTTGTGTGGATGGCGTGAGAACTCAAGCAGCCCCGTAGTTGCAGCAAAGGCTTAGAAATCTTCAGCAATCCCCCAATGTTCAAGAACTTCGGGGTCTTGTCATCTTGTGGTATGGACACGCAAGTTTTCACCTGCAAAAACCAATTCATCCTCCCATAACTGATTATCATCATGATTGTTGGACACCCTTGATTCTCTTCTCCTTGTCCTTGAGGACATCCCAAGCAATGCCTTTCCCTTGTTCAGCATGTTACCTTGCTGTACCAAAATAAAATTCAACAAAAATTAAATTGTATCACTCTAAAACATTGCTAAGGCATCCATAACTAGTCCTCTAATCAATATCATGCATCCATATCAACTAGAAAACTTAAATTCATGGAGTTCTTAGACATAATAGGTGACACCTAGTGCAGCAAAATACTTCATACACAAAGCATGGGAGCAAAAAGTAATTGGATGAGTGAAGGAGTTACATACCAAGGAGTGATTCCATCAAACAGATTTGAAAAATCTGCCTCAAATGTGGAGATCGAGGATTGACGGAGAAACCGAGCACGAAAAAAATGGAGGAGATGAACTGGGGTTGGTTTTCGGTCGAAAGGGAGCAGATGAGCATTGGATGGGCCCCAGCATCCACTTGTGGCCAAAAATGGGGTATCCCACGCGGCCAAGGAATCTGGTCGCTTGGAGGTACCTATTTTGGCCCCTGGTGGCCTGCTGGTACTCCCCCACTGGCTGCTGGTCCCTTCGGGCAAAAAACTGACCCCCTATTTTTTCTGGAATTTTACGTGAAACTTTTCTACAGAGAATTTCTAAAACTTCATATTCTGTGATTTCTGATTCTAAAAATTTTAATATTATGTCTATGTCTCACAATTTTAAAGCAAATAACATAAAAAAATGCAATTTAAATGTTTGTGAATCATGCCTTTATCATTTCCACATTAGTAATGAGGTTGATCAGGTCTCATTAGCAACATGTAAAGAATATAGCTCATGATTCTTCTTATTACTTATTATAAAACAATAAATCAAGTTACCTCATATTTGATTGGAATGGTCCCAATCATCAATATTTCATACCTTGGTGCTGGAGGTGGTATAGGTATTTCAATGCTACCAATCTTAATGGAATTTATTTGTATAGCATTCACACTTGTGCTCATACTTGTAACATGTTTCTTCTTGGGAAAATAAATAGTGTGCTCTTTGCCTTTAACATTAAATGTCACTTTGCTCTCAGTGCAATTTATCACAGCTCCTGCAGTATTCAAAAAAGGTCTACCAAGAATAATAGATAGATTATCATCTTCAGGCATTTCTAATATAACAAAAACAGTAGGTATCAACTCATTAGCAATAGAGATGGGAACATCCTCACATATTCCTATAGGTACAGCAGTTGTTTTATCAGCCATTTGTAAAGATATTTCTGTTGGAACTAGTTTGTTCAAATTAAGCTTCTTATATAGTGAGAAAGGCATAACACTAACACCAGCTCCTAAATCACATAATGCATATTTCACATAGGCTTCTTTAATTTTTGCAAGGAATAGTAGGAATACCAGGATCTCCACGTTTTTCAGGCAATTTTCCTTTAAATGAATAATCAGCAAGCATAGCAGTAATAGCATCAATAGGTATCTTTCTTTTATTAGTGACAATATATTTCATGTATTTTGAATATGGAGGATTCTTAATAGCATCAATAAGTGGAATCTCTAATTTCATATTCTTAATCATATCATAAAATTGCCCATACCTCTCTTCATCTTTTGTTTTTTATACCTCTTGGGGATATGGAATGGGTCTTTGTACCCATGGATCCCTTTCTTTAACTTTATCTTTATCTTTATTTGGTTTCTTCTTCTTCTTGGTATTCTCAATAGGAGGCTGAGGATCCTCCTTACCAGCAGCTTCTTCATTATTATCATCATGTTGTTCAAGATCAGGTGGAGATGATTCTTCTTCTTCATTATTATCATCCTCAGTTTCAGCATCAGAAATAGAAATATCCTTGTCTTGCTCATTGGAGTCATCATCATGCTCATTTTCATTGGGAGATTTTCCTGCAAAAGATTTATCTTTAAGAGAAACTTGCTCTTTTCTTTTAGGATGATCATCAGGATAATCATGATCCTGGGTGCTTGCACCTCCCCTTGTATTAACTCCACATAATTGTATTTGTTTATTCAGATTTTCATACAATTGATTTTGTAAAGAAATCATTTGCTCGACTTGATTGTTCATCATTTCACAATGTTTAACAATCCTTTTAACTTCCCCTACACTAGCATTTAAATTTTCACGGAGGAAATTAATTTTATGATGGTTTTCCATGATAGTCATTCTAATTTTACGCTCCTCAGGATTATCATGATAAGCAAAATTGTTAACATAAGAGACATCAACAGGAGGTGTTACCTCCTCATTACCTTCCATAGGGAGTATAGAGTTCACTTGAATTGGAAAGCATGGTTCATCAGTAGGAAGTTTAATACCCATTTCAGATAATTCCTTGAGATGAGAGGTTTTAATTCCCTTCTCTTTAATATCCTTGGAAGCTTCAGCCATTGTTTCTTGGTTCAATTCGAGTATACCTCCTTTCTTCTCTGGGAGTGTCTCAGTTTTATCTATCTCCTCAATGTTCCAATCAGCTTCATTCTCGAGAATAGACTCCAGTAATTCAATTGCTTCATCAACACTTCTGTCCCTAAAGATATTCCCTGCAATACTATCAAGGTAGTCTCTTGTTTCCCCCATTAGTCCATTATAGAATATATCAAGCAATTCATGAGGTTTAAAACCATGACCAGGACATTTCTTACACATTTTACCAAATCTCCCCCAAGCTTGGGGTAGACTCTCTTTCTTATCTTGTTTAAAATTGCCAATTTCAACAGTTAATGCATGTATCCTTTCCGCAGGAAAATATTTATTGAAAAACAATTGCAAGCATTCTTCCTTACTAGTAATACATGCAGGTCCTAAACGATTATACCAAACTCTAGCATCTTCACCCAAAGAAAAAGGAAACAATTTTAAGAATAAATAATGTTGATGGATTTCATCATTTCCAAATGTAGTAGATAAAGCATGCAATTCAGCAATATGATCAAGAGGAGACTCCTCATCCTTTCCACAGAATCTAGACTTCTCAACTATCTCAATTATCTCAGGATTAACATTGAATTCATAATCTTTATCTCTAATTCTAATAGCTGGGCCACACAAATTCCTAGTAGCAGCAAAACAGTTTCCAAGAGATGCATCATCATAAATAGAGAGTTTATCAAGTTTTGTATAATCAGGTGATATAAAGGCCTCAATAAATGCTTCTTCTTCTTCAGAAGAGGCCCCATATTCATACTCTCTACGAGTCTCATTTCTTTGTAGCTCAAGTTCTACATTTTCATCTACAGAAGATTCAGGAATTTCAGTTGTTTCAGGTGTTTCATTTGCCTCAGGTGTTTCAATAGTTTCAGGAATTTCAGAAGCTAGTTCTTTGTCTACATTATCAAGTGTTTGATCATTAGATGTACTAGTAGACATTTTTGACAATGGTGATTTACCAGCTATTCCTTTCTTTTTCTTAGCAGCCACAGTAGAAACAATATTAGGTGAAAATTTTGGTCTACTAGGCAAATCATTACCAGAACGAGTAGTCGAAGGCATTACCTCCTTCTAAGTGTCCTTTCCCTTTCCCATTGTAGGGAACAAGAAAGTGCAGCAAGTAGACAATAACAAGTGGTCTTACCAATAAAGCTAGGCTCCCCGGCAACGGCAGAAAACAGTCTTGATGGCTCCCAAGTGCAGGAGATCAATCGTAGTCTTCGATGGGAAGTATTACCCAAATTTGTAGTTCGACTCAGTGGGAACACAAGAATACCGGTGAGACTTTAGCAATTGGGACGTCACTCCCAACCACACCTGTGTATCAAAAAACTTGCAGCGAGAGTGGTGAGTGTAATAATGCAGTGAAAGTAAACAAACAGAAAGTAAATGGAGAGCAAGTGTTTTCCCAGTTTTCACCGGAAAAGAGTGAAAGTAAACCAGAGACTAAAACGCAGGCATGAGGTGACAACGGGGTGTTGCACGGATAAGATTGATCATGTAATAATGTTTTGCTAGCAGCGGGGCCTTTCTCTATCTCAGTTTTATGTAGGTGTGTGTTCCGTAAATTATTGTGCGTACTAACCAAGAGAATTTGCACAAAGCCTATTGTCCTACCTGCCCATTTCACTGGGGCCAATTTGGAACTACAGTTAATTAAGGTCTACCCTTTCGAATAGCCCGGACCAACGCATTAACACTCCATGAACACACATAATCCTCAAACTAGAACATATCCCCCTTGTTTTCCCTAGCTGTCACTTTAGGGTTCGCAGGTTCAACATAATAGCAGGTAATACACATTGCAGATAGATACCAAACTCAAATATATGATGTAGCAATGTAAGTTCAGTACTGAAATCATGCCACTTGGGCCCTAGTAACAAGCATTAAGCCTAGCAATAGTTCATCAACATAAGACATAAGAATTCTCAAGACAAACCCCTAGATCCCGCATACCGGGTAGCAATTACATGATCAATCTCATCCAAAACCCCTCACACCTCACATGCCTACAGCAACTACTCACACATGGAGGGGGTGATGGAGCTCATGGTTGATGGAGATGATGGTGGTGACGATGATGGTGACGAAGCCCCTCGAATTCCACCTCCGGGGGTGAAATCCCGGATCAATCTGACTCTGAAATCGAAGATCGTGGTGGCAGCGGCGCTCCGTTTTGCGAACAGCCCTCCCCTTCGAAACCCGTCAGTTTCTCGTATATATGGAGGGGTACGTCGAAGACCTAGCCGGAGTGGGCCATCTGGGCCCAAAAGGGGTGACCCCACGCGGCCAAGGAATCTGGCCGCGTGTGGGGCCCCCTTTTGGCCCTCGGGTGGCCCCCCGGCCCCATCTGGTGCTCATTCCCCTTCTTTTCCATAAAAAGTTACGTGGTTTTCGTCCCCTGTGAAAAGTCCTGCGAAAATAGACGAAAATAAGACTTTTGCTAAAAACAACGTCAGATTCTGCAGATTTATTCAATTATGGGGGGACTCCGGAGAGAAATACGATGCAAAGTGCTTGGAAAAGTAGATGCATTTTGGGTGCATCAGTAAGCTACACTTGACCGTTCTTCTGTAGCAATATAACTTAATTTGCTATCTTAGAGATTTATGGTGTCCTTTTTGTAGATGTCCTTGGGGTTGCACTGGAGCTGCCTGGGAGCCAGCGACTGGACGCCCTTATGGATTCCTGCTCCCAGCTCCAGGAGCATGCGAGTGGGATCTACTCTCTCGTTTTTGAAGCCACCCGAGTGTTGACGCAGTTCCATGAGCGCCTACTGCTGGATGCGGCGGTTCCGCCTACGCTTGGCGGCCTTCTGAAGGTGTTCTTGGACGATGAAAATCTCCTCTAGGCTTATTCAGTCGCACAGTCTGAGTGCAGGGCTAGGACGGCTATCCAATTTGCGCTGGCGCACGGAGTCTCGGATGACCTGGAGAAGGTGTACTCGAGCCTTCCCTACGACGCCTTAGGCAAAAAGGTAGCGCTCCGTCCCTTTGGCGCTCAGGCTGAAGTCCTTGCAAAGAAGCTCTCTGAAGTGCTTGCTCGTGCTAGTCGCAAGGGGCAGCCTGCTGCGAGTGGCACTACTTCTGCAGCCCCCTAGGCTAGTTTATATTTGCTTTTGTCTGTCGATGTAATGAACCTTGGGATGTATTCCCGTATTTATGTTTCGTAATTGAAGTTCTTCTTGAGATCCTCAGTGTCTGATTGTCGCATCTTGCTGTTGTGTGCTCCCGATGGGAGTAGCCCCCGAGCACCTGATAGATAGATGGTGTATTTCTCGAGTGGGGTCTTGTAGTGTTTCTGAACTTGCTTAATTTCTTTCCAGGTAGTGGATCCTAGCGCAGAGTCTTCGAGTGGGTTTGCTGCGCGGGTGAATCCCCTTGTTGTTGCTGCTAGTACATTCGCCTCACTACGTGACCGCGTTGCGGATGGCGAGCGCAAACTGAAAGCACTGCGGGGCGTGGCTGATGTCGCCAAATCAAAGGAGAAACTTGCGGCTGAGCGTGAAAAGTTTGTGATGGAAGAGCTGGCGGCCGTTGCGAAGGACATGCTTTGTAAGCCTGCAAGCCCCCGAGCATTTAGCTGCTTGCTTCTCTTTCTGTTTTGATGTGTTTACTGAATTTGCAGTTGTTGAGCCCGACGGGCCTTGTGAAACTCACTGGGTGGATACCCACATTTCCTATGAGGCGGGTAGCTCCAAACCACATGCAAGCAACTTTTGGTCAGACCGCAATCGAGGCTTTGTTTTGGCCACTTTGAAGTATCGGGCGAGTCAGGCGAAGATTCTTCTTGAGTCTTGTCGCGAGGCTCTTTCTTCTGTGCATCATACGTTTTATCCATTGGGTACCGTTCCAGAAGCATGGAGCTGTTTGCTAAGGGTCTTTCGTCGAGTAGGAGAGGTTCGGGAGTGTGTTCGCCAGCAACTTATCTGTGGAGCTCAGGTAGCTCTTTCCTTTGTTCGGGTGTGGCATCCTGAGATCAATTTTAACTCGGTGGCGCGCTTCCCGACTCTCCAGTTGATTTTTCTCCTCATTATGCGGTCGTCCAGCCCGCGGCGGAGCGGATTGTTCGACTAACTTCCGAGGAGATTGATCAAATGCTGGCGGAGAGGACTGCTCAACGTCAGATGTAATCGTAGGATGTAGATATCCTGTAACCCTGTATAACTCACTAGATATGTTTTAAGGTGTTTATAAGGTGTGAACCTTGTTGTACCTTGTATTTGAAAATTTGAATTTTATGCTAGTTAGGCGTAGGCCCCGTGTGTTTGGGGTGTATACCTGTTGTTTTAGCATGTAAAATGAAAGATGCGAATAGCTATGGTTGAAGAACCATGTGTTTTATTGATATGGCTGAGAAGCCATGTATTTGATCGAGCTACAGAATGGCTGGTACAACCTTATTTCTTGCGAATAGAATAATCCTAAGGGTAGAACCTGCGGAGATGCGCAACATTCCACGGGTTGGAGTAGATGCCACCGGTCTCCAGGTTCTTCAATCGGTAAGCGCCACCTGGGATAACTTCGTGTATTATAAAGGGTCCTTCCCATGGTGGCTCGAGCTTGTGTCCTTCCTTTTGCTTGAGCCGCAGCACCAGGTCTCCTACCACGAAGGATCTGTGGCGTATACGACGACTGTGGTAGTTGCGCGGTGATTGCTGGTATACCGCAGATCTTGCGAGTGCGATGTCTCGAATTTCGTCGAGTGCGTCCACGTCTTCTGCGAGTGCCTTGTTTGAGGTTTCTTCATTGTATGCGACGACGCGTGGAGCACTAAATTTGACGTCTTCAGGTAGGACAGCCTCGGCTCCGTAGACCATGAAGAATGGTGTATAGTTTGTTGACCGATTTGGCGTTGTGCGGAGGCTCCACAGTACTGATGGTAATTCCTCGGCCCAATGCCCTGCTGCTGGGTTCAGGCAGTCGAGTAGCCACTTCTTTAGGCCAGCTGAGACTAATCCGTTAGATCGCTCGACTTGACCGTTAGTTTGCGGGTGAGCTACCGAGGCGAAGCTGAGGGTGATTCCCTTTTCCTCGCAGAATTCCTGTGTTTCCTTGACCGTGAAGTTGCTGCCGTTGTCGGTGATGATGTTGTGTGGTATGCCAAATCTGCACACGATGGAGTTGAGGAATTTCATGGCGCACTGGGCGGGCGCGGAGGTGACTGGCATAGCCTCTATCCACTTTGTGAATTGTCAACTGCTACGAGTAGATGCGTATATACTCCAGGTGTCGACTTGCGTAACGGCCCTACCATTTCTAGGCCCCATTGCGCAAAGGGCCAGGCGATTGGAATCATGTGTAGTCCTGTGGCAGGGGCGTGTGGCTTGGGTGCAAACCTCTGGCAGGCGTTGCATCGGTCGACTAGATCTTTGGCGTCTCTGGCTGTTGTGAGCCAATAGAATCCCGCCCTGAAGGCTTTACCCACGATTGCTCTCCAGCAGGCGTGGTGGCCGCAGTCTCCTTGGTGGATATCCCGGAGCAACTCCTTGCCATCTTTAGGTGCTATGCATCTCTGCAATACGCCTGATATGCTTTGCTTGTATAGCTCGCCGTTGATCACCCGGAAGGATTTGCTGCGCCGTACGATTTGTCGAGCCTTACAAATGTCTGATGGGAGCTGTTTGTTTGACAAATAGTCGAGGTATTTCTACGTCCAGACTGGCTCGACCAGAAAAACTTGCCTTGAAATATTGTGGATGAGCTCAATCATAGCAATTTGCGGGCTGGCTGATGTCTCTGCTACTCCGGGTGTTCCCGCTAGCTTCTTGACCTTGACTGAACGTTTGATCATTCTTTCGAAGTAGATTCCCGGATGTATGGGTGTGTTTGTGGACCCCATGTTTGCTAGACTGTCCGCTTCCTCATTGCTGGATCGTGCAATGTGTTTCAGTTTGCACCCTTTGAAACTTCCTTCGAGTAGGTTGTACATGTCGCGGTAGGCGACCATGTTATCTGCGATGGCATCGCACTCCTTCATCGTCTTCTGTACGATGATGTTGGAATCTCCATATATCATCAATCGGGTGGCTCCGCAAGCGATCGCCATTTTCATGCCGTGAAGGAGGGCTTCGTATTCTGTGTCGTTGTTGGATGCTGGGTCCTCGGGTGGAAAGTCCAATCGCAGAACATACTGCAACTTATCTCCTCTCGGGGAGATGAGAATAACTCCGGCTCCGGCTCCTTCGTTCCTTTTCTACCCGTTGAAGTACATGACCCAGTTGCTCGTGTACTCTGGGGGTCCTGGCGTCTGCAACTCCGTCCACTCGCTCAGGAATTCTGCGACGGCCTGGGATTTTACAGAGTTGCGTCATGCGTATATGATGTCCCAGGCGCCTAGCTCGATGCTCCACTTCGCGATTCTTCCGGATGCCATAGGGTTGTTCATGATAGTACCGAGTGATGCGTCGTTTAGCACCGTGACGGTATGTTCCTCGAAGTAATGCTTGAGCTGTCGGGCTGTGAGTACGACCCCGTATGCGAGCTTCTGGTAGTAGGGGTATTGTTGTTTGCACGACGAGAGCACCTCACTGATGTAATAAATTGGTCGTTGAACTCCATACGCCTTGCCATCCTCCGGCCGTCAACCATGATCACCGTGCCGATGACTTGATTTGTTGCGGCTAGGTATAAGTACAGTGGTTCTCGTTCTTGTGGCGTTGCCAGAACACGCCTACTCTGCAGTGCTCGCTTTAGGTTTGCGAATGCCTTTTTTGCTTCAGGTGTCCACTCGAACTTGTCTGTCTTCTTCAGAAATTTGTAGAAGGGCAATGCTTGCTCGCCTAATCTTGTGATGAATCTGCTTAGAGCGGCTAGCCATCCTGCGAGCTGCTGTACGCCGCGAAGATTGGTTGGCTCCTTCATTGTCAGGATTGCTTGGATTTTCTCTGGGTTGGCTTCGATTCCTCGAGCGGACACCAGATACCCGAGAAGTTGTCCTGCGGGAACACCAAAGACGCATTTTGTCGGGTTAAGCTTGATCCTGTAAGCGTTTAGGGTGTTGAATGTCTCCCTGATGTCCTTGAGGAGTGTGTCTTCCACTCGAGTTTTTATGACGATGTCGTCGACGTATACTTGTACGTTCTTGCCAATGAGCTTGGCGAGGCATTTTTGCATGCATCGCTAATATGTTGCGTCTGCGTTTTTTAGCCCGAAGGGCATCGTCGTGTAGCAGTAGACACCGTGAGGTGTGATAAACGATGTCTTCTCCTCATCCTCCTTTTTCATCGTGATCTGATTATAGCCCGAGCAGGCGTCCAAGAAGGAGAGGTTGTGGCAGCCTGCTGTAGAGTCCACAATCTGGTCGATCCGTGGTAAGGGGAAGTTATCCTTGGGGCAGTGTTTGTTCAACGACGTGTAGTCGATGCACACGCGAAGGATGTCAGTGTTTTTCTTCGGGACCAGCACCGGGTTTGCTAACCAGGTGGATATCTTTATCTCTCGGATGAATTTTGCGGCGAGCAGTCTATTCACTTCTTCTCCAAGTGCCTTTTGCTTTGGCTCTAAGAACCGTCGAGTTGTTTGCTTGTAAGGTTTGGCGTCTTTGAAAACTTCGAGTGAGTGCTCGACGAACTCCCTGGGTATCCCTGGCATATCTGAAGGCTGCCAGGCGAAGATTTCCCAGTACTCACGGAGGAGTTCGACGAGCGTGCCTTCCTATGCAGGCGAGAGGGTGGTGGACACCATCGCCGTTTTTGCGGGCTTCGTCGGGTGCACTTGATGCTTGCGAGTGTCGCTGTTTGCACTGAACTCGAGTTCTGGAGCATTCTTTTTGGTGAGAGGCATCACGGAGTGGTCTGTGGTCTTTGCCAATTCTTCCAGTTCCTCCTGCATCCCGAAAGATTTCGCGATCTCGTTGAACTCGATGTCACACTTGTAAGATTTTTGAAAGTCGCCATCTATGGTGACGGGGCCGTATTCTCCAGGAAATTTGAGTTTCAGGTAGGCGTAGTGAGGTACTGCCATGAATCTCGCGAACGTTGTTCAGCCAAGAATGGCGTGGTACTGTGAGGGCCAGTCAACTACTTCGAAGTCGAGGAATTCTCGTCTGTAGTTTCTTCGGTTGCCAAGCACCACCTCCAAATTGATTGTTCCGAGTGGGCGGACTACTTTTCCTGGTACTATCCCGTGGAAGGATGTCTCTGGTTCTGCGAGTCCGTCCAGGTTCCTATTCATCCTGCGGAGTGTGTCCGCGTAAATGATGTTGATCCCGCTACCCCCGTCCATGAACACTCGGGCGAGTTCGTAGTTGCCTATTTGCGCCTGGATGACGAGTGCGGTATGTCCTGGTCGATAGACTCACGGGGGATTTTCCTCTTTGGAGAAGGTTATCGGTTGATCCGCCATCTTCAGGTATTCGGGTTTGGACGTTGGAGCTTGGACTGCCATGACTACCTGGCGTGTGTTTGTTTTCTGGGACCTGCGGGACGGGCAGACTTTCTGTATCATTCCGAGGAGTCCTGCTGGGTTTGGGTACCCATTCCCCCTTGGTTTGCAGCGGGTGGCACTGGGAGCGCGGCCAACACCACGTTTTGGTGTCCTGGTGAAGGTAGGGGTTGTGGCGGGTGGAATCCCTGATGTCCTCCTCGTGGGAGCTGTGGGTAGCCCTGATTGACCGCAACTTTGTTTTTCTTTGAGAAGGCCTCGTGGATTTCGAGGAACTTTCGGCAATCCTTGAGGAGGTGTGTTCCCTTAGTATTTCCTGTGCGCTTATCTGTAAATAGATGTAGCATGCAGTAACCGTCAAGGTCCTCCTCGGGAGTTTTATCCTCTGGCTTTGGCTTCCATTCGCGATTTCCACGATGTCCGCTGTCACGATTTCTCGTGAATTCTGCCGCCACCAGTTCTTCTCGGTCGTCGTGGTCATAATGCTTTCTTCTTTTCTTTCGACCATGACGGTCGTCCTCAGGTGCTAGCGAATATGTATTTTCATTGCGCACCGAGCCCTCACCGTTGGCCCATCTGTCGGCTATAGCCATCATCTCTCTGATGGTTTTGGGTGCAGCTCTCCCCAGTTCTTCTCTGAAGGCGGTTCGTCGAGCTCCTTTGGTGAAAGCTTCGACTGCGACCTCTTCCGATATGTTTCCCACCGTGTTTTTGAGCGTGGTCCATCGCTGGATGTACTCGCGAGTAGACTCACCACTCTTCTGCTTGCAAGCCCGCAGCTCCTCGATTGACGCGGGTCTTTTATATGTTGCTTGGAAGTTCTTGCAGAAGTCGAAGGTTAGATCGTCCCACGATCCGTAGCACGCCCTCGGTCTTCCTTCGAGCCAGCTACGTGCAGCGCCTAAAAGATGTAGGTTGAGGTACTGCATTGTTGTGGTCTTGTTCCCACGTTGGCATTTTACTGCCGTGAGGTAATCCGACAGCCAAGATTTGGGCTCCAACAAACCATCGTATTTTGGCACTTCCGTAGT
The DNA here is from genome assembly GCA_028641055.1 of Alopecurus myosuroides. Classification (NCBI taxonomy): domain Eukaryota; kingdom Viridiplantae; phylum Streptophyta; class Magnoliopsida; order Poales; family Poaceae; genus Alopecurus; species Alopecurus myosuroides. The sequence continues at coordinate 196,111,467 of CM054062.1, forward strand.
AAGCTTAAATCTCCTGGGCATTGGTGCCTCGCGGATTTCGCGAGTAAAGCACAATGCGCCATAGGCCTCTTCGTCAGAGGAGGTCGACGGGGAACGTCCACGGTTCCTGGCCGCTCGGGCTTTGTTGATTTTGTTCTGCGCGATGTCTGATCGCGTGTTGTATCCAAGCTGGTCGCGATCGACCTCCTTCCGCGGCTCCTTGCTTCGGTGTCGCGAGCGGCTGCTATGATGTTGTGGACTGCGATCCCGATCCCTCGGGCTGTCGTCGCTGCTACTCGGGCTATCACCACGTCGCCAGGCTTCTTTTCCTCGGGCGCGACGAGGTGACTTATCTCTTCTGGGTGATGTACTCCCGCGTCCGTGGTGTGTTTCTTTGTCTTTCCGAGGGGTTTTCTCATCCTCCTGTGCGATCGCGTTCTTGCGGCTTTGGGTTGCGAGTCTCGCGGCTGCCATGCCTAGCCCCTTCTGGACTTGCCTGTATTGCTCTGCACGGGGATCGTTCTACCCTGGCCGGTTCACCTGCAGGTATGTGGCTGCAGCCAGGACTGCGGCGGCGGGAGTCGTCGGGTGTACGTTGTCGTCGTCATCGACGTGCATAAGGGAGGTTTCGAGTGTTCTGCTGATCCCAGCTGTCCAGAGCCGCGGTCTTTGAGACGTATCTTTTCTTCGGGGGATTGTTCCCTACCGAGTGTGTTTTGGAGAGAGCCGCGCGACGTAGACTTGACTCGTCCGCCAGCTTTTTTAGCTCGTCCAGATCCTTACGAGCTTCTTTGATCAGTGATGCCGCTTTCACTAGATGGTAGTGGTATGCGGTTATATCTTCCTGAGGGGCTCCTTCTTCAATCGGCTAGCCGGAGTGTACGGCCGCTTATGCCTTGACCCAGGCTGCTCGCGATACTTTAATGAGCTCTCGCTCTGTCGCGCTCTCTTCTGTTTCTTCGGGTGGATCGTTCGATCGTGCCATGCATACTTTAGCCAAATATGGCCCGTGAGTCCTAGGTGTGGATTGACGAGTTTTTCCAACCCGAGAAGGTTCCTCTGCAGCGATAGTGTGGAAGTTGCGAGTGCTGGGGCGCACGGATCCGCCGCTGGTTGCTAGGTCTTATCCAGCGTTATTGAGCAGCGAGTCGAGAGTTTCCGGGCTTGATATCGACTCGGAGTCCAATCCTTCGAGATCGGTTTTGCTGCTTTGTTGGCGTGGAAGTGGAAGCTCCCGAACGTCAGGGTGACGCTTTTCTCCAATCCACTGAACGTCGGGCACGATTCCTGCGAGTGGGGCGCGAAGCTAATCGACCCGAATCGAATCGGATCTACTGAAGTCGAAGCTCCAGGGCTCCAGCTAAAGGTTGGCGATGATGAGGCCGAAGATGCCGTGGATCCAGCGCCCTCCGTTCCCACAGACGACGCCAATTGTCGAATATGCATCTCAACAACTCCCTCGGGTGAACCGATAGGGTTTCGATTAGGAGAACGTGTAGGCGCTGGTGACAATTGTCGGCAAACAGGGGGGCACGATTTACCCAGGTTCGGGGCCCTCGTAGAGGTAAAACCCTTACTCCTTCTTCTGTCGATCTGTATTAGCAATAGATCGGTTACAATGTGGGGTGCTCGAGTCGAGAGTCAGATCTCAATCTCAAGGCTTTGGTGGTGTGATATTCCTTGGTCCCCCTCCCGGTGGTTCTCCTGACCTTATATAGGTGGCCAGGTCTCAAACCGCACCCGGGGGGATACGAACCCTAACCTTAAGACGATTACAAGTTTCCTTTCTTGACCATCAAGGCCTTGCGGGTGGGCCTTGATTGGGCCTTCTAGAACTGTCTATGGCATCTCCCTTCGGGCATAGGCCTTGGGCCTTGGACCGGGTAGCCTCACCCGATAGGTGCAGGATTCATCCCCTCGTCAGTGACCTTGTAATTGCTAAATATAAAAAAGGCTAAAAAGGATAAGGTTGAGTTTGGTGTTGTTCATGGTAAACTAACTGAGGAGTTTGAAAAACTAACCAAGGCTCGCAAGGCTTTGGAGATTCAACATTCTTCCCTCAAAGAGTTGCATGAACAACTTCAAACTCAACTTAATCAACTGAACAACCCTACCACCTCTACTTCTTCTTGTGATCATGCAAATATTATTGAGGAAAATGCTAGGTTGAAGGAAAAGCTAGCAAGGATCAAGGGTAAATGCCCCCAATTTGAGAAGGTTGTGGTCTCTATCCCACAAGTGGTTGCCCCTAGCCCTCACGTGGTTGTTTCTAGACCACAAATGAGTGCTCCAAGGCAACAAGTGGGCAAGAAAGGTCTTTGCTATGTTGCCAAGAAGAAGAACAAGAAGAAGAAGAGCAAGAAGAAGGCCAACAATGGTGCTTCGGGTGCTGGTGTCATTAGGGACAACACTACTCATAGCACACCCGCACAAGCTAACAATGTTGCTTCAAGTAGTGGTGTCATGAGGGGCAACACTACTTGTACCATTTCCGTGGGAACTAACAATCCACACCATTTCTTATATGTTTTTTATTATGGTGTTGTGCAAGCTAAATATGTTGGTCCTATTGAGGGTTACATTGACTATACCATTTGGGTTCCAAATACCCTTGTTGCTAACATGAAGGGACCCTCCTCGGGTCCTAACTCTAGTCAATGATCTCTTGCAGGACTATGCTTCAGGTGGGTCTAAATGGATAATTGATAGTGGATGCACTAGTCATATGACCGGAAGCAAAGAACTTGTGACGGATTTGCGCCCAAGTGATATTGATGCAACCGTCACCTATGGAGACAAGTCCAAGTCTAAGGTACCGGGGTTTGGCAAGCTTGTGATTGCTCCTGATATCACTATCATGGACGTCATGCTTGTTGAATCCCTTGGTTACAATTTACTTTCAGTTCGTTCATTAGGGAAGATGGGTTTTTCCGTCTTCTTTGATCCTGATAATGTGGTCCTTTTGAGGAGCAAGACTCTTGACGTCGCATACGTGGGACATGTTGAAAATGAGTTGTTTGTGGTGGACTTTTCGAAGTCTACCAACTCTCAATCAATGTGTCTTTTCGGAAGGGCGAACGTGGGATGGTTGAGGCATCGCCGCTTATCCCATGTGAACATGAGAACTTTGCAAAGTCTTCATAAAGGTGGCCTTATCCTCGGACTAAAAGAAAATGTTCCCTTTTCCAAAGATCGCGTTTGTAGGTCGTGTGTTGAAGGAAAGATGCATGATGCCTCCCACAAGGCCAAAACTATTATCTCATCAAAGAGGATCTTGGAGCTTCTCCATGTTGATCTCTTTGGTGTCGTGCCCGAGGCAAGTCTTGGAGTCAAGAAGTATTGTTTGGTGATTGTTGATGACTACTCAAGATACACATGGGTCTATTTCTTAAAATGAAAGAGGGAGACCCAACAAACTATCATCGACTTCACCAACCAAGTGCAACGCCAACATAGTGTCCAAATCATGGCCATTAGGAGTGATAATGGCTCCGAGTTCAAGAACTACACTTTGAATGAATTCATTAGTGATGAGGGTATTCGTCATCAATATTCCGCCACCTACACCCCTCAACAAAATGGTGTAGCCGAGAGGAAGAATAGAACTCTATTGGACATGGCAAGGACAATGTTGGCGGAGTATTCTTCTCCCCCATATCTTTGGGCGGAGGCTACTTCTACCGCATGCCACTCCTTCAACCTCCTCTACATCCGCAAGGTCTTGGGAAAGACTCCATATGAGATCCTCAACGGCAACAAGCCCAACGTCTCCTCCTTCCGTGTATTCGGTTGTAAGTGCTTCTATTTGATCAAGGGTGTTAGGTTGTCTAAATTTCAATCCAAAACCATTGAGGGTATTTTTGTTGGTTACGGTGCCGAATCCCACACTTATAGAGTCTTTGACAAAGCCTCACGGGTTGTCATAGAATCTTGTAGTGTGGTTTTCGAGGAAAATGATGGCTCCCAAGTGGCGCAATTTCATGTTTCTAATGTAGATGTTGAAATGCCTCAAGAAGCCATAGGAAGGATGGGTGTGGGATTTTTCCGCCCCATTGAGGGACACCTTATGGCGAATCGAGAAGGACTATGCTCTACCCAAGTGGAGCCCTCCTCTACAATAGAAGAACAAGCCAAGGAGCCAAGTGATGAACCTAAGTAAGAACATGTTTAAGACCATCCTCTTATTGATCAAGTTACTACGCAATATGCAGCCACTCCTATCATTCATGCTAGTCAAGATCAAGGCCAAGATAAAACATCCTCATCCTCCTCTCCTCAAGTTGAAGCTAGTGTTGAAGAAGTTGTTGATGATGATGATTATGATCACGGCCAAGTTGGTCAAGACGGGGACCCAAATGATCAAGATGATCAAGTGATTCCTCCTCGCAATAATGAGGAAATCGAAGCCCGTCATGCTAGAAGGATAAGAAGATCTTTGAAGCAAATTGATGCTCAAGACAACAAAGTGTTGGAAGATGTCAAGCTCGAAGATCCACAAGAAGGCAATTGGCACATTTTAGTGAGCATCAAGCTCACATATCTATGGTGGAACCAAAGAAAGTGTTTGAAGATCTTGAGGACTCCGATTGGGTTCAAGCTATGCATGATGAGCTCAATAACTTTGAGCGCAATAAAGTTTGGAAGCTAGTTGAGAAGCCCAAAGATTGCCACAATGTTATTCGCACTAAGTGGATATTCAAGAACAAGCAAGATGAGCATGGCATTGTCATAAGGAACAAGGCAAGATTGGTGGCTCAAGGCTACACTCAAGTTGAAGGAATTGATTTGATGAGACCTATGCTCCCGTGTCTCGCCTTGAGTCCATCTGTATCCTCCTTGCATATATGCATCTTCGCATAATTTCAAATTGCAACAAATGGATGTCAAAAGTGCTTTCTTGAATGGTCCACTAAAAGAGGGGGTATATGTTAAGCAACCTCCGGGGTTTGAGAACCTGAACTTTCCTAACCATCTCTACAAACTTGATAAGGCTCTCTATGGACTTAAACAAGCACCACGTGCGTGGTATGAGCACCTTAGAGAGTTGTTGGTAGACCGTGGTTTCGAAGTTGGGAAGATCGACCCCACCCTTTTCACAAAGAGGGTAAAGGTAGAGATTTTCATATGCCAACTCTATGTGGACGATATTATCTTTAGCTCAACTAACCAAGCTTTTAACAATGAGTTCTAAAAGCTTATGACTGACAGGTTTAAGATGTCCATGATGGGAGAGCATAAATTCTTTCTTGGCTTCGAGATCAAGAAATTGGCTCGTGGAACTTTCATTTCTCAAGCCAAGTACACCAAAGACATGCTCAAGAGGTTTAATTTCTAAGGTGCAAAGATGAATCCATCACCTATGCAAGTCAAATGCCACCTCAAGCGCAATCCGGATGGTAAAGATGTGGACCAAAAGTTGTATCGTTCTATGATTGGTTCTTTGCTTTACCTTTGTGCCTCTAGGCCCGATGTCGTTTTGAGTGTAGGTGTGTGTGCAAGGTATCAAGAGGCTCCTAAGGAAAGCCACTTAGTGGTGGTCCATAGGATCTTTCGGTATTTGGTTGATACCTCAAGGTTTGGTTTGTGGTACCCAAAGGGGGCACAATTCTCTCTCAAGGGATACACGAACTCGGATTGGGCCAGTGATCAAGATGATAGGAAGTCTACTTTCGGGGCTTGCCAATTTCTTGGTAGGTCCTTGGTGAGTTGGTCTTCCAAGAAGAAAAATTGCATATCTCTCTCCACCGCGAAAGCCGAGTATGTGGACGCCGCAAGTGCTTGCACCCAATTGCTATGGATGAGGCAAACCCTCAAAGAGTACGATGTTCACTTGGAGAAGGTTCCCCTCATGTGTGACAATGAAAGTGCCATCAAGATCGCCTACAACCCCGTGCAACACACAAGGACGAAGCACATTGAGATTCGTCACCATTTCATCCGGGATCATGTGGCAAGAGGTGATATTGAGCTAGCATATGTCCTCACCAAGGATAATCTCGCGGACATCTTCGCGAAGCTTCTCGATGATGTAAGATTCATGTTCTTGAGGAATAAGCTAAATATCATTGATTCTAGGAGTTTGACTTGAAGATCTTACACACACCCCTATAGTTGTGACGTGTTTGGGTTTAGGTGTAGGCATGGACATAGGGTGAGTGTTATCCTAACACATTGGGTTATCCCTTCCCCCATTATGCCAAAGCAAAAATTCATTGTTATCTCTCTTTTTCTAATGTTGAATTGTGAGCTTCAAGGTCGAGTATTGGCCATACACCCAAGATATATCTTCGTGGTGTCATACCATGATCTCTTACATGGTGGCTTAGGCCACCAACCTCTTCTTTGTGAAGAGTTGGATCTTAGTTGGGGTTTATTCAATATTTCATTGCATTTCTCTTGTTTTCCCTCGCTAAGTGTTTTCGTGGGAAAATCTTACTCAATTGGTATTGTTGTTCGTTTGATTCTTGCAATTGAGCGAGATAAGTACTACTTCCAGTTTGGTGTTTCTATCCTAAGCCTTCCTACCCAAAAACCAAACTCTATCTAGCACATTTGTCAATCCATTGAAACTAGGAAGTTTCGAATCAGATGGTAGCCGGAATTTCCGGTTCAGTTTTGAACCGGAATATCCGGTCCGGCGCATCTCCACTTATTCGGAGGGGCACGGGGAGAGATGCAGTTCTTGCCTTTTCTCCCCCAACTCCTCTTCTCCACCAAAGCGCCGCCACCTTGATTCTTGGCCTCCCGGGCCACTTCCTCCATGGGATCTGCGAGTTCTTGCCCGGATCTTGTTCCCCTCCTCCTTGGGAGCGTTTCCATCCAAGCATCTTCATCCATGGACGCCGGTAAAGTTCAAATCCTTTGAATCTTGGTGCCACAACCCTACCCCTCCATGGATTTGTGTTTTCCTTGACAATGCTTGGTAGTGATTGCTCCTTAAGGTACCCTATGCATGCTAGAGACAATAGGTTAGATTCACATGTCACCGATCTAGTTTCCAACTCTAGTTTAGAATCAATCTAGTGCTGGTTTCGTGCTGTCAGAATATCCGGTTTAGTTTTGAACCGGAATATCCGGTTGTGTTCTGTCGAGAAGCCAGAATATCCGGTTCAGTTTTGAACCGGAATATCCGGTGGTGTTCTGTCACGCACTCGGAATATCCGGTACAGAACTGAACCAGAATATTCGGTTGAGTTATGTCCCGAATTTCATCAGTACTAGTTTGATCCTAACTAGAATTAATTCTCGATCATACCATGGAATCTTCCCTATTGTTTTTACGTATGATTCCTCCATTGTTTGACATATGTGCACTTACCCCTATTGCTTCCTCTATGTCTCTCCTTCACAGGTAGCTCTCACGCTGACAAGTTGGGCCCTCGCAAGCGTCCTTCGTAGAAGGACACTACTGATGAGGATCCCGGTGACGCTCTCCCTCCAAGGAAAGCTATTGCCAAGGGAAAGAATTTGTCCTCAAAGCCATCAAGGAATAAGAAACGAAAGGTAGCTAGGCAGAACTACAAGACAGATATCTCCACTCAGGACTATGCTCACATCAGGCAAAAGGATTGGTACAACACTCCCTGTGATGTGGAGTGTGAGGATGCTCGTTTCTGGTGCTTGGAGCAGTCATATATCTATGCGGACATCTACTCCGACTACAAGTTCCCTATTCGTCAAATGCATCCTACCAAGTTTCAGTTGATTAGGGATAAGGAAGAGTTTGCTGGTGCTTCTAGTATCATAGAGAGGTTCGGTCTTGTGAGGCTTCTGGAGATCCGCTGCCCCTACAACACCGAGCTTGTTGTTCAGTTCATGTCCACGATGGTGTTTGACAACAGTATTCCTTGTGGTCTGAAGTGGATGACTCAGTCCACTCCTTGTGAGGCCCCATTCCACAGGCTGGGTCGTCTGCTTGGGTACTCGCACAGCTCTCATCCTCCACTTGGTCACCGTATGCATGATGTGGAGAGACCACAACGAGAGAGGTCCATGGCAGATATGTATGCTCCAGGTTTCACTGTTGGGAAGCTGGAAGGGCTGCTCCCCTTCTATGATCAGCTTGTGCGCCTCTTCAAGTCCTTCTTGGTGCCTAGTGGAAGTAACAATGATGCTCTCACCAGTCCATTGTGCAATCTTCTCATTTTGGCTAAGCAGTGTATGGAGGATGAGGATGCTACTGCCTCTTATACTGTGGATGTCAAGGACATTATCTTCCATGAGTTGAGCAATGCTATGATTGGTGGGAACACCATACCTTATGGACCATATATCATGATGCTTATCAAGGACACAATGAAGAGGGAGTTCAATGAGTTGTCCAAGGAAGAACATCATTTCAAGAGGCTGTATATCAAGAGGAAGAAGGCTGTTCCTACTCATGTTCCTCCTTCCGAGGGTGGTTCCTCTAGGGGAGGTGTGGCCCCTTCTAGTGCTCCCTAGTCTGATCCTTCCACCACTCTGCGCAATGTCAGGAATCTCTCCTGGTTTCAGCGCAACGTGCTATGCATGAAGGTGGATATCCACAAGGAGCGGTACTAGGCCTACCGCAGGGACACAGCTATGTCTAGTACTCAGAGTCAGATCCTTCACCATGTGAGTGGTGCTTCTGGTGATCTTCCTGCCCCCCTTGTTCCACAGTCCTATTCTCAGTGGTCTGCCAGAGACCGTGCCCCTTGGGAGCGGATTGAGGAGGCTCTTCGTGCCACAACTACTTCTTCTCGTGCTCATGATGTAGATGGTTTTGATGAGGAATATGAGGATGAGGACGAGGATCTGGAGAGGGAGGCCGAGGGTGCTTCTGACGCGTTAGCTGGAGAGTCGTCTGAGCATTCCGATGCTTAGATCGTTGTTGGGACGCTAGCACCACTACCTATCTCCTTTTTGGTGTCTCGATTCCAAAGGGGGGGAATTAGTAGTAGGCCTACGGGGATTTGCATGGGTTTCGGGCACAAGCATATGCGTTTACCATTTATTGAGAGCTTGTGTCCATTTAGTCTTATTCATGAAATTTTTCCTTCTTATTGTCTCATTTAAAACTATGTGCTATTATGTGTTGTGAGACAATGTTTATTGGTTATCATGGATCATGGATTATCTATCTTATATGTTGAGGAGATTATCTCTTATTGTGCTTGGGTATTCTTGTTATCATCTCTACGCACAAGGTATATATTTCTCTCTTATTCTCAACATATTGGTTATATTGTTATTTTGGCATGTTTGCTACTTGTTGGAAATTGCTCTCCTTGTATTATTGCACTTTTTGCATTTGAGGTAAACAAAAGATGTGCATATAGATAGGGGGAGACATTTCCATTTTGTTTCAAACATGTACTCGTCAAGGTTTTATTGCAAATCTTAGTATTGTCATCTAACACCAAAAAGGGGGAGATTGAAAGTGCATTTCGTTTTCCCGGTGTTTTGTGTGTTAGTTAACAATACTAAGTACATTATTTATCGAGGTGTTTAGCATGCAAGTGTTATACTTAACATCGGCATCGATCACCGAAAAGATCGGTGAAGATTGGGCTGAGGGATTTGGGACAGTGAGCAACCGGATTATTCTAACCGGATTATTCCGGGAAACCGGATATTCCGGTTAGGATAGTTTCTGTCCTGTTTGGGACAGAGATGAGCCGGAATATTGGTACCGGATTATTCATATCGTACCAGATATTCTGGTTGAGGAGTTTCTGCTCGAAATCGGCTAAGGACGGAAGATGGAACTCACAGTTGCTAACCGGATTATTGGTACCAGATTATTCCGGAGCAACCGGAATATCCGGTTCAGGTGCCTGCGCAAGACAGAAGCTAACCGGATTATTCATACCAGATTATTGAAAGGCAATCGAAATATCCGGTTGAAATCAACGAACTCGAAGCGGATATGAGGAAATATTCCGACCGGATATTCCGGTACCTGTTTTCTAGCCAAACGGCTAGATTTGAGGAGGGGGTATAAATACCCCTCCTCTTCCTCCTTGAGCTCTAGTTCTTACCTCTAGCATTCAATAGCATTTAAGAGCTCGCCATAACTCCCAATCCCTCCCACCAAACTTGCTGATCTTTGGAGGATTGAAGGAGAAGGCCCCGATCTACATCTTCACCGAGTCGTTCTTCATTTCCCCCTCATTAGCTTGAGGGATCTAGCCTAGGGTTTCCTCTTGTGGAGAACCTAGGCATCTGGTGATTCGAGATTGTTGGGAGACCCCAATTTGGTTGTGGGTGTGTGCCCCAAGTTGTTTGTAAAGGATACGATTCCCGCCTCAAAGGGGATCAATAGTGGAAGGTGGACTAGGCCTTTGTGACGGGGTTTATCGAAGAATAGGGTGAGTCCTTTGTGGCGTTGAGTAGGTCTTCGTGGCGAGCTCACACCCCTCCAACGAGACGTACTCCCTTAACAAGGAGGGACTCGGGATTACATCGTGTCTCTGCGTGCTTCATATCGGTTATCTCGTTCCCTCCCTCCTTTACTTGTACTTGCATTGTGTTTGTTGTTATCCTTGTCATATAGGTAAATTCACCATAGTTGCATTATCTAGAGAATTTACCTTTATGTCAAGCCTAAACTTGTAGAAAAATTAAAATTGGTTGTAGCACCTATTCACTCCCCCCTCTAGGTGCCCATACATTACTTTCAAATCTACCCCTCAATCTCTTCCGGGCCACTCTCTCCCCATCTATACGCAGTGGGGGCGACGACGCTTGCGATGGCCTAGCGTGCCCATGCGTCCTATCCCGATACGAGATAGGGCATCTGTCGTGTGAAGGCATAGTGGCTCCTCTTTGGTCATATCTCGGCGCGCCAGGTAGGATGAGGCAAGAGAACGAAGAATAAGCATGCCGACGATGGGTGTATCCGGCCGACGTCGGTCGTTTTATGCCTCCTCTACGACCACCTCTTCGGCTAGATCCGTTTCTGGATAGAGGTTGGTGCATCGCTTGTCGATTCACGGACGTTGTTGTTGTCTTGGAACGTGTCGTACTAGAGGACGACGACGGAACGGCCGACGTGCGGTAGAGGCCTGCATGGCGAGTCGAAACATGGACAATGTTGGTGTCTCGGAATCTGCCATACCTGAGGGTGACGATGGTGTACTCCTACCGAGTGGAAGGTATAAATCTTTGTGTGACCAGCCGTCGTGCCAATGAACTAAGGTTTTCTCTAGGTCTTTTAATCTTTTATGTTATGTTTAGGTTATTGTAAATTTTCCATTTAAGTTATTCTGAATTTCCCATTTAGAATCTTGTGAAATTTCTATTTAGTTTCAAAACTAAAGAACCTGTGTAGTTCTCCGGTAGTTCTAGTTCATCGGTGTCGTGGGACAAACCATACTATTAAGAGGTGCTATATCTCTTAGGACTGAAGCAAAACTTGATCTCGTTCAACCCCTCCGTATCAAAATGATCTTTAGCATTTTTAGACAACACGTATCTAGACATGTTTTAGTGTGTAGATTCATGTGTATCTTGCACTAAAACATGTCTAGGTACGTTTGTCTAGGAAATGCTAAAACATTTTACATTTCGATACGGAGGGAGTAGATTAATTCTTATAAACAATCATTCTTGTGGAAATCTCTGAAAAAGACTCGGTAAGTTGAGTGATTTGAAGCACTAGGTTGAACACTTGGAAATTGCTGAGGCTTGAGCACAACAAAGAGTTGAGCTTAGTTCTTCATTTTGTGAAAATCTGATATCTTGAATAGTTGGTGCTTGTTACTGAAGCACTAAACAACTCTAAAATAAACTGAAGCACTAAAGTGTCGGTTCCTTCATCATAAATGGTTTAGTATAAGAGAATATTCCTCCAGTGGAGGGATTCCGAGCTGAGCCTATAAATAGGACCGGACCCTGACGGGGCACGGTTTGTGACTTGAGCTGAAATCTTTCTCGTCTCTCTGCGCCCTTAGGCAAAGTTCTCGAGAGAAATGAGCGGAATCTGCACACTGAAGCACGTCTAGATGCATGTAGAAAATAAGTCAAAACATCTTATACTAGTGAATGAAGGGAGTACCATATACTTAAAATGGTTGTTGACAAAAAGGAAAAAGGTTGTTTGACAACCTAAAACCTATTTTGGGATTATTTGTGGAAATTATGTATTGGCATACATCGCAGATTATCCTGTTTATAGTGTAATTTTCATGGATTTTGAACCAATATATCGAAATCCAATACACAAATCATTACACGAGACAGGCTAGGACGTTAAACTGGCAAGCAATTAATCATGGGCTAAAGAGCATCATCATAAAATGAAAAAATAATCTTGATGAATCTGGCTTCTCCAATATAACAATGTATATACATGAAGCTGTCCAATAGGTCAGAAACATCTTGATCACATCTGGTCAATGCGTGAACTTTGAGGTCGTATTTAGGACCGAATGAATGCAATAAGAAAAGAAAACCTAAGCTAAAAAAAATGTTAAGATGGACATGTTCCTCTTCTGCCTTTTCTGTAATTGACTACATCACTGAAAAACGAGTTGAAGCGGAACGGCCAGCTATATTGTGTCAGATACTGGGTGTCACAAGGCAGAGCATGATCACAATTACTGGGAGGATATAAAGGTGCTTTTACGCATGTTCGATTCCATAAGCCGCTAATAGAATAGAATGGCATTCTGTAAAAGAATGAAGATATATTAGTTCACAAAATAGCCTGACTTCAGAATAAAAATAAAGTAAAACAATCCTGAACAGTGGAGTATTTTTTTCCTCGTACTAAATGATTTTTTTTTACTTTGTTGATATGCCTAATGAAGCATACGGAAACAATTTATATATGTTAAAAAACGAACAATTCGCTCAGATAGCACTTACCTAATGGGGACTTATACTGCACATGTGCTTGACACTTTCAGTCTGTTGGAAACTGTTTCCATCCACAGATATGCATGGAGTAGAATTTCTCTGAGTCTGAACTGAAGAAGAACAACGGTGCTGATCCCGAATGTCATCAAGGAGCAATTGTGAACTGTTGGATTCTGAAGGAGCATGAAGATTCCCGCGGTTCGATTCAATTAGTGATACATAATTACTATGTTGCAACGAGTTGGAGTCTGATGAAGCAAAGAAGTTCGTGTGGTCTGGTTCAGCTCTTGGCACAAAATCACTCTGTACACCATTATGTCCCAAGTCCCGACTATCTGCTGGCCTTTGTCTATCTAGCAAAATGCGCATCCATCCACGTCTTCGAGAAAGAGTTGCAAGCCTTCCTCCAGATGGAGTTGATACGCCCGCAGTCAAAGATCGTGATTCAGCAGGATGATTTGGCCTAGTAATCTCTCTAGGTGATGCATTTAGATCAAACCCTTGAAAAGTTTGCCAAGAGTTGATTGAAGGTGACCTTCCGAATGTGCCAATTGGTGCAGTTGCTGCTAACTCTGCAGAATTGCTATTAGTAAGGCTTCTAGCATATGATGGTCCCTCGCCACCGAGCCTACATCCTCCACAGTACCAATTTCCTTCAGGTACTTCTCTTCCCAGGCCAACACAATAAGTATGTGCTGAGGAATCACAAATATCACATAGTAACATGAGACTATCTTCACCACCTTGATTGCACTCTATGCACACGAGATTCTCGTATGGGTCTAACCAGCGCCTTATTTCTTCTTCTGTGGGCTGATAAACCTGTACAACAAGCAAGAAAATGAGCATACGCCAAAAAAACATAGTAGAATAATAATACTATCGAGAATCAAAGTAAGAAACAGAACTACAAGAAAGGCGAATGCAAAAGGTTCGCGGCCATGATTAAGGAGTGGAGTTGATTCATGAAACCTTACGAGAATAACATTTAACCAATAAATCAGAACATATTGCCCCCAAACTAAAATTTCTTCCCTGTTGTAAGTTGTAACTGAACAGTTAGCAATGCAGTTTTGTTCGTGAAAATATATCAGTTGCATTGTAAGGAAAAAAAATATAATAGCAGTAAAATTAAATTAAGGCTACATTACTTACTAGAAATTCATTAAATCTGAAACACAGAATGACAGTAAACATATCCACCAGTTATATTTTGAATTTTTTTAGCCGAATCATGTTTTGAATTGGTTACCCATCTAAAAGCAAAAGGAAGTACCAACTTAATAGTTACCACATCTGAAATTATATAACGACCACAGCAAGGAAGCGCTACCTGATCACGCTCTTCAACCCTAATTACAGTTTTTTGCATGTCCAAGCCAAGATCAACTTTCGATGACTTGGTAATCGTCGTGAACCGCCTCTTACACAATGGACACCTTGACTCAACCTTAGACCACTCCATGATGCACGCGAAGCAAAAGTAGTGCGAACAGCAATTCAGCATGCCCTGCAGAGGCATCCTCTGATCCTCAGAGAGGCATATCCCACACATCTGCTTCCCAGCATCCACTACTTCCTTTTTCTCCTTTCCTTTGTCCTCTCCATTCCTTGTAAAGGAAATCCTCCTTACTGAGACAGGAAGAATATGCTGAGCCTCCAGAGGTTTAGCCTCCTTGAAGTCCTTATCCGAGACACGGAATTCAGAGTCTGAGCATGATTCCGAGACAAATACCCTCTTCTTCATCTTGACCTCCTCTTCCAATACACCCTCCAATTCCTTATCTGAGACATGTAATTCCGATTCTGAAGATGACCCTGAGTCAAATACCCTATTCTTCTTTTTCTTGGCCTCTTTCCTGACGCGATCCTTATCTGAGACATTAAATTCAGAATTTGAGGATGATCCCGAGACGAGTACACTCTTCCTGCTCCCAGTTTCTCTGACATCCCTCAATTCCTCATCTGAGACATGGAATTCAGAGTCTGAGGATGACTGCAAGGCAAATGTCTTTTTGTTCCTCTTGACCTCTTCTTCTCTGACATCCCTCAATTCCTCATCTGAGACATGGAATTCAGAGTCTGAGGATGACTCCAATGCCTTGTTTCTCCTTCCCTTCCTAACTGCAACTCTCACTGGCTCAACCACCGGGGGCTCAACATCCTCAGGTTCCTCATCAGATGTTCTAAACTCAAAATCTGATGTGTCTGAATCAACAGTGGGCCATATATCAGCCTCGGCAACTGGTACTGGACGGTCTGCTTCCACCTGCCACCCAAACCTGGCTTTCTTCCTTGAATTCCGGTTCACCTTGACCTGATCCTCCTCCACAATGAAGTCATCATCATCATCATCCTCGTAGTCCTCGACGGCTGAACGTTTTCTCCGCCGCCTTGCAGGTGCGGCCTTCCTTACCTGGGCCGAATGAGCCTTCCGCTTGGAAACCTTAGAACTAGTGTTCCTCTTCTTCCCGCATCGCCGCTTCGAGGCGGGGATTCGGCGCACTGTATTCTTAATCCTGGGTGTCTTTCCGGTGCGACTGACGTCGAATTCCTCCTCTTCCTCGTCCTCAAACGCATCGTCGTCGCCCTCCAATTCAGGGTCGAAGTCCATGTCCTTGTCCTCTTCCCCCTCGTCCAAGTCAGGGTCAAAGTCTATGTCCTCCTCCCGCTGCCGCCGATTAGATCGCTCGGATACGGGAGGCTGGCTGCGGCCACCACATTCTGTGACGCGGTTGAGCCGCGGCGACTCATCCTCCTCCTCTAGATCTTCGTCGGCAATCTCTTCGTCCTCCTCGGGCTCCTCCGAGTAGTCGTCGTCGTCCTCGTACCTGCGGCGCGGCCGCCGCTGAGATCGCACGGCGGCCGGATTGGACTTCCTCTTCCGCGCGCGGTCGGCGGGCTTCACCGGACGCTTGGGCCGCGGCGTCTCTTCCTCCTCCTCGTCGTCTTCATCCCCATCCACCTGGTACTCCGCGTCTCCCTCCTCGGCGGCGCTGGAGACAGAGAGCTCCTCCTCGTCGACATCCTCTTCCTCCTCCACCACATACTCCTCATCGCTGTCGTCGTCGCCCCCCTCGAGCCCCCGCCGCCGCCGCCGCCCGCCGCCTCCCGTGCCCATCCCTACACACGGAATCACCAGGAATCAGAAGCAGATCGCCGGATCCCAGCCCGAGGCAGTGCGCAGATCAGACGACGGCACTTACCCAATTGCCGCGACCTGCCAAACAACGGGAGTTGGAGGAGAGCAGCTGGCAACCGCCCTAACCCTGGATTTCGCCGACAATAATAATATTTCGAGGAGCCGTGGGTTTTGAACCGGTTCGTATAAATATACGCGCAGGTCAGGTCAGAGAAGGCGGCGGTGACGGGGAGCTTGGGAACGGGAAGGCAATGGAAGAAGGGTGGAGGTTACGAGGGGAGGAGGAGGGGGGGGCGGGGGAAGCATCGGGTTAGTACGGATGAGAAGGAAGGTGAGGTGGGGTGGACGCGGTGGCTTTTATCGCGGCGTAGGTGGGGGAGTGCCGGAGTGGGACGGGAAGGATGGGTGGGGTGGGGCTGGCTGGCTAGCTCCACCGGCTGTTGGACCGCTGGGACTCTCTTGCTTGCTTGGACCAGTCGCGGCCTCGGCAGCGTGGCCGTTCACATGTTGGTTTTCGCTTGTTGCGCCGCTGCTTGCCGAGCCCAGGTTCGGTAGTGGGTTTCGTTCGTTCGTATCAGCGCGTCCAGTGGGGCATGCTGCTGCCTGACGTGTCCGTGACTCGGCAGGGAAATTCGATTCGATTCGGAGGTTCCTCTGCCCTGCCATGCCCATGAGATCTCATGGTGGCCCGCCCTCCAGCAGCTTTCGTGTGTTCTATTCCGTCTTCACACAATCACACCGTGTGTTGCCCACGAGTAGAAACTCCACCTCTCGACGCACGTCCAGATCTGAGCAAACACAAAGTTCACCGTCGCGCTGTCAATTCGCTGCCGCATGGTCCGCAAGTGTCACGTTTCGGTTTACCACCTTCTTCCCCCTTTTGTTCTGGGACCGGCGCATTTGGTTACGAGAATAGCAAGGGCATAACTCTGATCCCTGAATGCTGCACGCTTCCACTATTTGCTTGAGAGCTTTTACAGCTACCCTACTCTTTTCAGCCTCCACAGTGCACCGAAAACAGCCCACCTGAAGAAAAGAAAATTCCCTACAGACCTCATCACATGATGCACATTTGTTCGCAAGATCTACCGGATAGGAAAGCGATAAACATCTTTCAATCCTAATTATAACTATTACTATAACAGTCAAAGCTCATAGCCACATACCAAGAAATTTGGCGACAGAGCTACTTGTCCAAGTTGTAATAACCTGTAAAGTGTAAAGTGTACACTACGGTATACTCCCTCCGTTCAACAATAGATGACTTCCACATATCTAGGTATAGATGTATCTAGACATATTTTAGTGTCTAGATACATCCATATATAGATATGTGGAAGTCATCTATTGTTGAACGGAGGGAGTATATGCCAAACTTTATGCTGCAGCTTCCCAATACGGATGACTATATGGTAGTCCATCAAGGGGGGTAACCAGGTGAAAATGGCAAATCTTTTGCCTAGTTTCAAAAAAAAAAGATAATTAAATCCTTTCTCCTCTATCAGGTTGCTGTCAAAAGAACATATCTCTGGGTGTCGCCTCCTCTCCGGGCGACGGGAGAGGCGAAACCCTAGCTCCCGCCGCCACCCACCTCCTCCCCCGGCCAGGACCTCGCCGTCCTCGGAGGCTGCCGCCAGACAGGGTCCGCGCGGCGCCGGTGAAGGGGGCGGCGAGGTTCTCCCGCTTCGGTCCTCCTATGCACCTCGAGGAGGCGGCTGTGCAGGACTCCGCATCTGCCCCGCTGTTGCGTATCCGCCCCGTCGTGTGGACGGCGGCGCGGTTTCCGTGGCGGCGACGCCCCCCTCCTCGCATCTTGGCGTCTGGTGCTGCTGCGGGCACGGAGGCGCTGGCGGAGGCTGGCCCCGGGCCCGATCTGGGCCCTGGATGGGCTGGGCGGGCCGCCTCTGGTTCCTTCCGTGCGTGCGGTCTGCCTCCGTCCCGACCAGTGCCCCTCTACGGTCCTCCTGGCCTGTTCGGGCGACGACGCGCAGCAGCCTCCACTCCGTCAAGCTAGGCCCTCTGCTCAGCCCCGTGGTGCTGCAGCGATGGTGATGCTGACCCGCCTTGATGCATTCGGGGGGGCACTGCAGAAGCGAACGCCTACGGGAAGCGGCGCCCTTGGTGTCGTGCTTCTCTCTCAAGGTGTCCTTTTTGCAGTGTTCTCCCGTCGGTGCTCCGGGAGAAATCCCCGATCCTTCCCGGATCAGGCGATGGCGTCGCCTCGGCGTCGCTCTTCCTCCATGGAGGCCTTGCCTTGGAGCCTGACATGCATCGGGCGACATTTGGCTCTTGCCTTCCCGCTGGACCTTTGGCTTGTATGCTTTGCGGGATCAGGCAGTGGTCTCGATGGCCCCGAAGGAGCAGCTTGGATTTTCTGGGGGGGGGGCCTCGGCTTTCGTTTCTCTTCGACCAAGGGGTCGGCACACCGGTGTCGTCGCCCCAGTCTCGGCTATCCGATGCCCTTCGACTGTACTTGGTCTCGGCAGCGCATCGTCCTTCGGCTACGCCGACGACACACCGGTGTCGTCGCACATACTCGGCTATCCGACGCCCTTCGTATGTGCCAGTGATGTCCCTCGGTGTGCCCCTGATGTGGTGCCCTCGTCTCTGCTTTCTGCTCCCCGGACTTCTTGGGGTGGCATCGGCTTGTGTTGCCCTTCGACCAAGCGGTCGGCACTCCTGTGTCGTCGCCCCAGTCTCGGCTATTCGACGCCCTTCGGCTGTGCTTGGTCTCGGCAACGCACCAGCCTATGGTTGTGCCGATGCCACACCGGTGATGTCCTTTGGGCTGCTTGCTTTCGGTGCTGAGGTTCTCTCCGGAGATCCTCCTCTAGCAGATGGCTCGAATTCCCGAGTGTCGGCCTCACGGGGTTTCGGTGGGCTTCATTGCTAACCTCCCCTCCCCTCCCTTGTGTGTTTTCTCTCTTGTTTCTAGTTGTCTTTTTCTGTGTTTTACTTGTTTTTCTCCTCCCTTGTATCCCCCTGTAAATTTCCTATCTGTTGTAAGAACATGGCCTGCCAGGCTGCTTTCGATGAATGAAACAAGCGGTGGGAATTCCCCCCCGCCAATCTCGAAAAAAAAAGTTGCTGTCAAAATTTAACCGGTTGCTTTTTTTCTTTTCAAAATGGATAACCGTTGCTTGCTAAAACGAAACTACTCTACCTACGACGTTTCTTGTACTACGTGATCGAGTTGCTTCTTTTTTTTCCAATTGGGCTAGCCCCTTTCTATTACTTTCATAACAGAAATAAAAGGTTCTTACAAGAGAGATAAGGGATAGAAAGAGACATGAGCAGTCCAGCTAGAAAGGAAGGGTATCATCCAGGAAACCCGCTGCGAATGTTCGCCGTCGAACATCCCTACGGGGCAAAAACCTGTTGATAGAAATCCCCTCCAACCTAACTAGCAAACCTACTGATCGAGTTGCTTCTTGCTTCTCACTGACGGACTGCATGCATTGTCCTACCAAATCCTACATGGACTGTCGTATATCGTACTTGTAGCAGCACTATTGCTACAATCTGGAGCTCCCTTGCAAACAGTAAATGCAAGATATCTTCTTCTTTTGTTGCAAATAAGTAAATGCAAGATATCAATACAATAGTAATTTGTCTTTGTTGCCTAAACCCATATGAGCTGTTTTTTTATGCATTGCTAATAAACTCGATTTACTGCCATAATAAATTGCTACACACTTACACTTATAAACTACTTCTTCCGTTGAATAAAAAAGAACTTACGCTGGCCGCAAGAATTATGGTACGGAGGTAGAAGCTGCTACAAATGAAAATAAGTAAAGGTTGTTACCAGACATTACTCAAACCACCAAAGCATAGAGGGGCAGACCCACGATGAAATTAAGCCGGTATCCTCACATAAGTGATACGCACAGGACATTTACATGAAGTATGGTGAAAAATGTTTTTTTTAAAAAAAAATACCCAGTGTCCGGTGACACCGGCTGGCTCTACTTGGGTGCACCCCTGAAAGCATACCTCTTTCGGTCACGACAGTTCAACTTATTATGGGGCCATTCTTGGTCGACTTGTCCAGGGAACACCTTTGCAGGAGCGTGCTTTGGCTGCAAGAATAACAACACAGGTTGCCTCAAGCGGTCAAGCTTTGCATAAGTTTTCGAGATGGTTTAAATTCATGCTTTGATAATATTTTACGAACACAAATGTGGCTGTAGTTTAGTGGTGAGAATTCCACGTTGTGGCCGTGGAGACCTGGGCTCGAATCCCAGCAGCCACAAATTTCTCTTTTTTTCCAGTTCATGCTCCAGACTAAACTTAGTTTATAATCTTTACCACAACCAAAGTGGCTGTAGTTTAGTGGTGAGAATTCCACGTTGTGGCCGTGGAGACCTGGGCTCGAATCCCAGCAGCCACAAATTTCTCTTTTTTTTTCCAGTTCATGCTTCAGACTAAACCTAGTTTATAATCTTTACCACAACAAAAGTGGCTGTAGTTTAGTGGTGAGAATTCCACGTTGTGGCCGTGGAGACCTGGGCTCGAACACTTGTCATCAATCTTTTTTCGCTCTCTAAAAAAACAATCTGCATAGCAGGTTGCCTGATTTCAACAGAAATACAGCACAGCACCTATATGGCAATTGGCAAATCCTTCATGAGAGGTAAAAATTCTTACTCCAATGGATAAGCAGTCAACAAATGACACAATTCCTTGCAAACACTAAGCACAACATATAGATTATACAAATCCCAGCAGCCACACTTGTCATCAATCTTTTTTCGTTCTCTAAAAAAACAATCTGCATAGCAGGTTGCCTGATTTCAACAGAAATACAGCACAGCACCTATATGACAATTGGCAAATCCTTCATGAGAGGTAAAAATTCTTACTCCAATGGATAAGCAGTCAACAAATGACACAATTCCTTGCAAACACTAAGCACAACATATAGATTATACAAATCCCAGCAGCCACACTTTGTCATCAATCTTTTTTTGCTCTCTAAAAAAACAATCTGCATAGCAGGTTGCCTGATTTCAACAGAAATACAGCACAGCACCTATATGGCAATTGGCAAATCCTTCATGAGAGGTAAAAATTCTTACTCCAATGGATAAGCAGTCAACAAATGACACAATTCCTTGCAAACACTAAGCACAACATATAGATTATACAAATCCCAGCAGCCACACTTGTCATCAATCTTTTTTCGCTCTCTAAAAAAACAATCTGCATAGCAGGTTGCCTGATTTCAACAGAAATACAGCACAGCACCTATATGGCAATTGGCAAATCCTTCATGAGAGGTAAAAATTCTTACTCCAATGGATAAGCAGTCAACAAATGACACAATTCCTTGCAAACACTAAGCACAACATATAGATTATACTCCCCGTCGTGGATTTGTCAAAATACGGATGTATCTACACATATTTTAGTGTAGTGATACATCCATATTTAGACAAATCCACGACAATTAATTCGGGAGTAGAGGGAGTAGAAAAATAATAATTTGTTGCTTAAAAGCCTATGAGCTGTTTTTTGCTCGTTGCTATTAAACTCGTTTAGTGATTGCTGTCATGTTCATAAACTATTTTGTTGAAGTGAATACATAACTAACTTGGGATCCATGCCTATGATAATCCAGTTGGATTTGCATGACATTAGACCAACGAGATGCACTAACTAGCTGCTAGTATAAATGAAAAGAAGTAAAATTGTTACCAGACTTTACTCAAACCACAAAAGCTTACCACATACCCATGTAAGCGCTGAAGGGTAAACAGCCAGCGTACCAGCTGTCTTAGCTGGAGGATCAATTGTGGTATAATAAGGTATAAACTATAAACACCAACATGTAATCAGTGAAAGATTGTTACCAGACCTTACTCAAACCTTCAAAGCATACCTCTTTTGGTTACACAGTTCAACTTATTATGGGGGAATTCTTGGTCGCCCTGTTCTCGGAAGTGGTGCAGAAGCGTGATCTGATTGCAAGAATAGTACCTGCAGGTTGCCTCGAGCTCTAATTGCTACTCCCTCCGTTCCAAAATAGATGACTTCCATTTGTCTAAACATGCACGTATCTAGACATGTTTTAGTGTCTACATACATGTATGTTTGGATAAATGAAAGTCATCAATTTTGGAACGAAGGGAGTAAATGCAGAGCACCAAATTCATGCTTTTACAGTAAAAGTAGTTCATACTCGTTACCACAACAAAAGTGGCTGTAGTTTAGTGGTGAGAATTCCACGTTGTGGCCGTGGAGACCTGGGCTCGAATCCCAGCAGCCACATCTCTTTATTTTTCTCATATATCCAGTTGTTGTGTAGTATAAGCATGCAACAAATCACAGAGCTCCTTGGCAAACACTAAACACAAGATATCGGATTACAAAGAAAGAAATTCTTAGAACACAGATGCATTAGCCACATCTCTCGTCTCTTTTTTTTTTCATTCTCAAGAAAGAAATTCTTAGAACACAGATGCATTAGCGACATCTCTTCTTTTTTCATTCTCGAGAAAAAAATTCTTAGAACACAGACCAAAAATGCCCAGCCAGTTGTAACCTCTATAGACTACGATTTGCTAAGCTTATGCACAGCAATCCATCATGAGAGCTAATTTTTTTTCCATATATCCAGTTGTTGTGTAGTATAAGCATGCAACAAATTACAGAGCTCCTTGGCAAACACTAAACACAAGATATCGGATTACGAGAAAATAGTAATTTGTTGCTTAAAAACCTATGAGCTGGTTTTTGTTCATTGCCAATAAAATCATTTCAGTGATCGCTATCATATTTATAAATTATTATGTTCAATTAAATGAATACATAATTAATTGGGGATCCATGTCCATGATAATCCAGTTGGACATGCGTGACATTAGAACAATGAGTTGCACTAACTTGGCTTCTATAAATGTAAAGAGGTAAAATTCTTAAACCGACCTTGCTGAAACCACAAAAGATTAAACATGTCCTTATTAGTGCTGAAGGGAAAGCAGCCAGGACACCAGCGGTCTTGGCTGGAGGATCAATTGTGTTATAAACTATAAAAACCAATAGACAATCAGCTAAGTGATCTGCGTACCAGTACCTTGACATGCTTACAGCTCCCTAGTTCCTACTTTTCCCCAAGTCACTCATACCACATCCCTGGTAGCAGAGCATTAAGAGGCCTACCATCAGAAACCAGATCAATAGAAGATTACAATTTGGACAGTCCTCATAATTCATCATGGTATAAAATTTTATAAACTGCTAATGGCAGCCATGTAGCTGGAAAAACCACAGAATCAGCTTCTCTTCAGTCAGTGCAAGGAGTTAGGAGCACAAGAAGTTACTTTTGCAAGACCATTGCAATTTAGAGGCGACAAATGAAAACGACCAGACTAAACTTTGAACGAAACCAATAAAGCATATTGATGCACGCCAATTAAGTTTTACTTTTGACCAATATATATGAATTGCCTCTACTTCTCATTCTTTTGAAGCTGATTCAGTTGGACTAATGTAGCATGTGGCAATCATACATATAAGCTAATCTGGTAGCTTAAGTAAGGTATTGCAGATGAAGTCACTTGTTCTGCAGAATAATTGTGTCATGTTTTAAATTACACAATTCCCTGTTCCACAGTGCGTCGGATTGCCCATTCAGTTTCTTGATATATTATCCCATAATCGTATCATTTCCAGAGTTTGTGCTACCCAATTCAGCATTGTTAGCTAATTTGCTTCCTTTGATATTGACACAATTTGGAGAAACACCAGGAAAACTATACACCAAATTGAGATTCAACTTCCTAGTGCATAAACGCCAAAATATGATAACACACTTGATGAACAGCGTTGTGCATCCGGTGTTGGATGAGCATTTTTAGGGGCTCTGTGATTGTACATTTGTTTATATATATGAAAATACCGTAGAACAATTGTTCTATGGTTCAGTGCCTCTAAAAAAACAGCATTGTGCATCTATGCCGCATACAAATTTGCCATCGAGTTGTATTGATCCTGTAGGCATACATCATAAAGTTGCAGCCGTGTTCAGTGCTTAAATTATAGAGCAAACCCCTCACCTTTAAAGTCAACCATAAGAGACACAATTTGAAGAAAACGAATCCTCTGTCCTACTAAGAGAGAGAAGTAATGAAACATTCGAATTGGTTTTGGAGAGATCAATCACGAGACGCATCAGTGTCCTCCAACCGAATGCATCAGCATAAATTCCAAGACAGGCATTCAGATTCCAGAAGCCACTCTTTCATTTATCAATACAGTTTCCGCCTCAATTTGGGCTTTATTTCATCCTATTGTCAACTGTGTATACCTTGGGTTTCAGCAAGAATTCCAGTTCTTGTGCGTGCTGATGAGCGCCGACAGCAATCCGGCGGAGGCAGTGAGCGTGGAGCTACCAAGCAAGCCCTTCCCGTCGGTGACATCCCCTAGCGCCATGAAGGCGTCCGCCACATCCTGCACAGCGGACAGTCGCTTGAGCAGCAGCTTCCCCCGCATCGTCGTGACCGCCTCGTTGTCCTCCCCGCAGCCCTCTCGGAGGCGCAGCTTGATTGAGGCCTCCATCTTGGCCACCTCTTGCAGCTTAATGGTGACGGAGCCGACGTAGCCCAGCAGCTCGGCCCAGGCGCTGAGGCGCTGGAGGCGGGGGAGGAGGTGCGCGGGCAGGAGACCGGCCTTGGCGAGCCAGACGAACTGCTCGAGGAAGTAGTAGACCCCCTCGCCGCCGTAGGCGAGGAGCACGAGGGGCGGCGGGATGCGGTCCCGGTGCGCGCGGAGGGCGTTGACGTCCTGCACGAACTTGCCGAGGCGGAAGGCCTTGCGGCTGAGGCCGAGGCTGGACTCGAAGGACTTGAGGCGGGCGGAGGCCGCGGGGGGCAGCGGCCCGGCGGCGAGGGCGAGGCGCGCGGCGTAGCGGGAGATCTTGAGCAGCTTGTCGACGCCGTCGCGGCGAGCGAGGTAGGCCTCGAGGTGGGCGAGGAAGTCCCGGGGAGGCGGGCGCGCGGCGGCGGGCTTGCGAGTGCGAGCGTCGGAGACGGTGGCCATGGTTGGGGGCGGAGTAACGGCTTCGCTCGGGTGCACAAGTGGGCGCGGTGGTGGTTGCGTGGGCATGGAGATTTCTTTCGTTGCGGTTGGGTTCGGTTCGACACGACGACCGAGCAAGGAAGACGAATCATTGAAGTGGTGGTGGAGCCCATGTGTAGGTGTGAGAACTCGACCGGGCACAAGAATGGCAGTGCGGGTACACGAGACGCATGCGCAAAAGAGAATCCGCTCGTGCTGGGGTTGCCTTCGTGCTCTCGGTGCGCCGAACACGATGCTGCGCGGCATGTGCTGGGTGCTGGATTGCCGGACTCGAGCTTGTGTAGGTCGCTGCCGGGACGGTCGAAGTAACCGGCAGAGTCATAGGTGCGGCCGCGTTCGCTGGCACGCGTTTGAGCCCATCCACGCATTTGGGCACGTTGCGTAGCGTGCAGGTGTAGGAACGTAGGATTTCCTTTGCTTTCGAGACGAACCAGGTGACCCGCGTACGCCATTCTAACGTTGATGCGTGTTGGGAACTTGGAATGGCTGTTTTTTTATTATTTTTTAAGATTTTTTTTTGGAGATAATTCTGCACTTTATTAATCAACGCAAATCATTACAAAGAGTTTGCCGGATACATTCCGGGACAAAGTTTCTGAAAACAGAAGAACTAAACTCCTCAGCTGAACGAGCAAGAGTATGTGCCGATTCATTATTACACCGATGAATATGACCGATAGAGAAGCTAGTAAATCTCGTACAAAGATGTTTGATATCCTAGATTACCACTCCAACCAGACTTCGGTCCTGCTCCGACGAAAGCATCATCTGGACCAAAGAAAGACAGTCTGACACGACCATAACCTTGTCAAAACCCTCGTCGACAGCAAGGGAAACTGCGCGGCAGAGAGCCCACGCTTCAGCAAGTTCAGGCGTCGTGATCTCGTCTCGGAGTTCACTGCTTGCAAGCAAGCAGTCACCATTGTAGTCCCTGGTCACGACACCGATTCCCATCCGGCGAGAGGGCGCAAAGAGAGATGCATCCACATTAATAAGAACCGTACCTTCCGGCGGCGGAGACCATCGAGGTGTTGAAGAATTGGTTTCACGCCTGATAGAAGGATCCGGAGAAAGAATGTGCATCTCTATCATCTCGACATAAGCTTTGATCTGTTCCACGACAGCATGTGGGTGTCTCATAGCTTCACCATTACGAACATCGTTTCGAGCCACCCACAAATGCCAAACAGCAACAGCTAGAATCACCCGCTCCTTCTGAGTTGACCGTGCAAGGAACTCAAACAGACAGGTTTTACTGCTGGTGAAGAATTTCCTGCGTAACTGAATATGGTAGAGCGGCCTGATCGCTCGCCAAACTTCCTTTGCATACTGACAGAAAAGAAAGGTGTGCTCTTCTGTTTCATCCTTGTTGCGGTAGACGCAACTAGTTGACGCCGAGATATGATGTCGGCTCAGTTGGACTCCGGTCGGGAGGCAGTCATGGGCGAACCGCCATAAATTTATCTTCATCTTACCCGGAGCCCTGGTTGCCCAAAGCTTCTTCCAAAGCTTGGCATCCTCCTCTGTATTAGAATTTGCACCTCCACCTTGTTTGCTTCTGTCAACAAAAAAATTCTTTGCACGAGCCAAGTTGTAGGCTGATCTCACAGTGTAGGTGCCAAATCTCGTATAAGGCCACGATACAAAGTCGTCGCCCCCATGCCGGCTGATGGGAATCTGCAGCACTTGGTTCGCCACTTCCTCTTCAAAAACAGAGCGCACAACATCGGCATCCCATGCACTATGACTGTCGTCCAAGCAGAAATCCATCGTAGCGCCAGCAGGGATCGGCGCTAGAGTACGGAACGAACCCGGGAAAAAACCTGGAATCCAGTTATTTGTCAACAACTTAATCTTCCTACCGTTTCCAACACTCCACCTGACACCCTCCTTGATAAGCTGCATTCCAAAACAAATGCTATGCCAAGTCAAGGATGCCGATCGTGGTTAAGGTGCATCCCACACATCACAATCTGGAAAGTACCTTCCTTTCAACACACGGGCACAAAGAGAGGATGGATCAGTGAGTAGCCTCCAGGCCTGACGCCCAAGCATTGCTTGATTAAATAGAGTGAGATCCCTAAACCCCATGCCTCCAAGAGATTTAGGAGTAGAGAGCCACTCCCAGCTACGCCAGTGCATTTTCTTCTTCCCCTTCTCGATGTCCCATAAAAAATTAAAGAGAGCTTTGCGTAAGGCGTCACAAGTCGAGATCGGAATCTGAAAACAGCTCATAATATATGTCGGGATGGCTTGAATAACATCCGTGATCAATGTTTCTTTGCCAGATCTTGAAATAGGGCGGTCAGACCATCCATTCATGAATTTCCAGGATCTATCAATGATAGACCAGAAAGAGGCAGTAGGAGAGCGACCAATGCCAGTCGGCATACCCAAATATGTATCTTGTAAAGCCTCATTGGTTACTCCCAGCCGCTACATCACTACATCCTTGACCTGAGAATCACACCGCAGGCCAAAAAAGTCAGAAGACTTATCTATGTTAATTTTCTGTCCAGATCCCTCACAATAGGTCAAAAGAGTCTCCTTTAGTGCCTGCACACTCCTCGCATCACTTCGAGCAAAGAATATGCTATCATCTGCAAATAGGAGATGGGAAATAGGTGGACCGGAGCGGCCATTACGAACACCATGTAGCACCCCTAAATTCTCCTTCTGAAACAGCAGACTAGACAAACCTTCGGTACAAAGTAGGAAGAGGTAGGGACTGATCGGGTCCCCTTGTCTGATTCCGCTAGATGGAATAACCGGCGAGGTGAGTTCCCCATTAACACGAATTGCATAGCGGACATTTTTAACACATCTCATGACCATGGCAATCCAATCCGGTGCTAAACCCAACTTGCAAAGACAACCATGTAGATATTCCCACTCCACACGATCGTAGGCCTTCATCGTATCAAGCTTCATTGCAAAATAAGGTCTTTTTGCTTGTTGCTTCCTAATTGTATGAAGGCACTCATAAGCGATCAAGGCATTATCAGTAATCAATCTACCTGGCACAAATGCACTTTGTTGTTCTGAGATGACCACTGGTAGAATAACTTTCAGCCTATTGGCAATGACCTTGGATGCAAGCTTGTACAAAACATTACATAGACTGACAGGGCGAAATTTTTTGAGGTGCTCGGGATTAGTCACCTTGGGAATCAAGACAATCACCGAGTCACAAAAATCACAAGGAATGTCTTCCCCCATCAGAAAGCCCCTAACAGCTGAGCAAATATCATCCTTCAGCAATTCCCAATGATCCTGATAAAAAATAGCCGGAAATCCATCCGGTCCTGGGGATTTAGTTGGGCCCATCTGAGAGAGAGTTGTCTTGATTTCCTCGTCCAAGTACGGTTTTAGCAGATCAAAATTCATTTCAGCCGACACCTTAGTTGACATGGCATCAAGAACAGCTGCAGAATCACAAGGTTCGGAGGTAAAAAGTGTACCATAAAAACTCTCTGTCATACCTTTGATTTCAGCTAGCTCCTCGCGGCGAGAACCATCCTCGCGGATAAGTGCTCTAATTTTATTTGTGCGACGTCGAGCAGAAGCACGAGCATGGAAGAATGTCGTTGACGAAGGCATGGATCCTGGGCCCTGCGAGTAAGGACACCCCCTCTCACACCTTCTGATCAAGGCCCGACAGGAAGCGCCCTTGGAGTACTCTAGAAGGCCCATGAAAAGCCCACCCGCATCAACTTGCGGGCTAAGTTAGGGATTGTAACCGACTCAAGCTAGGGTTTGTATCCTCTCCGGGTTGGACTCGAGACCTGGCTATCTATATAAAGCCAGGAGAGCCCCAAAGGAGAGGACCAAGTATTACCGCACGACCACAAAAGCCTTGAAACTCGAGATCTACTCTCGATTCGAGCACCTGTAATCGATCTAATCGTCTAATACAGATCAGCAGAAGGCAGGAGTAAGGGTTTTACCTCTTCGAGGGCCCCGAACCTGGGTAAATCTCGCCTCCCTGTCAAGCCGACGATTTCACCAGCGCCTATGACATCTCCTAGTCGAAACCCGATAGGGTCACCTGAGGGATTTGCGGAGCCAGAGCTTCGACAATTGGCGCCGACCGTGGGGACCGCGGGCGCTGGATCACCAGCATCTTCGGCTTCATCGACATCCAACTCCCATTGGAAACCATCGACTACGGCTCCGAACAATCCTGTACGGATCGGATCCGTCATAGTCACGCCTCACTCGCCGGAATCACGCCCGGTATTCGAGGATCTGGAGAAGAGCGTCACCCTGACGTTCGGAAGCTTCAACTTCATGGCAAACAGAGACGGAATCCTCCACTTCTCGGATGAATCTGACCCCGAATCTGGAGCCGTCAACTCGCGCTTCCTTATGGAGAAAAGCGGCGAGTCCATCCGCTTCAACACGATCGACTACCACGCACTCTCGACAGAGGAACCCTCTCGAGTGCGAAGAGCCTCCCGATCTGCGCCTAGGACGCACGGGCCACAACTAGCCCAAGTCTGCATGGCAGGATCGGAACAGCCCTCGGAAACTGAATATAGCGCAACCGAGCGCGATCTAATCGGCGTCTCGCGGGAAGCCTGGAAAAGAGCAAAGGAATCCATGCGAAAGAGTCAGCCACCCGCAGCAGGTGCCACGCAGGAAGACCTAACCGCCTACCACTATCACCTAGTGAGAGCGGCCTCAAACATCAAGGACGCCCGAGCAGATCTAGCCCGTCGCAGGAGAGCGGCGGATGAGTCAAGCCTACGCCGAGCCGAGTTGTCCCTTGCTCCTTCGGTCGGTACCCGACCCGTGGGAAAAGGACCCGCAGCATCGACAAGGGACCACGAATCCATGGCTGGGACCAACAAGTCTACCACATCTTCTTTCATGAGGGTTGACGACGACGGGAACGTCTACCCGCAAACTCCAGCTGCCGCAATTCTAGCCGCGGCCACCTACATGCAGATGAACCAGCCAACGGACAGCGATCCTCGGGTGGAACAATACAAGCACATCCGCAAAGGTCTAGGGCTGGCTGCCGCGAAGCTCGCCTCCCACGATCGCAAGGAACAACTGGAGAAGGCGCGACAAGAGAAGGACAAAGACAAAGACGCGCCCCGCAGGCACAGGAGCTCTTCTCCGAGAAAGGATAAATCGCCACGTCGTGGCCGAGGAAAAGAAGCTCGGCGCCGCGGCGACAGCCGAAGCAGCAGCGACGACAGCCCGAGAGACAAAGATTCGCGGCACCACAGCAGCCGCTCGAGAAAACGAAGTAAAGAACCAAGAAAAGATAGCGACCGCGACCGGTCCGGGTACGACGCGCGATCTGATCTCGCCCATAAAAAGGTGGATAAAGCGAGGGCTTCACGATATCGCGAACGCTCCTCATCCGGGTCTTCGGACGACGAAACCTGCGGAGCACTTTGCTTTGCTCGCAGTATTCGCGAAGCACCTCTACCCAAGAGATTCAAGCTCAGCTCGGAGGTGACAAAGTACGACGGCTCACTCGAGCCCTCCCAGTGGTTAAGCGATTACCTCACGGCAGTAAAATGCCAACGTGGTAACAAGAACACGGCCATGCAATACCTCAATTTGCACCTGGCCGGAGCGGCCCGCAGTTGGCTGGAAAGAAGACCACGATCTTGCTATGCATCATGGGACGACCTGCATCGCGATTTCTGCAAAAACTTCCAGTCGACCTACAAAAGGCCAGCTACAATCGAAGAACTACGGGCTTGCAAACAGAAAAGTGGCGAATCCACGCGAGAATACATCCAGCGGTGGAACACACTCAGGAACACCGCAGGGACAATCTCTGAAGAAGTGGCGATTGAGGCCTTCGCCAAAGGAGCAAGAAGAACCGCATTTCGGGAAGAACTCGGCAGAGCTGCGCCCAAAACCATAGGGGAGCTCATGGTCATAGCCGAAAAATGGGCCAACGGAGAAGACGCGGTACGCAATGAAAGAACATCGTCGCCCACACATGACGAAGACCGTCATGGGCGAAGAAAAAGAAGAAAATACTACGACCACGACGATAGAGAAGAACTAGTGGCGGCAGAGTTCACGCGAAGTCGCGACTCCGGTCGTCGTGGAAGTCGCGAATGGAAGCCAAAGGTAGAAGAAAAATCACCCGAGGAAGACCTCGATGGATACTGCTCGCTACATCTGTTCACAGACAAGCGCACGGGCAAGACTAAGGCAACACACCTTCTCAAGGATTGCCGAAAGTTCATCGAAATCTCGGACGCGCTAGCCAAGAAAAGATTCGCTTCCACCCAAAACTATCCACCGTTACCAGGAGGCGGACAACAATTCCAGCTACCACCGCCACCACCTCCACCAGCCAACCCAAACATGGCACTCGCTGCATTGCCAGCACCACAACAGCAAAACACGGGAGCAAATACATACCCGACTCCGCACGGACAACTCCTTGGGATGATACAGAAGGTATGCCCCTCTCGCAGAGCTCAAAAAACTAACTCGAGACAAATATGCATGGCAGTGCAGACGCCACCAACGAAGCCCGAGTACCTGAAGATGGCCGAACATCCAATCACGTTCTCGAAGGAAGACCACCCGCCACGAGTCTATCGACCAGGACACGCCGCCCTTGTCATTCAAGCTCAAATAGGCAATTATGACCTGGCCCGCGTATTCATGGACGGCGGCAGCGGCATCAACATCATCTACGCGGATACACTCCGTCGAATGAACAAAAACCTGGACGGCCTAACGGAATCAGAAACATCCTTCCACGGGATAGTTCCGGGCAAGGCAGTACGTCCACTCGGAACAATCAACCTCGAAGTTGTACTGGGCTCCCCACGCAACTACAGAAGGGAATTCCTGGACTTTGAAGTCGTCGACTGGCCCTCGCAGTACCACGCCATTCTTGGTCGAACAGCGTTCGCCCGATTCATGGCCGTACCACATTACGCATACTTGAAGCTCAAGTTACCCGGCGAATACGGTGTGATCACCATTGACGGGGACTTCCAGAAATCGGATAAGTGCGACATAGAATTTAATGAGATCGCGAAATCTTTCGGGATGCAAGAAGAACTACAAGAGCTGGCAAAAACCACGGATCACTCCGTCATGCCACTCACGAAGAAAAACGCGCCTGAACTGGAATTCAGCGCCAACAGCGACACTCGCAAGCATCAAGTGCACCCGACGGATTCCGCAAAAACCGCGATGGTATCCACAACCCTCTCGCCAGCATAGGAAAGCGCGCTCGTCAAACTCCTCCGTGAGTACTGGGAAATTTTCGCCTGGCAACCCTCAGATATGCCAGGTATACCCAGGGAGTTTGCCGAGCACTCACTCGAAGTCTTTCCTAACGCGAAGCCCATCAAACAGACAACTCGACGATTTTCAGAACCCAAGCAAAAGGCGCTGGGAGAAGAAGTAAATAGGCTGCTAGCCGCAAATTTCATTAGGGAGATCAAGATATCCACCTGGTTAGCAAATCCGGTGCTGGTCCCCAAGAAGAACACGGATATCCTTCGGGTGTGCATCGACTACACGTCACTGAACAAGCACTGCCCCAAGGACAACTTTCCTCTACCACGAATCGACCAGATCGTGGACTCCACAGCAGGTTGCCAACGTCTCTCGTTCTTGGACGCCTACTCGGGATACAACCAGATCCGAATGAAAAAGGAAGACGAAGAGAAGACGGCATTCATCACACCACACGGTGTATACTGCTATACGACAATGCCCTTCGGGCTGAAGAACGCAGGCGCAACATATCAACGTTGCATGCAGAGATGCCTTGCCAATCTCATTGGCAAGAACGTACAAGTATATGTCGACGACATCGTCATCAAAACTCGAGTAGAGGACACACTCCTCGAAGATATTAAAGAAACATTCGACGCCCTTAATGCATATCGGATCAAGCTCAATCCAACAAAATGCGTTTTCGGCGTCCCTGCAGGAAAACTCCTAGGATACCTGGTATCCGCCAGAGGCATTGAGGCCAATCCGGAGAAAATACAAGCCATCCTCACCATGAAGGAGCCCACCAATCTACGCGGAGTCCAGCAGCTCGCAGGGCGATTGGCCGCCCTAAGCAGGTTCATCGCGCGATTGGGAGAGCAGGCGTTACCCTTCTACAAACTACTGAAGAAGACGGACAAATTCGAATGGACCCCCGAAGCCAAGCAAGCATTCGCAGACTTGAAACGGTCGTTGCAAAGCAGGCGCATCCTCGCAACACCACAAGAAAGGGAGCCGCTTTTTCTCTATTTAGCCGCTACAAACCAGGTCATCAGCACTGCAATCGTAGTCGAACGACCTGAAGATGGCAAGGCATACGGAGTCCAGCGCCCAATATATTACATCAGCGAAGTGCTCTCGCCATGCAAGCAGCGATATCCTCATTACCAGAAGCTTGCGTATGGAGTTGTCCTCACAGCCCGAAAACTCAAACACTACTTCCAGGAACACGCCATTACAGTGGTTAACGATGCGTCACTAGGGACAATCATGAACAACCCTATGGCATCCGGAAGAATAGCGAAGTGGAGCATCGAGTTGGGTGCCTGGGATATCACCTACGCAGGACGCAATGCAGTCAAATCTCAAGTTCTCGTGGAATTCATCAGCGAATGGACAGAGCTACAAACACCCGGGCCACCCGAGTACACAAGCAATTGGATCATGTACTTTGACGGGTCCAAAAGAAACGAAGGGGCAGGAGCTGGAATCGTTCTTATCTCGCCTCGTGGAGACAAACTGCAATATGTCCTGCGACTAGACTTTCCACCTGACGACCCAGCATCGAACAACGACGCAGAATATGAAGCACTGTTGCATGGAATGAAGATGGCGATTGCTTGTGGAGCTACCCGGTTGATGATTTATGGCGATTCCAACCTCATAGTGCAACAAACAATGAAAGAATGCGATGCCGTTGCTGAAAACATGATCGCGTACCGCGACATGTATAATATACTCGAAGGAAGCTTCAAAGGATGCGAGTTGAAACATATTGCAAGATCCAGCAACGAAGAGGCGGATAGACTGGCAAACATGGGTTCCACGAATACACCCATACCGCCAGGAATATACTTCGAACGGATGGTCAAGCGATCGGTCAAATTGAAGAAAGCTGCAGAAACACCGGCAGCGCCAGAAACAGAGGTCAGCCCGCAGGTCGCGCTTATCGAGCTTATTCATAATATATCACGACAGGTTTTTCTGGTCGAGCCAGTCTGGACGCAGAAATATCTCGACTACCTGCTCAATAAACAGCTCCCAGCCGATCCGCGCGAGGCTCGACAGCTAATCAGGCGTAGCAAATCCTTTCGGGTAATCAACGGAGAATTGTACAAGCAAAGCATCTCGGGAATCCTTCAGCGGTGCATCGCACCCGAAGACGGCAAAGAGTTACTCCGGGATATACACCAGGGTGATTGCGGAGATCACGCTAGCTGGAGAGCAATACTGGGAAAAGCCTTTCGAGCAGGGTTCTACTGGCTAACAGCAGCCAACGATGCAAAAAACCTGGTCGACAGATGTGGCGCTTGCCAGCGATTCTCACCCAAGCCGCACGCGCCCGCCACAGAGTTGCACATGATACCCATCGCCTGGCCCTTTGCCCAATGGGGGCTTGACATGGTTGGCCCACTGCGCAAATCTACTCCAGGAGGGTACACACATTTGCTGGTCGCAGTCGACAAATTTACCAAATGGATCGAGGCTATGCCAGTGACCTCGGGTAGCGCCCAATGCGCAATCAAGTTCCTCGATTCCATAATATGCAGATTCGGGGTGCCACATGACATCATTACAGACAATGGTACGAACTTCACTGCAAAGGAGACTCAACAGTTCTGCGAAGAGAAAGGAATTAATCTGAAGTTTGCTTCGGTCGCCCATCCGCAAACAAACGGTCAAGTCGAAAGATCCAACGGCTTAGTTTCAGCTGGGATCAAAAAGAGATTGCTCGATCGGCTACATCCCGCTGCAGGTCATTGGGCAGAGGAGTTACCCTCCGTACTTTGGAGCCTCCGCACAACCCCCAATCGATCAACGCAATACACACCATTTTTCATGGTATATGGGGCAGAAGCCGTCCTCCCTGAAGAGGTTCGATTCAGCGCCCCACGAGTTGTAGCCTACAGTGAAGAAACCTCCAACAAAGCACTTGCAGAAGATATGGACGCACTCGACGAAATTCGGGACATTGCACTCGCAAGATCTGCAGTCTAACAACAATCACTGCGCAATTATCACAGTCGCCGCATACGCCACAGATCATTCGTGGTTGGTGATTTGGTGTTGCGGCTAAAACAAAAGGAAGGGCACAAGCTCGAACCACCTTGGGAAGGACCCTTCATCGTACACGAAGTAATCCCAGGAGGAGCCTATCGACTGAAGAATCCAGAAACTGGAGGCATCTATTCCAATCCATGGAATATCGCGCAACTGCGCAAATTCTACCCCTAGGTTTACTTATTTTGCAACAATAAGGCTATACTAGCCAATTTTGTAGCCCGAACACATGACTTCTCAGTCATAGCAATAAATACATTATTCTCTCATCATATTTACTCGACAGCTTCCAAGGTTACAGGTACACACCCCATAAAATACACGGGGGCTACACCTAAAACTAAGCATCACAGAAAAGAATTATCGAGTACGAGGTTGCACACCTTACTACAGTTTTTACAAACTACAGATAAACTTACAGGATATTCACATCCGATAAAATCAGTCGAAACGCTGAGCATTCTTAGCCGCTAAGATCCTATCTACCTCTTCGGATGTCATTCGGATAATCTTTTCGGCTGCAGGACGAACAGCATCATAGTACGGCGCAATATCTTCGATTGCATAATCCGGAAGCCGAGCTACGGAGTTCAAGTCTATCTCAGGATGCCATATTCGGACAAACGAGAGAGCAACAACCGCGCCGCATGTCATCTGATTGTGAACGCACGCGCGAACCTCTCCTTCTCGTCCGAATAACCTGAGAAGATAGCTCCAGTCTTCGGGGCCCCTCTCAAGTGGATAAAAAGCAGCATTCACCGCAACCAGGACCTCGTGGAAAGAACTCATGAGAACTTTCGCCTGGCGGACTCGAAACTTCAAGATAGCCATCACAAACCCTCGACTGCGATCAGACCAGAAATTACTCGCATGAGGCTTTGTGCTGTTAGCTTCTTGATGAATGTGGTTTTCTACCCACTGCTTTTCTTCCCTGTCATCTGGTTTCACAACTAAGAAGCAAACGCACTTAGTAAGCTAAGAAACACAGAGGAGGAAAATAGCATGGGGGCTACACTACTCACATAGTAACTCCTTTGCAATCGAAGACAGTTCGCCAATCAGAAATTGCTCGCGCTCAGCCGCCAATTTTTGCTTGGATATCGCCACGTCAGCTACCCCGCGCAGCGCTTTCAGCCTACGCTCACCCTCCTGAACCTTATCACGAAGGCCAGCAAGAGTGCCCACGGCAGCCACAAGTGGATTTGCTGGACTACCACGTCCACTCGAAGGTTCAGCGGCAGACGCAATTGCCTGGAAGAAGTACAAGGAAAAAAGTGAGACGCCCTACTCGAGTTGTTTCCAGTCGCACATCTGACTAATCGCTCGGGGGCTACTCCCATCGGGAGGCAAAGTATAGACGACAAGGATAAATTTTAAATGCAAAACGCTTCGATTAAAAGACAGGCAAAGGTACGGGAATATATCCCAAAATTCATTACATCCAAGGAACAGAAACAAAAGGAAAACAAAAGTCTACGAAGCCGCGTTGGTGCTGCCACTAGCAGCAGTCGACCCTCCCTTCTTCCGAGCAAACATCTCAGATAATTTCCGAGCAAGAACAGTGGCTTGCTCAGAAAAACGAGATAGCCGTACCTTCTTGCCCGTGGAAGGGTCGACCGGCATGGACGAATAGGCCTCCTCCAGACCTTCAACTCCGTTCGCCAGAGCGAACTGAATCGCAGTCTTTGCGCCAGCTTCCGATTGAGCAACCGCAAAGGCTTCCAGGAGGTCGCCTTCCGAGAAGACCTTCGACAACTCGCTCAGCGCAGGCGCAGGAGTACCGCTGGCGACAAGACGGCCATGCACTCGTGCCAACGCTTTGGAAGCATCATCAATCAGGGAAAATATTCCCTCAGAATGCCTCCTGAGCTGCGCGAGAGTGTCGGTCAGCACGTCCACCCGCTGAATCCCAGGAATCTCCAGAGGAACACTCAGAAGATCTACAGACAGAGAAAATAATGCTTAGCAAAAATCAGCAGAATGAAAAGTTCAAAAACCCAAGATACTTACCCGCAAAGCGTTTGGCGAGAGGACGAAGGAACGCGACAGTGTCGTTGTCAGCCTTACTGCCGGCCTCCTCCAGGTCCTTCACGGTCTTCCGCGCCTCCGCAAGCTTCGTATTGAGTTCCTCCGATTGCTTGCGGGAAGCTTCCAGCTCTTGTCGGGTAGTCGCCAGTTCAGCTTCCCGAGCAGTTACCTGCTCTGAAAGTTTAGTCTTTTCAGACTCTGCGAATTCGGCTCGAGCTGCAAAGGGGATATTAATCAGAAATCAAGAATGGATGATACACGGAAGCCAAGAAGATAATGAAATTTACCTTTAAGAAGGTCGCTTTCAGATTTGAGTCGGTTAACTTCTGATCGAAGCGACTCGCAATCTGTCTCGGCCAGAACGACGCGGCGACCGATCGCCGCAAGAGAATCGACGAGCGACTGCGAATGCATGAAGATAAAGAGTTAGAAGAAAAGAGGTTTGAGCCTGTACCCGATTATTTACAATCGACTACAGCCTCGGGGGCTACTCCCATCGGGAGCACTGCCGTGCACCCGAAGAAGACAAAATAAAGAAGAGAAGCAGAAAGAGGTTTTGAGCCTGTACCCGATTATTTACAATCGACTACAGCCTCGGGGGCTACTCCCATCGGGAGCACTGTCGTGCACCCGATAAAATTTATTTGAGAAAGCCAAAGAGATAGAAGTTTACCTGTCCGGAGGCGCGGGAGAGGGGATCCGCCGAGCTGTCCGTCGCCTCCTTCGAGACCGAAGTTCTAGCAGCGGAGCTGGGGACATCCCGCTCCGCAGTCGCAGCATCAGGCGCTGCCCTGGGAGAGTTCTGGACGGTACCCGCAGTAGGGGTTTCACCCGCGTCCTTCGCTTTGTTCCTCTTTTCGGGAGGAACAGCCGCGGCGAATCTACGCGGGCTGATTGCCTGCAGACTGCAGTGAAGGACAAATAAACGTCAGCACTGACAAATAGAGTTCAATCGAATTAAAATATGGGAAAAAACTTACTCGTCATCCTCGTCGTCTTCATCCAAGTCATCCGCATTCCAGGCGTTTGCGAATGGAGCCAGAGGAGGAAGAGATCGAAGCGGAGTCGCAGAAATTGGAGTTGGGCCAGGTGACGCCTCCAAAGACTTGTCTTTGGAGGTGACCTCGTTTTCGTTCACCCGACGGCGCTTTGGTGGGACGCCACTCGAGTCTTCAACATCATCCGAGGAATCATGCTCAGAACTCGAGGAAGCGTTGGCCACACTGGTGTCAACCGCGCCGTCCTGGTGGCTTGACTGAAGACACGAGGCATCTTCACCAACAACGGGCGGATAGCAATTTGCTACAGCTAGGCTCTACAAAGATAAGAAGGCGATAAAGATCTTCTCGACTACGAAAATTCTGAAAATAAAAGCAAGTTAAAGGCAGGGAACTAACCGCAGCTGGAGGAGGGTTTGAAGCAGAATAAGCCTCGACTGAGCAATCGGGGAATTGCTCCCCAACCTTCAGTCGAGTGATGGCCGCGATCTTCTTCTCGAATTCCACATTCGAAAGTTCTTCGCGGCTCACTCGGCTGGGATCTTCTGCGCCTTGGTACTCCCACATAGCGGAAGGCCTCTGCTGCAAAGGCTGGATCCTGCGCTTCAAGAAAAGGCTTGCCAGATGAAGTCCATTGAGCACTACTCCCGAGGATTGGTCTCGAAGAGCACCTACTCTTTCGAGTAGAGGTGTGACTGTCTGGATTTCTTCGGCTGACATCTTGTGGTTCCAAGATTTGCGCCTCGCCAGAACTGCAAATGGGTGGAACTCTACAAGCCCGCTCGAGTTGTTGTCGGCGACGTAGAACCACTTCTTCCGCCATCCTTGGGCGGAGTCGATGAAGTGCATGTTGAAGTAGGCGTTCTCCTGGCGCGCTTGGATCCCGAAGCCACCCGTGCGAAGTGGCTCACCGGGCTCGGACTCTACCCGCGATCTCTCGCGGAAGATCCGGATCTTGAACAGCGCCTTCCAGAGCGCCCAGTGCGGGCGAATGCCAAGATAGCATTCGCAAAGCGCGATGAAGCACGAGATGTGCTGCACCGCGTTCGGGGGGAGGTCGTGGAGCTGTATGCCGTATGCACACAGCAGCCCGATGAAGAAAGGGTGCAGAGGGAAGGAGAGGCCTCGAGTCACGTGGTCCACGAAGACCACGCGCTCGTTCGAGTGAGGGTTT
This sequence comes from Alopecurus myosuroides, assembly GCA_028641055.1. Lineage (NCBI taxonomy): Eukaryota > Viridiplantae > Streptophyta > Magnoliopsida > Poales > Poaceae > Alopecurus > Alopecurus myosuroides. The sequence goes on from CM054062.1 coordinate 196,150,969, forward strand.
GGTACCTCTTCCCTCTTCCCAAGACGGACGCGCTTCTCCGCCTCCGCCGGCAGCAGACCCTCCCGCTGCATCTCCTTGATGCTCTTAGCAGTGGTGTTGGGGGTGCGCCAGTCGCCGGCGCGAGAGGCGAGTGGCGCAGAAGGCTCGCCAGATGCGGAGGTTCCAGCGCCGCGTTTCTTTCCGCCGGCCATTGTTCACAGCGAGAGCTCGAGCGCAAGGAAGGCGAAGACGAGCGCGAGGTGGAAGACGAAGATTGAGAGCGGGGAAAATTTCACTGCGGCGCTAACACCCCTATTTATATACGGGGTAAAGCAATCTCAGCCGTACGATACGCAACGTGGCACCTATCGCGGCTGCCACGCGTAAGGATGAAACGAAGCGGCGGCATACGCTGTTTCGTGCCACGATCTTAACAAAAGATCGTGCGCATTTACTGCGCATTTCGCGTAAAAAACGGGAGCGACGTCTCGTTTCCCGGTCAAAAAGCTGACAAGGTGGGCCAATTTTTGCTACCACTCCGTCACGTCCCATCGGGAGAAGAGGAGCACGCCTTGACGTCATGACGTTTGTCATTCAAAAGGGAAATTGTTTGCGAATGGAAGTTCAAACGCGAAATTATCTTCGCACGAATATTTCTTCGGATAGAACAAAATTTTCCCATGAAAAAATTCATGAATCAAAGCCTCTTGGAACAAGAGAAACATACCTTATACACGAAAACTCTTTCGTATGGGCACAATTTTCCAAAACATGAAAACTCTTTCATACGGAACTAACATTTCCAACACGAAACTTTTTCGTACGGAACTCATACCAATCTAATCGGGTAGAAAGAACCCACCTTATGCGTGATAATTATACATCACAAGAACCTGGATTGTACAGCCGACTAGGCACATCCGGATGCCATATTCTTCGAATATGAAGGTAAGACCCAAAAAGATCTTTCTTTTGGGCCTGGAATCGCACTCGAAAGCTGCGTCCTCCGGCATAGTTCCGTGTCAACAACACGAAGAAAAATCCTAGCGGACGCGCCGGGTACCCTCTTAGGTTAAGTTCGACTCGATAAGTCCACAACGGCCCAGTCGTAACGATCACCTCATCGGGTTCGAGTCGGAGGTCTCGAATCTGTGTAGGCCAGGAGTGTTTTTGCCCTAGTCGCAATTAATTGGCCCTGATCTCTCGGGAGAGCCAAGCCACTGTGCCACATCCTTCTGCTAATATAGCCGCAAAAACTGGCACCAATGCTGCTCGATACTCGAGTATTTTAATTCGCGAAACAGGGAACACACCCTTCGTAGACAACAACTGTCGAGCTGAACTTCTAAGATGAGATCAAAGAAAAGGTCTGACCGTCTACCCGACTGAAAATAAATCCCAGTCGAGCATACGCTCGGGGGCTACTGACGAAGGCATGGATCCTGGGCCCTGCGAGTAAGGACACCCCCTCTCACACCTTCTGATCAAGGCCCGACAGGAAGCGCCCTTGGAGTACTCTAGAAGGCCCATGAAAAGCCCACCCGCATCAACTTGCGGGCTAAGTTAGGGATTGTAACCGACTCAAGCTAGGGTTTGTATCCTCTCCGGGTTGGACTCGAGACCTGGCTATCTATATAAAGCCAGGAGAGCCCCAAAGGAGAGGACCAAGTATTACCGCACGACCACAAAAGCCTTGAAACTCGAGATCTACTCTCGATTCGAGCACCTGTAATCGATCTAATCGTCTAATACAGATCAGCAGAAGGCAGGAGTAAGGGTTTTACCTCTTCGAGGGCCCCGAACCTGGGTAAATCTCGCCTCCCTGTCAAGCCGACGATTTCACCAGCGCCTATGACATCTCCTAGTCGAAACCCGATAGGGTCACCTGAGGGATTTGCGGAGCCAGAGCTTCGACAGTCGTGTTTCGGTCTCCCTCCTTCAGCCACTCCAAACGTGAACGTTGGCGAGCCATAATTTTTTCTCTCTCAAACAACTCACATAGCCGACGTTCAACTGAATTAGCCAACTGATTGTTAGCATTGCTCCTGGGTTGAAGGCGGACATATTTCAGTTTCTTTTCCAAATTCTTAATCTCTTTGCAAACAGAGCCGAAACTCTCGCGACTCCAGGATTGGAGCGAGGAAGCCATCTGATGCAGTCTACCTGTGAACGGGAGACTGTCCCCGCAGCCTCCCAAGATTTCTCCACCATCTCCCGGTAACCTGGCGCTCTACGCCATGCAGCCTCATAACGGAACCCAGACTGAACTGGTTCCCTGTTAGTAGAGGCACAGTGGTCACCGAGACGTATCAGAATGGCATAGTGATTCGAAGTCGTGGTAATGATGTTCTCGACCAAACAGTCATAAAAAAGTTGCTGAAATTCTCCATTAACCACGACACGATCAAGGCGGACACGAACCAAATGATCGCCGTCCTGTTTGTTAGACCATGTGAACATGGGGCCCGAGAAGCCCACATCCATCAGTGCACAATCATCCAGGCAGCTCCGTAACTGCTCAATTTGTGATTCAGAACGGTCATGTGGTCCAGCATGCTCCTCCGGAGAGAGGACTTCGTTGAAATCCCCGCAGACCATCCATGGCCCATCCCTCTGGTTATGTAGCCGTCTCATCAAATCCCAGAACGCGTGCCTCTTCTCTCGGCGTGGCTCCCCATAGACGAACGAAATGCGCCATGGACTGAAGTGACAACAACATCTATGCCATGAGTGTTGTAACCTTTGAGTGAGACATCATACTGTGGTAAACAAAAAAGTGCAAGACCTCCACTGAGGCCCTCACAACTGACTGCGAAACTGCCCGTATATCCGAGAGAGTACATGAAATTCTTGGCTCACTTGTCCTTCATCTTCGTCTTAGAGAGAAAGAGGAAGGAGGGTCGGTATGTTGCCACGAGCCAGCGAAGCTCGCCCACCGTCTAGTCTGACCCAAGTCCTCGACAGTTCCAACACAGGTAAATCATTGCGAGTGGCGGGGCTGCTCCACAGCCACCGCCGGATCCGCCGATCGTGAAGAGTGCACTCGCTGCTTCTTGTTCGAGTCATCAGAAGCTTCATTACCTGCGTCCAATGACGCACCGGCCGAGTTCTCCGGTTCTAACTGCTCATTCACCAGGCCTGAGCATTTGGCTCTACCGTTTGAACTAAAGCAAGAGTTTTTGGCTGGTACACAAGTTTTTGTTGTTTCCTCTTCTGCCCCGCCACACGATCCTGCGACGGGTTAGCCACGGCCTTACCAGCTTGCTTATCCATGTTCAGCTTTGCCCCTCTTCGTGTAACAGGGGGCTTCCGAGCTTTGGGAGTTTTTTTTAAAGGCGATGTAACCTCCTGTCTGTCCCCCTTATTTTTCCTCCCATGCGAGGTGGGTTCCTGCGCCCCCGACCCCTGATCTGCACCGTTCCAAGAGCTCCTGCTTGACTGACCCTGGTCAGTCGATGACATCGATTCCTTCTTCTTCCTCTCAGGAACACACAGTTTCTCGCCAGCGTATGGCAAGTTATCATTGGCATCTCGTTCCGCTGCTTTTGGGAACACCACGGACGAGTGTCCTAGAAGCCCACAAGAGAAGCAGTACAGAGGTAAACCCTCATACATGACTTCATAGTGCGCAGTCGTGTCTCTTTTCTTCGAGTAAACTGAAGCATATCGTATGATCGACTGAGTGGCATCAATTGTGACTCTCGCTCTGAGATAGGAGCCCCATGCCCTCCCATTCTCGTCCACCTCAACACGATCAACCTCACCCAAACGCGCTGCCGGGGCAGTGCCACGTTCTTTGTTCATGGGATCATACCCAAGATTCATAATTCTAGCCCAAACAGGCAGCTTGTCGAACACATACTTCTCCGGCTTGACCTTAACGTCAAAATCTTTCAGTAAAATCGAATGCTTGCTTAGGCGGCATGGCCCTCCCTGTGCAATTCGTTTCTTATCAGCTTCAGAACCAAATTCGGCCATAAACAAATTGTTGCCCATCGACCTCACCACCAATCCTCTAGGGTTCCCCCATGCCGGTCTAAGGACTGCAATGATGGTGTTCACATGCAAGGTGTTCGGCGCCATGACTTTCCCAACCATAGCCCACTCTGGTCCAGGGAGATCATCGTCTCCCTCGTCATCAAGGATCAAAGGGGCAGCCTCCTTCGAAGTTAGGTTCAGCCGTCGCATCATGTCAGCCACGGCTTCCCCACCTGTAGCCGGCGTACCAGCCGAACCGCTGCCTCCCATCTTCTCCTTAGTCCGATCGCTAGCCGCCGCTTTTGTGGGCATACCCAGATTGGATCCCTCCGTAGCAGCAGCAGCATCATGATTGATCACCGCTAGCACCCTCTTGTCCGCCATCGTGCTTGGATCCAGACCGATCACCTGTACAAGCCAAGGGTGGGCGGCAGAACTAGGTCTACCCCTGGATCACCCCGAACCTATAACAGAGATCTGATTGAGAGGAAACAAGCGAGGAGACAGAGGGGAAGAGGAGGCGCAGGGCAGTGAAGAACCAGGATGATAACGATTGCAAGATCGGTCTCACCAGATGAGTTCGCGTGGATCTAGAGTCTGTGATCGCCACGGCGTCGCCAGCCCTAGAAGCACCCAAAACATGACTTCACATTTTGGCTTTGGGCGATCCGGAAGCGGACCTCACATTTTGAACCCTTCGTCCAGGCCCTGCGTCGTCTCCCCGAGTGAGGCGGAGGGGTGGGGTGGGGGCACCCTTTCCTCCTCCGCAGCTCCTTCCTCCCCTCTGCTCCCTCTCGCTGTCACCGTCGGCGGGCGTAGACGGGGGTTGTTGCGCGGTGCTTTTGTGGGGCCGGTGGCGGCGGGGACCTCCTTTACCCGGCGCGGGGCCTCGGCTTGGGAGGGGCGCCGATGGAATTCCACGGGTGCGTCGATGGCGACGGGGCAGCCATTTTGGCGGAGGGGAATTGCTGTGCAGAGTCTGGCCGGCGACGGCCCGTAGGCCCAGAACTGGGCCCGATTTGGGTTAGGGCGGGCCGGTTTGGGCTCCACGTGCTCGTCTCTGGCTCGATTGAGAACCCTCTCGGGCTGGGATGACGGAGTGTCGACGCTACGTCTGTTGCAGCGCGTTGGCAGGAGCTTCACGGGCCCGATCCGGGCCGGGCCCGATCCGGGTTGGGCCCGCTGACCTAGTATGCTCCCGCTGTTGCCTCGGGGCTGCTACTGCCAATGGCGGTGGAGGTTGTTCCCTCCCTCGTAGTGATGGTTCTTCCGCCCCGTATGTTCGGAGGTGGTGTCTCCATCCGGCCGACCTCCTGGTGTCGTCCATGGTGAGACGACGATGGTGGCCTCAAGACTGTGTTGGCGTATGTTGGTAGGCGGGGAGCTTGGTGGTGCCAACACATGTGTGTAGGGTGGTGGTGTGTCGGGGGTCGGGAGAAGTCTCGTCGGTTCTGTCAGTACCGACGTGGTGACGCCTGTGGGCGCCACCATCCTTCTTGAAGGGCGTCGGGTGTACCCCTACAACACTCATCCTCGTGCACCGGGAGAAATCCTAGGAGAGGTCCGGGCAGCATCGACATCGTCGTTGTAGTCCTTCTTGAAGGTGTTGCTTGGTACACGACATATAGAAGGCATAGGAGTGTGGTGGAAACTCTCGGTGGGCGCAACAGTTATGAGATACCTTCGCTTTCGTCGAGCCGGTGTCGTTGGCGTTCTTTTCTCTTTCCTTTCTCTTGTTTTTTTTGGGGGGGCTGGATTGTGTTGCCTGCCTAGCAATGGCCTCATGGATGTTTGGTGTGTTTGCTATATAATATAGCGGGGTGTAAGCCTATTTCGGCGGATGCCTTTGGGCACACCTCTTGATGCATGTGTTAGGAATGAAACGATCTAGAATTGATCCAGATCAATCGTGAAAGTGCATTTCGTTTTCCCGGTGTTTTGTGTGTTAGTTAACAATACTAAGTACATTATTTATCGAGGTGTTTAGTGTGTAGCTGTTATACTAAACATCCGCATCGATCACCAAAAAGATCGGTGAAGATTAGCCATTAAAATTTGGGACAGTGAGGAGCCGGATTATTCTAACCGGATTATTCTGGGAAACCGGATATCCCAGTTAGGATAGTTTCTGTCCGGTTCAGGACAGAGATGAGCCGAAATATTTGAACCGGATTATTCAAAATGAACCGGATATTCCGATTGAGGAAGTTGTGCTCAAATTCGGCTAAGGACTGAAGATCGAAGTTTCAGAAGTGAACCAGATTATTGGTACCGGATTATTCCGGGTCAGCCGGATAATCCGGTTGTGGTGCCAGAAGGGGACAGAAGAGAGCCGGATTATTCATCCCCAATCGGATAATCCGGTTGGAGTCAACGCAGTCAATCTGGATCTGGAGAAACTGGCCAAACGGATATTCTGGCCCAAACTTGGACCGGATATTCCGGTACCCTGTTTCCTACTCAAACAGCTAGATTTGAGGAGGGGGTATAAGTGCCCCTCCTGTTGGGGGAATAGGTGAGGGGGAGCCTCACCTACCCCTCATATAAACCGGAAACCACTTTGTGGGGCTCAAGATGGATGGTCCGGTTGACAGTAAGGAAGTCTGAATCATGATGGTCACTCTGAAGAAAGAAGGCACGGGTTGCCTAGCCCGTAACCCGGAGAAGACGGAGGACCGTCCCAAAGTCCTAGTTGGGAGGCGTAAGGGCCCAAGGCCGGACGGAGAAGACCAGGTCACGGGGAGAACCGACACAGGATGACCTAGAGCCGGATTTGACTAGGACTCCGATAACGGGTATAACACGGATCCTTTGTAACCCGGAGGACTTGGCCACTATATAAGGCGAGCTCCTGGGACGTAGAAAGACAAGCTCTAAGTCAATAGCAAAGTAACTCGAGACATCGAGAGCCGGAATCACCCTTTGTAATCGAGACCTTGTTTCTTGATAGTAAGAAGGCAGGAGTAGGTTTTACCCTCAATAGAGGGGCCGAACCTGGGTAAACTCGCGTCTCTCGTTCCCGCGTTAACCCTTTCGAAGTTTCGCTCAGTAGCAATGGCCTCGCAATCTAGTTCTCACATGAGGACACTTGTCGTGACAACACCACGACAGTTGGTACCCACCGTGGGTCCTGCTCGCGAAAGCGTCGTCTTTTCGGAAGGAGGCTTACCAGGGACCGAGAAGCTCGCGATAGGCCGGCTCAGGAGGAGCCGGCGTGGAAACTACTACAACCATGACACGTGGGGTCCAAAGTTCGCATCAGTGGAGTCAGGATTTTGAGCCCCCTTCGGTGGCATCCACGTCTTTGTTGGCTTCGTAGGAGGAACAGACCCAGACCAACAGTCAGACTCAGTCTCGGAGGAGACTACGATGATATACTCTGATGGTGAATCTTCAGTTGGAAACAATGATGACCGTGATGAAACGGGATCCATCCACCAGCTCTTTGAAGATGGGTTGGGAGGAGACCTTGAACCAGATCTGCAGAGTCTGGCAGAAACAACTCATCATGCAACTATTTACATCGCTAGACCAGCACGACCTACGGAGGCCAGGTATGACGCTAGTGGCAATTTAATTACAGACACTGTTTCAACTTCGAATCCAGTTCCAGGAGGACCGGGAGGCGCGGGAACAGCACCAACGGGCCCAACGATAGCCCTAGTCGGACCAACAGAACCGCGCTCAACAGGACCCGACCCAACTAACTCTGGGCCGACCGAGGCAGTGATTGACTTAACAGTGCCCCCGTCATATAACCCAAGGCCCGAGCTGATGGCTGCGATGGATTCACTAAACGAAGTCTTGGCTACTCCAATTACCCCGGAAAACATGGTACAACGTAATGCAGAGATCGAGAGGCTACGACAGGAAATAACTCGTGCCCGTCGGGAGGTTGAGAAATAGGTAACATGTATAAACAAAGCTCGGTCAGAAGTGTTGGAGGAAGCAACACGCCTGGAGAGAGAGGGGATTCATCTAAACTTCAGACAGAGGGAGTTAGCTTCAATACAGAACAGACGTTATCACACCCGGTTGAACAACGAATTCGGCGCAGGATTGGGACCTTCCAACCTTCAGAACCTGTTCGCGTCCCCGGTTGGGACGCCCGGGGCACCTAACCCCGCTCAGCCAGTTCACGCTATGAACCCGCCAGTTTCTCCAGTTCTAGTTCATCTGGCACGTTTCCAGCCACCTATCCAGCTGCATGGTAACCCGATTCCTGTCCCGGTCCCGGAACAACCTCTACAGGAAAGGTTTCACACGCCACTAGCAATCCAATGGATAACATTTGGGCAGCGACAAATAGTTTGGCACGGATTTCAGTCAACCCCAATGATCCTATTGGAATTGAAGCTCGGAGGGCAATCAAGATGTTGCAAACAAAAGTGGTTCAGCAGATGAATTACAGTAACCACGACAAGATACACTCAACTCCTTACAATAGCAGAAATTCCTTGCCAAGAAGTCACCATGGAAATTCATCAGTTCCGGCCGGCGCAAACCGGCAGCAACCAAACCCACCCAGGCAGACCATATCTTATGCGCCTGGGTCTCCAACCCCCAGTTCAGAACGCAGTCTCCAACCTTGCCCCAGCTGGGTCTCGCAGGATTGGCATCCAGTATCTTGGTCCGGCAATCTGGAACGAGAGAATACCGGGTGATTTTAAAGGACCTCGGAGAGAACGCAAAGTGCGGAATCACGTTGTTAATACAGTCGCTCCTGCTGTTCCTAGGTGGCTAGGCTGATTATCCTCCACGAGTTGATAATCCAGGAGGAGTGGATCTGGTTGTGACTCCATAAGTTGGAAGTACTGTAATTTGAGAGCCAAAACACTTTCCGGGGCAAATATCCCAATATGCGCAAGTCGAAGTCTGATAGCCCGTGACCTTTTGGGCCGGTCCATATGTAGGCTCCGGATTTTGTGCACCCTGGCCCTTATCCTATTGGGCCGATACTTTCACTCCAGTTGCTAACCAAGATTTCTTCAGACTTGTACATCTCAGCAAGAGGAGGCAGCATGCATGTCTGTTTCCATAAAAAAAATGATCAGCATGTCATAGCAAGAAATCGTGTCAAAATACTTGCTGGTCATAAAGCATGGCTTCAGAGTTCAGCGTGAGCTGGAATTCATTCTTTCTAGGCCTAGCCACGATTTGCAATGATGGCCTCGTCCACTGATTCTTTCATTAAGCTCTTCTCTGATTAGGTAGCCTGCCATGGTCACGTTAAGATTTGTATTAGGCTTAACTTAGCAATGCTCGATCCTAGCCTATCAGCAGAACCTTCAGTAACCTATCCAAGAACGCGCATTCCGCTGCCTTTTCATTTCATTTCCACTACTTTGGGGATATACACATACTCATATCAGCATTTCGCAGAGCAAGAAGAAAAGGGTGGCGAGCAGCTCCCGTAATGATTCAGTTGGACTACTTATCTATTGATGAAAGATGCCCTTGGCATTAATATTACAGCACTACCGCGTGATCATCAACAGATTCTTTACATGAATGAAATGGAAAAGATTTCTATAAACAATGATGAAAGGAGAAGCTTTGGAAGTCAATCATTTGCGCTTTCTGAGTAGATGAACTGAGCTAGATTTTTAGTCGCTTCCATTCGCAAAAACACATGCAGCTAGCCGCAAGCCCAGACGCTGTTTCCTTAACTAATTCGGCATACAAATCCCAAGTGTCTCCACAGAACAGAGACATCGTCGGCAGTAGTACTCCCCGGCTGGGATCGATCGCACACGAAAGCATTGTGGTCTGAAACACTGACAAAGCTTTGCGTGCACAGGGAAGATCGCATTGTCGGCGAAACCATTTGGTACCGGATAATCTACGCGGCTGACACGCACGCAGATACTGATTAGCTGATACGATTTCCCTGAATTGGCAGCAACATCGATCTTTCTGGGTGGCAGACTGACAACACATCGCTGCATGCGTCTCTGCAGCCACTTTTGCTGTGCAGCTGAGTTGTCCGGCTTTGCATTTGGATAATCACATGCCTAGCTAGCTGCCACCGTCGCCTCCTCCTTTACGGTGCGAGACATGATTCCCCCAACGCTCAAGGCCTACCTGGCTGCCATCTTGATTGCAGCAGAGAAATGTTCCATGGGTCAGGGGAGGCACACATACAGGCCTCTCCTCATCAGAGCGGAGAGAAAAGCAAGAAAAGATATTGGCATATGTTTCTTTTGCGTGTTGCTTGAGCCCAGTGTCATGTGCCTCTCTCATCAGAGGCAGCCAGCTCCACCACACAGCAAGAAAGAGCCAGCTTTGGACCATCTCCTCTTCCCTTTTCATTTCGCTTTCCGTTTTTCAACTTTCTCTTGGAAAATACAGATGGTTGGTTTGTTAATTCTGATCCAAGTGCCCAACTGATTAGCAGTATTCACTCTCCATGCATACAGTTATTCCCGAATGCCCAATAAGCTGCAAGCATGGATACACCGATTGATTTTGTTCATCATAGGGTGATACACATACATGTATATATGTGCACTGATATTGGAACAGAAGAATCCTCTAATGGACAGGACCATGCCTTTTGTCAGGGAAAACGCTGTGGTACGTCCGGGGGACGGAACATCCCGTTCCTCCGCCTTCCCCACGCGACGCGTGTCCAGATGGACCCACCCACGACGCTCCTCTTTTTCCCCTGCCTTATCCCTGCGGGAGACCTCGATCCCCTTTCGTCACATCACACCGAGCTTACTCATCTCGCATCTATGGCCGGCGCAGCTCCTCCGCGACCTCACACGAGGGTGTGTAGAGATCCGCCGCCGGCCCTCGATCTCCGACCACCGGCGCTGTTCACCTCGACATCGAGGCTAGGCAGGAGGAGGTCGTCGAGGCTAGGCGGGAGGAGGTCGTCGTCGCCGGAGCGGGATCGGCACCGGCGGCCACAGCCTGCGCGCGGGCGCTGCTCGTCGAGAGGACGCCGGCGAGAGGACGCCGTCGAGTGCTGCAGCCAGGGGGCCTTCTCGCTGGTGCCTTTCGTCGTCGTCCACGAGGAGCTTCGTGAGGACGGGCACGGCGCCGAGCTCCGCCCCGCCATGGCGGCCGCGCAATCCTCCGCCACGGCGCCCAATCGCTCTGCGCTACCCTCACGGCAGCCGACAGCCTCCCCATGTGAAGGAATCCGCCGGCGATTTGTGTGTATGTTTCTGTATCCAAAAAAATTCTCCATGTGAGCAAAAAACAATCTCTATCTGAGCAAGAATTTTTATCTATCTGAGCAAAAAAAATTCTCTATCTGAGCAAAACCTCAGAACAATTTTAGCAGATTTCTTGTTATTGTTTTTTTGGATGTGGGGTGCAAATTTTGTGTATGTTTTGTAACAAAAAAATTTCTCTATGTGAGCAAAACAATTTATCTATCTGAGCAAAACATTTTCTCTATGTGAGCAAAACAATTTTCTCTATCTGAGCAAAACCTCAGAACAATTATAGCAATTTTTTTTGTCTATCAGAGCAATTTTTTTTAGGAATTTCTTGTTTTATAGCAAAAATTCTCTATCTAGGTGCAAATCCTTTGGAACAATCAGAGCGGGAGGTGCTCCCATGGGGCTGTCAGAAGTGCCCCCGCAAGCTGCCGGAGATGCTCCTGTGGCCTGACGGAGGTGCTCCCGCGGACCGCCTGAGGTGCTCCCGTGGCCGGCCGATGTGCTCCCGCAGGCCGCCGGAGGTGCTCCCATAGCCCGGCCGAGGTGCTCCGTTGGGGCGGCGACGGTGCTGCTCGGAGGACAAAGACTGCAACGACCTAACTCCGGCGACCGGCGGCGGTGCTCCCATAGAGAAGCGATGGTGCTGCCGAAGGAGGAATGGCGAAGCTCCCATGGTCCGGTGGTGGTGCTACAGCGAGCTTTTTTGGTCGATGCCGTTCGTAGCTCCGGCGACCGGCGGCGGTTACAGCTCCGGCCTAAGACGGCGTTCAGGCTCTGCCATGGGACATGGGGATGCGGGGATGCGGGGGGGGGGGGGGGGGGGGGGGAGAAGAGTTGTGCGGGGAAGAGATGTGCGGGGGAAGAGATGTGCGGGGATCCGTATGGTTGACTGGGGACACGTGTCAGCTGCTCCATGCGGGGGATCGGGGCTTCCGATCCCCCGGGGGACGCTCAGCACGCCCCTTTTGTCAGACCACGGTATCCTATTCTGCTCCCCAAGTTGCCCCATGAAAAAGGAGCAGAGTTCCTCAAGTAGTTAGCGAGTGCATGAACAGTTGTTTCTACTCTGAACTGTTGGTAAGCAGGCATGGGTCATTAATTATTCAATTCAGTAAATTAAAGCAGAGATGCATGATGATTGCATTTTACTTGAGTACAGGCAGGCAGGCAGGCCAGTGTCTTAGTCCGACACTGGATTACATCTAGCGGTCTCAAAGGAGCGTAGGCTTTGGACGCCTCCAGTTTGGCACCGGTCTGCTTTGTTTAGTTTTCTCGCGTTACTGCAAGGTACAGAACTGTGGGAGTCCAGAGAGATGTCATGGTAGATTCAGAAGTCGCGTACTCTCGTCAGGAAACGTGTTACGGAGTAAAGCAGATTGTTCGTCGGCCTGTAGCTTCTTTCTTTTCTAACGCATCCTTTTCCGTCTGATGTGAGAGCCGCAAGTGATATTACTTTCAAGAAAACACCTGCGGGTGTGATTCAGTCTGTACCAGACAGAGTCGCCCAGGTGTGAGCAACACGATGATGCGTTTGCCCTGTCGAGCATTTCCCGGCGTCACAAATCGATCGATCAGGCTGTTTTCGGTAATGGCCGGGCAGCTGCTTTCGGTGACAAGCAAGATACATGGATGGATGGCATGATCACATGGATGGAACCACCGATCGCACCTGACGTAGCAACAAACTTCCCAATAGTTTATATGTTTGGCGAGAGATGGATCACTTCATCGTCAAGCTTTGATCCGCACATCACACCGCCGAGCTTTAGTAGGAAATGGAGGATTTGGAAGGGAATGGCTTTGCTTCCACTTAACTGTAAGGTGGTGGTTGTTGCTTACTTTCTTGCACACCGCTTAGTAGCACTTGAACCACCGATCGAGGGAGATCGACCGACGCCACCACGCAAAGTTTCCCTCCGATGCAATGGACGGCATGCAACTGCCGGTACGTGTTTGAGGATCAGTACCCGACCGGATGCCGAAACTGTTATCATGTTTCGTACCAATACCATCGTGCCAACCCAAGCTGCAAGCAAGGTAGCAAAAAAAAAGAGAGAGAGACTATTATCAGTGCAATGACTCTGATAGTATCGTGCCGTGTGGCCAAGAAACAGAACCGAAGAGATCCATCACGGACCACCTTGAGTGAGTGATTACTGTTGGACCACTTGAGGAGGTGAAACCTAGGCGCTGAAGTTTTCATTTCACGGAGAGGGAAATTATAGGACGCACAAAGTAACATTCGATTCGGCCATATATAACTTTAGTTGTTGAGCGTCGCATTCCTCAGCTGCAACCTGCAGACGCACAGGTATAATTCATCACTATCAAGATCAAGGTTTCCCTTCATATTGTCATCCGCCCGATCTGTGCCAACTATACCACCGTGTACCCATCTTATTAATTGCTTATTACCAAATGCTGCGTGCAACAGTCTAAGCAAAGTAACTGGTGGATGTTCGAGGTGTCAGCTGAATAGACTGTAGCAATGGTCCAAATTATTGATTAAGGAATGAAACAAAAAAAGAATTAGACGAATAGGACCAACAAAGACCGCTAGTAGAAACAAAAGTTACACCAGTCTTTTGAAACCAATATTACCAACAACCCCCTCCCTCATGCTTTAGCGGAAATCCGGCCTCTATCTCCACAAGAGATTGAATTGAAAAATCAATCAAATGCCCATATTGCGGGGTTACTGCGAGCGGAGGAGCTTAAATGGTATCAACGATCGAAAGCACAGTTTATTTTGGAAGGGGACTCAAATAAGAGATATTTCTATAGTGTTGCCAATGGTAGACACAGGAAGAAACATATTTTTTTTCCCTGATACAAGATGAGGGTACGATCAAAGGCCTTGAGCAACTAAAGTCGTATATTACTACTTATTATAAAGGATTGTTTGGATCTCCGGAGGAAGATCACTTTTCCTTAGATGAGAACCGAATGGCGGATATCCCTCAGTTATCTAATGAGGAAAATAGTATTCTCACTGCACCTTATTCTGAGGAAGAGGTGAGAATGTCTGTTTTCCAAATGGAAAACAACAAAGCCCCTGGACCTGATGGCTTCCCGGCCGAATTCAATCAAACCTTTTGGGAAGTTATTAATTCTGGCCTACTTCAATTATTCTACTGCCTTCATAGTGGACAATTGAAGTTGTTTCGTCTTAATTTTGGTGAAATCATTTTACTACCTAAGGTTAATGAGGCTGAAAGGATTCAACAATTCAGACATATTTGTCTCCTTAATGTTAGTTTTAAGATATTTACTAAAGTCGCGACGTTAAGGCCGAATACAGTGTCCTTCTCAGAGTGCTTTTATGCAAGGTCGTAACAAACTTAATGGGTTGGTTACCCTTCATGAAACGGTCCATGAGATGCACCGCAAGAAGTTGAATGGGGTGATCCTAAAACTTGATTTTGAAAATGGCCCTTTCTTTAACAGACTCTTAAATGAAAGGTTTTTTCTCTGGATTTCGTGATTTAATTCAAAGTTTCATCTCGGGAGGAAGTATTGCCATCAAGGTCAATGATGACAAGGCCAATACTTCCAAACAAAAAAAGGGCTTAGACAAGGTGATCCTTTGTCGCCAATGCTATTTAATATAGTCGCGGATATGCTCGCTATTTTAATTGAACGTGCTAATTCCGATGGCCAAATTGAAGGGGTCATTCCGCTTCTAGTGGATGGTGGTTTTTCCATACTTCAATATGCCGATGATACAATTCTCTTTATGGATCATGACATCGAAAAAGCAAAAAACATGAAGTTAATTCTCTCAGCGTTCGAGCTTTTGTCGGGGTTAAATATAAATTTTCATAAGAGTGAATTGTTTTGTTTCGGTGAGTCCCAAAATGATGTTTCTCAGCATGCCGAGCTTTCTGGCTACACACAAGGACAATTTCCTATTAAGTATTTGGATATTCCGATTCATTATCGAAGACTCACAAATGCTGAGTGAAAAATGGTTGAGGAACGTTTATAGGCTAGGTTACACAGCTGGAAAGGTAAATTATTATCCTTAGGAGGAAGATTAGTTCTCATAAATTCAATACTTAGTAATATGGTACTGTGTATGATTTCTTTCTTCCAATTGCCAAAAGGGGTTCTGAAAAGATTGGATTATTTCCGGTCAAGATTCTTTTGGCAAGGGGATAATGAGAAGAGAAAGTACCCCTTGACTAAGTGGAGTGTGGTTTACCATCCTAAAGAACAAGGGGGGCTGGGGATTCATGACCTCGAGGTCAATAATAGATCTCTTCTTGGCAAGTGACTTTTTAAGCTACTGAATGATAATGGAGTTTGGCAGACCCTACTTAGAAGAAAGTATGTGTGTTCAAAAGTGCTTTCTCCGTTTTACTGGAAGCCTGGCGACTCTCACTTTTTGGCTGGAATTATGGCCACCAAAAAATTCCTTTTTCCGCATGAGTCTTTCTCAATTCAGGATGGGTCGAAAATTAGGTCCTGGGAGGATATTTGGTTGGTTAACACCACTCTTTGAGAATGTTTTCCGGCGTTGTAGAGCATAGTGCGACATAAAAGTGATACACTAGCCAAGGTGATGGAATCTTTCCCACCTAATGTGTCGTTCAGAAGAATTCTGATCGGTCCTAGACAAGCATCATGGAATGCCTTGGTGCAAAGCCTTACTTCTGTGCAGCTGTCGCAAGGATCAGATAATTTTGGTAGAATCTACATGAGAATGGAAAAATCTCGGTGGATTCTATGTACAAAGCTTTAGTGCAATTTGGGATTCTAGTTGTTAATTTTAAGAAAATTTGGAAGATGAAGATCCCATTGAAAACTAAAGTGTTTGCATGGTATCTTCGTCGAGGAGTTATTCTTACTAGAGATAACCTTGTTAGGCGGAATTGGCAAGGAAATAAATCGTGTGTATTTTATCCTCAGGACGAGACTATTAAACACCTTTTTCTTTCATTGCAATTGTGTTAGATCTATATGGTCAGCCATTCAGATTGCCTCGAACTAATATCCACCTAATAGCGTTGCTAATATTTTTGGCAACTGGCTCAATGGTGTTGATTCTAGGTTTAAGCAACTGATTAAGGTGGATGCGATTGCCGTTATTTGGTCGCTATGGCTATGTAGAAATGACAAGATTTTTAATGATAAAAATGCTTCTCTTATGCAGGTCATCTACCGATGTACGGATTTGTGGGCTCCTTTGAAACACGTGGAGCATCATTCCATGTTCATGGAGGCGTGTACGCGATTGGAGGATTTGGCGAGAGATTTTTTTACCCTACATAATCTTCGGATTGGTCCTCCAGTAGTATAGACGTTTTTACAATTTCTCATGATGATATGTAATTCGTCTTCTTTTACGTTTTTGACTTGTTGTGGACATGTGGCTGTGTGCATCTTAGCTATGAAGAGGTCGGGTACATGTTTAAATCTTTTAAGTAATAAAGTTCTCATTATAAAAAAAAAATCGATGCAAGTCAAAATCCGCGGCTGACCATGCAGGGACAGAGGCAGATCAGGACATGGGTGTACAACCATTAATCCTGGATATCATGCTGGAAACATGTAGCTAAAACATGTAGTTGCAAGATTATTAAGGGAGTTTAGCATACTAATCAATGACTATGTACACCTTGTCTTGTAAACCTGGCTCGGCCAATGTGATAGTGGTGGCGGGGCATTCTCCAAGCACCGATAAAATCACCGTCACCATGATCTCTAGATCAGCGCGTATAGATGGCGACTTTGGTGAGTAGCGGATGAGTGATCCACCATATGCAGTGACGTCAAGTGTGGAAGCCTGCGCCCTGTCTGGTCGTGCACATATCTAACTCGGATACCCTATGCCGCATTATAGGCACATGAAAAATTGCGGTGACGAGCATCACGAGGCCGATATAATAAAACACAACCGGCAAAGCTCCCCATTAGAAACAAAATTTCCTGAATGTCTTCTGAAGCTGTTGTTAGCGATATTAGACTCTGGTAGTCCGGTTCCAACCTCCGTTAGGTTCCGATCGAAGAAGATGGAGGAGGAACTAAAATGTGATGGTGTGGCTACACTAGCTACCCATCAATAGGCCATATTCTCTTGAGAACCAAGCATTGGTTTGATTGTTGGGAACATGGCTATAATTTGAGTCCACCAATAATCTGAATTCTGGATTTGACATATTGTGTGTCTCATCAAAGCATAGACGACTTGCCCCCTTTGATAGGAAGACAATTCAGACGACTTCGTCAATCTTGAAGTCTTCAGTAGGTGCGAACGTCTAGTGACGGTCAGGTTACTTTAGGAAGCCCGAGCTAACATGGTTATGATGCCTATATTTCAGATAAAATCATATAAAGTAGCACAACCATGTTAGCTCAGGGCGAAGGGGTGTCATCGCGAAGCCTGGGTGGTTGCCCATGCAAGATGGATGCTAGATCGCCCGTGTGCACGTCCAAGATTTAAGTTTTTCAAAATTTCAGACCTCGTTGATCTATCCGAAATTTTGGAATTTCTTATGGATTTCTATCAATCACAATTCACTTAGTTTTCTCAAACTCTGACCTAATTCAAATTTAGTTTAAACGTAGCCCGAATATTCGAGTTAAACTAGCCCGAATATTCAAGTTTACAAATACTCCCTCTGTCTCAAATTAATTGTCACAAATTTAGACAAAAGTTGATGTATTTAACACTAAATTATGTCTATATACATTCACTTTTGTACATCTTTGTGACAATTAATTTGAGACGGAGAGAACATTTTTTTTTCACCCAGAGAATCCTCCTTGAGATTTAATGATGTACTCCCTTCGTCTCAAATAAACTCTCTCCTTTGAAAATTAACACACTTTTGTTTGCCAATATAATGGACTATCATCACATAATAAGAGAACAAAAGTTGGTTTGGTGAAGTACAGATCACAGAAATTAATGGTACCTTTGCCAAGATACTCCTCTGTAGCGCCTCGCGTTAGCGGATTTGTTTCCCACGACGGAATTGATTGTTTTGTTGTTGTTGATGATAGCAACCTGGGTACGCTCCATACTACACGCTCCCAGTTTGTGACGGAATGGACCCCGTCCATGATTTGCACCTAACGCCGGAAATCAATGAAAACAAAAAGGATGGAGACCACGGAGCAGTGTGCAACTTTTAGGCGCGCGGTGCTATGCTTACAGAACGATTAATTCAGTTCACAATGTAGCTAGCAGAACAGCGCCCGGGTTTGCACCATATGCAGGCTGATTACACGTTGTAGTACAGTACAAAAGAAGAGATATAACAAAACGGATTACATCATTGAGTTGGAAATTAGAGTGGAGAGGCTCCTCCACACGTCGCGACAGGAGGAAGCGGCACCGTGCGACTGAGGACGCGCGCTCCTCCGGCCTCCCGGTCCCGGTCCCGCCCCGTAGCTTTCATGGGCCGGCACCCACTTTGCCTCCTGAATCATTTTTCCTCGTGGAGGCAGCGGCAGGCCTTCCGGCCGGGCCCCACGGCTCGGCGCGCCCGCGCCGCTCGCGTTCGTCTCGCCGAAGCGAACACGAGCTGACCTGAGCTGAGCCGAGTTGAGTTGAGTCGATAGTGGGCAGCTGTGGTACGAGCCGCCGTTTAAATTCTTCGGTGACCGTTACCCGTTGCGGAGGGGAGGAGGAGCAGCCAGACGGCGCGCTGAGCACGTATGGCCGGCCGGCATGGGGCCGTGCGGGTAGGTGGCATCGGGGCCAAGTGGATTATCATTTGGAGACTTGCTTCGCTCATGTGATTTCGTGGAGTCGACTGCTACTACATGCCATGCCTAAGAATGTCTTAGTTCGCAATGTTCTGGGTCAACAAAATCTCAATATTGCATTTAGGCGGTCCTTGTCTGGGAATAATTGGATTAATTGGCTACATATGGTGGAGAAACTGATGGCAGTTTCTCTAACGGAGGAGCAGGACTCCTTCTCTTGGAAGTTGACAACTTCAGGTTGTTTTTCCGTAAAATCCTATTATGAGAAACTCATGAATGGCAATACGAGGTTTTTGCATATATATCTTTGGAAATTAAAATTACCGTTAAAGATAAAAATCTTTATGTGGTTTCTCTATCGAAATGAAATTCTTACGAAAGCTAATTTACTAAAGAAAAGATGGATAGGGTGTAAAAAGTGTGTTTTCTGCGGTTTCGATGAGACAGTCAATCACCTGTTTGTGTCTTGCAACTTGGCTAAAAAGATTTAGAGACTTGTCGAAGCTTTGGCTCCACAAATCCCTCGGGTGACCCTATCGGGTTTCGACTAGGAGACGTCATAGGCGCTGGTGAAATCGTCGGCTTGACAGGGGGGCGAGATTTACCCAGGTTCGGGGCCCTCGTAGAGGTAAAACCCTTACTCCTGCCTTCTGTCGATCTGTATTAGATGATTAGATCGGTTACAGGATGCTCGAATCGAGAGTAGATCTCGAGTTTCAAGGCTTTTGTGGTCGTGCGGTATTACTTGGTCCTCTCCTTGGGGGCTCTCCTGGCTTTATATAGATAACCAGGTCTCGAGTCCAACCCGGAGAGGATACAAACCCTAGCTTAGGTCGGTTACAATCCCTAACTTAACCCGCAAGTTGATGCGGGTGGGCTTCTCATGGGCCTTCTAGAGTACTCCAAGGGCGCTTCCTGTCGGGCCTTGACCAAAAGGCTTGAGAGGGGGTGTCCTTACTCGCAGGGTCCAGGATCCATGCCTTCGTCAGTAGCCCCCGAGCGTGTGCTCGACTGGGATTTACTTTCAGTCGAGTAGACGGTCAGAACTTTTTTAATCTCCTCTCGGAAGTTCAGCTTGACATTTGTTATTTTTGGAGGGTGTGTCCCATGTATTGTAAGTTATAAAACTCGAGTATCGAGTAGTACTGGC
Organism: Alopecurus myosuroides; assembly: GCA_028641055.1. Classification (NCBI taxonomy): domain Eukaryota; kingdom Viridiplantae; phylum Streptophyta; class Magnoliopsida; order Poales; family Poaceae; genus Alopecurus; species Alopecurus myosuroides. The sequence continues at coordinate 196,170,967 of CM054062.1, forward strand.
GCCTGTTTTACGGCTTTTATTTGCAGAAGGATGTGGCGCAGTAGCTTGGCTCTCCCGAGAGATCAGGGCCAATTAATTGCGACTAGGGCAAAAACATTCCTGGCCTACACAGATTCGAGACCTCCGACTCGAACCCGATGAGGTGATTGTTGCGACTGGGCCGTTGTGGACTTATCGAGTCGAACTTAACCTATGAGGGTACCCGGCGCGTCCGCTAGGATTTTTCTTCGTGTTGTTGACACGGAACTATGCCGGAGGACGCAGCTTTCGAGTGCGATTCCAGGCCCAAAAGAAAGATCTTTCTGGGTCTTACCTTCGTACTCGAAGAATACGGCATCTAGATGTGCCTAGTCGGCTGAACAATCCAGGTTCTTATGATGTAGAATTATCACGTGTAGGAGAGGTAGGCTTTTCCCACCCGATGGATTCGTTTGAGCTCCATACGAAAGAAATTTCGCGTTGGAAAGAACCAAGCCCGTATGAAAGAGTTTTCATGTTCGGGATGCTGTGCCCATACGAAAGAGTTTTTCGTGCATAGGGTATTTTCCTCTCTGTTCGAAGAGGTCTTGCTTTATGAACTGTTCATGGAAAAGTTGGTTTCATTCGAAGGAATCGATATTCGTACGAAGATAATTTCGCGTTTGAACTTCCATTCGAAAAGATCTCAATTTTGAATGACGAACGTCATGACGTCATGGCGCACTCCTCTTCTCCCGATGGGACGTGACGGAGTGGTAGCAGATGGTGGCCCACCTTGTCAGCTTTTTGACCGGGAAACGAGACGTCGCTCCCGTTTTCTACGCGAAACGCGCAGTAAATGCGCACGATCTTCTGTTAAGATCGTGGCACGAAACAGCGCATGCCGCCGCTTCGTTTCATCCTCACGCGTGGCAGCCGCGATAGGTGCCACGTAGCGCATCGTACGGCTGAGATTGCTTTGCCCCGTGTATAAGTAGGGGTGTTAGCGCCGCAGTTAAATTTTCCCCGCTCTCTGTCTTCGCCTTCTTCCTTGCGCCCATCTTCATCTTCCTCGCGCTCAAGCTCTCGCTGCGAACAATGGCTGGCGGAAGGAAGCGTGGCGCTGGTACTCTGGCGTCTGGCGAGCCTTCTGCGCCACCCGCTCCTCGCGCCGGCGACTGGCGCTCCCCCAACACCACCGCAAAAAGCATCAAAGAGATGCAGCGGGAGGGATTGCTACCGGCGGAGGCAGAGAAGCGCGTCCGCCTCGGGAAAAGAGAAGAGGTACCCAACCCTCAGTCGAATGAGCGCGTGGTCTTTGTGGACCACGTGACTCGAGGTCTTTCTTTCCCCCTTCACCCTTTCTTCATCGGGCTGCTGTGTGCCTACGGCATACAGCTTCACGACCTTCCTCCGAACGCGATGCAGCACATTTCGTGCTTCATCGTGCTTTGCGAGTGCTACCTCGGCATTCGCCCGCATTGGGCGCTCTGGAAAGCGCTGTTCAAGATCCGGATCTTCCGCGAAAGGCCGCGGGTGGAGTCCGAGCCTGGCGAGCCACTTCGCACGGGTGGTTTCGGTATCCAGGCGCGCCAGGAGAACGCGTACTTCAACATGCACTTCATCGACTCCGCCCAAGGCTGGCGGAAGAAGTGGTTCTACGTCGTCGACAATAGCTCGGGTGGGCTCGTAGAGTTTCACCCATTCGCAGTTCTGTCGAGGCGCAAGTCTTGGAGCCACAAGATGTCAGCCGAGGAAATCCAGACGGTCACGCCCTTACTCGCAAGAGTAGCCGCTCTTCGAGACCAAACTTCGGGAGTCGTGCTCAACGGGCTCCATCTGGCGAGCCTCTTCTTGAAGCGCAGGATCCAGCCTCTTCAGCAGAGACCTTCCCCCATGTGGGAGTACCAGGGCTCAGAGGACCCCAGTCGAGTGAGCCGCGAAGAACTTTCGAATGTGGAATTCGAGAAGAAGATAGCGGCAATCACTCGACTGAAGGTAGGGGAAGAATTCCCCGACTGCTCGGTTGCAGCTTTCTCCGCTTCGAATCCTCCTCCAGCTGAAGTTAGTTTCCTGTCTTTGAGTTACTTTCATCTTCTGAATTTTTAGTCGATAAGATCTTTCTTGTTTTCTTGTCTTCGTAGAGTCTAGCCAGCTACGGGGGGAGCTGCTTCGGAGCAAGTGTCTAGTCACCAGGACGACGCGGTTGACACCAGTGTCGCCAATGCTTCCTCGAGCTCGGAGGACGATTCTTCGGACGACGTCGAAGACTCGAATGGCGCCCTCCCGAAACGTCGTCGGGTAGATGAAGACGAAGCCACTTCAAAGGACAAATCCTTGGAAGCATCGCCTAGTCAAGCTCCTATCCATGTCACTCCACTCCAATCTCTTCCTCCTTCGGCTTTGTTTCCAGTGATAGCAGCCGCTTGGAATGCGGATGCTCTAGATGATGATGAAGAAGATGATGAGTAAGTGTTTTCTTCCTTGTTCTTTTGTAATGCCAGTCGACCAAACTCTAAATTCCGATATTGATGTTTTTCTATCTTTCACTGCAGTCTGCAGGCGATCAGCCCGCGTAGGTTTGCTGCTAACGTTCCTCCCGAAAAGAGGAACAAAGCAAAGGACGCGGGTGAAACCCCCACTGCAGGCACCGTCCAGAACTCTCCCAGGGCAGCGCCTGATGCTGCGACTGTGGAGCGAGAACTCCCCAGCTCCGCCGCTAGGACTTCGGTCTCGAAGGAGGCGACGGACAGTTCTGCGGATCCTCTCTCCCGCGCTACCGGACAGGTAAACTTCTATCTCTTGGCCTTCAAGAATTTCTTTATCGGGTGCACGGCAGTGCTCCCGATGGGAGTAGCCCCCGAGGCTGTAGTCGATCGCGTGCGATCGGCTGCAGGCTCAAAGTTCTGTTCATCTTTTCTTCATGATTTTGCTTTTCTCAGGTGCACGGCAGTGCTCCCGATGGGAGTAGCCCCCGAGACTGTAGTCGATTGTAAATAATCGGGTACAGGCTCCAATGTAATCCTTCTAATTCTTCTATCTTCGTGCTTTTAATTTTTATCGGGTGCACGGCAGTGCTCCCGATGGGAGTAGCCCCCGAGGCTGTAGTCGATTGTAAATAATCGGGTACAGGTTCAAATTTGATCTTTTTAACTCTTCCGTCTTCGCGCTTTTGCAGTCACTCGTTGATTCTCTTGCGGCGATTGGTCGCCGCGTCGTTCTCGCTGAATCGGATTGCAAGTCTCTTCGAGCAGACCGCAACCGACTCCGGACTGAAAACGATCTTCTCAAGGGTGAGCTCTATCGTTCCCCTGTCTTCCACACTCCATTCATTCTAGAGTTTTTGACAAGCGTCTCTTTGCAGCTCGACTTGAATTTGCGGAGTCCGAAAAGGTTAAATTTTCTGAGCAGGTAACTGCTCGAGAAGCTGACTTGACGGCCATTCGACAAGAGCTAGAGACTTCCCGCATGCAGTCGGAAGACTTCAGTCGACAGCTTGCGGACGCGCGGAAGTCCTTGAAGGAGTTAGAGAAAACCGGCAGTAAGGCCGACAGCGAGCTTGTCGGGTTCCTCCGTCCCCTTGCTGAGCGCTTCGCGGGTAAGCTTGATGGAATTTCACGATTCTGATTCTTCACTTGGCTGTAATTTGCTAAGTATTATTTTCTCCCTTCGCAGGTATTCTGGATGTTCCTCTAGAAATCCCTGGACTCCAACGGGTGGATGTGGTAACCGATACGCTTGCCCAGCTTAAAAGGCACGCTGATGGAGTTTCTTCCATGGTCAGTGATGCTACCCAAGTGCTGGGGCAACTGTACGGTCGCCTCCTCGCCAACGCCACTCCTGCACCTGCGCTCGATGATATGTTGAAGGTCTTCTCAGAAGGAAAGCTTCTGGATGCCTTTGCAGTCGCTCAATCGGAGGCTGGCGCGAAGACTGCGATTCAATTTGCTCTGGCGCACGGAGTCGAAGGGTTGGAGGAGGCTTACTCGTCCATTCCAGTCGATCCTTCCACGGGCAAAAGGGTACGGCTCTCTCGTTTTAGCGAGCAAGCCGCCATTCTTGCTCGGAAACTTTCTGAGATTTTTGCTCGGAAGAAGGGAGGGTCGACTGCTGCTAGTGGGAGTACCAATGTAGCCTCGTAGCTTTTTTATTTCCTTCCTTTATTGTAATGAACCTTGGGATGTATTCCCGTACTTTTGTTGGTCTTAATCGAAGCATTGTGCTTTTGGAATTTAATCCTTTTGTTTGTACTCTGTCTCCCGATGGGAGTAGCCCCCAAGCGTTTAGTCAAATGTTCGACTAGAAACAACTCGAGTAGGGCGTCTCACTCCTTTCCTTGTACTTCTTCCAGGCGACTGTGTGTGCCGCGGAGTCATCGGGTGGACGTGGTAATCCATTAAATCCACTTGTGGCTGCCGTGGGCACTTTTGCTGGCCTTCGTGATAAGGTTCAGGAGGGTGAGCGTAGACTGAAAGCGCTGCGCGGGGTAGCTGATGTGGCGATATCCAAACAGAGATTGGCAGCTGAGCGCGAGCAATTTCTGATGGATGAACTGTCTTCGATTGCAAGGGAGTTACTATGTAAGTAGTGTAGCCCCCATGCTATTTTCCTCCCCTCTGCTTCTTATCTGACTAAGTGCGCTTGCTCTTTAGTTGTGAGACCAGATGACAGAGAGGAGAAGCAGTGGGTGGAAAACCTCATTCATCAAGAAGCTAACAGCACAAAACCTCATGCGAGTAATTTCTGGTCTGATCGCAGTCGAGGTTTTGTGATGGCTACCTTGAAATTTCGAGTCCGCCAGGCGAGAATTCTCGTGAGTTCTTTCCACGAAGTCCTGGTTGCGGTGAATGCTGCTTTTTATCCACTCGAGAGGGGTCCCGAAGACTGGAGTTATCTTCTCAGGCTGTTTGGACGAGAAGGGGAGGTTCGCACGTGCGTACGCAAACAAATGATGTGCGGCGCGGTTGTGGCTCTCTCGTTTGTCCGAATATGGCATCCTGAGATAGATTTGAACTCCGTAGCTCGGCGCCCAAATTATGCAATCGAAGACATCACACCGTTTTATGATGCTGTACGCCCTTCAGCCGAGAAGATTATCCAAATGACCTCTGAAGAGGTAGATAGGGTCTTAGCGACTGAGAATGCTCAGCGGTTTGACTGATTATCGGATGTGAATATCCTGTAAAAATGTTTATAGTTTGTAAAAACTGTTTGTAAGGTGTGTAACCTTGTTTTTGATGATATTTCTTTGTGATGCTTAGTTTTAGGTGTAGCCCCCGTGTATTTAATGGGGTGTGTACCTGTAACTTTTTAGCATATAATCGACTGGAAATCTGTCGGGTAAATATGATGAGGAAATCATGTATTTCATTGCGATGACTGAGAAGTCATGTGTTCGAGCTACAAGATTGGCTAGCATAGCCTTATTGTTGCAAAACAAGTAAACCTAGGGGTAGAATTTGCGCAGTTGCGCGATGTTCCATGGATTGGAATAGATGCCTCCGGTCTCAGGATTCTTCAATCGATAGGCTCCTCCTGGGATCACTTCGTGTACGATGAAGGGTCCTTCCCAAGGTGGTTCGAGCTTGTGTCCTTCCTTTTGCTTCAGCCGCAACACCAAGTCGCCTACCATGAATGACCTGTGGCGTATGCGTCGACTGTGGTAATTGCGTAGTGATTGTTGATAGACCGCGGATCTTGCGAGTGCAATGTCCCGAATTTCGTCGAGTGCATCCATATATTCTGCAAGTGCTTTGTTGGAGGTTTCTTCGCTGTAGGCTACAACTCGTGGGGCGCTGAATCGGACCTCCTCGGGAAGGACGGCTTCTGCCCCGTATACCATGAAAAATGGTGTGTATTGTGTTGATCGATTGGGAGTGGTGCGGAGGCTCCAAAGTACAGAGGCTAACTCCTCTGCCCAATGTCCCGCAGCGGGATGTAGACGATCTAGCAATCTCTTTTTGATGTCAGCCGAAACTAAGCCGTTGGATCTTTCGACTTGGCCGTTTGTTTGCGGATGGGCAACCGAAGCAAACTTGAAATTGATTCCTTTCTCCTCGCAGAACTGTTGTGTTTCCTTTGCGGTGAAGTTTGTACCATTGTCTGTAATGATGTCATGTGGTACACCGAATCTACATACTATGGAGTCGAGGAACTTGATGGCGCATTGGGCGCTAGCCGAAGTCACTGGCATAGCTTCGATCCATTTGGTAAATTTGTCGACTGCGACCAGCAAATGTGTGTATCCTCCTGGTGTGGATTTGCGTAGTGGTCCAACCATGTCTAGCCCCCATTGCGCAAAGGGCCAGGCGATGGGTATCATATGCAGCTCTGTGGCGGGTGCGTGCGGCTTTGGTGAGAACCGCTGGCAGGCGTCGCATCTATCGACCAGGTTTTTTGCATCGTTGGCTGCTGTTAGCCAGTAGAATCCTGCTCGAAAGGCTTTTCCCAGTATTGCTTTCCAGCTAGCATGATGTCCGCAATCACCCTGGTGTATGTCCCGGAGTAATTCCTTGCCGTCTTCGGGTGCGATGCAGCGTTGGAGTATGCCCGAGATGCTTTGTTTGTATAATTCTCCATTAACCACCCGAAAGGATTTGCTACGCCTGATTAGCTGTCGAGCCTCACGTGGATCGGCCGGGAGCTGTTTGTTGAGCAGGTAGTCGAGATATTTCTGCGTCCAGATTGGCTCGACCAGAAAAACCTGCCGTGATATGTTATGAGTTAGCTCGAGAAGCGCGATTTGCGGGCTGACCTCTGTTTCTTGTGCTGCGGGTGTCTCTACGGCTTTCTTCACTTTGACTGATCTCTTAATCATCCGCTCGAAATATATCCCTGGCGGTATGGGTGTATTCGTGGAACCCATGTTGGCCAGTCTATCCGCCTCTTCGTTGCTGGATCTTGCAATATGCTTCAACTCGCATCCTTTGAAGCTTCCTTCGAGTAGATTATACATGTCGCGGTACGCGATCATGTTTTCAGCAATGGCATCGCATTCTTTCATTGTTTGTTGCACTATGAGATTGGAATCGCCATAAATCATCAATCGGGTAGCTCCACAAGCAATCGCCATCTTCATCCCGTGCAACAGTGCTTCATATTCTGCGTCGTTGTTCGATGCTGGATCATCTGGTGGAAAGTCTAGTCGCAGGATGTATTGCAGTTTGTCTCCACGAGGTGAAATAAGAACGATTCCAGCTCCTGCTCCTTCGTTTCTTTTGGACCCGTCAAAGTACATGATCCAATTGCTCGTATACTCGGGTGGCCCGGGTGTTTGTAGCTCTGTCCATTCGCTGATGAATTCCACGAGAACTTGGGATTTGACTGCATTGCGTCCTGCATAGGTGATATCCCAAGCGCCCAGCTCGATGCTCCACTTCGCTATTCTTCCGGATGCCATAGGGTTGTTCATGATTGTCCCGAGTGACGCATCATTAACCACTGTAATGGCGTGTTCCTGGAAGTAATGTTTGAGTTTTCGGGCTGTGAGGACAACTCCATATGCAAGCTTCTGGTAATGAGGATATCGCTGCTTGCATGGCGAGAGCACTTCGCTGATGTAATATATTGGGCGCTGGACTCCGTATGCCTTGCCATCTTCAGGTCGTTCGACTACGATTGCAGTGCTGATGACCTGGTTTGTGGCGGCTAAATAGAGAAGAAGTGGCTCCCTTTCTTGTGGTGTTGCGAGAATGCGCCTGCTTTGCAGCGACCGTTTCAAGTCTGCGAATGCTTGTTTGGCTTCGGGTGTCCACTCGAATTTGTCCGTCTTCTTCAGTAGCTTGTAGAAGGGTAACGCCTGCTCTCCCAATCGTGCGATGAACCTGCTTAGGGCGGCTAATCGCCCTGCGAGCTGCTGGACTCCCCGTAGATTGGTAGGCTCCTTCATGGTGAGGATGGCTTGTATTTTCTCCGGATTGGCCTCAATGCCTCTGGCGGATACCAGGTATCCGAGGAGTTTTCCTGCGGGGACGCCGAAAACGCATTTTGTCGGGTTGAGCTTGATCCGATATGCATTAAGGGCGTCGAATGTTTCTTTAATGTCTTCGAGGAGTGTGTCCTCTACTCGAATTTTGATGACGATGTCGTCGACGTACACTTGTACGTTCTTTCCAATGAGATTGGCAAGGCATCTCTGCATGCAACGTTGATATGTTGCGCCTGCGTTCTTCAGCCCGAAGGGCATTGTCGTGTAGCAGTATACACCGTGTGGTGTGATGAATGCCGTCTTCTCTTCGTCTTCCTTTTTCATTCGGATCTGGTTGTATCCCGAGTAGGCGTCCAGGAAGGAGAGACGTTGGCAACCTGCTGTGGAATCCACGATCTGGTCGATTCGTGGTAGAGGAAAGTTGTCCTTGGGGCAGTGCTTGTTTAGTGACGTGTAGTCGATGCACACCCGAAGGATATCCGTGTTCTTCTTGGGGACCAGCACCGGATTCGCCAACCAGGTGGATATCTTGATCTCTCTAATAAAGTTGGCGGCTAGGAGCCTATTTACTTCTTCGCCCAGCGCCTTTTGCTTGGGTTCTGAGAATCGTCGAGTCGTCTGTTTGATGGGTTTGGCGTTAGGAAAGACTTCGAGTGAGTGCTCGGCAAACTCCCTGGGTATACCTGGCATATCTGAGGGCTGCCAGGCGAAAATCTCCCAGTACTCACGGAGGAGTTTGACGAGCGCGCTTTCCTATGCTGGCGAGAGGGTTGTGGAAACCATCGCGGTTTTGGCGGAATCCGTCGGGTGCACTTGGTGCTTGCGAGTGTCGCTGTTGGCGCTGAATTCCAGTTCAGGCGCGTTTTTCTTCGTGAGGGGCATGACGGAGTGGTCCGTGGTTTTTGCCAGCTCTTGTAGTTCTTCTTGCATCCCGAAAGATTTCGCGATCTCATTAAATTCTATGTCGCACTTATCCGATTTCTGGAAGTCTCCGTCAATGGTGATCACACCGTATTCGCCAGGTAGCTTGAGCTTCAAGTATGCGTAATGTGGTACGGCCATGAATCTGGCGAACGCTGTTCGACCAAGAATGGCGTGGTACTGTGAGGGCCAATCGACGACTTCGAAGTCCAGGAATTCCCTTCTGTAGTTGCGTGGGGAGCCCAGTACAACTTCAAGGTTGATTGTTCCGAGTGGACGTATTGCCTTGCCCGGAACTATCCCGTGGAAGGATGTTTCTGATTCCGTTAGGCCGTCCAGGTTTTTGTTCATTCGACGGAGTGTATCCGCGTAGATGATGTTGATGCCGCTGCCACCGTCCATGAATACGCGGGCCAGGTCATAGTTGCCAATTTGAGCTTGAATGACAAGGGCGGCGTGTCCTGGTCGATAGACTCGTGGCGGGTGGTCTTCTTTCGAGAACGTGATTGGCTGCTCGGCCATCTTCAGGTACTCGGGCTTCGTTGGTGGCGTCTGCACTGCCATGCATATTTGTCTCGAGTTAGTTTTTTGAGCTCTGCGAGAGGGACATACCTTCTGTATCATCCCGAGGAGTTGTCCGTGCGGAGTCGGGTATGTATTTGCTCCCGTGTTTTGTTGTTGTGGTGCTGGCAATGCGGCGAGTGCCATGTTTGGGTTGGCCGGTGGAGGTGGTGGCGGTGGTAGCTGGAATTGTTGTCCGCCTCCTGGTAGTGGTGGATAGTTTTGGGTGGAAGCGAATCTTTTCTTGGCGAGCGCGTCCGAGATTTCGATGAACTTTCGGCAATCCTTGAGAAGGTGTGTTGCCTTAGTCTTGCCCGTGCGCTTGTCTGTGAACAGATGTAGCGAGCAATACGCATCGAGGTCTTCCTCGGGTGATTTTTCTTCTGCCTTTGGTCTCCATTCGCGACTTCCACGACGACCGGAGTCGCGACTTCGCGTGAATTCTGCTGCCACTAGTTCTTCTCTATCCTCGTGGTCGTAATATTTTCTTCTCTTTCTTCGCCCATGACGGTCTTCGTCGTGCGTGGGCGATGATGTTCTTTCATTGCGTACTGCGTCTTCTCCATTGGCCCATTTTTCGGCTATGACCATGAGCTCCCCTATGGTTTTGGGCGCAGCTCTGCCGAGTTCTTCTCGAAACGCGGTTCTTCTTGCTCCTTTGGCGAAGGCCTCAATCGCCACTTCTTCAGAGATTGTCCCTGCGGTGTTCCTGAGCGTGTTCCACCGCTGGATGTATTCTTGTGTGGATTCACCACTTTTCTGTTTGCAAGCTCGTAGTTCTTCGATTGTAGCTGGCCTTTTGTAGGTCGACTGGAAGTTCTTGCAGAAATCGCGATGCAGGTCGTCCCACGATGCGTAGCAAGATCGTGGTCTCCTCTCCAGCCAGCTGCGGGCCGCTCCGGCTAGGTGCAAATTGAGGTATTGCATGGCCGTGTTCTTGTTACCACGTTGGCATTTTACTGCCGTGAGGTAGTCGCTTAACCACTGGGAGGGCTCGAGTGAGCCATCGTATTTTGTCACCTCCGAGCTGAGCTTGAATCTCTTGGGTAGAGGTGCTTCACGAATACTGCGAGCAAAACAAAGTGCTCCACAGGTTTCGTCGTCCGAAGACCCGGATGAGGAGCGTTCGCGATATCGTGAAGCCCTTGCTTTATCCACCTTCTTCTGGGCGAGATCGGATCGCGCGTCGTACCCGGACCGGTCACGGTCGCTATCTTTTCTTGGTTCCTTGCTTCGTTTTCTCGAGCGGCTGCTGTGGTGCCGCGAATCTTTGTCTCTCGGGCTGTCGTCGCTGCTGCTTCGACTATCGCCGCGGCGTCGAGCCTCTTTTCCTCGGCCGCGACGCGGCGATTTATCCTTTCTCGGAGAGGAGCTCCTGTGCCTGCGGGGCGTATCTTTGTCTTTGTCCTTCTCCTGTCGCGCCTTCTCCAGTTGTTCCTTGCGATCGTGGGAGGCGAGTTTCGCGGCTGCCAGCCCTAGACCCTTGCGGATGTGCTTGTATTGTTCCACCCGAGGATCGCTGTCCGTCGGCTGGTTCATTTGCATGTAGGTTGCTGCGGCTAGAATTGCAGCGGCTGGGGTTTGCGGGTAGACGTTGCCATCGTCGTCAACCCTCATGAAAGAAGACGTGGTAGATCTGTTGGTCCCAGCCATAGATTCGTGGTCCCTTGTCGACGCTGCGGGTCCTTTTCCCCCGGGTCGGGTACCGACCGAAGGTGCAAGGGACAGCTCGGCTCGACGTAGGCTTGATTCATCCGCCGCTCTCCTGCGACGGGCTAGATCTGCTCGGGCATCCTTGATGTTTGAGGCCGCTCTCACTAGGTGATAGTGGTAGGCGGTTAGGTCTTCCTGCGTGGCACCTGCTGCAGGTGGCTGACTCTTTCGCATGGATTCCTTGGCTCTTTTCCAGGCTTCCCGCGAGACGCCGATTAGGTCGCGCTCAGTTGCGCTATATTCAGTTTCCGAGGGCTGTTCCGACCCTGCCATGCAGACTTGGGCCAGTCGTGGTCCGTGTGTCCTAGGCGCAGATCGGGAAGCTCTTCGCACCCGAGAGGGTTCCTCTGTTGAGAGTGCGTGGTAGTCGATCGTGTTGAAGCGGATGGACTCGCCGCTTTTCTCCATGGGGAAGCGTGAGTTGACGGCTCCAGATTCGGGTTCAGATTCATCCGAGAAGTGGAGGATTCCGTCTCTGTTCGCCATGAAGTTGAAACTTCCGAACGTCAGGGTGACGCTCTTCTCCAGATCCTCGAATACCGGGCGTGATTCCGGCGAGGGAGGCGTGACTATGACGAATCCGATCCGTACAGGATTGTTCGGAGCCGTAGTCGATGGTTTCCAACGGGAGTTGGATGTCGATGAAGCCGAAGATGCCGGTGATCCAGCGCCCGCGGTCCCCACGGTCGGCGCCAATTGTCGAAGCTCTGGCTCCACAAATCCCTCGGGTGACCCTATCGGGTTTCGACTAGGAGACGTCATAGGCGCTGGTGAAATCGTCGGTTTGACAGGGGGGCGAGATTTACCCAGGTTCGGGGCCCTCGTAGAGGTAAAACCCTTACTCCTGCCTTCTGTCGATCTGTATTAGATGATTAGATCGGTTACAGGATGCTCGAATCGAGAGTAGATCTCGAGTTTCAAGGCTTTTGTGGTCGTGCGGTATTACTTGGTCCTCTCCTTGGGGGCTCTCCTGGCTTTATATAGATAACCAGGTCTCGAGTCCAACCCGGAGAGGATACAAACCCTAGCTTAGGTCGGTTACAATCCCTAACTTAACCCGCAAGTTGATGCGGGTGGGCTTCTCATGGGCCTTCTAGAGTACTCCAAGGGCGCTTCCTGTCGGGCCTTGACCAGAAGGCTTGAGAGGGGGTGTCCTTACTCGCAGGGTCCAGGATCCATGCCTTCGTCAAGACTGGTCCATTTTACTTTTAGCATATCACCTCCACATAACGTTGATCACATGTTTGGGACATGGTTGAATGGGATGGATACGTCGACTAAAGCTAGTATACGCATAGGTGTATGTGCTTTTCTGTGGGCAATTTGGAATTGCCGTAATGATATAATTTTTAACAATGTGATGGTGGATAACTTTTTGCAGGTGGTTCATCGGACGACGCACTGGATCCACTCTTGGTCCCTTCTCCTGCCAGACGACCAGCGTGGACGTTTGGATGCCGGATGTACTCGACTAATGGCGGTCGTTCAGGCTATCTTCAACCAGGATGGTTGGTTGCATGAGAGACTACGATGGGTTCCAGACTAGTGATGGTTATTTTTAGATGGTTGATCTATGTAGCCACGCTAGTGGATCGCTGATTTGGTTGTCAGATACGTTTCTTTTAGTTTGACATTTGTACTCTCTGAGATATCTTTTCAATAAAGAGCCGTGTGCATCAATGCGATTCAGAGGCTAGGTTTCCATTTAAAAAAAAAAAAATGCCATGCCTATAGAAATTAAGCGTACGAATGCACGGGCAATTCGTGGCTCAATTTTCTCGGCAGGATTTATTGTACTACTCCAAAGCTCAGACGCATTAATTTTGCGAGTGCCGCACGTATGGAGACGTCTTGCGCTCGAGTGGGATTCACGGGAACATGCGACATGCGATTACTGACACCATGCAAAGCTTTTGGCGTCCCTTTTTATCCAGATCGGCGCCCTACACAGGCACCGGGTGGGGTGGATCAAGGCAGGGTCAAACACAGCGAGTTGGTGATCCCGAGATTAATCGGACCCCGTACACTGCAAAGTTAGTTAGTGATGGCCATGGTAGGTACCGCTGAATGTAACGTCCCATCTCTCATTTATTTCCTCTGTTGGTCTCATACACAAAACTTGCCAAAACTTTACTCTTTGCACGTATGATGCGTTCCTTCCCGGTTCCGTGTCTTTGGGGTACGGTTGGACAGAGCAAGGCATGTGAATAAGCAAAATAAACAAAAGCTTATGGACAGTTGACATTAATTGGGAAAACAATGCACGTATTGTGAGTGATCACGAGTATCAATCGTTATTCTTTTGTAAGCTAGGAGTATCAAATATTCTGACCTGGTTATATATGTAAAATACTAAGGAGTTTTGAGTATTGAAATGGATAGTCACACAGGTGCAGTAGTCATCCAAAAACTCCGACACGACCATACGAACTGGTCAACAGCTAGGCGGCAAGCAAGTACCACCAGTATTTCAACTGTTCATGCAGGACACGAAAAACCCATGATTCATGTATTGATTACAGGCAATGCAAATTTCGCGGGATTATTTAACTAACAAGCAGCACGGGAGGAAAAAACCACGTCTGAAATCAAAATACTCCCTCCGTATCAAAACGGTTAAAACATCTTATATTTTTGATACAGAGGGAGTAGCATTTTATGCACACATGCAACTACCGTTTTTAGATGCACGTGTAATGTCGGATATATACTGAATAGGGGTATAGAAGATGGTAGACAAAGAGCCGGACTATCAGGGTGGCCTACATGGTAATGGGCTTAGGTCCATTGGGCGGCCCAGTAGTCCGACGTGCAGAAGCCGGATTCTAGAAGAACCCGGATCACGGCCCACGTGATCTGGCTTGGAGGAGAAGACGGATTCCTTGCTTTCCAAGTTACAAGTTAAACGTAGTCTTCTACGTTTCCTATTCTGTAAGCCCTAATCCGGCTATTATATAAAGCCGGACGGGAGATAGATTAAACAAGCACAAGTTAGACACAAGTTAAAGCTCTACGCAACTCGCCGAGAAGCTAGATCTAGATCCTCACATTGTAATCCTGATAAACGGGCTTTAGTCCCAATTAGTGAGAAGTGCAGGAGTAGGTACGCCGTACTGTCGCGACGTACCGAACCTGGGTAAAATCCCGTGTTCTGTGTTACTACGCTATCCCGTTACCCCACGTCTCTACCGTAGTCTCATGGCACCCCCGTCTATGAAAACTACTACGATGTCTCGACAGTTGGCGCCCACCGTGGGGCAAACGACGTCAGGCGTGAAATTCCGATCTGGGATACTCGGCGGAATTGGAAGATCGATCACTGTCGGAAGCCTGGAGTTCGACGACGATGTCGGGCGCTTCCTCGACAACGGATCCTGTATACCGGCGCAAAACCACCTGGTAAGTGCCTGCGTGTTACCGATCGGATCTGCTAACATCTTTATCGGACTAACTGCAGAGGCAATGGGGTTTTGCGGTGGAAGCAAATTTATCCCACCCGCCCTATACCCAGTCGAAGACGACTATGATGCCGGATTCTGCTCAGATCGCCGACAAAAAAGTGATACACACTTTATCGGCATGGTGCAATCCGAAATCGCTGAAAACACGGATGACGGAAATCCCGTGCAAGAGGCAGATAACAACGTACCCGTCATTGAGACGGAAGAACAAATACCCGTCACAGAGGCGGAAGATCCGACATCCGTCAACCAGACGATAAACTCGGAAGCAGAATCCGTGCTTGCCGCCATTGAGGCGAGGTTGGAGTCGGAAACCGGATCGGATAACTTCGACTCCGAAGACGAAGACGAGGATGCCTTCGTAAGAAAGGTTAAGTCCTTTCAAGAGGGATTCCATGAAGTGTTAATGGCAAAACCAGCTGATACAACGGGTGCCGATAGCCAGGAAAGCCCTAAAACCCCTCCGCCGGTGGAAGAGAGAGAAGACGGAGAAACTTCTCCGATATTCCCCAATGTTAAGGAGATGACAGAAGATGAGCCTGTCAAAAAACCTCCCTCTTCCAAGAAAAAGCACCGTGCTTCTAAAAAACTCCAATACAAACTCCGGAAGAAAAAATCAGCCGATCTCGCTGATGAAAACCTGGAAGTGGGAGATATTAGCGGCACAAAGCCAGCGGAAAAGAAATCTAAGGAAATCACTGCTCCGCCAATGACGGAACAGGAAGAGCAAGAGCTATTACAAACACCAGTGGGACCAGATGAACCCCCTGAGATGCTGGAAGCCAGGAGACAAGCTTTCCAACGGCAACAGCAACACCTGCTTAGATCTCGGCAACATCTCCAACAAACCCATAATGACATCAAAGTCATGAAGGAAGAAATAGAGGAGTACGAGAGAAAGCATAGATCCGCGTTAAAACCTACTAGGTTACCCGGAATCGCAAAACCGGAAGAACTGCCGCCAAAAGAAAGGTTCTATAACCCATCTTGGCAAAAGCAGTTAAACGGCAAAGATGCCAAGGGCGAACCAATATACAAAACCGCTGCGGAAAACGCGGAAGCAGCGTTCGCCATCCTAAACAACGATCTGTACTCCAACGGGGAAAAACTCCAAGGGGTGTATGCTTTCCTAGGAAAAGCATTACAGCAGCAACAGCGAGGCCAAGAACGATCAGGGAGGCTGCATGATAATTCCGCCCTCTGCAAAACAGCTACTTGCGCTGCTGGAGCACCTGGACCGGAAGAACCCGGAGATTCGGATAAAAAAGAGGATCCGAGAAAAGACAGGAAAAACCCAGACAACCGGGACGCAACGTCTAGAATCGGACCTCATCTCCCGAAAGATGGATATAAACCACACGATCGGGAAGACAAACACCGGAATGACGGCAAAATAATGCCACCTCCGAGAAACCCAGCTGAAAAAGCTGGAAGATATGATATACCTCACAGACGTGAAAGATCCCGGACACCTCCTAAGGATAAGGAAAGGCATAGAAGCAGAACTCCGCCTAAAGGACGTGAACACGGAAGAGATAGAGATAACCTCGGAAAAGCGCGTCCGCGCAACAATGGAAAAGAAAGGAGCAGATCCCCTTCTGTCCATTCAGCCGGGAGATATTCTGCACACATTGATAGAGCAGAAAAGGATGATCTATACTTTGGTCCTAAGTGTTTTACTGACAGGATCCGAAGGATAACCCTGCATTCTGGCTTCGCCAAAGTTGGTCCAACCTACCAAAAATATACCGGCAGTACGAACCCGGATACCTGGCTCTCAGATTATTATACAGCCGTCCAAATCAACAATGGGACAGACCTGGAAGCTGTCAAGTTTCTTCCCCTAATGTTGCTAGACGGAGCCAGAGATTGGATTAATGGTTTACCATCAAGAACTGTCGACAGCTGGGATGATATGGCTAGAGTATTCACTCAGCATTTTCGGGGAACATACAAACGCCCAAATAGCATCAACCAGCTGAACCGTTGCACCCAATTTGAGGACGAACCATACGTGGATTTCATCTCCAGATGGACTGCAATGAAGAATAGTTGCTCTGGAGTAACTGACGTACAAGCAATGCATGCTTTCGTCAATGGCCTAAAACCCGGACTCGTACCGTTCATGGTTGGTTCTAAGCAGCACAAAGATCTCGGATCTATGCTTACAACCGCTAATGAGCATGCTGCAGCCGAAGATGATATCAGAGCAAGAGGAGGCAATATTGAGTCACTAATACTCGCCAAGAAAACCCCTCGTTCTGACAAAAAAGGAACTCCAGAGTCAACGACAAAGCCCAAGGAGGTCAACATAGCCTTTGGAGGAGAAAAGGTGAATAAGTGGAAAGGCCGCAGTCCAGATCCAATCAATTACACTCCCGAAGAATGGGAGAGAATTAAGTCGGAACCCTGCGTCCACCACTCGCAATTTGGGAAACCAACCCACACAAACGCGCAATGCCGGCTAAACAAGCATATGAAAGGCAATGCAGGATCCGGAAATAAGGGGAAGGGTTCCAAAAGGAAACCTGCCAAACAAAAGCCAGAAGCTGAAAAAGAAGACAGTGAATCGGACACTGATGACAAAATCCAGGAACAACAGCGAAAGGGCGAACCCAAATTTCCGAGAGTTGACGGAGACGCAATGCTAACTTTCTTAGCAACCCCGTCAGCAAAGGTGGCCAAAAGAACACTTCGAGAAATAAACACGGTTGTTCCGGCAACCCCGAAATTCTTGAAGTACTCCAACACACCGATAATCTGGGATCAGTCTGATCATCCCGGAAATATCCCTGAACCCGGCACACAAGCTCTTGTTGTCAGCCCTATTGTTCAAAACACTAGGCTAAGAAGAGTGCTGATGGACGGAGGATCCAGCATTAATATAATGTACCTGGATACACTGAAGCACTTGAAGATCTCCGAGTCCCAGCTCAACTACAGCAATATACGCTTCCATGGCATTGTTCCTGGCAGGCAAGCACGATCCCTAGGAGAAATTTCCCTAGATGTCACCTTCGGAGATAAAGATCACTTCCGGCAGGAAAAAGTATCCTTCGAAGTAGTGCCGTTCGAAAGCGTGTATCACGCAATACTCGGACGTCCAGCTTTCGCCAAATTCATGGCAAGATCCTGTTATATCTATAACAAGCTGAAAATGCCAGGACCCAAAGGAGGAGTAATCACCATAGCCGGTGATTTCAAGCTGGCAAACGAGTTGGAGAAAGAAAACGCCCTTTGCGCTCAGAGAGTTATAGCAAAGGAGGAACTGAAGGAATTAGCCAAGGAGGTATCGCCGAAAGAAATGCCGGCAGGAAAAGAAACTCGGAAGCCAACAGATAGTTTCAAAGCGTCCGAGAACACAAGACAGGTAATCCTAGATCCCAAAGATCCGACAAAATTTGTCGTCGTAGGGACTGGGATGACTGACAAATAGGAAGGCGGGCTCATCAAGTTCCTCCGTGAGAACTGGGATATTTTTGCCTGGTGTCCAGCTGACATGCCAGGCGTACCCAGGGAACTTGCTGAGCACCAACTCAAGGTTATTCCCGGATCAAAACCCGTCAAACAAGGTCTCCGTCGTTTTGACGGAAGAAGACGGAAGGCTATTGGCAAGGAAATTATCCGGCTTTTAGCAGCGGATTTCATCAAGGAAGTAATCCATACTGATTGGTCCGCAAATCCGGTCCTAGTACCGAAGAAAGACACCACTGCTCTTAGAATGTGTATAGATTACACAGGATTGAACAAGTTGTGTCCGAAAGATAGGTTCGCGTTACCGCGAATCGATCAAATAATAGATGCCACTGCAGGCTCCGAGCTTTTATGCTTTTTGGATGCATACTCCGGGTACCACCAAATACGCATGAAAAAGGAAGATCAAATCAAGACTTCTTTTATAACCCCGTATGGGACGTACTATTACATAACCATGCCTTTTGGCCTGAAGAACGCAGGTGCAACCTACCAGCGTTGCATGCAACGCTGTTTGCATAGTCAAATTGGCAGAAACGTTCATGTTTACGTGGACGATATCGCTGTCGTAACCAAGGAAAAAGATACACTCCTTGAGGATTTGCGAGAAACTTTCGAAAACTTGCGCACTTACAAGATGAAGTTGAATCCATCTAAGTGCGTATTCGGGATTCCCTCAGGAAAACTTCTGGGTTTCATTGTTTCCCATAGAGGAATAGAAGTTAACCCGGAAAAGATCAAGGCAATCTTGAACATATCAAAACCTACATGTGTAAAAGATGTCCAAAGATTGACGGGTTCCGCTGCAGCCGTCAGCAGATTTATCAGTCGGCTGGGGGATAAAGCCTTACCACTCTACAAGCTGCTGAAGAAATCCGACAAGTTCGAATGGACAGAAGAGGCTGATGCAGCGTTGGCCCAGTTGAAGGAAACCTTGATGAACGCTCCCATCTTGGCATCTCCAAAAGACGAAGAACCCATGTTATTATACCTTACGGCTACAAGTCGGGTTATTAGTGCGGTAATCGTTGTGGAGCGGACAAAAGAAGAACAAAGCATACCAGATCAACATCCGGTATATTACATAAGCGAAGTTTTTTCCGAATCCAAACAAAGGTATCCGCACTACCAGAAACTGGCATATGGCGTATTTTTTGCATCCAGAAAACTGCGCCATTACTTCCAAGGGCATTCCATAACAGTGGTATGTAAAGCACCACTAGGGGATATTATAAACAATGCGGAGGCAACCGGCCGAGTAGCTAAATGGGGCATCGAGCTGGCAGCCTTCGACATTAAGTACCAGCCAAGGACGGCAATAAAATCCCAAGTTTTGGCAGATTTCGTCGCCGACTGGACAGAAGCAATGGAAAACACACCAATGCCAGAATCCGAGTACTGGATCATGCACTTTGACGGATCCAAGATGAAGGAAGGAGCTGGGGCTGGCGTAGTCCTAAAATCTCCCAAGGGAGACACAATGGAGTACGTATTACAAATACACTTCAACGCCAGTAACAACGTGGCAGAATACGAAGCTCTGCTTCATGGCTTGCATATTGCAAAAGAAATAGGGGTAAAACGCATCTTATGCTATGGAGACTCGGATTTGGTACAGCATCAGCTCAACCAAACCTGGGACGCGAAAAGCCCTATAATGGCCGAATATCGGAGGACGGTGGATGAGTTTGCCATTTGTTTCTTCGGGTTCGAAGTCCTTCACATAAAAAGGGAGAAAAACTGGAATGCGGATGCGTTAGCCCGCATGGGATCAGAGAGAGTAAAAACTTTACCACCAGGGGTATTCGTCCAGCACTTGTATGAACCATCCATAAAAGGTGGAGACGTTGATTACCCTCTGGCATCTGAAACAATCGAGGTCATGCTCGTTAAACCGGATTGGACAATTCCATACTTAAACTTCTTAGTCAATCAGAAGTACCCGGAAGGAGCAGACGAAGTCTTGCAAAGGCAAATACAGCGTCGGTGCAAAGGATACGTGGTGATCAACGACCACTTGTATAAACGCAGTACTTCCGGAATTTTTCAACGGTGTATTTCACCAGAAGAAGGAAGAGAAATACTGGAAGAAATCCACGCCGGCGATTGCGGACATCATGCTCAATCAAAAAGCATAGTCAAAAAAGCATTCCGGGCGGGGTTTTTCTGGCTAACAGCCAAGTCAGACGCCGAACGCATAGTGAATACATGCGAAGGATGTCAATATTACGCCAAGCAGACCAATTTGCCGGCCCAAGCACTTAAAACTATCCCTATCACATGGCCGTTTGCGGTCTGGGGGCTAGATATGATGGGACCGTTCAAAACTGCAAGAGGTGGACTTACACATCTACTCGTAGCGGTAGATAAGTATACAAAATGGGTGGAGGCTAAACCCATCAAAAAGCTGGATGGCGCAACTGCCAGAAATTTCATTATTGATTTAGTAATGAGGTATGGCATCCCACATAGCATAATAACTGATAACGGGACAAATTTCTCCATTGGGGAGTTGGCAAAATACTGCCAACAAACGGGAATCCGCTTAGATCTTGCATCTGTGGCACACCCGCAATCTAATGGACAGGTTGAAAGAATGAACAGTTCAATCCTGCAAGGAATACGCCCAAGACTCGAATCTCCTCTCCATAGAGCAGCTGGAGCGTGGGTAGAAGAGCTACCTTCCGTGTTATGGAGTATTCGAACGACGCCAAATAGGTCAACTGAGCAAACCCCGTTTTTCCTAGTTTATGGTGCGGAAGCTATTCTTCCAACGGACATGATCCATGATAGCCCAAGAGTGCAGAATTTTGACGACTCAGATGCCGAAGAAGCACGACAGGATGCCGTCGATCTCTTAGAAGAGGAACGAGAACTTGTGCTTCAAAGATCTGCCATCTACCAGCAAGGTTTACGACGTTATCATAGTCGGAAAATCAGGCATCGTTCTTTTAAAGAAGGTGACTTAGTGCTGAGATTGGTGCAGCAAAGGAAGCACAAATTGGCCCCAGTATGGGAAGGACCATTTGTCATCAGTAAAGCCATGAAGAATGGATCATACTATCTTGTCGACATTCGAGATACGGAGGATGATCCCGAGAAGCCGAATCGCAAAAGAAAGAGAAAAATAGATGATGAACTAGGAGAGACAAAGAGGCCTTGGAGTATCCAGCAATTACGTCCCTTCTATACTTAGTTCAATTTCTATGTAAACATCTTTGAGACCATGAAATAAAGTTGTCGGAATGTTGTCATTCATATTTCATTATAAGTACAAAATATTTCCGCCTCATCTATTTCCCAATGATCTTACAAATACTCAATGTTAACCCGAATTGTGCCTGCGTGCTCGGTGTTTAAAAGCTGAATGATTCGGCCTGTTAAAGGTTAAAGGAAACTCGGATTGTGCCTGCGTGCCCAAGTTTCAAAGCAGTTCCTTGTTTTCTCTATATTTTATCTGATTGTGTATGTGTTGGGTTACTGAAACTAGTCAGTAAAAATGCTTCTAGCATGATCCATGTTTTGAGTTTTAAAAACTGTTTGGTTCGTCCCCAGTTACTCGACATGACGATACATATTGCTAGTTGAGCCATTTTTAAACACTAGAGCAGTTAAAACACAGTTGCCAGATTACTTAGAAGATAAAGGAACAGTCAAACCCGGAAAAACTTTGCAAGAAACTTGAAATTGCAAAAGGAGGAGTTCTTGTTTCGACAAATGACATAGAAGCATTACAATATGAATTACATTGTAAAAATGCTCTTATACACATCCATCATTCGGGTCGAGTGTATTCCCTCAAGCATCCGAGTCTTCATCACTGCTATCATTCTCGGGGGCTGCGGGCACTTCTTCTTCCGGATAAGTAATGGAAATGTTGACCATAGAGGCAATCTTGGAAGCGTGCCCTTTAACTTCATCAAAAATCGCATTTCGTTGCGCTTCTGTATATCCTTGAGGGATACCGGATGCTACGCGCCAAGATCTGGCATTAGGGTAATGTAGACGCATAAGGCCAAGTGCCATGCGTGCACCACCTCGTGCGGCAGAACGAAGGATGGATTCTTTCGATTCTGCTACTTCTGTGATGGCACCCGGAAGTCGGTAGACTTCCGAAAAGCATACAGTACTTGTGGGAAGGAATTTATTAATCAGCTGCATTCCTGCATTCCTGATTGAATTCCACACTTCCCCAAAGGCCCGGATCTTTTCAGTCCGAGAAATTCCTGGAAAATTTCCTGCTTTGTCGACAAAAGTAAAGGTTACATGGAAAGATACAAGAAATAAGACATGAAGACATTGGTAAAAAGAAGTTAACTTACCAAGAACCTTGTCAATTTCGTCGCTTTCTTTCATGCGCGGGAGTAGCATACTTTCCAAATCATTGATAACAGATTTGTCTTCCGCTGCCTGTAAAGAGGCCTTGGATTGAGCAATCCCAAGGGCCAGATTACTGGCTTCTAGGTCTTCTTGAGCTTTCAGAAGTTCCTTTCGGAGGTTTGAGTTTTCCTCACGAAGCTGAGAAACATGGACAGCGTTTTCTGCTAATTTGTTGGCTTTGTTTAAAGCAGCTGGAGGGCAGAAATTAATTTGAGTTTACAAAACAATTCCGAAGAATTCTCCAGAGAAAACAAATGGTACAAAATAAAATACCGGTGGCTTTTGATAGTTGCCGCTGAGATAACGCTAGTTCGTTGCTTTTAGACTCAATAACAGATTGAAGGGTTTTTACTTCTCTGCTCTTGAGACTAAGCTTCTTAAAAACTTCCAAGTTTATGGCGTCTGCGGAATGCTAAAACATGGAAATGAAAGCCAGATGCTTAAGTTTGAACAGGCATATGAAGAAACATTAAGAAGAATTCATATTTCAACTTAATGCTTGGGGGCTAGAAGTATTACCTGGCTCATTTCTCGCAAATCGATCAAGACCTCGTTGAATTCTTTGGCATATTCCGCGAAGAGAATTCCAACGTGATGAAGGCCATCGTGTATAACCTGACGAGGCGAAAATGCGATATCATTGCGAACAACTAATCCATGTTGTGGCCAAGGGCGAATCAGAGGCGCAGGAACAAAGAATTTCTTTGCCTCCGGACGAATATATCCGAGTTCGTCGAATGGTTCTTCTTTTATCCGGATATCGTCCAGGTTGGGAATAGATTCCTCTCTGGTAGCTGATTGCCTTTTGCGCTTCCGATTGTTGTGAAACTCGGCATGTAATTTGTTGAGTTCAGCGTCGGAAGCAAGATCATTTTCTCCAAGTTCATCAAACTGGGAAGGAGTTAACAATATGTTAAAAAGCGGAGAGAGAAGATAATCTGAAGAAAAACGTGGAAACAAGGAAAGATAAATACCTTAGGGACCAGATTTTCCACGTGATAAATCGCCAGACTTTCCTCAATCTGACTACTGACGGCGACCAGTTCGTGAAGTCGTCCTATAAAATCCTTTCTGGTAAAGGCCTTATCTGTTCCTCTCATGCTATCTTCTGGTCCTTGGTATTCGCAAAGAAGTCGAGAACGAAAAGAGAGAGGTTGGATACGGCGTCCAAACCAGCACATAACGGTATCCTTCCCAACCAAAGAAGGTTGAGAGGAAGAGAGCTTGGCGATGCGCCGCTTTATCTTCATCAGGTTTTCTGGCAAATTTTCCCCTACTGCGGTTGTCCAACTCTCGCGAGGAGTAGCGGCAGAATTAACAAAGGGAGGAACCCCGGTTGCCCTGCCTGGGAATGGAATGTCCTGATGATAAAAGAAAGAACCTAGCCAAGATTGGTTAGGTTCCGGCATTTCTATTTTTGGATACCATTCCTCCCTAAATTTTCTGAGGATGAAAGATACGGTTCCGCAAATGGGCGAAATGCCATTTGTGATGTTATGCTTTACCTCAAAGCAATATTGCCAGAAATTTAGGTCAGGTGTTATCCCGAGATATCCTTCGAAAAGGGCTTGGAAACTGGCTAAGTAGAGGATGGAATTCGGAGAAATATTGTGTGGTTGAACGCCATAAAAGTTAAGGACGTCTAGAAAAAAGGCGGAAGGGGGAAAACCCATACCTCTCGCAACATGAGAGGTAAGGAGGACGCGTTCTCCAACTTCTGGCTTGGGCTCGGGTTCATCTTTCGAGATTCGCCATTTGCCCTTAACTATGGATCCCTCCTTTGACATCCGACGAAGAAGGACGAGAGAAGTATTACTCGGACTCCAATTGCCGACAACTTCTGTTTCGTTGTTGGCTCCGGTGGCAAAGCGTTCATCGCCACGGGAATGGATCTTGACCCTCGCCGTCGTTGGGATGAACGGAGGGGGTGCTGCGGAGCTCGATCCCGCAATATCCGCGGCGGCGGAAGTGTTTTCTCCGCCCGCCGCGGAGGCCGTAGTCTTCTCCGGCTCGCCGCCGGTGTGCTTCTGCGATCCCGGCTGCGGATCCAGATCGCTGACGAGCTCGTCGATGGCGGCGCGGATCGGTGACGGCGGCGAAGAGGCCATTTTTTGGTGGCGCTTTGCGTTTAGCGTACGAAGGATACGTGCGTTGGGACAAGGACTTGCTCTCGAGCTCGCGTGCGCGTCAATGGTGTGGGCAGTGAGGGAGTGAGGAAAGTTTCCGATGAGGACGATGATGGCTATTTATAGCCAGAAACCCGTTTAGATACGCGCCAACGGCTCTTTCGACCGTTGGATGCTTGACGCGTGTCGATCGCCGGAAACTACGGGAAATAAAACGGCAGGGGAATGATGGCTATCTCCTCATTTCCCGTGAGAATCTGTCAGAGATACGCTGAGGGGTTTCCCGCGTGGAACCAAGCGGCGCTTGCGTCAGCATGTTTAAGACGCTGACGTTATGAGTTCCTTTTTCCGCGAAGGATCGCGAGAAGAAAAGCCGGACTTTCATAGTTCCGAGTTTTATGTTACCATCTCCTTCAAAAGGAAAGTAGAAAGAATCAAGACTGCTGAATCAAGATTTCCCGGACAAAATGTATTTGGTGAAAGACGGAGAATCAGAGTTTTGATCCTTCCTGGGGGCTACTGTCGGATATATACTGAATAGGGGTATAGAAGATGGTAGACAAAGAGCCGGACTACCAGGGTGGCCTACATGGTAGTGGGCTTAGGTCCATTGGGCGGCCCAGTAGTCCGACGTGCAGAAGCCGGATTCTAGAAGAACCCGGATCACGGCCCACGTGATCTGGCTTGGAGGAGAAGACGGATTCCTTGCTTTCCAAGTTACAAGTTAAACGTAGTCTTCTAGGTTTCCTATTCTGTAAGCCCTAATTCGGCTATTATATAAAGCCGGACGGGAGATAGATTAAACAAGCACAAGTTAGACACAAGTTAAAGCTCTACGCAACTCGCCGAGAAGCTCATCCTCGCCGAGAAGCTAGATCTAGATCCTCACATTGTAATCCTGATAAACGGGCTTTAGTCCCAATTAGTGAGAAGTGCAGGAGTAGGTACGCCGTACTGTCGCAACGTACCGAACCTGGGTAAAATCCCGTGTTCTGTGTTACTACGCTATCCCGTTACCCCACGTCTCTACCGTAGTCTCATGGCACCCCCGTCTATGAAAACTACTACGATGTCTCGACATGTAAATATCGACATCTAGGGCGAAAAAATTGGTGAACACACTCACTAGTCACTCCTGTGTCGAGTTTCCCATTTATGAAATAGTGGGAGAAACTCATGTAGTACATGCCTATTGTGCATAAGTAAATGTGGTACAGAAGTCAATGCTAGAAATGTCCAAATGATATTTTTTTACACCAAAGGTCCAAAGATCTCAATTTATTAACTATGAAAAAAAATTCGTTTGAAATCCGAAGGTCCACGTGTCTTAATCTATTAATCAAGAAAAGATATTCGTCCGATTAATTAGCGGAAAACGTGATAAAATTGTAAAATCATGGCCAACCAAACTGGCACATAATAGAGACACGACATATTAGCATACTAATGTCATCGTCAATATTCCTCGTTCAGTAAGCGACTCTGACTTCACCATCGGCGACCACCCGGCCTCACCACAGCAACCTCATGAGTCATGAAGCCACACTGAAAAAAGCCAAACGACCATCCACACACGATGTCGAGACATCGTAGTAGTTTTCATAGACGGGGGTGCCATGAGACTACGGTAGAGACGTGGGGTAACGGGATAGCGTAGTAACACAGAACACGGGATTTTACCCAGGTTCGGTACGTCGCGACAGTACGGCGTACCTACTCCTGCACTTCTCACTAATTGGGACTAAAGCCCGTTTATCAGGATTACAATGTGAGGATCTAGATCTAGCTTCTCGGCGAGTTGCGTAGAGCTTTAACTTGTGTCTAACTTGTGCTTGTTTAATCTATCTCCCGTCCGGCTTTATATAATAGCCGGATTAGGGCTTACAGAATAGGAAACCTAGAAGACTACGTTTAACTTGTAACTTGGAAAGCAAGGAATCCGTCTTCTCCTCCAAGCCAGATCACGTGGGCCGTGATCCGGGTTCTTCTAGAATCCGGCTTCTGCACGTCGGACTACTGGGCCGCCCAATGGACCTAAGCCCACTACCATGTAGGCCACCCTGGTAGTCCGGCTCTTTGTCTACCATCTTCTATACCCCTATTCAGTATATATCCGACAGTAGCCCCCAGGAAGGATCAAAACTCTGATTCTCCGTCTTTCGCCAAATACATTTTGTCCGGGAAATCTTGATTCAGCAGTCTTGATTCTTTCTACTTTCCTTTTGAAGGAGATGGTAACATAAAACTCGGAACTATGAAAGTCCGGCTTTTCTTCTCGCGATCCTTCGCGGAAAAAGGAACTCATAACGTCAGCGTCTTAAACATGCTGACGCAAGCGCCGCTTGGTTCCACGCGGGAAACCCCTCAGCGTATCTCTGACAGATTCTCACGGGAAACGAGGAGATAGCCATCATTCCCCTGCCGTTTTATTTCCCGTAGTTTCCGGCGATCGACACACGTCAAGCATCCAACGGTCGAAAGAGCCGTTGGCGCGTATCTAAACGGGTTTCTGGCTATAAATAGCCATCATCGTCCTCATCGGAAACTTTCCTCACTCCCTCACTGCCCACACCATTGACGCGCACTCGAGCTCGAGAGCAAGTCCTTGTCCCAACGCACGTATCCTTCGTACGCTAAACGCAAAGCGCCACCAAAAAATGGCCTCTTCGCCGCCGTCACCGACCCGCGCCGCCATCGACGAGCTCGTCAGCGATCTGGATCCGCAGCCGGGATCGCAGAAGCACACCGGCGGCGAGCCGGAGAAGACTACGGCCTCCGCGGCGGGCGGAGAAAACACTTCCGCCTCCGCGGATATTGCGGGATCGAGCTCCGCAGCACCCCCTCCGTTCATCCCAACGACGGCGAGGGTCAAGATCCATTCCCGTGGCGATGAATGCTTTGCCACCGGAGCCAACAACGAAACAAAAGTTGTCGGCAATTGGAGTCCGAGTAATACTTCTCTAGTCCTTCTTCGTCGGATGTCAAAGGAGGGATCCATAGTTAAGGGCAAATGGCGAATCTCGAAAGATGAACCCGAGCCCAAGCCAGAAGTTGGAGAACGCGTCCTCCTTACCTCTCATGTTGCGAGAGGTATGGGTTTTCCCCCTTCCGCCTTTTTTCTAGACGTCCTTAACTTTTATGGCGTTCAACCACACAATATTTCTCCGAATTCCATCCTCTACTTAGCCAGTTTCCAAGCCCTTTTCGAAGGATATCTCGGGATAACACCTGACCTAAATTTCTGGCAATATTGCTTTGAGGTAAAGCATAACATCACAAATGACATTTCGCCCATTTGCGGAACCGTATCTTTCATCCTCAGAAAATTTAGGGAGGAATGGTATCCAAAAATAGAAATGCCGGAACCTAACCAATCTTGGCTAGGTTCTTTCTTTTATCATCAGGACATTCCATTCCCAGGCAGGGCAACCGGGGTTCCTCCCTTTGTTAATTCTGCCGCTACTCCTCGCGAGAGTTGGACAGCCGCAGTAGGGGAAAATTTGCCAGAAAACCTGATGAAGATAAAGCGGCGCATCGCCAAGCTCTCTTCCTCTCAACCTTCTTTGGTTGGGAAGGATACCGTTATGTGCTGGTTTGGACGCCGTATCCAACCTCTCTCTTTTCGTTCTCGACTTCTTTGCGAATACCAAGGACCAGAAGATAGCATGAGAGGAACAGATAAGGCCTTTACCAGAAAGGATTTTATAGGACGACTTCACGAACTGGTCGCCGTCAGTAGTCAGATTGAGGAAAGTCTGGCGATTTATCACGTGGAAAATCTGGTCCCTAAGGTATTTATCTTTCCTTGTTTCCACGTTTTTCTTCAGATTATCTTCTCTCTCCGCTTTTTAACATATTGTTAACTCCTTCCCAGTTTGATGAACTTGGAGAAAATGATCTTGCTTCCGACGCTGAACTCAACAAATTACATGCCGAGTTTCACAACAATCGGAAGCGCAAAAGGCAATCAGCTACCAGAGAGGAATCTATTCCCAACCTGGACGATATCCGGATAAAAGAAGAACCATTCGACGAACTCGGATATATTCGTCCGGAGGCAAAGAAATTCTTTGTTCCTGCGCCTCTGATTCGCCCTTGGCCACAACATGGATTAGTTGTTCGCAATGATATCGCATTTTCGCCTCGTCAGGTTATACACGATGGCCTTCATCACGTTGGAATTCTCTTCGCGGAATATGCCAAAGAATTCAACGAGGTCTTGATCGATTTGCGAGAAATGAGCCAGGTAATACTTCTAGCCCCCAAGCATTAAGTTGAAATATGAATTCTTCTTAATGTTTCTTCATATGCCTGTTCAAACTTAAGCATCTGGCTTTCATTTCCATGTTTTAGCATTCCGCAGACGCCATAAACTTGGAAGTTTTTAAGAAGCTTAGTCTCAAGAGCAGAGAAGTAAAAACCCTTCAATCTGTTATTGAGTCTAAAAGCAACGAACTAGCGTTATCTCAGCGGCAACTATCAAAAGCCACCGGTATTTTATTTTGTACCATTTGTTTTCTCTGGAGAATTCTTCGGAATTGTTTTGTAAACTCAAATTAATTTCTGCCCTCCAGCTGCTTTAAACAAAGCCAACAAATTAGCAGAAAACGCTGTCCATGTTTCTCAGCTTCGTGAGGAAAACTCAAACCTCCGAAAGGAACTTCTGAAAGCTCAAGAAGACCTAGAAGCCAGTAATCTGGCCCTTGGGATTGCTCAATCCAAGGCCTCTTTACAGGCAGCGGAAGACAAATTTGTTATCAATGATTTGGAAAGTATGCTACTCCCGCGCATGAAAGAAAGCGACGAAATTGACAAGGTTCTTGGTAAGTTAACTTCTTTTTACCAATGTCTTCATGTCTTATTTCTTGTATCTTTCCATGTAACCTTTACTTTTGTCGACAAAGCAGGAAATTTTCCAGGAATTTCTCGGACTGAAAAGATCCGGGCCTTTGGGGAAGTGTGGAATTCAATCAGGAATGCAGGAATGCAGCTGATTAATAAATTCCTTCCCACAAGTACTGTATGCTTTTCGGAAGTCTACCGACTTCCGGGTGCCATCACAGAAGTAGCAGAATCGAAAGAATCCATCCTTCGTTCTGCCGCACGAGGTGGTGCACGCATGGCACTTGGCCTTATGCGTCTACATTACCCTAATGCCAGATCTTGGCGCGTAGCATCCGGTATCCCTCAAGGATATACATAAGCGCAACGAAATGCGATTTTTGATGAAGTTAAAGGGCACGCTTCCAAGATTTCCTCTATGGTCAACATTTCCATTACTTATCCGGAAGAAGAAGTGCCCGCAGCCCCCGAGAATGATAGCAGTGATGAAGACTCGGATGCTTGAGGGAATACACTCGACCCGAATGATGGATGTGTATAAGAGCATTTTTACAATGTAATTCATATTGTAATGCTTCTATGTCATTTTTCGAAACAAGAACTCCGCCTTTTGCAATTTCAAGTTTCTTGCAAAGTTTTTCCGGGTTTGACTGTTCCTTTATCTTCTAAGTAATCTGGCAACTGTGTTTTAACTGCTCTAGTGTTTAAAAATGGCTCAACTAGCAATATGTATCGTCATGTCGAGTAACTGGGGACGACCAAACAGTTTTTAAAACTCAAAACATGGATCATGCTAGAAGCATTTTTACTGACTAGTTTCAGTAACCCAACACATACACAATCAGATAAAATATAGAGAAAACAAGGAACTGCTTTGAAACTTGGGCACGCAGGCACAATCCGAGTTTCCTTTAACCTTTAACAGGCCGAATCATTCAGCTTTTAAACACCGAGCACGCAGGCACAATTCGGGTTAACATTGAGTATTTGTAAGATCATTGGGAAATAGATGAGGCGGAAATATTTTGTACTTATAATGAAATATGAATGACAACATTCCGACAACTTTATTTCATGGTCTCAAAGATGTTTACATAGAAATTGAACTAAGTATAGAAGGGACGTAATTGCTGGATACTCCAAGGCCTCTTTGTCTCTCCTAGTTCATCATCTATTTTTCTCTTTCTTTTGCGATTCGGCTTCTCGGGATCATCCTCCGTATCTCGAATGTCGACAACATAGTATGATCCATTCTTCATGGCTTTACTGATGACAAATGGTCCTTCCCATACTGGGGCCAATTTGTGCTTCCTTTGCTGCACCAATCTCAGCACTAAGTCACCTTCTTTAAAAGAACGATGCCTGATTTTCCGACTATGATAACGTCGTAAACCTTGCTGGTAGATGGCAGATCTTTGAAGCACAAGTTCGCGTTCCTCTTCTAAGAGATCGACGGCATCCTGTCGTGCTTCTTCGGCATCTGAGTCGTCAAAATTCTGCACTCTTGGGCTATCATGGATCATGTCCGTTGGAAGAATAGCTTCCGCACCATAAACTAGGAAAAACGGGGTTTGCTCAGTTGACCTATTTGGCGTCGTTCGAATACTCCATAACACGGAAGGTAGCTCTTCTACCCACGCTCCAGCTGCTCTATGGAGAGGAGATTCGAGTCTTGGGCGTATTCCTTGCAGGATTGAACTGTTCATTCTTTCAACCTGTCCATTAGATTGCGGGTGTGCCACAGATGCAAGATCTAAGCGGATTCCCGTTTGTTGGCAGTATTTTGCCAACTCCCCAATGGAGAAATTTGTCCCGTTATCAGTTATTATGCTATGTGGGACGCCATACCTCATTACTAAATCAATAATGAAATTTCTGGCAGTTGCGCCATCCAGCTTTTTGATGGGTTTAGCCTCCACCCATTTTGTATACTTATCTACCGCTACGAGTAGATGTGTAAGTCCACCTCTTGCAGTTTTGAACGGTCCCATCATATCTAGCCCCCAGACCGCAAACGGCCATGTGATAGGGATAGTTTTAAGTGCTTGGGCCGGCAAATTGGTCTGCTTGGCGTCATATTGACATCCTTCGCATGTATTCACTATGCGTTCGGCGTCTGACTTGGCTGTTAGCCAGAAAAACCCCGCCCGGAATGCTTTTTTGACTATGCTTTTTGATTGAGCATGATGTCCGCAATCGCCGGCGTGGATTTCTTCCAGTATTTCTCTTCCTTCTTCTGGTGAAATACACCGTTGAAAAATTCCGGAAGTACTGCGTTTATACAAGTGGTCGTTGATCACCACGTATCCTTTGCACCGACGCTGTATTTGCCTTTGCAAGACTTCGTCTGCTCCTTTCGGGTACTTCTGATTGACTAAGAAGTTTAAGTATGGAATTGTCCAATCCGGTTTAACGAGCATGACCTCGATTGTTTCAGATGCCAGAGGGTAATCAACGTCTCCACCTTTTATGGATGGTTCATACAAGTGCTGGACGAATACCCCTGGTGGTAAAGTTTTTACTCTCTCTGATCCCATGCGGGCTAACGCATCCGCATTCCAGTTTTCCTCCCTTTTTATGTGAAGGACTTCGAACCCGAAGAAACAAATGGCAAACTCATCCACCGTCCTCCGATATTCGGCCATTATAGGGCTTTTCGCGTCCCAGGTTTGGTTGAGCTGATGCTGTACCAAATCCGAGTCTCCATAGCATAAGATGCGTTTTACCCCTATTTCTTTTGCAATATGCAAGCCATGAAGCAGAGCTTCGTATTCTGCCACGTTGTTACTGGCGTTGAAGTGTATTTGTAATACGTACTCCATTGTGTCTCCCTTGGGAGATTTTAGGACTACGCCAGCCCCAGCTCCTTCCTTCATCTTGGATCCGTCAAAGTGCATGATCCAGTACTCGGATTCTGGCATCGGTGTGTTTTCCATTGCTTCTGTCCAGTCGGCGACGAAATCTGCCAAAACTTGGGATTTTATTGCCGTCCTTGGCTGGTACTTAATGTCGAAGGCTGCCAGCTCGATGTCCCATTTAGCTACTCGGCCGGTTGCCTCCGCATTGTTTATAATATCCCCTAGTGGTGCTTTACATACCACTGTTATGGAATGCCCTTGGAAGTAATGGCGCAGTTTTCTGGATGCAAAAAATACGCCATATGCAAGTTTCTGGTAGTGCGGATACCTTTGTTTGGATTCGGAAAAAACTTCGCTTATGTAATATACCGGATGTTGATCTGGTATGCTTTGTTCTTCTTTTGTCCGCTCCACAACGATTACCGCACTAATAACCCGACTTGTAGCCGTAAGGTATAATAACATGGGTTCTTCGTCTTTTGGAGATGCCAAGATGGGAGCGTTCATCAAGGTTTCCTTCAACTGGGCCAACGCTGCATCAGCCTCTTCTGTCCATTCGAACTTGTCGGATTTCTTCAGCAGCTTGTAGAGTGGTAAGGCTTTATCCCCCAGCCGACTGATAAATCTGCTGACGGCTGCAGCGGAACCCGTCAATCTTTGGACATCTTTTACACATGTAGGTTTTGAGATGTTCAAGATTGCCTTGATCTTTTCCGGGTTAACTTCTATTCCTCTATGGGAAACAATGAAACCCAGAAGTTTTCCTGAGGGAACCCCGAATACGCACTTAGATGGATTCAACTTCATCTTGTAAGTGCGCAAGTTTTCGAAAGTTTCTTGCAAATCCTCAAGGAGTGTATCTTTTTCCTTGGTTACGACAGCGATATCGTCCACGTAAACATGAACGTTTCTGCCAATTTGACTATGCAAACAGCGTTGCATGCAACGCTGGTAGGTTGCACCTGCGTTCTTCAGGCCAAAAGGCATGGTTATGTAATAGTACGTCCCATACGGGGTTATAAAAGAAGTCTTGATTTGATCTTCCTTTTTCATGCGTATTTGGTGGTACCCGGAGTATGCATCCAAAAAGCATAAAAGCTCGGAGCCTGCAGTGGCATCTATTATTTGATCGATTCGCGGTAACGCGAACCTATCTTTCGGACACAACTTGTTCAATCCTGTGTAATCTATACACATTCTAAGAGCAGTGGTGTCTTTCTTCGGTACTAGGACCGGATTTGCGGACCAATCAGTATGGATTACTTCCTTGATGAAATCCGCTGCTAAAAGCCGGATAATTTCCTTGCCAATAGCCTTCCGTCTTCTTCCGTCAAAACGACGGAGACCTTGTTTGACGGGTTTTGATCCGGGAATAACCTTGAGTTGGTGCTCAGTAAGTTCCCTGGGTACGCCTGGCATGTCAGCTGGACACCAGGCAAAAATATCCCAGTTCTCACGGAGGAACTTGATGAGCTCGCCTTCCTATTTGTCAGTCATCCCAGTCCCTACGACGACAAATTTTGTCGGATCTTTGGGATCTAGGATTACCTGTCTTGTGTTCTCGGACGCTTTGAAACTATCTGTTGGCTTCCGAGTTTCTTTTCCTGCCGGCATTTCTTTCGGCGATACCTCCTTGGCTAATTCCTTCAGTTCCTCCTTTGCTATAACTCTCTGAGCGCAAAGGGCGTTTTCTTTCTCCAACTCGTTTGCCAGCTTGAAATCACCGGCTATGGTGATTACTCCTCCTTTGGGTCCTGGCATTTTCAGCTTGTTATAGATATAACAGGATCTTGCCATGAATTTGGCGAAAGCTGGACGTCCGAGTATTGCGTGATACACGCTTTCGAACGGCACTACTTCGAAGGATACTTTTTCCTGCCGGAAGTGATCTTTATCTCCGAAGGTGACATCTAGGGAAATTTCTCCTGGGGATCGTGCTTGCCTGCCAGGAACAATGCCATGGAAGCGTATATTGCTGTAGTTGAGCTGGGACTCGGAGATCTTCAAGTGCTTCAGTGTATCCAGGTACATTATATTAATGCTGGATCCTCCGTCCATCAGCACTCTTCTTAGCCTAGTGTTTTGAACAATAGGGCTGACAACAAGAGCTTGTGTGCCGGGTTCAGGGATATTTCCGGGATGATCAGATTGATCCCAGATTATCGGTGTGTTGGAGTACTTCAAGAATTTTGGGGTTGCCGGAACAACCGCGTTTATTTCTCGAAGTGTTCTTTTGGCCACCTTTGCTGACGGGGTTGCTAAGAAAGTTAACATTGCTTCTCCGTCAACTCTCGGAAATTTGGGTTCGCCCTTTCGCTGTTGTTCTTGGATTTTGTCATCAGTGTCCGATTCACTGTCTTCTTTTTCAGCTTCTGGCTTTTGTTTGGCAGGTTTCCTTTTGGAACCCTTCCCTTTATTTCCGGATCCTGCATTGCCTTTCATATGCTTGTTTAGCCGGCATTGCGCGTTTGTGTGGGTTGGTTTCCCAAATTGCGAGTGGTGGACGCAGGGTTCCGACTTAATTCTCTCCCATTCTTCGGGAGTGTAATTGATTGGATCTGGACTGCGGCCTTTCCACTTATTCACCTTTTCTCCTCCAAAGGCTATGTTGACCTCCTTGGGCTTTGTCGTTGACTCTGGAGTTCCTTTTTTATCAGAACGAGGGGTTTTCTTGGCGAGTATTAGTGACTCAATATTGCCTCCTCTTGCTCTGATATCATCTTCGGCTGCAGCATGCTCATTAGCGGTTGTAAGCATAGATCCGAGATCTTTGTGCTGTTTAGAACCAACCATGAACGGTACGAGTCCGGGTTTTAGGCCATTGACGAAAGCATGCATTGCTTGTACGTCAGTTACTCCAGAGCAACTATTCTTCATTGCAGTCCATCTGGAGATGAAATCCACGTATGGTTCGTCCTCAAATTGGGTGCAACGGTTCAGCTGGTTGATGCTATTTGGGCGTTTGTATGTTCCCCGAAAATGCTGAGTGAATACTCTAGCCATATCATCCCAGCTGTCGACAGTTCTTGATGGTAAACCATTAATCCAATCTCTGGCTCCGTCTAGCAACATTAGGGGAAGAAACTTGACAGCTTCCAGGTCTGTCCCATTGTTGATTTGGACGGCTGTATAATAATCTGAGAGCCAGGTATCCGGGTTTGTACTGCCGGTATATTTTTGGTAGGTTGGACCAACTTTGGCGAAGCCAGAATGCAGGGTTATCCTTCGGATCCTGTCAGTAAAACACTTAGGACCAAAGTATAGATCATCCTTTTCTGCTCTATCAATGTGTGCAGAATATCTCCCGGCTGAATGGACAGAAGGGGATCTGCTCCTTTCTTTTCCATTGTTGCGCGGACGCGCTTTTCCGAGGTTATCTCTATCTCTTCCGTGTTCACGTCCTTTAGGCGGAGTTCTGCTTCTATGCCTTTCCTTATCCTTAGGAGGTGTCCGGGATCTTTCACGTCTGTGAGGTATATCATATCTTCCAGTCTTTTCAGCTGGGTTTCTCGGAGGTGGCATTATTTTGCCGTCATTCCGGTGTTTGTCTTCCCGATCGTGTGGTTTATATCCATCTTTCGGGAGATGAAGTCCGATTCTAGACGTTGCATCCCGGTTGTCTGGGTTTTTCCTGTCTTTTCTCGGATCCTCTTTTTTATCCGAATCTCCGGGTTCTTCCGGTCCAGGTGCTCCAGCAGCGCAAGTAGCTGTTTTGCAGAGGGCGGAATTATCATGCAGCCTCCCTGATCGTTCTTGGCCTCGCTGTTGCTGCTGTAATGCTTTTCCTAGGAAAGCATACACCCCTTGGAGTTTTTCCCCGTTGGAGTACAGATCGTTGTTTAGGATGGCGAACGCTGCTTCCGCGTTTTCCGCAGCGGTTTTGTATATTGGTTCGCCCTTGGCATCTTTGCCGTTTAACTGCTTTTGCCAAGATGGGTTATAGAACCTTTCTTTTGGCGGCAGTTCTTCCGGTTTTGCGATTCCGGGTAACCTAGTAGGTTTTAACGCGGATCTATGCTTTCTCTCGTACTCCTCTATTTCTTCCTTCATGACTTTGATGTCATTATGGGTTTGTTGGAGATGTTGCCGAGATCTAAGCAGGTGTTGCTGTTGCCGTTGGAAAGCTTGTCTCCTGGCTTCCAGCATCTCAGGGGGTTCATCTGGTCCCACTGGTGTTTGTAATAGCTCTTGCTCTTCCTGTTCCGTCATTGGCGGAGCAGTGATTTCCTTAGATTTCTTTTCCGCTGGCTTTGTGCCGCTAATATCTCCCACTTCCAGGTTTTCATCAGCGAGATCGGCTGATTTTTTCTTCCGGAGTTTGTATTGGAGTTTTTTAGAAGCACGGTGCTTTTTCTTGGAAGAGGGAGGTTTTTTGACAGGCTCATCTTCTGTCATCTCCTTAACATTGGGGAATATCGGAGAAGTTTCTCCGTCTTCTCTCTCTTCCACCGGCGGAGGGGTTTTAGGGCTTTCCTGGCTATCGGCACCCGTTGTATCAGCTGGTTTTGCCATTAGCACTTCATGGAATCCCTCTTGAAAGGACTTAACCTTTCTTACGAAGGCATCCTCGTCTTCGTCTTCGGAGTCGAAGTTATCCGATCCGGTTTCCGACTCCAACCTCGCCTCAATGGCGGCAAGCACGGATTCTGCTTCCGAGTTTATCGTCTGGTTGACGGATGTCGGATCTTCCGCCTCTGTGACGGGTATTTGTTCTTCCGTCTCAATGACGGGTACGTTGTTATCTGCCTCTTGCACGGGATTTCCGTCATCCGTGTTTTCAGCGATTTCGGATTGCACCATGCCGATAAAGTGTGTATCACTTTTTTGTCGGCGATCTGAGCAGAATCCGGCATCATAGTCGTCTTCGACTGGGTATAGGGCGGGTGGGATAAATTTGCTTCCACCGCAAAACCCCATTGCCTCTGCAGTTAGTCCGATAAAGATGTTAGCAGATCCGATCGGTAACACGCAGGCACTTACCAGGTGGTTTTGCGCCGGTATATAGGATCCGTTGTCGAGGAAGCGCCCGACATCGTCGTCGAACTCCAGGCTTCCGACAGTGATCGATCTTCCAATTCCGCCGAGTATCCCAGATCGGAATTTCACGCCTGACGTCGTTTGCCCCACGGTGGGCGCCAACTGTCGAGACATCGTAGTAGTTTTCATAGACGGGGGTGCCATGAGACTACGGTAGAGACGTGGGGTAACAGGATAGCGTAGTAACACAGAACACGGGATTTTACCCAGGTTCGGTACGTCGCGACAGTACGGCGTACCTATTCCTGCACTTCTCACTAATTGGGACTAAAGCCCGTTTATCAGGATTACAATGTGAGGATCTAGATCTAGCTTCTCGGCGAGGATGAGCTTCTCGGCGAGTTGCGTAGAGCTTTAACTTGTGTCTAACTTGTGCTTGTTTAATCTATCTCCCGTCCGGCTTTATATAATAGCCGGATTAGGGCTTACAGAATAGGAAACCTAGAAGACTACGTTTAACTTGTAACTTGGAAAGCAAGGAATCCGTCTTCTCCTCCAAGCCAGATCACGTGGGCCGTGATCCGGGTTCTTCTAGAATCCGGCTTCTGCACGTCGGACTACTGGGCCGCCCAATGGACCTAAGCCCATTACCATGTAGGCCACCCTGGTAGTCCGGCTCTTTGTCTACCATCTTCTATACCCCTATTCAGTATATATCCGACACACGATCCAAGCGCGAGCCACGAAAGAAGAACTATGCAAAGCTTGCGTCATAGAAGATCACATACACGCTCAAAAGACATCCACCACAATCTTGTCACGACTCCATCCTTGCACATCCTCATAGCCAATTCTACTGGTCTACCCTGCATAATTTAATTTGTTTTGACTACGTAGTCCGCCAAGATCACTATGGAGATAACGAGGCATGCCCATACATGCGAGGATTAGGATCACGACTCACCGGGCAGCTGATTCGATATAGTCGTAGAAGAGTTCTAAATAATCGTAGATTCTCACAACTAGGCCTAGTTGCAAGGATGCCGCTAAGTCTTCCCTCTTTAGTATCACATATGTAATCCCTCTTATGGTGTGCACGCGTATGCTCGTTTCAACCCGTCAACGCTCCGCCGTCCAGGACTCGACACCGACGAATAGAGACAGTCTTTCAGCATTGATAATTGGTACATCTAATCAACTGTGATCAGAGCTATTATGAATCTGGAAGTTCTCGTCACATGAGAGAGAAAAACTAATTAGAGGTAGGTCTAATCGGGAGAGTATAACTCAAAACCTGATTAGAAGAGGGTCTAATTCAATTGGAGATGTTCTAATTAGAGGCTCTAATTCAATTAGAGATGTTCTAATTAGATGCTCTCTAATTAGATCTCTAATCGAGAGAGAGAGAGGAAGTTTGAAAGCTCAATTGTGCGTCTAAACAATGAGGAGGTGGGGGATTATATAGTGGGACTACGGATGGCACCCACCGGGTTCGGGGTCGGGTCGGCGACCCCCATACCCGCCCCATTTAACTTGTCGGGTCTCATTTCTTACCATACCCACGACCCGGCCGGGTTCGGGGCCCCAACGGGTACCCATTTAAGGACCGACACCAACACATGTGAGGAATACAACAACAGAATATTAGGATGAGGTTGGTAGGAATAGACACGTGTGTACGTGTGTTGTCTCCGGGATTTCAGATTCCAACGCGTCCATGTGATGTGTGAGGTTTATGGTCCATAACTCCTGGACGTGTGGTTAGGCATATGATTATTAGGGATATGATTAGGACTTAGAGAGGGTCTGCGGGTACGGGTTTTCCACCCCCATACCCGCCCCATTAGACTTGGTGGGTCGAATATTTTACCAAACCCTCCCCATTTAAGGCGGGTACCCATCGGGTTTGCGGGTTTTGGGGCCCCATTGCCATCCGTAAGTGGGACAAAGGGAGGCACCTGCCATGGGGGATGGTCGGTTTTCCCCTCCCTCCCTTGGCCGCACCAAGCCTCCTAGGAGGACTCGGATTGGACTCCCAAGTGGAGTCCAATCCCTCCATTTTTTATTTTCTTTTTCCCACTCATTTATTTCTCAAATAAATTAATGGAAAACTCTTACGAAAAGAAAATACACTTTGTGAGACCATGGGCCCCACTTGGCATCCCTCAAATTAGGTTTTGCCCACAGGAGGAAATCTGCCCCCCCTTCAACACTCCTTCCATATATGGAAAGTCCCCCGGAACTCTTCCAGAACCCCGTGAACTCTATAGATAAAATCATCGATATTATCTAAAGATATTAGAAACATATTTATAACACCTCGGGAGATCTCATGTCCCCTGTAACTCCTCATATAGATTCTGCCTAACAACGCCATAATTTGTCTCTCATAGTAACTTCCCCGAAACCACTCTAATTGACACCAGACTTGTTTTTGTGATATCGTAATGACATCAAACATTCATAAAACCAATAACAACATATTATTTATCTCAATAAAAGGTTGGCATGGCTTAAGCGTGTGACCCGTAAAGACTCGATAACACACAAACATGTTCGGGTACTTTCCGAACAATAACCAACAACGGGACCGTGGACATCCATGATGGCTCCTCTGTGGTCCCCAAGAACGAGGGAACCTTATAAGTTACTCATGGCACTTATTCCCTTAAATTCATGATACCAACGATATCACGAGGTGAGACTATATGATCTGGTCTGATCAAACTCTTTGATCATAACACATAAAACTCGTTTACCGATATCATTCGCTTTTCTCATCCATATCACCAATGACCCTGTGATAAATCACACCGTGTCTGTCCAGATGATATGTCATTAGTGATACCGAGAGGGCCCAAAGAGTGTATCCTTCTATCGTCTAGAGGATTTAAGTACTAATCTTGAATGATCTCAGTTCCATTACACTTTCTAGGTCATATCCAAATATCACCGTTATAATACCAAGTTACGGCAAGACGTTTGATGATATCCAATGTATAACTTTTGATCATGCGGTTACTAGATATTCTCATAGCATCGGAATTATAGTCAATTTTAAATTCATATGCATTTGCTAAAATATATAATGATTGTTTAGTCTCTTTTAGCAACAACATACACTTAGCTCGGTTCAGTACTATTGTTACCCTAACAATAAACTCTTATCTTTTGCTAGACTTTCTTCCAAGTCCATGATCAGAAAAATGTGATCATCTCACAAATCATAACCTAATCTTAGAGACAAGATTAGTAACTATTGTTTGTTTATGTCTTCACACCCGCACAAAGATTTTCCTTTGAAAACTCACTTTTCAAGTGCTATAGCGGTTGTAGCATGATGACATAAACTTCATTATAAACTTGGAGATAAAATAATAGCTGCATATTATTATCTCTATGGCATGCCTCTAACAGTCTCCCACTTGCACTAGAGTGAATTAATACTCCAGTTAGTATGATGACATAATACCTATGGAATTCTGGTGTTACTCACACTATGCATGTGGTACCTTAAACTGTTGTGTCATCAACTTGTGATAAACTTGTGTTTTAATTTATTAGGAATTGGATTTGTGTGAACCTGGTTCCATGACAATATTAATAATTCAAGCATCTCCGATTGAACTATTATATCATCGTCTGAAACCTCACTAATTCGAATGATTTTTATCCACTAAATTGCAATTAACAATGTCCAACATTGTGTTGCAACTATCCACAAAAATACTGGATAGTCCACTCATAATACTCTAATGTTGATAATTATACAACATACGGTATTATCTACTGAACAATCATAATCTAGGTTAAAATCAATAAAGATTTGATTTTATAATTCCACAATAAATACATATGTGAATACTTCTCATAATATTATTAGCAGCTATACCAAATTCCACTGAGTTTTTTTTTCACCTTGTAATATTACCATTGAATATTTCTATGAGAAACTTCTCACCATAACATTTATTTGGTTTTATTACAGACAATTACCTGCATTAAAAAACTTTTCTTTTAGCTTTTCTCCTTTATACCGGATTGACTAAAACAATTTTAGCCAACAGAAATCTACCGGTTCTTGTGTGTTTTTCCTTTTAATGACTATGAGATTGGTCAAATCACAAAATATTATGATTTAGTCTCATCCCTTTATATTTTGCTCACCAATGACTACGAAGGTCATGTCTATTGCCAAATATCCTGTCATTTTTTCTTTTGAGACAAAATAATTTTATCTCAATGTAATTCGAAATTTCTTTCAGAATTATACTTAGCACACCCATCATATTTATGTTTATTAAATTTCTCAATCTATCTCATAGACCCTGAATTTAATAAGACATTGTCTAATATTGTATTTAAAACCGTTTTAAATATTTTTCTGAGGTAACTTTTCTTTTATTTAGGCTAAGCCAAGATAAAAGATCATAACCAGCTCCCACTTACTTTTAAGTCCCTTTCGCTTTATATAATGAACAATAAATTTCTTCTTGTTTCATTGACACGAATAACTTAATACTCATACTTGTAATAATTTTCTGTCTCCAGTAATCAAAAATTAGTTACACTTAGCAAAATAATTTGCTAGTTGATCAATAACACTGCCAAGCAATCGATATCATAAAACAATTTATTCATACTTAATAAAGAAATTTCTTCTTGTTTCATTAACATGACTAACTTAATACTCATATTTGTAATATTTTCAACTCGTCATTATCATTTATTCGTACTTGATAAAACAATTTTATCAATACTATCTTTATGAATATAAAATATTCATATCAGCTTTTTTCCTATGAAAACATTCATTTTCCTTCTGATTTATAAAATCACTCCAACTTACTTTCAAGATAAAATCTTGGAGTCAAAATAAAAATATTTTTAAATATGGATCTATATGATAATGCAATACCATATATTTATGAGTACTATTATCTTGTTTGTTTTGATTTGTTTTGCACATTGTGGTCATTATCTTGGAATTTCGATGAATATTTCACAAAGTGAATCTTACATCAAATTTCTCATATGACCTTTATTCAAATATTAAGTTTGAACTTTATGTATCTCATATATAAATTCCTGGACAAGGAATTGGAAACAGTTGCATGTTGAACCTTTTATTCAATCATTCTTCAAAGATTCACAATCCTAACTTAATATAATTTCCACACCTCTATCATGAGGAGACACTTTTTTTCTTAATCCAATGTGTTTAAAACACTTAGAGTATAAAGTGGAAATTTACTACCAATAAACCTATTGGTTTTATGCAAAACCTTTTAATAAATTATGCATCATGCTTGAGAAATATTGATTACTAGGTACTTATCATTAAAATAACTCTAAATTAATTAATGACATAGTCCCAACTTAAACAAACAAACAAAATAATTTTATTTAGCGGACTGAGAATTATTTTCGTTTCACGCTATCACTTTATCACACAAAGACATTTGGCAATTATAACATCGTTTAAATCCTTGTCTCACAAAGATTTTATTATCGCGATAATTTTGAATCTCTCAAAATTCATCATGGGAAATCTTCAATGGAATTAAGTCAATCGAGAAAAACATCCAAAACTTATGTGAATTTCGAAATTCACAATTGTCTAGCACTTAACTGATTTTGGATATTAAATATTTTAGTGGCAATCTTTGAACCTTGATAAATGAAATAAAATACTTATCTCCAATTTATCTAATAAGCCATTAAACTATTCCTCAAACTTGAGCAATATTTTGAATCAAAAAATTCAAGAAATAATAATAAAACTTATTGACATAACACAATAAAGAAGATCATAAATTTTGAATTCCCAAGTTTGGAATTCACACACATATTTTATAATTCGAACTCAAGAGGTTTCATGAACATAAAATATTCATTACATAATTATCG
Source organism: Alopecurus myosuroides (assembly GCA_028641055.1). Taxonomy (NCBI): domain Eukaryota; kingdom Viridiplantae; phylum Streptophyta; class Magnoliopsida; order Poales; family Poaceae; genus Alopecurus; species Alopecurus myosuroides. The sequence continues at coordinate 196,214,075 of CM054062.1, forward strand.
AATTCCAAATTACTATTATTTCGAAGTCCTAGTATTGATCCTCTTTATTGACTTAGGACATCACACATGATGCAGTTGGTGTGGCGCCATTAATGCGTCTTCCATTGTGCCCTCCACGCTTCCCACCTCTCTTGCCTCTTTTTCTTCTCACTCTGCAATAAATTGCAAATTAAGAAATTTCAGTATTCAATACCAAAATATTTTTGAGATAAGAAAATATCAATAACTGGTATAACTCTTATACCTTGTATGGACTTGTCACTTATCTTTGCCTTTTGGTGTAGTCATCAGGCGTGAATGAAAACATCCATCTCCGCTGACATGAGCATCTGGAAGATTTCTTCAATTGTCTTCTACACTTCCATCAGATTGTAGCAAGCCACAAATCCAAAGTAATGCGATGGAAATGACACGAGGAGTGTGTCAACTGTTAGCCTTTCTGGAATTGGGAAACCAATATCCTTAAGCTTTTGCAATATCTCTATGAACTTATTATTGTTCTTCCTCAAAGGCCCAAGGCAATTGAGTTTGCACTTTAACAACTCACCATAAAGTTTATGATGACCATGACAGAGTTGCATAGAGAACCAAGACTTCAAAACTTCCATGAGACGGAAGGGACGATGGTGTGGATAAATATCACTCAACTCAGAACTCGGCCTTTCCATCATGATCATATAAACTTGATACTCCTCATATCCCAATGGAGAATACTCTCCATCGGGTGCCGCAACTTCGGTGTCTAGCACATGCTCTACCCTAAGACCTCCGAGAGTAGATCTCAGACCGTGAACCCAATCATAGAAGTTCACGCTTTCCTTAGTTAAATTGTGTAACCCTAATAACTCACTCAGACTTATATTTTCCACGGATCCATCTCTACAATAAAACAAATTTATTTAGAAACTACAGTTCAAAATTAATTTAAACTACTTAATTCAATAAAATTGATATTAAGATATGCTTCCACTGAAACTAATATTCCTCAAGATCAACTTTCAGTGAAACGACATCCTATAAATTATGACAAGAAGGATGGATACATCTCAACCAATCATAACCTATAGAGTAAGCAACCTTGCCAATCACACAATGTGATTCTCGCTCATCTTTCAATTATTCTGTTCCGAGCTCATAAGTAGTTATGCCTGAACGTCAAGATAACCATCTTATACCGCTTGTATGGATCGATCCTTGGATACAAGAAATCCATACCCGCCCGTAGACGATAAGAATGCGTTGACCCTTGGATACAAGTGATGGACGCAAACCCAAGTATGTTATAACGGTTGCTACAGGATGGGAGAACACGAACAACCTTGATATTTTTAAGTGAGGAATCACCATAATAGACGACGACTACTGCGTAATCAAGGTGCAATCAACAAAGAATAAACATAAGAGGAAATTTATAAATTTGTGTGATTTGGTATAGTATTTGTTCTTCAGGAATTTCTTAATGCATCTCCAACAAGGATCCTCCATCTCCGCTATTTTCACCATGGCAGAAAATTCGAAGAAATTCCGTTGCGGTGAAAATTGCTTCAATTTTTTTCCATGACGGGGAAATGACCACATTCTCCTATCTATCATGTACTTCCTCCGAGCTCCGCGATGAATGCATGATTGTCGATGTCAAATAATTGACAATCCTTTGACATTGGCCATCATGTCAAAATACGGTAACACAATAGCTATACCAAACCACATGCACACTCTGCAAAAACAAGTTAGATGCCTCTAAAGTTTTATTTGCAAGTTTTAGCACGGTTGTAGGTTCTATGATCACTATCGTCATCACATACGCGATTCAAGGTATGTTAATTCTCAATGCTAGATTAACTTTGCGGGGTGATTGTAACACATATATTACAAAAATGTCTAGAGCCTAAATCTAAACTTACTCATAAGCATGACCCCATGTGTGGATCCAATTCACATGCCCTTCTACTAGGCCATTATATGAGACCAACTATGGTTTGACCCAAAGCTACTGAAGCACTTCTTCAGATCAAGCGAGATATAACAGGGGTAACTCGAGCATCTTAGGATTGACATAAGTTTATAAAAAGTTATACCATGCCGCCAGAAACAAAACAAACATGGCTTATTGGGAAGCAACAAAAATAAATTGAATATTAGACAACTTTCTAATATACTTGCACAAGCTTATGCAATACCCGCATAAAATTGTGCTCTAAATCTAGTCGTATCTACGCATAGTAAGCTATGATACCACTTCTGGTCTATGCTACAAAATTTAATTTTTTTGCCTACATAGTCCGCCAAAATCACAATGCAGATAACAAGACATGCCCATACATGCGAGGATCAGGATCACGACTCACCGGGTAGCGGATTCGATGTAGTCGTAGAAGAGTTTTGAACAATCGTAGATTCTCACAACTAGGTCTAGTTGTAAGGATGTCGCTAAATCTTCCCTCGTCAAGGATCACACATGTAATCCCTCTTATGGTGTGCACGCGTACGCTCGTGTCAACCCATCAGCGCTCTACCGTCCAAGACTTGGCACCGACGAAGAGAGACATCCTTCTGGCGTTGCTAATTGGTAGCTCTAATAAAATATGATTAGAGCTATTTTGAATCTTGAAGTTTTCAACACATGAGAGAGAAAAGCTAATTAGAGCTAGGTCTAACTCAAAACCCGGTTAGAAGAGGCTCTAATTCAATTAGAGACTCTCCAATTAGATCTCTAATCCTAAGAGAGAGAAGCCTGAAAGCTCAATTGTGTGTCTAAACAATGAGGAGGTGGGGGGATTATATTGTGGGACAAAGTTAGGCACCTGCCATGGGGGAGGGTCGGTTTCCCCCTCCCTCCCTTGGCTGCACCAAACCTCCTAGGAGGACTCGGATTGGACTCCCAAGTGGAGTCCAATCCTTTCCTTTTTTTTCCTTTTTCTTTTTCTTTTTCCCACTCATTTATTTATCAAATAACTTTAGGGAAAATTCCTACGGAAAGCAAATGCAATTTGTGAGACATGACCCCCACTTGGCATCCCCTAAAATTAGGTTTTGCCCACAGGAGGAAATCTTCCCCCCTCCGGCACTGATTCCACATATGGAAAGTCCCCCAGAACTCTTCCGGAACCCCACGAACCCTATAGATAAAATCATCGATATTATCGAATGATGTTAGAAACCGAGACATCTCATGTCCTCCGCAATTCCTGATATAAATGCCTAATACCGGCATAATTGCTCTCTCATAGTAAGTTCCCCGAAACCACTCCAGTTGGCACCGAACTTGTTTCTGTGATATCGTAAAGACATCAAACATTCATAAAACCAACAAAATATTATTTCTCTAAATAAAAATTTGACACGGCTTAAGCGTGTGACTCATAAAGCCTCGATAACACACATACATGTTCGGGTACTTTCCGAACAATAACCAACAGCGGGACCGTGGACGTCCATGATGGCTCCTGTGTGTTATCGAAGAACGGGGGAACCTTATAAGTTACTCATTGCACTTATTCTCTTAACTTCATGATACCAATGATATAACGAGACGAGACTATATGATCTGGTATGATCAAACTCTTTGATCATAACACATAAAACTCGTTTACCGATATCGTTCTCTTTTCTCATCGATATCCCCGATGACCCTGTGATAAGTTATATTGTGCCTGGCCAGACGATATGTCATTGATGATACTAAGAGGGCCCAGAGAATGTATCTCTCTATCATCTAGAGGAGTTAAGTGCTAATCTTGAACTATCTCAGTTCTATTACACCTTTAGGTCATACCCATATATCACCGTTGTAATCCCCAATTACGGCAAGACGGCTGATGCTATCCAAAGTATAACTTTCGATCATGCGGTCACTAGATATTCTCATAGTATAGGAATTATAGTCAATGTTAACTTCATACGAAATTGTTAAAATACAAGATGATTGTTTAGTCTCTTTTAGCAACAGCATACACTTGGGTCGGTTTAGTACTAATGTTACCCTAACAATAAACTCTTAAGCCCCGCGGATTGTTATGAGGGCGTCTTATGCCAACCAAAGGTGCCACCTCGGGACCCCGCGGATTGTTATGAGGGCGTCTTATGCCAACCAAAGGTGCCACCTCGGGAGCTGCAGAGCCACATCACCAGCTGGAAGCCAGAGCCATGTCAGCCACCATAGTGAATGCATAGCCTTGATGCCTCTTAGAGAGCTATGCCACACAAACACATCATCAAGAGGGAGGGAGGGCTAGTAAAAGCACCTTCTGGGTCACTTCTTCGCTGTAGGGAGAGTGCAAATCCCCAAGAAGACTACCATCCACACCATGAACCAACTGGGAGTAGCCACTATGTGAGGGAGCTTATCCCACTACCATTGCCTTCCGTCCACGAAGTGCGCTTAGGTAGCCATATCTTTCTACATCAACATGGGAGGTAGAGGAGTAGAAGGTGGCAGCTATGCCCCCTAGCAACTGCTGGGAGCGACGCAAGGCTCAAGTTAGTTATGGGTTAAGTTCTCAAATGTGACTTGCACAAAAAATAGGCAATATGCTTATTTGCAACTTGTGTGTAGGTGTTTCCGAACACTCATATTTTGCACGGTATATATGAGTGAATTTCCATAACTTACAAAAATCTTGAGTATCTTAATATCTCTTTCCATTAAATGGTTGCATTGGTGTCTCATTCAGTATGAACAGGTGATAACATTTTTGGAAATTGTAAATACTATATTATAGAAAATCAAGCTTAGACACAAACACATGCAATCCAAACTTGACACGTTTATTTGATTAGAATATTAAAATGGTCGATTGTGTTATGCTTTAAAAAGAGGTGCACTAATGGTTGCCATTTGTGGAACTACATTCGAGAACTTTTATGATGTTCTTGGAACCTTAGCTATTTTGTGGAGCTTTTCAGCTGGTGGGGGCAATCTAAGCGGGTTACTTGGCATTGTGTCACGGCTCGGTCGCGGGTGATGCGGACCTCTTGTAACAAGTTCACGGCAAATGGAGTAACCCTTGAGTGTCGTAACGATATTATTTTCAAATGTACCATGTTTTCTGTAGCTTTGAATGTCGTTGGTGAGGAGAAAGGACAATGTGGCAATTGAGGGAGCTCTGGAGGGAACGAGAACTCTTCTCAGCACTCCATCAGTGGTGTGTTATGCCCACATATGTTCTTGTTTATCTAAACTTGTATCCATAACTATTGATCTTAGGAACAATGATTTTTTTTTGGGGAGCCGCTTTGAGGCAGGCGGATGCATCTTAGACCTTTCAGTTGATGATTTTTCATTTATCATTGTTTTGGGAACAAAATATGACAGTTTTTATCAGAAATTCATCTTGGGTATTTAGAAATCAAATTTTGAAATATCGAAAAATTCCAAAACAAAATTTTTGTAGATACATTTCCATGTCTTTGCAAAGTCGTTTCATTAATAGACATTTTTTTTTATGCCTTGTGTGTAAAAAAAAAGATGGTCTCGCAAAAGGGCTTATTTTAGTACCAAAAATTTGTCTTTTTTACGTAGGTCACAAAAAATGTCGGCTTCCTGTGAAACGACTTCGTGAACCTATAGAATGCTAAGAACTATGGATGAACATTTGTTTTCCATTTCAAATTTTGTTCAAAATATATTTAAAAACAGAATGCATTTGCACCCGGGAGCCAAAACACCACACCTAGTTTTTATAGGATTCTCTTAAACATGGAATCTAATACTACAAATAAAATAAAGGACGTGGAGGAGACCAAGCTCTAAATCCATGTCCTAGATTACTAATTTGGTTTACATGATCCCCATCCTTAAAATATCCACCATACGTTTCACCAAGAGTCAAATCATCGGTTGGATCTCCTAAGTGCAAAGATCACATACTTATTAGATAAGACACATAACAAATTGTTAACTGTGTACCAGAACAGTTAGAAATGAAAGGACAGCGAATAGCGGTGAACAGAAATAGTTGGAGGCTAAGCAACATGGCTCTCGAGAGCAGAGTGCACTTTACTCAAACAAAACCCCAAAACGGCGAAGACAGCGAAATGTGGAGGACCCAGGAGGTGAAAGGGAGGAAGGAAAAAATATATATAATCGAGTCCATTCCACTAACCACAATTGTTAAACCCGAAGGAGCCGAAAGAAAAGCAAGCAGCGTCGCCGCTACCCACAAAGCTCCCACCTCTCCGGCTCCCCTCCATTATAACCACCCCCACAAAACCACCACCCAATTTAGAGCGTTGATGGACTCCGCGACCGCTTAATTCCACCGTCCGATTTCAAACACAGGAACCGGCCCAGGCCGAGCAGGGGCGGAGCAGAGCAGCGTCACACGCCTCGGATGGCGGAGCCCGGCGCGCTCTTCTCGCTCTCCGCGGCCGCCGTCGTGGAGGACGTGCTGCGGGAGCACGGCTGCCGCCTCAGCGACCGCGACCTCGCCTCCCGCAGGACCGGGGAAGCCGGTACGGCGCTACCCACGTCGGCAGTTTTTTTAGTTGTTTTTGCCGCTTCGTCTGGCTCACGTCTGTCGCCGCGTGTCGCTGAATTTCGCTTCGGGTTGGTGCAGCGGCGAGGCGGAACGAGGCGGCGGGGTGGCTGCGCCGCACGGTGGGGGCCGTCGCAGGAAGGGACCTGCCGTCGGAGCCGTCGGAGGAGGAGTTCCGCCTCGGCCTCCGCAACGGCCAGATCCTCTGCAGCGCGCTCAACAGGGTCCACCCGGGCGCTGTCCAGAAGGCAAGCGCGCCTTGTGTTCGATCATTTGATTGCCTTTCTCTCTTTCGTCTCCCGCCGCGTCCGCTGACGCGTGATGTTACTTACGCGCAGGTAGTCACGGCGGACTCGGTCGACGGCGCGGCGCTGTCGGCGTTCCAGTACTTCGAGAACGTGCGCAACTTCCTAGTGGCGGCGCAGGAAATCGGCTTGCCGTGTTTCGAGGCCTCCGATTTAGAGCAGGTTCGTGTGCCCCCACGGCTACAGGGCCTTGCTTGCAGCTCCAGCAAAGCGCTTATGACGGCATCTTTGCTTTAAACACACACTCTCTCTCGTGGTCGTGGAGCTGTGACCCTGATGCACCTTTTTGCCTTTCTGACCACAGGGAGGCAAGAGCGCCCGGGTGGTGAACTGTGTGCTGGCATTGAAGTCGTACGGTGACTGGAAGCAATGCGGGGGCGCCGGGCTGTGGAAATTCGGGGGGAACTTGAAACCATCCGCTTCCGGCAAGTCCTTGGTGAGGAAGAACTCGGAGCCGTTCCGGAGGTGCCAATCGATGAACGAGGGGGAACCGCCTTATGAGGAGGCTGGATTCAATGGCGATACTCATCTTGATCACGGCGACATGGTTAGCTCCATGCACTACTACTGTTGTTCTGTCTTGGTTTGCTGAGATTGAATTAATTTTGTTAATGCTTAGTGCTTGATGTATTATTGTCTTGAAACAGTCGAGGTCACGTCCGCTGAAAATGCTGGTCAGCGCGGTTTTGTCCGACAAGAGGCCAGATGAAGTTCCACAGGTAGGTCAACCTGCATCCCCAATTTTTGTTTCCTTAGATGGTTTACTAATTCAATGGAATGTATGCCAATTGGATTCTCTCTGCCAACCTATGCAGCTCTTAGAGTCCGTGTTGGGTAAACTCGTCGATGAGTTCGAGAATCGCTTGAATAGCCAAAATGACTTGGTACGTTTGGTGCCATTTGCTCATTACTTGTCCCTCGTCATTGTAATCCTTCTAGTCTTCTCCATAGTGACATATGGCACTACACAGTGCTTGCACTTGGCAATATGATAACTAAAATCAATCCACTGGGACAGGTGAAAGCGGCTCTGAAGAATAGTACGGACAGCACCAAATCCTTCTCAAAATCCAAGGTTCTTGTCGAGGGCACTCCTAATTTTAGTGGGAGAAAGGCAAGATATAAACTGCTTTTGTTTATGCTTCAGCGATGTTTAATGTTACTCCTCGAGTAAAGTCTGTTCCTACAAGTGATAGTTGGGATTAGTACTAATTTTGGCTTTCATCAACTGATATCTTTTGTTTTATCCTCTGTAGATGGATACATCAGAGATTTACTCCAAGCATAAACAGACAAAAAAAGGAACATCAGGGGAAGTGACACTGAAGCAACATTCAATTCTCCAACAGCAGTCAAAGCACGTCGAGGTAGTGTTTTCAATTTTCATAACCCCTATTCTCTGCATCGATGATGCATATGACAAACTTGTTACACTTTCTTGATAGTGCTTACAATTTTCTTTTCACGTTTCTTGTCTCTAGGAACTTAAGGCTAATCTTCAAACTACAAAAGCGGGTATGGAGTTTATACGAATGAAGTACTCTGAGGACCTCAACGTATTAGGTAATATGAGTGTATTTTCGGAATTTCACTACACTATTTTTATACAGTTTCACTTAGCACGTTACCGTTTGTAAAATTTATTTCAGGAAGGCATCTGTTTAGCCTTGCACATGCTGCCTCAGGTTACCACAAAGTTCTTGAAGAAAACAGAAAACTGTACAATCAGGTGCAAGATCTTAAAGGTATGCTTGTTAGAAAGACTATTCACACTCATTTTCTGACCCAATTAAGGAAAATTTTGATACATTGGAAAAATATAATGTCTTAAATCTCAATTCTTTTGTCTTGTTTCTAGGTAGTATCAGGGTATATTGTAGGATACGGCCTTTTTTACCTGGACAAGTCAGTTCTTCCACTGTGGGCTGCATTGATGATGGAAATATTACCATTATTAATCCTTCCAAATCTGGAAAGGAAGGCCGGAAATCGTTTAGCTTCAATAAGGTTTTCGGACCATCTTCAACTCAAGGTATTTTACCATGTCCTTCTCAAATTTTCACCATTTTATATGCAAGAAGTTTCACGTTGTTTTCTGTTGTACAGATGAGGTGTTCTTAGATACTCAGCCCCTCATTCGCTCCGTCCTTGATGGGTACAACGTCTGTATCTTTGCATATGGCCAAACTGGATCAGGCAAGACATTCACAATGGTGAGGAGTGAGGACAATGCTAATAATTTCTCTAAGATGTGTGAACAATAAAAGATACCTTCATAGTTGTATTACCAATTTATCATGGAGGTCTCGTGTATATGTTAACACCTTTTCTGTTTTTTTATATAGAGTGGACCCAAGAACATGACTGAGCAAACCCAAGGTGTAAACTATCGGGCACTTGGTGACCTATTTAACCTTGCTGAAAAAAGGAAAGGAACCTTTGTCTATGATATTGCTGTGCAAATGATCGAGATCTACAATGAACAAGTCAGGGATCTCCTCACTAATGATGGTCTCAACAAAAGATATCCTTTCTGAATTCATATTTCTGTCGAATTGTGTCAGTGTCCTTTTATCACATATTACTTTCACACAAAAATCCTTATACTGTCATAGTGTCATATCAATAATTTTCTTTAACAAATATATACATTAGAGATTCGGAATAATTCTCAAAATGGAATTAATGTTCCGGACGCAAGCCTTGTCCGTGTGGCGTCGACGATGGATGTAATGGAACTGATGAATATTGGGCACAGGAATCGAACTGTGGGTGCCACTGCGTTAAACGACCGGAGTAGTCGTTCTCACAGGTAACTTCACAACTTCTGCAGTGCAACTAAATCACTTCAAAATATTTAAAAAAATAATGGATTATAATGAAATATTTTTAAATCTTGCAGTTGTTTAACTGTACATGTTCAAGGAAAAGATTTGACATCTGGCAACATCATCCGCGGCTGCATGCATTTAGTTGATCTTGCAGGCAGCGAGCGGGTTGACAAGTCAGAGGTAACCGGAGAAAGGTTAAAAGAAGCACAACACATTAACAAATCATTGTCAGCTTTAGGAGATGTAATTGCTTCACTTGCCCAGAAGAATGCACACGTACCTTATAGGAATAGTAAATTAACACAACTCCTCCAAGATTCTCTTGGTAAGATGACTCTTGCAATTCTTAGTACACCAGTGCTGATTATTGAGCATAATTTGCATTATTTAACGATCTTATATCAACGTATCAACAGGAGGTCAGGCAAAAACTTTGATGTTTGTTCATATAAGCCCGGAAAGTGATGCTGTAGGAGAAACTATAAGCACCTTGAAGTTTGCCGAGCGCGTTTCTACTGTTGAACTTGGTGCTGCTCGACTTAATAAAGAATCCGGAGAAGTTAGAGAGCTCAAGGAGCAGGTTTATTCCTGCTACTATACTTCTCTGTGATCTTCTCTTGTTTCCCTTTACAATCCGAGAAATTCACAATCTCTATTCCTTGTCAGATTTCTCGACTAAAAACAGCATTAGCAATGAAAGATTCAGGATTGGAGCAAAACCTTACTCGCCACTCTGAGGCATTAAACACGAAGACGCCTTCTCCTGTTTTTAGGCGACAGGGCAGTTCCGATTTACTGTCTAGTCAAACTAACTTCAGGCAACCAATGGAGGATGTCGGAAACATAGAGGTAATAACGCTGCTCACTTTTCCATTAGATCTTACACGTAATGTTTATGCTCCATACTGTATGTTAAGTAAAAGATCCTCAAGTAATCTTAGTGCATCTATTGTACACTCACTGACACTGTCCTTTCAGTTGACATAATTAGTATTTTATACAATCATGCATGGTTTAATTTTTGTACAGGTTAGACCCAATCCTAAACTGAGACAAAAGAAACCAAGCTTTGATCTTCAGGATTTATTAGCATCAAATGATTCTCCTTCATGGCCAGATAGCAATTCAAGGGTGAATTTTCAAATGGGAGAAGAAAGGGAAACAGTTTGCGGGGACTGGATAGATAAGGTTGTGGTGAACAACAATCACTCTCTTGGTGATTGGGAAGGAGACAATGCTGCTTTACCTGACTTCTTTTACCAAAGATACCATTCAGGTTTGAGAGAAGAGCAGCAAAGACCTCGGTTTTGCTCGACAAATACCGATGATTCTGATGACATTGACGTTGCAACAAGTGATTCCTCAGAATCAGATGCACTATGGCAGTTCAATGTTCAAAGCATGAATACTTCGGTAATTCAAAGTGGGTCAAAGATCAAGAAACCGCAGACGAAGATAAGAGATAGCTCAGATACAAGGTAACCTTTTTTTATTATGTACTGTAGTTTATATGAGAGCAAACAAAGTTACATATAAATTTGATTGCATGGGAAGCAAAACACATAATCAGGCCATAGAAAAATTCAGCGTATTTAAAGTAGTAGTGTGTTATGACTCAAAGCTAGTATTTATATTTCCTATGAAAAAATCTTTGTAGGATTTGATTATGACTTCAAACGTACATAACCACATAGAACCAACTCCGTATAGTACTCCCTCTGTCTCATATTAATTGTTTCAAAGTTAGACAAAAATGGATGTATCTAGCACTAAAACATGTCTAGATACATCCATTTTTGTCTAACTTTGAGACAATTGTTTTGGGACGGAGGGAGTATTTAAAAAATTAAGTTAACTTGAATTTTTTTGATACTTTTGTACTGATTTGGATATTTGAACTCTGATTTTATTTTTGAACTTTAGTTTCTGAAATATTATTTAGTTATTATTTTTAATGATTTCGGTTGAGTCTATGCTTCTATATCTCAATTTTATGCTTGTTTTAGACATGGCCAGAGTTGGGTTTTTTATCACTATGTGTGGCAAAATCAGTAAGTGATCGATGTATCTTTGAAAAATGCGTAGAAGGTCTAAGACACTTAAATTTTGCTATTGAGATCCAAATATGCTTCCATTACCCTTGAATGGTAATAGAAGTGCCAACATTGGATCTTCTGAATGGAATTTAAAGTATATTAAGCGCCCCTTAAAAAATCTATATATAAGCATATTGCTATCTTTTTTTTTTGAGGGAATATTTTATCTTTTAGTTTCACTTGATTTTGTAGTGCTCTTGAAAAGAATTAGAATTAAGTAACGAAATACCACAGTTAGACCATTTCATAGGATTATCAATATTCCTTCCTAAAGACTAATTGTTTTTTTATGGTTTTATTAAATCAGGACCCCAAGTCATTCTCAAATACCATCAGCGTCGAGAAAAGCATCAAACGGACCGAACAGATCTGGAAGGCAACCTTTAAGTGGTAGCGATAGCAGAAGGCTTTCATCAAATGGTAGACACTCTGGTACGAAGTAGGGACTGGTAAAATGATCGTGTGCATTTTTTTCTTGGTTTTCTTTCAGTGTTTTGTCATGAGGGGTTGCGAGGTTGTTCTCAAGTACAGCAATGAGTGACAATAAGTCCAATTGATTGTGTCAGTGTGGTGAGTTGTGATCTCGGCAGCTGGTGTGTGAGGCCATTAGCCTTTTTTTTATTGGCCTATCAGGCTATGTTGAGTTTTTGGCAATTCTTTGTGTCATGTCCATAATATATAAAATAATGAAAAGAAAGGAGATGTGTTCATCAAAAGCTGGTGCCTTATTTCTCTCTTTGAATACATTATTGTTTTTGTAAAGGGTCTTTGCAATGCGCTTTGGTTCTCGTTCTCAAAAATCTTAAATCAGTGTCACTTGTACTTCGTTTGAATATTATGTATATATGATTACATAGGTGTAGGGTGTGTGTGCGTTTTTATTTCTTGATAGGTCTTCACCCGCGATGGACCTAGCCACCCATGCCTTCACTATCACTTGATCTAGCACCTGTGCCGTTATAACCATTCGGATATCTAAGAGCATCTCCACGGCACTCCCAACTTTTGTCCGCTTTGGGGGGGTGCTGGACGCCTGTCCGACACATTGGGGGTGCTGCCCACACCGGCACCCCCAAACGGCCTGGCCCTATGTTGTGCAAACAAGAATGTCAAATTTTCACAAAACCTTGGCCAATAGTAAGGCCAGCCACCATAGTTTATGGGAACAACAAATCCGTCCAACAAAGACTTGGCCAACAGCAATTCCGGCCACCCAAAATACTCAAGCCATCGAAGAACATGGCAATCATTCCTGCGTGTCGGCATCCGCAGCCCGTTCTCTCTTGGCCTTCATGATGTCGTGAACTCCTCAGCGAAGAATGCTTGTTGATCCGGGGTTCATGTTTTTCGTGTCCGTAGAATGATCTTCAAGTCTCGTTCTTCTTGCATCACCTTTATATTTAGGTCTTGCTTGTCGAAGAAGTTGCTCCAATTTGCTCTGTTCTCCTCGTGCATCTCCGCTGGACTCGGCCACCTCCTTCATGTATGAGGCAAGCGGATCTTGGAGGGAGGCCAAAGATGATGACGCCTTCTTACTTGTCTTGGCTTTCTTGTTCCCGATTGGCCAAGAGAGTACGCCGCCCCCGGCAGCTGCGTCTCATCTATGACGACGGCGTTCTTGCTTTCCATGGTGAGGCAAAGTGTTGTCCAATTTGGAAAATTTTGAAACTTGTCCCAACAATGCATAAAAGTGAAAACCCTCTTCTCATATATATCGGAATACATCAAGAGAGCATCCTTCATCTACAAAAGATGGCACTTGTCAAATAAAAATGCATTGATGAATTTTCCAACACGCAAATAGATTGGTGAGCATCTTACTTTCTTGTCGGCGTTCTTTCCACTCTCATTTCTTGCCCATATTTGCTCATGGCACCCATGCAACTTGTTGCAATGGTCATGGTGCTCCACCTCTTCTCGGTTGCACTCAACTTATGATCTATATGTGTGGTATTCTTTCTTGTCGAGGAAATATTTGTGGATCCTAAGCCAATACCAATCACGAGTTTGTTGTGCGAAGGTTATATAGTCGTGACTAACGGCGCTCCACGGATCACACAACAATTCATCTTTTTTGATGATCAAAGTATTTCCTCCATTCTCCCCCTCGGTCTCTTCATATCCTTGCCGGTCTCACCAATGCAGATAACGCCCTCGTCGTCCACATCCTCACCATCCGCGGCGTGGGCGTAGGACTAGGGGCCATGGACAGGCGGGGCATCATCGCCCTCATCCTACATTGGCGGCCAAAATTCAAAAATACATATCACATGGCCGTCCGCATCAACAATTGCACAATTCACATGGTCGGGGACCTCAATAAATGCGTAATTAACATGGTCGCCAACCTCCATAAATGCACAATTCGTATTTCCGGTGACCTCACCGACTGCCCACATGCATAGGAAGGTTCAAAACGTACCTTGCCGAGGTCGGCCGTTTCATCGAGCATGTTGGAGGCGCCTGCACCAAATAGCTGCTGCCGGGAAGCCAAGCCGGTGTTGAAGTCTGCCGATCGATGCAGTGCTGGCGACGACTCGACAAAGGGGACGTCCAAGTTGAGGTAGATACCTCCGGCGTGATTGTAGGGGTCGGTTTGGCTGAAGGTGCCGTCATGGGTTGTGCATTCCTCGGGCGAATGGAGAAATAAGACTGTTGCAACAACGACGTGGGTGGCTGGTTGAAGAAGTTCGGGGTAGAAGGGGAGGATCTCCGACGAGGGGGCGCCGCCGAGCTCACTTGGCTCATCTCACCTAGTATTTGGGCGGCGGCGAGAAGGTCTTGCTCGTTCCTTTCTTTGGCCCATGCATGACGGCCCGCGCGGTCGGTAGAGGCGACCATGCACCGCAATTCCTCGGTGATTTCCGCCTAGGTCAGCACCTGAGCCAACTCCACTAGCTCCGGCTTCATTAGTGTCGTGTGAACCTCCCCTGACGCCTTCTTGTTGGCTTTGGGTTTTTGAGTCCCGTACCCATTCTAGGTTTGCAACGGCAAAGGAAAGGGCAGGGCAGGGGATATCATCCACAAGGGGGGAGGTGAAGGAGGAGCCTCTCTAGGGAGGCGTGGAGGATCATTTGTTGGAGGACGTCAGAAACACGTCAAAGAGGAAAGGCGATAGTGGATCTCCCTTTCTAAGGCCTCGGCGACATTGACTCCAGGTACCCAGCACACCGTTGAGGAGACAGTTGTCTGATTGGAGAGATTGATGCTTTTAATCCAGTCCCTCCATCACGGGGGGAGCCCCTTGGCGAAGAGGATATGGTCAAGGGCGCCCAAGCTTATGTAATCGAAGGCTTTCCGAAAGTCAATCTTGAAGACGGAAACAGGGGTGGATCGTTTATGGCAGGTTTGAACAATGTCAGCTGCGTAAACAAAATTTTCAGCGATAGAGCGCCCCGAGATTAATCTGGTTTGATCGAGGTGGACAAGAGAAGTAATAAGAGGCTTGAGGCGGATAGTAAGACATTTGGTGATGAACTTGAGGCTACTATTTTGTAAGGAAATGGGACAGAAGTTTTCTAGGCGGTTGGCACCCGCTTTTTTGGCAGCAGAATGATGAAGGATTTATTGATGGGACGGAGGTAGGATGATAAGGAGTGGAAGTCACAGAGGGCATCATACATGATAGTTTTGGTCAAGTACCAATTCTTTTTAAAGAAGGCACGACAAAATCCATCCGGTACAGGACCGGAGTTGTCGTTCATGGAGAAAATAGAAGTCCGAAGCTCATCCATGGTGAAAGGGCAGATCAGGAACTCGGACTGGGTAGAGTTAAGTGAGGTTGAGGAGACCAGGAGAGGCAAATTAGGGAGTGGAAGAGAGATCTTGGGCGTTCCAAATATGTCTTTAAATAAAGAGTGCAGGATTATTGCCTTGGCAGCATGGTCAAAGACAAGATTCCCATCTTCATTGTCTAGGGCTTTGATCTGTTTTTTGTGCAGGCGGCCAAAGGCACAAAGGTTGAAGTACTGAGAGTTTTCATCCCCCAGGGTGCAATGTCGGATTTTGGTCCGTTAGCGCCAATAGGATGCCTTAGAAAAAGTGAACAAATGGAGGCGTGATATGTTAGAGACGTATCTATAATTTTTGATGCTCCATGCTTGTTTTCTATCCAATACCTTTATGTTTTCCACATATTTTCACTTGTTTTCCTTCGTTTTCCGGATGTTTTCATACACTAACCTATTAACAAGATGCCCTAGGCCAGTCGCTGTTTTCTGCTATTTTTCTATTTCAGAAAAGTTCTTAAAGAAATATTCTCGAAAAGGGCTGAAAAACCATGGAGATCTTTTTTTATATGGAACGAAGGCGGAGTCCAAAGAAGAGCCAAAGGGGAGCCAGGTGGCCCCCAGGGGGTGCCAGGGCGGCCCCAACCTAGGCCGCGCCTGTTGGGCCCCTGGGCGCGCGGCCACCGCCTCTCATTGCCTCTTCACCTATAAATTGTCCTGAACCCTAAAAATTTCGAGGACGAAGTTATTTTTCACGAAACATACAAAGAGGCGTCTTCACCTCGAAAGTCCAATCTAGGGCTTCTGCGGCCCTGTTCCGGCACCCTGCCGGAGAGGGGAATTATCAACGGAGGCCTCTACATTACCATGATCACCTCCGGACAGATGCGTCGGTAGTTTATCTCGGGACTACAGGTCCATAGCAGTAGCAAGATGATTGTTCTCACCCTTATGCCTCCATGGTTAGAGTCTCGTGAGCTGTCTCATATGATCGAGACCACCTTATGCAATTGTGCATGTTGTGTTTGCTGGGATCCGATGAACCATGAGATTATGATTATATTGTTAATATCAATCTGAGATGGTTCACTTATATTTATACAGAGTTTTAATGTTGTCTTACAATGCTCTTTGGTGTTTATGATTACCTTGGCCACATAGTTGTTTTCACCTCCAAGTGAAGGTTTATATGTTAGATAGTGGATTCATGTCTCCCTTACATATGTGCTCGAGTGACAGAAACATGACGGATGGGGATGTGTTGTTGCCACTAGGGAGAAAACAGCTATGCTCTTGTCTACGGACGAGAACCATTGATTACATTACGTACTTTACTTAATGCATTTGTCTGTTGCACACAAAGCAATCACTACGTTGCTGCAACCTAATACCAGATAGATTTGCTAGATAGCTTTCTTGAAGTGGACTTTTAGATATGGATGCATGCTAGATAACAGTCCATATGTTTGACGTAATGCCTACGATGTTAGAACCCATGAACTATATCTCGTCATAATAGTATTGTTATACGTTCATGATTTATCAATTGCACAGCTGTAATTTGTTCACCCAACATGTTTATTTTCTTTGGAAAGACACCCCTAGTGAAACTATGGCCCCGGGTCCTATTTTCCTCATTATTGCAACCTTCGTTCAAGAACTTTCATCATTGTTTCCTTTTTGTACCTTTTTACTTTTATTTCTTTTCATTACTCTATACGTTTAATTCCCAAGTTTTCAGCAAGAAGAGAAGACTAACAACATTCTCGGAAAGTTGGGTACAAGAGAGAGTTTGTGTGTTGTGTGCAGGTTCCATGCTTGTTGACGCGCCAGACAATAAGCAACCTTCTCCAAGTATTAAAAGTCCTACTGGTCAATAAACCTTGATTCCACAATTGGGGGAAATTTCCACTATACTACATCATACCTTCCTCTTGGGGTAACCCAACGAACGTTTGATCACGTCTGAGAGCATCAAGAATTTCTGGCGCCGTTGTCGGAGATTTCGGAGTCATCATGAGCAAGAAGTCTCCCGTCAACTACACGCCAGCAAAGAATTTTTGGCGCCGTTGCCGCGGACTTCATGTTTGCAGCAAGGGGAGTCTCACACTTCTGCTTTCTTTCTTTTGTTTTTCTCTTGCTTAGTTTACAGTTGTTTAGTCTTGTTTTCTCGTTATCAAAAATCCAAAAAAAATAGTTCTCTAGTTTCTAGTCGGTCAGTTGCGTTGTTAGTTTATTTTATTAGTATGTCTAGCTCTACTCCTTTTGTTATGTCTCCCCAGGCCGAGGTCCTCACCTTCAAACAAAGAGGTGGGAAAAGTTTAAAAGATGCTTGGTATAGAATTAATGATGCTCAAAATAGGTCCACTAAAAAGCAAGCCACCACTGTTCTTCTTAGAAAATTTTATGTGGGTGTCACGAATTGGTATAGGTATATCCTTGACACGTTAATGCGTGGAAATCTTTTAGGAGCAAACACTTCGTAAGCTCTTAATGTTATTGAAAGCTTAGTGGGAAATCCTCCTATTGATGAAATTAAAATTGATATCACTATGGAGGTGAAGAGGAGCTCGTTGTAAATGGTTACACCGATGCTAGTTTCTAAACCGATATGGATGATTCCAGATCACAATCAGGCTATATGTTCACGTTGAACGGTGGAGCGGTTAGCTGGAAGAGTTCCAAGCAGGACGCGGTTGCTCATTCTACAATGGAGGCCGAGTACATCATGGCAGCTGAAGCCGGCATGGAAAGTGTTTGGATGAAGCAGTTCATTACTGATCTAGGTGTTGTCGCTAGTGCATCCAATCCACTAGATCTATATTGTGACAATAGTGGGACCATTGCAATAGCAAAGGAGCCAAGGAGTCACTAGAAAACCAAATACTTTATGCGGCGTTATCATCTCATTCGACAGTTCATCGAACGAGGAGAAGTAAGCTTATACAAAATACATACTGATATGAATGTTGCTGATACTTTAACAAAACCTCTCCCGCAGCCTAAGCATGATGCACACACAAGAGCTATGGGTATTAGATATCTTATGGATTGACTCTAGTGCAAGTGGGAGACTGTTGGAGATATGCCCAAGAGGCAATCATAGAGATGATGATATATCTATGTATCCATAATTTGTAATAATGTGCCTTGAATAATATCTTTTGTATTGATTGGCAAGTACGTGACTTGTTTGTGAAACTCTTTACTTACATGGTTATTCTAAATATGTCCCTAGTCGGAGTTCATGTGAGGACACACCTGAATATTAGGTTAGCACATGTGTTGGTTGATGGCTATGTTTCGCAAGTCATGGACATGGTGATGTCAAACTAATAATGTGAACTCATGTTGTGAACATGGTGTTGGACTGACCCACCTTGAGACATTACAACAATGTTAATAGTTCTCTCTACATGTTGTGTTTGCTTTGTCCTTAGACCTGAGATTGTCGCATGTTCTTGAGATCTGAATCAACCAACTTTGGGGATATCAAATGCTACACCATGTGATAGGGTAGTTATAAAGTAGCTTTCGGGTTTGTCATGAAGCATGCTGCAAGGCATGGTCAGTCAAGATGGGATTTTCCCCTCTCCTCACGAGAGAGATATTTCTCTGGGCCCTCGAGTGATCGGATCCAGAAATGCATGGCCATGCTAAATAAGGTTAATGGTTAACCTAGTAAGGGATTCTGATTCACAAGATTGAGAAAGAGTGATCATCTAGGAGCATGATCAAATATCATGAGGGAAAAGGAATAGCATAAACATGTGATAGTTCGTCCGATGTGATCTTTATGCACGTTTGTGAGTTGGCACTTTTTGCTAGAAGCCGCTGCCAACTATTGGCCGAGTAGGTGTACTCGTGTCATGTCTAAATGTGCGTGAACCTATAGGTTCACACACTTAAGTTAGAAGAAGCAAAATTCGGATTGGATCCGAAATTGGCTGGAAATGGACTCCGGAGTAGGTTGTTTAGTGGCAGCCCGTTATGGGGACATCTATATAAAGAAGAGGAGGCCGTGTGTTTTAGGGTTGCTAGTTCTGCACCATATTCCACCGCAACCACCATCTCTCCACGCCCCTGCCGCTCGCGCGGACCTAGCAGTCCGGCGAGCGGTGCTTACACACCGCACGTGTGGATACCGATAGAGGTGATGCATCTGTAGCACTTGGACGATCCGCCAAGAGGAGATGTTCGTGGGAGCGACAGGTTTTAGAGGATTCGTACTGCCCTTCCCCGACCCACTTCACCGAGATCGGCACAACTGAAAGTACAATATGGTCAACTAGAGGGGGAGGGGGGGTGAATAGGTTACCTACAAAATTTAATCCTTTTTCTTTTTAGATAGGCTTAACAAGTAAAAGACACGGTTGTCTGGATGTGCAACTAGATGAACACCTGATGTCTACGCACGCTTATATTCTTGTAGACAGTGTTGGGCCTCCAAGTGCAGAGGTTTGTAGAACAACAGCAAGTTTTCCTTAAGTGGATCATCCAAGGCTAATCGAACTCAGGGAGGTAGAGGCCAAAGATATCCCTCTCAAGCAAACCCGCAATTAAGATACAAGAAGTCTCTTGTGTCCCCAACACACTTAATATACTTGTTAGGTATATAGGTGCACTAGTTCGGCGAAGAGATAGTGAAATGCGAGTAATATGGATGGTTATAAGTAATAGCAATCTGAAATAAATATGGCAGAAAGCAAGCATGTAGCAGAACAGACGGAAAACGGTGTTTCAATGCTGGAAACAAGGCCTAGGGATCCTACTTTCACTAGTGGACACTCTCAACAATGAAAACATAATTGAATTAATAAATACCATCTCTTCACTATTCTACTCCAAAGCACTCTTCGGTCGAATAACAACACCAATCCATGCGTAGGGCTTTAACAACACTCCTCAGAGTAAGCACTTTCCCAACAAAGTAACCCCCACGCTATCACCATGGGACCCAGATGGTTCCACGCAAACACCACAGTTTCATAGGGTTATCCAACACAATATATATATAATGCTAAACCACACGGTGCACACACTGTCACCTTTACACCGTGATCAAAGTGTTTACGGAGATCTCATAACAAAACCACTTGAGTAGCATAGTAGATGAATAATAATATCTACGAATTCAACTAGATTACAAAGCTCACGATAGATCACACCATGGGAGAGAGAGATGAAACACATAGCTACCGGTAGAGCCCTCAGCCTCGGGGGAGAACTACTCCCTCCTCATCATAGGAGACATCAACGACGATGGAGACGTCGGTGGAGTCGATGGAGATGGTTCCAGGGGCACTTACCCGTCCCGGCAGGGTGCCAGAACAGAGATCTGTCCCCCGAAATTTGTCGGCGGCGGCGGAGCTACAGATGTATTTTGTGGAAAAGGTCGATTCCCCTAGGGTTTATGCATTAGGAAGTATATATGGGCGAAAGGGCGATGTCGGGAGGTGGCCAGGAGGGGCCACACCCCTAGGTGGCGCGGCCAGGGGGACCCACGCCATCCCATCGTGTGGCCACCCTGTGCCCCCCTCCGGGGCTCTTCGGGACTTCTGTAAGCTTCACGAGTGGGTTGGAGGCTCTCAACGACCTGAAGCTTCGTGCAACAAGGTGGAAGCAACAAGCACTAGGGTTTCTCTAGGATGACAAGGCAACCAAGAGATTTACAAGATCCCAAAGGGGAAAGTGGGAGAAAATGATTTGTGGCTTCGTAAAGATGTAGATATAGGTATTCTCCACCAAATCCTTAAAGGGCATGGAGTTTGGTTGGTTGAGTAGGGAGATCTAGGCATCTTGAGCTCTAAAAAAATGGAGGAGAGAGAGGAATGGACGAGCTGCCTGTCTAGAGGAAGAAGACATGTATTTATAGGCTCCTCCAAAATCTAGCCGTTGCTGTCTTCTAGGGCTGGAATATTCCGGGATAAGTACCAGAAACTTCCGGGGCAGTGTACCGGATATTTCCAAAAGTCCGGGGGGGCGGATTTTCAATAATCCAGTGGCTGGAAATTTCTGGCCAAATTTTCGCCCCCATATCTGTGAGCGGGCAGCAACGACGCGTCCCTTTTCGCGTGAAGAAATAGGGGCTGGAAAAACCCAGGCAAATTTCCGCCCCCATATCCGAGAGCGGGCAACTTGGACACTGCTACACCTTGATGGTGCCAGGAATTCTTGCTGCTTGTGATGGCCTGTTGGGAACCCAAAGAGGAGGGTGTGATGAGTGTAGCGGTAAGAATTTCCCTTAGTTAAGAACAAAGGCTATTAATCCAGTAGGAGAAAGAGGATCTTTGGAAGGTTGATGCCACTGACGGTGATGATGGCGTCTCACCGGTGTCAGCAACAACGCGGAACCTGCACACAACACAACCAAAATACTTTGTCCCAACGGTACAGTGAGGTTGTCAATCTCACCGGTCTTGCTGAAAACAAAGATTAGGCATATAGTGTGGAAAATAGTGTATGCTTGCAGAAAGTAAAGAAAGTAGGAAATTGTAGAGGTTTGTTTAACAGTGTAAGAAAATGGACCGGGGTTCATAGGTTCACTAGTGGTATCACTCCATAAAAGATAGCATGCTGGGTGAACAAATTACAGCTGGGCAATTGACAAATAAAGGTTGCACTGTAGTGCACATTCATGGCATGAAGACTACTATGATATTTAGTGTGGGCATTACAACAATATACATAGACTATAATCCAACTGAATCTATGACTAATAATCCACCCTCAGGTTATCATCCGAACCCCCTTAGCTATTAAGTTGCAAGCAACGGATAATTGCATTAAACAATGTGTGTAAAGTAAGCAATGATTGTACACGCGGGCACTCACACCGTTGTTTTCTCCCTAGTGGCAACAACACATCCTCCCCCGTCACGTTTCTGTCACTCGAGCACAGGCGAAAAGGAGGCATGAACCCACTATCGAGCATAAATATTCCCTCTTGGAGGCACTAGCAACTACTTGGCCAGAGCAACCACTAGCAACGAAAAGCATGCAAGATCACAAATAACATAAGCAATAAACACTATAATCAACTTGGCATAAGTTCAATATTCATCGGATCCCAGCAAACACAACATATTGAATTACATAAGAACAATCTCTGTCGAGACATCGTAGTAGTTTTCATAGACGGGGGTGCCATGAGACTACGGTAGAGACGTGGGGTAACGTGATCGCGTGGTAGACAGTAAACACAGGATTTACCCAGGTTCGGTACGTCGCGACAGTACGACGTGCCTACTCCTGCACTTCTCACTAATCAGGACTAAAGCCTGGAAACAGGATTACAATGTGAGGTTTAGATCTAGCTACTCGCAGAGGATCAACTTCTCGACGAGTTGGCCTATAGCTTCCCTGTTATTCGTTGGTTGTTTTGTTTATCTCCCGTCCGGCTTTATATAATAGCCGGATTAGGGCTTACAGAATAGGAAACCTAGAAGACTACGGTAACTATAACTTGGAAAGTAAGGAATCCGTCTTCTCCTCCAAGCCAGATCATACGGGCCGTGATCCGGGTTCTTCTAGAATCCGGCTTCTGTGCGTCAAGTTACTGGGCCGCCCAATGGACCATAGCCCACTACCACTTGGGCCACCCTGGTAACCAGGCACTTTGACTACCATCTTATATACCCCTATACGGTATATATCCGACAGTAGCCCCCAAGAAGGATTAAAACTCTGATTTGCCGTCTTTCGCCAAATGTGCTTTATCCGAGAAATTTTAATCAGAAGTCTTGATTCTTCTTATTCTTCTTCTTTTGAAAGAGATGGTAACGTGAAACTCGGAATCCTGAAAATCCGGCTTTTCTCTCACGATTCTTCGTGGAGAAGGAACTTCTTACGTCAGCGCACTTAATCATGCTGACGTAAGGGACGTTTGGAAAACCCAGTAACATATCTCTGACAGATTCTCACGGGAAACGAGGAGATAACCATCCTTACCCTGTCGTTTCATTTCCCGGATTTTCCGGCGAGTGACACGCGTTGATCATCCAACGGTCAAAATAGCCGTTGGCACGTATCTTGACGGATTTCTGGCTATAAATAGCCGTCTTCGTCCTCGCCAAAAACCTTCCGCACTCTCACTGTCCACGCCATTGCCGCGCACAAGCTCCCGAGCGAAGAACCGTCCCGAGCGCACAAAACGCACCCAAAGCACCAGAGCAACGCGCCGCCACCAAATGGCATCCGCGCCGTCGTCCCCCACTCGCTCCGCCGCGCTCACCGTCGACGACATCATCAACGACCTGGATCCGCAGCTTGGATCCCCAAAGCACACCGGCGACGAGCCGGAAAAGACCGCGGCCTCTGCGGCGGGCGGAGAGGATCTTTCCGCCGCCGCGAACGCTGCGGGCTCGAGCTCCGCACCTACCCCGTCGTTTGCTCCCGAAACGGCGGAGGAGAAGATCCAGCTCCTCGGCGACGAGCTCGCCGCTGCGGAAGCCGCCGCGTCCGCCGCCGCCGGAGCGGATGAAGAGGTGGAAACTGCAGGCAATTGGATTGCCTGCAGCATTCCGCCAGCCCTCCTTCCAAACCTGGAAAAGGAGGGTCTGATTCTTAAAGGGAAATGGCGGCTCCCTGAAGACGAGAACGAGCCAATGCCGAAAGACGGCGAAAGGGTCCTTCTTTCCTCCCATCTCCTAAGAGGTATGGGGCTTCCGCCTTCCGCTTTCTTCCTCCAAATCCTCTCCCACTACAACATCCAACCTCATAACCTGCCACCCAACTCCATTCTTTATATGGCCGGGTTCCAGGCCCTATTTGAGGGTTACTTAGGTTTAGAACCTAGGTTAGATTTTTGGATGTATTGTTTCGGGGTTAAGCCGAACTCCTCGGAGGGCGCACTCCCGACTTGCGGAACCATCTCCTTTACTCTTCGGAGGTTTAGGGAAGATTGGTTCCCCAAGATCAAGACATCAGAATCCGTCAAATTTTGGACGGGTTCTTTCTTCTATCATCTCGATGTGCCTTTCGCAAAAAAGGCCATCGGGGTTCCACCTTTTTCCAACACTGCTGCCATTCCCCAAGACTATTGGGGAACGGAAGCCGTCCAGGTTCTGCCGCCTGATCTTCTAAGGATCAAGCGGCGCATCGCCAAGCTCACCTCCTCTGATCCACCTCTAACTGGCATGGACATGGTCCTTTGCTGGTTAAATAGGCGGATCCAGCCGTTGGCCAATCACGGTGGCCGCCTTTTGTGCGACTACACGGGTGCCAACGACCCAATGCGGACATCCATCAAGGATTGGTCCCCAAGGGATCTTCGACGGCGCGCAAACCAGTTGGTCACATCACGCGACCAATACGAAGCGAGTCGGCCGATGTATACGGCCGGCAATCCGGCTCCCAAGGTATTTTTTCCGTCATTTGGGTATAGTTTTAACATTCTTTCTCGGATTTTCCTGCTTCTGACTCTAATTTGTTTTTTCGACAGTTCGCTGAACTTCCAGACTCGGAGTTAGCCTCTGAAGCTGAGCTGGATGCCTTGCGTACTGCCACTACAGGTGGGCGCAAGCGCAAGAAGATTTCTTCCTCTGAGGAAGTTATCAACCTTGACGGAATCCCCGTCGCCACTTCCAGGTTCTTTCTTCTGGGTTCTTTTCTTTCGTGGAAATTTTTCTTCCGTCTTCGGAGTTTTAACTTTTCCGGGTTTTTTGTTTTTAGCCTGCCTCCCTCCAGCCTAAAGCCGAAGAAGTTGAAGAAACACAAAGTTGTTTCCAGCCGAGGCAATCAACCTTCTCCCGTCATCGCCCCAGATACACCGTCCACGATGGCGGAAGAGCACGTTGCAGCCCCCAACACCAAGCCACTAGATCCCAGCCAGCCCGTTGTGTCAAACACGGACACGAGGGAAAGGGCGGCTCCAGAGGTGGGAAAACCTTCTCGAACATTCGACGAGGAGATTCCCACATTTGACAAGGAATTCAATATTATCAATGACGGCCTAAGCGCGGCCGGAACCCTTTTTGCGGAATACGCAAAAGGGTTCAATGAAAACTTGGCGGGTTTGCAACGAATGAGCCAGGTATGTAACTCTAGCCCCCAAGCATTAAACAAAATGTATTCTTTTTCGCCTTAATGCTTTTAGTAATCATTCTTTTCCTTGCTATGTTCCAGCAAACCGCCGAAGCCATTAACATGGAAGTTTTCAACAAACTCGCCATCAAGAATAAAAAGGTTAGAAATCTTCTTTCTATTCTTGAGGAGAGAGAGGCGGAGCTGGCATCGTCTCAGCTCGCGTTGTCGGAAACAACAGGTAAACATTTGTCCTCTGAAGTTTTCGATTCAACTTTTTGTCTAAGTACTTATTCCGGAAGTTTTCTAAACTCGGAATTTTCCTTGCTTTCCAGCTGCTTTGGCTAAGGCCAAGCAAATAGCTGAAGACGCCGGCAATGCCGAGAATCTCCGAAAGGAGAATTTGGATCTTCACAAGAATCTTGTGAAGACTCAAAAGGATCTGGAGGCCAGCAATTTGGCCCTTGGAGTTGCCAATTCCAAGGCTTCCGAGCAGGCGGAGAAGGATAAATCCACCATTTAGGATTTAGAAAACGCTCTGAACCTTCGCCTGGAGGAAGTCTCCGAGATCGACAAGCTTATCGGTAAATTTCTGATACCTTTACCATTTTTCCATGTCTTGCTTTCCTTCTCTGTTTTTCACCTAACCCTTTTGGTTGTTTTGTTGGAAAAACAGGAGATACCCCAGATGTCACTCGGATTGAAGGAATCCGAGCCTTTGGGAAGACATGGACTTCGATCAGGGCTACTGGAATGCAGCTGGTCAATAAGTTCCTTCCCGCAAGGACTGGGGAGTTCTCGGAGGTTGAAAAACTTCCGGGAGCCATCATGGAGGTGGCGGAGTCCAGGGATTCCACCCTACGTTCCGCTGCACGGGGTGGTGCGCGCATGGCACTCGGCCTTATGCGTATGCAGTACCCTGGTGCTAAATCTTGGCGCGTGGCGTCCGGTGTCCCTCAAGGATACACGGATACTCAGCGAAATACCATCTTTGATGAAATCAAAGGCCACGCCACCCAGATTGCCTCCATGGTAAATATCTCCGTCAATTATCCAGAAGAGGAGATCCCTCCAATCCCCGAGGACGACAGCAGCGAGGAGGAGTCGGATGCTTGAAGGGCTACCTTGAACCTGGATAGTGAAAGTAGACAATAGGAGCATTACTGTTCTTTCAATGTAAACCAAAATGTAATGTTTCTATTTGTATGAATGAAAACTCCGCCTTTTGCAATCTTAATTACGAAATTCTTCGCAAAGTTTTCGGATTTTATTATTCCTTTATCTTCTAAGTTCTCTGGCATATGTGATTTAACTGTCCTTAGTGTTTGAAATGGCTCGATAGCATTATGAATCGTCATGTCGAGTAACTGGGTATAACCAATCAGTTGAAACTCGGAAGCATGGATCATACTAAAGGCATTTTTACTAACTAGCTCCAGTGACCCAACATATAAGCAATCAGAAAATGCTTAGAGAAGCAAGGAATTTTTTAAATAAAACTTGGGCACGCAGGCAATTCAAGTTTCCTTTAGCCTTTAGCAGGCTGAAAAATCATTCAGTTTCTTAACACCGAGTACGCAGGCACAATTCGGGTTAACATTGAGTATTTTGTAAGATCATTGGGAAATAGATAAGGTGGAATCATGCTTTGTACTGAAAAAACATGGATACCATAATTCCGACAACTTTATTTCATGATCTCAAAAGATGTTTACATAGAAATTGAACTAAGTACGAAAGAGACATAACTGCTAGATATTCCAATGATTTTGCTATCCACTTGACTTTGTAGGATTTCTTCATCAACTTGTAGAGTGGTAGGGCTTTATCCCCCAGCCGACTAATAAATCTGCTGACGGCAGCGGCGGAACCCGTCAATCTTTGGACATCTTTTACGCACGTAGGCTTCGAGATGTTCAAGATGGCTTTGATCTTTTCTGGGTTAACTTCTATTCCTCTGTGAGAAACGATAAAACCCAGAAGTTTTCCTGAGGGAACTCCGAATACACACTTAGATGGATTTAACTTCATCTTGTAAGTGCGCAAGTTTTCGAAAGTTTCTCGCAGATCCTCAAGGAGTGTATCTTTTTCCTTGGTTACGACAGCAATATCGTCCACGTAAACATGGACGTTTTTGCCAATCTGACTATGCAGACAACGTTGCATGCAACGCTGGTAGGTTGCACCTGCATTCTTCAGGCCAAATGGCATGGTTACGTAATAGTACGTCCCGTATGGGGTTATGAAAGAAGTCTTAATTTGATCTTCCTTTTTCATGCGTATTTGGTGGTACCCGGAGTATGCATCCAAAAAGCACAAAAGCTCAGAGCCTGTAGTGGCATCTATTATTTGATCGATTCGCGGTAACGCAAACCTATCTTTTGGACACAATTTGTTCAAGCCCGTGTAATCTATACACATTCTAAGAGCAGTAGTGTCTTTCTTCGGTACTAATACCGGATTTGCAGACCATTCAGTGTGGATTACTTCCTGGATGAAATCTGCTGCTAAAAGCCGGATAATTTCCTTTCCAATAGCCTTCCGTCTTCTTCCGTCAAATCGACGGAGACCTTGTTTGACGGGTTTTGATCCTGGAATTACCTTGAGTTGGTGCTCAGCATGTTCCCTGGGTACGCCTGGCATGTCAGCTGGACACCAGGCAAAAATATCCCAGTTCTCACGGAGGAACTTGATGAGCTCGCCTTCCTATTTGTCGGTCATCCCAGTCCCTACAACGACGAATTTTGTCGGATCTTTGGGATCTAGGATTACCTGTCTTGTATTCTCGGACGCCTTGAAGCTGTCTGTTGGCTTCCGGGTTTCTTTTCCTGCCGGCATTTCTGTCGGCGATACCTCCTTGGCCAATTCCTTTAGTTCTTCCTTTGCTATGACTCTCTGAGCGCACATGGCGTTTTCTTTCTCCAACTCATTTGCTAGCTTAAAATCACCAGCTATGGTGATTACTCCTCCTTTGGGTCCTGGCATCTTCAGCTTGTTATAAATATAACAGGATCTTGCCATGAATTTGGCGAAAGCTGGACGTCCGAGTATTGCGTGATACACGCTTTCGAACGACACTACTTCGAAGGATACTTTTTCCTGCCGGAAGTGATCTTTATCTCCGAAAGTGACATCTAGGGAAATTTCTCCTAGGGATCGTGCTTGTCTGCCAGGAACAATGCCATGGAAGCGTATGATGTTGTAATTGAGCTGGGACTCGTAAATCTTTAGATGCTTCAGTGTATCCAAGTACATTATGTTAATGTTGGATCCTCCATCCATCAGCACTCTTCTTAGCCTAGTGTTCTGGAAAATAGGGCTTACAACAAGAGCTTGTGTGCCGGGTTCAGGGATATTCCCGGGATGGTCAGACTGATCCCAGGTAATTGGTGTGTTGGAGTACTTCAAGAATTTCGGGGTTGCTGGGACAACCGTGTTTATTTCTCGAAGTGTTCTTTTGGCCACCTTTGCTGACGGAGTTGCTAGGAATGTTAGCATTGCTTCTCCATCAACTCTCGGAAATTTGGGTTCGCCCTTTCGCTGTTGCTCCTGGATTTTTTCATCAGTGTCCGATTCACTGTCTTCTTTTTCAGCTTCTGGCTTTTGTTTGGCGGGTTTCCTTTTAGAACCCTTCCCCTTGCTTCCGGATCCTGCACTGCCTTTCATGTGCTTATTCAGCCGGCATTGCGCGTTTGTATGGGTGGGTTTCACAAATTGTGAATGGTGGACACAAGGTTCCGACTTAATCCTCTCCCACTCCTCTGGAGTGTAGTTGATTGGATCTGGACTGCGTCCTTTCCACTTATTCCCTTTTTCACTTCCAAAGGCTATGTTGACCTCTTTGGGTTTTGTCGTTGTTTCTGGAGTTCCTTTTTTGTCAGAACGAGGAGTTTTCTTAGCAAGTATCAGTGATTCGATATTACCCCCTCTTGCTCTGATGTCGTCTTCGGCTGCAGCATGTTCGTTGGCGGTTGTGAGCATAGATCCGAGATCTTTGTGCTGTTTGGAACCAACCATGAACGGTACAAGTCCGGGTTTTAGGCCATTGACGAAAGCATGCATTGCTTGTACGTCAGTTACTCCAGAACAACTATTCTTCATTGCCGTCCATCTGGAGATGAAATCCACGTATGGTTCATCCTCGAATTGGGTGCAACGGTTCAGCTGGTTGATGCTGTTCGGGCGTTTGTATGTTCCCCGGAAATGCTGAGTAAATACTCTAGCCATATCATCCCAGCTGTCGACAGTTCTTGATGGTAATCCATTGATCCAATCCCTGGCTCCGTCCAGTAACATTAGGGGAAGAAACTTGACAGCTTCCAGGTCTGTCCCATTGTTGATCTGGACGGCTGTATAGTAGTCTGAGAGCCAGGTGTCCGGGTTTGTGCTGCCGGTATATTTTTGGTAGGTTGGACCAACTTTGGCGAAGCCAGAATGCAGGGTTATCCTTCGGATCCTGTCAGTGAAACACTTAGGACCAAAGTATACATCATCCTTTTCCGCTCTATCTATGTGTGCGGAATATCTTCCGGCTGAATGGACAGAAGGGGATCTACTCCTTTCTTTTCCATTGTTGCGCGGACGCGCTTTTCCGGGATTGTACCTATCTCTTCCATGATCACGTCCTTTTGGATTAGGCGGAGTCCTGCTCCTGTGCCATTCTTTATCCTTAGGGGGTGTCCGGGATCTCTCACGTCTGTGAGGTATATCGTATCTTCCGGCTTTCTCAGCTGGGTTTCTCGGAGGTGGCATTGTTTTGCCATCATTCCGGTATTTTTCTTCCCGATCGTGGGGTTTAAGTCCACCTTTTGGGGGATGGGATCCGGTTCGGGACGCTTCATCCCTACTGTCGGGGTTTTTCTTGTCTTTTCTCGGATCCTCTTTTTTATCCTTTGAATTGTCTGAATCTCCAGGTTCCTCTGGTCCAGGTGCTCCAGCGGCGCAAGTAGCTGTTTTGCATAGGGCGGAGTTATCCCGCAGTCTTCCTGATCGCTCTTGAGCCCGCTGTTGTTGTTGCAATGCTTTTCCTAGGAAAGCATACACCCTTGAAGTTTTTCACCGTTGGAGTACAGATCATTGTTCAGGATGGCGAACGCTGCTTCCGCGTTTTCTGCTGCGGTTTTATCAATTGGTTCGCCTCTGGCATCTTTGCCGTTTACCTGCTTTTGCCAAGATGGGTTGTGAAAGCTTTCTTTTGGCGGCAGTACTTCCGGTCTTACGATTCCGGGTAACCTTGTAGGTTTAATGCCAGATCTATTCTTTCTTTCGTACTCCTCGATTTCTTCCTTCATGACTTTAATGTCATCCTGGGTTTTTTGGAGGTGTTGCCGAGATCTGAGTAGATATTGCTGTTGCCTTTGGAAAGCTTGCCTCCTGGCTTCCAGCATCTCAGGGGGTTCATTTGGTCCCACTGGTGTTTGCAACAGCTCTTGCTCTTCCTGTTCCGTCATTGGTGGAGCAAGGATTTCTTTGATTTTCTTCTCCGCAGTCTTTGTTCCGCTAGCATCTCCTACTTCCAGGTTTTCATCAGCTTGATCAGCTGATTTTTTCTTCCGGATTTTGTATTGGAGTTTCTTAGCAGCACGATGCTTTTTCTTGGAAGAGGGAGGCTTTTTGACAGGCTCATCCTCTGTCAATTCCTTGACATTGGGAAATACCGGAGAAGTTTCTCCGTCTTCTCTCTCTTCCTCTGGCGGAGGGGTTTTAGGGCTTTCCTGGCTGCCGGCGTCCGTGGTATCAGCTGGTTTTGCCATTAGCACTTCATGGAATCCCTCTTGAAAAGATTTAACTTTCCTTACGAAGGCGTCCGCGTCTTCGTCTTCGGAATCAAAATCCTCTGATCCGGTTTCCGACTCTAATCTCGCCTCAATGGCGGCTAGTACGGATTCTGCTTCCGAGTTCATCGTCTCGTTGACGGATGTCGGATCTTCCGCCTGTATGACGGGTGTCGGGTCTTCCGTTGCTGTGACGGGTGTGTTTTTGTCTGCCTCTTGCACGGGATTTCCGTCATCCGTGTTTTCGGCGACTTCGGACTGCACCATGCCGATAAAGTGTGTGTCACTTTTTTGTCGGCGATCTGAGCAGAATCCGGTATCATAGTCATCCTCGACTGGGTATAGGGCGGGTGGGATAAATTTGCTTCCACCGCGAAACCCCATTGCTTCTGCAGTTAGTCCGATAAAGATGTTAGCAGATCCTATCGGTAACACGCAGGCACTTACCAGGTGGTTTTGCGCCGGTATGTAGGATCCGATGTCGACGAAGCGTCCGACATCATCGTTGAATTCCAAGCTTCCGACAGTGATTGATCTTCCGATTCCGCCAAGTATCCCAGATCGGAACTTCATGCCTGACGTCGTTTGCCCCACGGTGGGCGCCAACTGTCGAGACATCGTAGTAGTTTTTATAGACGGGGGTGCCATGAGACTACGGTAGAGACGTGGGGTAACGGGATCGCGTGGTAGACAGTAAACACAGGATTTACCCAGGTTCGGTACGTGGCGACAGTACGACGTGCCTACTCCTGCACTTCTCACTAATCAGGACTAAAGCCCGGAAACAGGATTACAATGTGAGGTTTAGATCTAGCTACTCGCAGAGGATCAACTTCTCGGCGAGTTGGCCTATAGCTTCCCTGTTATTCGTTGGTTGTTTTGTTTATCTCCCGTCCGGCTTTATATAATAGCCGTATTAGGGCTTACAGAATAGGAAACCTAGAAGACTACGGTAACTATAACTTGGAAAGTAAGGAATCCGTCTTCTCCTCCAAGACAGATCACACGGGCCGTGATTCGGGTTCTTCTAGAATCCGGCTTCTGTGCGTCAAGTTACTGGGCCGCCCAATGGACCATAGCCCACTACCACTTGGGCCACCCTGGTAACCAGGCACTTTGACTACCTGTAGAGGCCCCAGATCGGAGGGTCCAGAACCCCTCATATGCATTCATTCACGATCCCAGAAGAACCAGTCGTGAACAACATACGTAGTTGGCATACAGAATCCATCATCCATTACACGAATATAGAGTCTTACATAAATGGTCACATGACCAAGTTCTTGATAACTGTCACACAGGACAGACATTCAAAGTAAACACAGCGGAAGACGATAAGCATAGCATAGTAGAACCCGAGTCACGCCTCATCCTACAGGCTGCTGACTGGGAGGCGCTCCTAGTTCGCAGGGCCATCAGCGTAGAACTCCTCCTGAGGTGGCTCCTCGTAGTCTGATAAGTAGATACCAGGGGCGAAACCAAATGAGTACATTTGAATGTACTCAACAAGACATCCATCATGTCACTTACCAAACATGCAAATATGCTTATATGGTGGAATAGGTAGGCTATAAATAGGGTTCACTACCAATGGTGTTCATATATGATGACGCCACCGTTGCAGTCAGGTTAATCTGTATCTTCGTTGAAGAAGATACTTCAGAAGAAAAATAATATATAGTTTTATTTATCTTGTAGATATCACATATCTCGGAGGTTTTATAAGCTTTGTTTTAGAAAAGAAAGTTTTCTTTTCAGAAACTTTTAGTAATAGTTTCATTCTCATCCGTATCTCACAGATACCAATTCATTCCTCCTTAGTACCTCGCAGGTACAAAAGCCTTCCTTCAAAACCTCTTTTGAAAAGTTGACACAATACTAGCTACATGGCCATTCAACCGTCCATATCCGAGGACGCGGCTATCTTGAAATAGTTTTACTCTGCAGAGGTGTACACATTTCCACTAGATCCAGAATCCGCCATGAAACAACCATGGACTGTTCCCAACCTATGAGAACATCAGATAGCTGGTCTTGACTATCCACTCTGTACAAGCTAGTACATGACTATCTCTTCAATTGGGGTTAACCTCCCCGGCAAGCCGTGTCGCACACCGCACAAACAGGAGACCCAACTGCTGCATCCGGAGGGAAAATTAATCCCACACTTTAGATGTCCCGTATACTCACTCCTAGCGACACTTCGGTTCGGAGGATCCAATCCCCTATAGCCCTTGAGATAGCACACATACTAACCATAACAAGTTTTTAATCAAGCCCCTACCCATATTGGGGTAAAGTGGCAGTACGGTAATGGTTGTCCAGCGAAGACTAGGTTATGTGTCTTTTGTAAACATTTCTCAAAAATTTTCCTTCATGACATCCTTCCGGTAGACAGGGTCTCACCCTTCCTCCGGGGTTTTTCTTCCATAAGGCATTTGTTTACAAAAACACATTTTATTTAGTTCATTTAAGAACTCAAATTTTAATTTGGTGAATGGTATGTATATACCATTTAGTGGCTAAGGGCTTGGCAATACCAAGTTGGCTATTAATATGATTCCTTCTTCTAATAATATTAATAGTAGTAGTATTCACAACAAAAATAGTTTTGAGAGTATAGTTTTGTGAAAACTTCAGAAGTGAAAAGCATGCATGATAGATAATGATAAGTATTTATACAGCAATCATTAGGATGGCTTGCCTTGGTACAAGTGGTGGTCCTGGTCCTGAAAGTAACAGGAGTTGCAATACCCCTCCTCAGCAATTCCTTCCTCCTCGTTTTCTAACGTCGTAAAAAGAAATAAAAACACACTTTCAGAACCAAACAAGGCAAACAATGCTACAAGTGATACATACAGCAAGCAATCAAAAAGTATCACCCAAAGTACTCAACTTTCCATGAAGGAAAATTTGCCTAAAAACTATAGCGAGAAAAATCTGCTTTTTCCTAGTGTT
The DNA here is from genome assembly GCA_028641055.1 of Alopecurus myosuroides. NCBI lineage: Eukaryota > Viridiplantae > Streptophyta > Magnoliopsida > Poales > Poaceae > Alopecurus > Alopecurus myosuroides. Next base: position 196,248,266 of record CM054062.1, read on the forward strand.
TAAGTGTGGCCAATTCAATGATTTTTGGTTAAGAGCACCATGGACCAGTGGGGTAAAGCACATGTTACTATACATTAGGGTGCCACATAACACACAATTTGATGTCTAAAAACTCCCCCAACAATCTCTATGGCTAGCACATATAATTTGCTAAAATATTCAAGTGGTGAAAAAAAAAAGCTCATGACAACAAGTCAAGCCTATTTTCCACCATGATGCAAAAATACCAGTGGGTGTTACACTAGAAAAATGCTCACCAAGAGGTTAATAAGCCTCTGGTCACTTTTATAAAAGTGCTTCAAACAAACAATCTAGCATCCAAAAACTCCTACTCATACTAGTAGAAAATTTAGGAAAAATACTAGACTAGTTTAGGCTACACTAGTTAATTTTATGCACAAGTGTGCAAGCTAGCAGAGGCAAAATACTCCTCTAACAAGTACCATAAATGCTACTGGATCCCACAAAATAACATAAAAATATAGCTAGGAAACAAGGAAAAACTATGCTTAAAATGCTACACATGTGAGGAGATTAATTCCTAGTCATCCAAGTGTTACTCATGCTTTTATGCTACTTAAGAGGAAACCTATCAGAGGTGAAAACCCTAAGATAATAATTCCACAAGGACATTCCATCCTCTGGTTTCAACACCAAAGATTCATATTTTTCCCTAGGGGAAAACCAGACAAAAAGTGTCGGGGGGTTACCCCCGAGTAGGGTAAAGACAGGTGGTAAAGGCCGCGTACAGAAGAGAGGTTTGGCCGAGTAGCCGACTACCGGGTACTCGCTACCCGGTCGACTGCTACCCGGTCTCACCTCAAGATGGCCAGAAGGAGATATCAATCAGTTTCTACCATGTCGAGTAGAAGGTTTGGCCCGAGTACAATTGGCGGGAACATTTGGCGGGAAACTACTCGGGCAGGAAGTCAAAGGAGCCGTTCTGACACAGGATCCCGCGTATCCTGGGTCCGTACTTGGCAGCATTCGAACTACTGTTCACGTGGGGACGGCCTGCCTGACAGTGACAGCATGGAAGCAGTCGGTGGCAGGATAAGGGGGGCCTACTCTGTGACTAGGTACAGTGATACCAGTCTGTCCCCTAGTTTTGCCCAACGACTTTACAGAAGCAGCCAAGACCAACGACCAAAGCTGTCAGCGGGTACTCGGAGAAAGGACAGTGTGGACACTATGTCGACACTTGTCTAGGATTTGGACGTATCCGGCTGGGCACCATGTATATAAGGTGCACCGCCGCCTCCTGCGCGAGGCACACTCACAGATGCTCATATGCTCCCATAGTGGCTCACTAGAAACCCTAGAAACCCTAAGTTCTTGACCTAGCTCTACTCGGAGAGGGGCAAGGGGCTACTCGGTAGCGTTACTATTTGTACTGTGGCTACTCGGTGAAACACCGTAATACATAGAGAAAGGCAGGAGTAGGGGTTTTACCTCCTCACGAGGGCCCTGAACCTGGGTACATCGTGTTGTTTGTGTTGTGTGGATCTTACCTCACGCGGCTACTCGTCGCGTGATCCCTCCCCGGACACCTCCAGCGTCCATCGTCCCCACATCTTTAGCCATCCCATGGCATCTGCCGTGACACCACCACGACAGTTGGCGCCCACCGTGGGGCAACCAGCGGCGCTGGCTGGAGTTACTGTTCGGACGGGATCTTCATCTGCGGAGCGCGTAGTTTGTGGCCTTGTCCACAGATTCGGCTCCTTCGACTTCGTCACCGACAACGCCGGCTGTTTCGGCGGCAAGGCCATGCCGGAGGGCGGCTCGGTAATCTCCTTCGGCTCGCATCTCGTCTACATCGCCACCGTCGCCAACGATGCCTACCCCGAGCTGGTGCACGACGCGGAGGATCCTCCCGCGGTTATTGCTGCTCGTGGAAGGCCTGCATGCAGCTCTGCGTGCTGCGCTGAGGTGATGGTGACGGGCGTGGCGGCAAACGTGGGCGCAGCTGCTACTGGCGCTGCGGCCGTCGTCGAGGAGGCTGACGACCCGCCCGCGGGTGGCAGGACCCACCGGCCTTACGAGAAGGAGAGCAACCTGCCACCTTCCACGTCTACGGTCATCCCCGCGTCTGCAGCGCGAACCGGCATGCCCACGCCCACCGACGTCGAGCTCCTAGCCGTGCGGGAGCAGCTCGAGCGGCAACGCCAGGAACTGCTCGCCGAGCAGGCGGAGTTGGAGAAGATCAGGCTTGAGCTGAGTCTAGACCAGCTCGAGTACAACAAGGCTCACGGCTTCACGCCGGTGGCCAGGAGGCCCAGCAGGGTAGGCGCTACGCGGCGCAACCTAGGCGCCGAGATGGCGACTGTTGCGGAGGAGCCCGCGCAGTCCGCCACCGCGAACACCTTCACAAGGCCAAGGTATAGCACACCCGCCAAGACGCTGCGAGCTGCAGAGGCTGTGGCTGCCGAGTTGCCGCGCCTAGAGGGAGAGGCGCGTCGCAGGCAACAGGAGAGGCTTGGCGAGCTGGTGCTGGAGGCCGCCAGGCAGAACGAGGAGTTCCGGAAGGCCAACCCGGGAGCTGGAGCTTCGCAGGTGGTGCACTCGCACGCGGCTAGATCTAACGATCAAGCCTCATCTCCGCATCCTAGCCGCGAGAAGAGCCGCAGCGGGCGTACGGGGAGAGACAGGCAAATGCAGGTGTATGACCCGGCTGCTGCCGCGAAACAGGTTGCTGTGCCGCAGCAGCCCGGGCAGGAACACAACGCTGCAAGAGCAGGCTCTCAAGTCCATCAAGCTCAAAGCCGTGTCCGAGAAGCCGCACGTCCGGGTACTTCTCGGCAACCCGCAGCTCCGCCTACTCGGCAGAGGCAGCAGCCGCGCCCAGTGGCACCAGTCGCCAACCCGGTGGAGCAGCCAGCTGCTATGCAGGTGGATAGGTATGATGATGGCTACTCGGCTATGGAGATGGCTGGTTATGACATCCATGACCGTGTCGGTGAGCGCGTGTTGGCGCCTGGAGATGTAAGGCACCAGCTGGACCGTATCAGCTTGTCGGCGCGGCTTGAGAGCACGGGTCCTCCTGGCCCCGAGTGCTTTGGCCCGCGCATCATGAACGAGCCGTCCGTGAAGGGCTTTCAGCTCGCAAGAGGCACCAAGAGCTACAATGGTAGCACCAAGCCTGAAGATTGGCTCAACGACTACGTCACCGCGGTCCATATCGCGAATGGCAACAGGAGATGGGCGGTGCGCTATGTGCCGCAGATGCTAGAGGGTCCAGCTCGCACTTGGCTCAACAACTTGCCCAAGAACAGCATTAACTGCTGGCTGGACTTCTCGGATGCCTTCATCAGCAACTTCACCAGCACCTACAAGAGGCCGAATAGGCCACAGCAGTTGTCGGCTTGCCGGCAGCGAGAAGACGAGACGGACCGCGAGTACCTTACTCGGTGGAGCACCTTGAGGAACACCTGTGAGGGCGTGAATGAGGCGCAGGCCATCACTTGGTTTGCGCAGGGTTGCCGACATGGCAGCATGCTTTGGCAAAGATTGCAGAGGGAGATGCCCAACACCCTGGCCGAGACCATCAAGATTGCGGATCAGTACGCACTCGGTGATCCTACTCAGCCACTGATGGATTCCTCTGAGCCGAGAAGAAACTTCAACAGCAGCAAGCGCAACGAGTTCCGCAACAAGCGCCGAGTAGATGCTCGGTATGATCCCGAGGAGGTGAATGCAGTGAATATCGGAGGCGGTGGTGGCCAAAGGCAAAAACCTGCTGGAGCCTACGGGCAGAACCAGAACCAGGGCCAAGGCAACAAGAAACCGTTCCGCACTGCGCAGTCGGGTAGCGGGAACTCCGAGCAGCCGAAGAAGTTTGTCTTCGATGACATGAAGGATGGCCCATGCAGCTTTCACACTCATCACCCCTCAAGGCCTGCGAACCACACTACTCGGCAATGCGAATGGTGGGATGTGATCAAGAGTGATGGCTTGCCTCCTCCACCTCCTCTGCCAGCCGCGAATGCCACTGTTCAGCCTACTCGCGCTCCCGCAGCTCGGCCGCCAGTCTATCCGAGAAGAGAGAATGTCAACCAGGTGGCTTTAGGAGCCAACCAGAACTTCAACAATGAGAGATACCGCAACAACAACAACAACTACAACCGCAACAACAACAACAGAGGCAACAACAACTATCAGGGCAACAACAATGGCAACAATGGCAACAATGGCAACAACGGGGGCAATGGCCCTAACCAGTACCAAGAGCACCATGAGAGCTATATGATCTTCACTTCCGAGGCAGTCGACAAGCAGTCACAGCACAGGCGGGCCATGGAGGTCAATGCAGTGATCCCGGCTGTACCTCACTACATGTACTGGTGTGACCAGGAGATCAGGTGGACTCGGGCAGATCACCCCAAGGTGATGCCCAATCCGGGTACCTATGCCTTGGTGCTGGATCCCACCTTCCTGGGCCCCGAGAAGAATGTGAGGTTCAGCAAGGTGCTGATCGACAACGGCAGCAGCATCAACATTGTGTACAAGGATACACTCGAGAAGCTTGGCCTGGCCGAGAACATGATGCTGCCCAGCAAGACCACTTTCCATGGCATCGTGCCCGGGATCTCCTGCAGCCCGGTTGGCCGAGTGTGGATTGATGTGCTATTCGGTACTCGGGGGAACTGCCGTACTGAGCGTCTGCAGTTTGAAGTGGTGGATCATCAAAGCCCCTATCATGCTCTACTCGGCAGGCCTGCTCTGAGCAAGTTCATGGCCTCCACCCATGTGGCTTACCTGAAGATGAAGATCCCCGGGCCCAACGGCATCATCACCATCTCGGGAGATTACAAGAAGTCCATGGAGTGTGCCTCTGCTAGCTCTCAGCTGGCGGAATCGATGGTGATTGCTGCCGAGAAGAAGAAGATGTACGAGGTGGTGGCCATGGCTCAGTCCGCACAAGCTGGAGCACAAGGTGTGCCGAGTACTCAGCATGGTACTGCTTTCCAAGCTGCCAAGGAGACCAAGGCAGTCCAGGTTGACCCCGAGTTCCCGGAGCGCGTGGCCATCATTGGTGCCGGGTTGGCCGAGAAATAGGAAAGCGCGCTCATCCACTTCCTCCGTGAGAATCGGGATGTTTTCGCCTGGACCAATGAAGATTTACCAGGAGTCCCGAGGGAGTTGGTTGAGCACTCGTTGCATGTGCGTCCTGACGCCAAGCCCGTGAAGCAGGCCTTGCGCCGTTTCGGGGATGAGAGAAGGAAGGCCATCGGTGATCAAATCACCAAGCTGCTGATCAGTAACTTCATCATGGAAGTGCTGCACCCGGACTGGTTGGCCAACCCGGTCATGGTCGAGAAGAAAAAGGAAGATCCCAAGGCTGCCACCGCATGGCGCATGTGTGTCGACTACACCGACTTGAACAAGGCATGCCCCAAGGATCCTTTCCCGCTACCTCGCATCGATCAGGTGATCGACTCCACTGCCGGCTGTGAGCTGTTGTCTTTCATAGATGCTTACTCTGGTTTCCACCAGATTGCACTCAACCCTGCTGATCAAATAAAGACTGCTTTCATTACCCCGTACGGGGCTTATTGCTATCGTGTCATGTGTTTTGGCCTGAGGAACGCGGGTGCAACCTATCAGAGATGCATGCAGAAATGCTTGCACGACCAACTCGGCAAGAATGTGCAGGTGTACGTAGATGACATTGTCATCAAAACGAATAAAACACATACTCTGCTTGCCGACTTGGAGGAAACCTTTGCTAACCTACGCAGGTACAAAATGAAACTGAATCCGAGTAAGTGCACCTTTGGTGTACCAGCTGGAAAGCTACTCGGTTTCCTGGTTTCTAGTCGGGGCATTGAAGCCAATCCGTCTAAGATAAAAGCTATTGAAAGCATGTCTTTGCCGAGATCATTGAAAGATGTGCAGAAGTTCACGGGTTGTTTGGCATCTCTGAGCCGTTTCCTAGGCCGAATGGGCGAGAAGGCTCTGCCTCTGTACCAGCTGATGAAGAAAAGCGACAAGTTTGTCTGGACCCCGCAAGCGGATGTGGCATTCAATGAGCTGAAAGCAATGTTGGCTAGCGCTCCTGTCCTGGCTAGTCCGCTACCCAAGGAGCCTATGCTGCTATACATTGCCGCGACTAACCGAGTAGTCAGCGTGGTGATAGTGGTGGAGCGAGAAGAAGAAGGCAAAAGTGTGCAGCGCCCTGTGTACTATTTGAGTGAGGTGTTGTCGAGCTCCAAGCAAAACTATCCACATTACCAGAAGATGACATATGGTGTGTACCTGGGCGCCAGGAAGCTGAAACATTACTTCCAGGAGCATCCCATCACTGTTGTGAGCTCGGCTCCCATTTCTGACATCATGAGCAACAAGGAGGCAAGTGGCCGAGTAGCAAAGTGGGCAATTGAGCTAGCCGCGTATGCTCCCGCGTATACGAGAAGAGAAGCAATCAAGTCTCAGGTACTGGCGGAATTTCTTGTGGACTGGGCCGAGATGCAGTATGAACCTCCCGCTCCAGTTTCCAACTATTGGAGGATGCACTTTGATGGCTCAAAGGTGAAAGAAGGTCTTGGTGCTGGCGTTGTGCTTACATCGCCCAAGCGGGATCAGCTCAAATATGTGCTGCAGATTCATTTCAAGGCATCCAACAATGTAGCCGAGTACGAGGCAGTGGTGCATGGTTTGCGAGTAGCAAAGGAGGTTGGTGTGCAGCGCATTATCTGCTATGGCGACTCAGATCTGGTGGTGCAGCAAGTCTCAGGTACCTGGGATGCCTTGGATGCCAACATGGCGTCGTATCGCTTCCTGGTGCAGTCAATGACTGGGTTTTTCGAAGGCTGTGAGTTCCAGCACATTCACCGAGCAGAAAACGAAGCAGCAGACGAGCTGTCCAAGTTGGGATCTTCTCGGCAGTCCATCCCAGCAGGGATTGCCTTGGAGCATTTGAGGAAGCCATCCATCAAGCCTTCCCCCAACTCGGAATCCATCTTTGTTCCCTCTCTGCCAAGTGAAGAATCAGACCCAATGGAGATTGACTGGGAGAGTGCTGCAGGGAACCCGGGGACTGCCGTCCTATACTCGGGGACTGCCGTTCCCTACCCGGGGACTGCCGTCCTATACTCGGGGACTGCCGTTCCCTACCCGGGGACTGCCGTTCCCTACCCGGGGACTGCCACTCCCTACTCGGGGACTGCCATTCCTTACTCGGGGACTGCCGCCCTTAACCCAGAAGCAGTTGCATTCATTGAAGAAGTTCTCGCCAATCGATCTGGGCTGCAGAGAAGCGCTCCTACTCCTCCTGTGCAACCACCAGAGCCTGTCCCAATGGAAATGGACGAACCAGTGTTTCCCGTGCGGGAGACACCGAGTTGGGCAATGCCCATATTATCCTTTCTAAGGGACGGTACTTTACCTGAAGATGAGGTGACTGCGAGGCAGATTCAGAGAAGATCCAAGGGCTACGCCTTAGTCCGAGACGTGCTGCACAAGAGAAGTGCCACTGGTGTGCTGCAACGCTGTGTGAGCCCAGAGGAAGGAGAAGAAATCCTGGTGGAGATACATCAAGGGGAATGTGGGCATCACGCCTCTTCTCGGGCTTTAGTCAAGAAAGCTTTTCGGCATGGCTTCTACTGGCTCACTGCATTGCAGCAAGCTGAGGACATTGTGAGGAAGTGCGCCGGCTGCCAGATGTTCGCAAGTAAGATTCACATGCCAGCATCCGAGTTGAAAACAATTCCTATCACATGGCCTTTTGCTGTTTGGTGCCTGGATATGGTTGGCCCTTTCAAGCCGGCTAAGGGCAATATGACACATATCTTGGTCATGGTGGACAAGTTCACCAAGTGGATCGAGGTGAAGCCTATTCGGAAGTGCGATGGAGTCACAGCCGTGAAGTTTGTGAAAGATGTGATCATGAGATATGGCTACCCGCACAGTATCATCACCGACAACGGCACCAACTTTGCAGAGGGGGCAATGGTGCGATTTTGCAGAGATAAGCATATCCGACTAGACGTTGCGTCAGTCGCGCACCCTGCCTCCAATGGGCAAGTTGAGAGAGCGAATGGGATGGTACTGGCAGGCATCAAGCCGAGGCTGATTGAGCCACTGCTGAAAACACCTGGGTGTTGGCTAGAAGAGTTGCCAGCGGTGTTGTGGAGTCTAAGGACTACCCCTAACCGGTCAACCGGCTACACGCCATTCTTCTTGGTATACGGGGCTGAGGCCGTGTTGCCAATAGACTTAGAGCATGACTCCCCCCGAGTAGCCCTCTACACTGAGGTGGAGGCGAGAGAAGCTCGAGAAGACGACGTTGACCTGCTTGAAGAAGCAAGAGAGCTGACTCTGTCACGTTCGGCTATCTACCAGCAAAACCTGCGGCGCTATCATAGCCGAAAGGTGAACCCAAGGGTTTTTCGAGAAGGAGACATGGTCCTTAGGCTTGTGCAGCGCACAGCCGGGATGCACAAGTTGTCTCCTCCGTGGGAAGGGCCTTTCATTGTCAGCAAAGCGCTGCACAATGATGCGTACTATCTTGTAGATGTGCGCCCATCGCAGGCGAACAGGGCAGATAAAGCTGGAGAGGAAACCAAGCGTCCCTGGAATGTAGCTCTACTTCGTCGTTTTCATTCGTAAGCAAAGATGTGTATGTACCCTTTCATCCGAGTTGAAATTCTACTCTGCAATCTAAAATTATTCTCGGGGACTGCCCTCGCCCAAAATTGCTCTAAGTGTTTTTACTCGGCTTGTTCCTTTATCTATTCGGTTGCTTCACTTCAGAACTCAAAAGTGCATTGAGTACTGTGTTTAAACCTATACGCCAACTCTTCGACTTCGCTGCTGTCCGAAACCCGGCTTCATGGCAAGCAAGAGAACAAGCAAAAGGTCAATGAGCACACGAAAATCGCTAAGGAAGAAAAAGTGCAGGAACCGAGTAGATTGTCGGTTACTTCTTGTTCCTGGTTTTCGTCTTCTCGGCTAGGTGGTGGGCTGCGTTATCATGATTGTTTTCTAGCGGCTAAGTATTTGCAGTCTTGTTCTTTGATTCTTGTGACTCGAATACCAAACAAGCGACAAGTCGCAGGTAGAGCAGAGATGAAAAGACAGGGTGAATAAGAAAAGCTACTCGGGGACTCGCATGGAAACACAACTCGGCATTAAGCCATTGTCGTCCAAATTGATTAATGTCAAATAAAACTGAGTGGGCATAAAAACTGAGTAGCGAGCGAAAACAAATATTGTTTGATACATATGCTCCCGGCATCCCGGGGATCTGATAAATGTTCAAGTTAAAAAAGTTGCAGGTGGCCTCAGGTTGAGGAGGCAGTGTTCTCGGCGCTGGCATGGGCAGTTGTTTCCTCGACGGCTGTCTTGGCAGCAGTTTCTTCGGCGGTGGCTTCCTCGGCAGCTTCTTCGTTGTTGGTGGCGCCCGTTTCCGCCTGCATAGCGGCGGACTCATCCACCTCAACATCATCCTGGGTGGCCGTCTGTTCGGATGTAGCTGGGGCCACCGAGATGGGGCCTGGAGCCGAAGAGGAGCCAGCGGTGTGGCCAGGAGGTGGCACCGTGTCGTCAAGAGCAGCACCCGAGGAGGTGCCGAAGTCGAGTGGCTCGCTGTCGATGTGCGCCCCTTCGTCTTCATCGCTACTCGCGACGACGGTGGCCTTGCCCTTCCCAGCTTTGCCCTTGGGAGATTCGAAGTACTCCCCAAGTTCCTCCTCATCGTCATCTTCGTCGTCCTCGTACTCGGTGTCGGGTTCGGGGACGCCATCGATGTAGACCTCCGTCTCGGCGCACTCTGCGACATCATATGCAATCTGCTTGCGCAAGGCCACGCTGTCGGCATCAGTCTCCCACTTGGAGTTATTGCGTTTCCCGCGGATGAGCTGCATATCCAGGTTCTCATACCAGGACGCAATGCAGAGAAGCATCACGTCCGCACCAGCACGGGCTCCGGAGGCTCGCCACTTCTTCAACTCGGCCTTCACGCCTTCCAGCTTGAGGGCGAGCGCCCGCATGCTCTTTGGCTCAGGATCATGGGGCCAGAACAGCCGGTGGAGCTCAAAGCCCGCATGCATCAAATCAGTCCCGCAGCCGGCCAGCTGTTCGAAGTAACCTTTGAGCACCACCAAGCTGTCCTCGATATCAGCCCTGGTGTCAATCGGCTCACCCAGCGAGAGGCGAACTGCTCGGGCCTTGGCTACCGCGGGCGCAGAGGTAGACTCAAGACGAGGCCAAATATCTGAAATAGCAAGTGGCAAGATCAAAAAACCGAGATAGAAAAAAGGAATCCGAGAAGGAATAAGACCGAGAAGAAAAGATGCAAGGAAGAAAAGAACTTACCGACTAGTTGGCGGCGCAGCTGCTGCAGCTTGATTCTCCAGGATTCCTCGTTGCTAATCTGCTTTGATTGGACCTGGCGCAGGGTGTCCATCTGAGCGAAAAGATCAGCATTGGTTTTCTTCAGAGTCTCGCACTCAGCCTCGAGGGCCCTCTCCTTGGCCTTGAAAGTGGTCTCGGCCTTGGCTTTCTCGGCGATGGCCGCGTCCCTCTCGGAGCCAATCTTCACGGCGTCTTGGAGTGCTTGCTGAAGTCGGAGCTGCAGGGATTCCATCTCGGTGGTGTGGTCCTTCACCAGGGCTACGGCCTGGTCAGACAGCTGCTTTTCCACCGCTGCTGGCTGGACGCAATCTTGGTGCGCCTCAGCAAATGACTTATAATCTTCTGCGAAAAGATAAGATGAGATCAGTAAGCGGGCAGAGAAGAACCGAGTTCAAGGACATACCGAGTAAAACAGCAAACTCACCTTCAAGTTTCTTTATGGTGGCCTCGGCGTTCGCCACGAAAGCGCGGCACTTCTCGTGCTCGTCGACCAGGGCCTTCAGGTTAGCTGCAGAGAAGGAAAGGTTAGTGCCAAAGAAAGCAGGAGCGGGCGTAAAAATAAAACGCAGAAACCGCGTAGCTAAAAGGCCTACCCTGCACTTCAGCCAGCTGCTGGCTGCTCTCATTGGCGTTTTTGCTTGCGGCCTCGGCATCTGCCTTCTCTTTCTCCAGTGCGGTGATGCGTCTCCTGGCGATGGAGTGGTTCCAGAGAAGGATGCGGTACAAGTTGGTCCGCTTGAGAACGCTATCCTGAAAACCGAGAAGAAAATGAGTTAGGCAAAGCAGAGAAGATTCGGCCCGAGTAGGAGGCTACTCGGAGAATATCCACCTACTCGACCCAAATCTCGGGGACTGGGAGTGATGGTGAGAAAGAAGAAAGGCGAGTAGAAGAGAAGAAAATTCAACTCGGAAAAGGCAAAAAGACTTACTGCGTAGCTCTGTTCGATATCTTCGGCATTCTTGCGATGCAAGAACATCTTGGCTGCGAGGGTTGCGGTATCGGTGGAGACGGACATGGGCTGGTGTCCCAGGTCGATCTTGTTCCACTCCACGCGGTAGTGGTCGACGGAGCCAAGGGTCAAGCCGTGCCACTTCTCCTCACCGAGAACCCCGCTGTCCCACTTGGCGCTGATGTAGCCGACAGTATCCAGTACCTGCTCAAGACCCTTGGAGGTTATTGGCTTGTCTTGGGGTCCTCGAGAAGCAATATTGACGGGTTTATTCTGGGCTGGATCGAAGGGAGGAGTATTCCTGGCTACTGCTTTCCTCCCCTTCTGAATAGCTACAGCTCTATCTTGGGGAGGGAAGCCGATGCTATGTTGGTGGCTAACCTCAATCATATATTCCGGGTAGCAAGGCTGGCCAGCAGCGCGAGCGCCCGCAGAGAGTGCAGCAGGAATCGGGCCGGAGTCGCGGATCACGAGTGCTCCGCCTGCAGATGCGCCTTGCTCTCTGGCCCTTTTCTTCATCTGCTCCTTCTCGATCTTCTGCTTCTCGGGGTCCTCGGGTTTCTTCCCCTCTGTCTTGGCCTTTGCCTTCTCGGCGACTGCTTCCTCGGCAGCTCGCTTCTCGGCTTTCTTCTGTTCAGCCCTGGCCTTCTTCTGCTCGGCCTTGGCTCTCTCAGCAGTTTCTTTCTCGGCTTTGGCCTTCTCGGCGGCTTCCTCCTTGGCCTTGGCCTCCTCGGCAGCCACCTTATCGGCAGTCTTCTTCTCAGAAGGGCCCTTCTCGGAGCAGTAATCCCTCAGAGCGTCAAGGGCCCGTTGCCTGGTTACTCGCCCAGGAGGGCTGGAGGTGTCCTTATTCTGTGGCGACAAGGAAGATGTCGGCGGTGTAGGGTCTTGCGCAGTTGGTGGCGCTGCAGACCCGTCGCCCAGGGCAGTTTCTAGCTGGGCGCTACTCGGAGCGCCGCCTGGCAACGGATAAACATCCGTGACGGTGGCGTCCGCAGCGGTGTTGTCTCCTACTTGCTGCTCGGCAGCAAGATTGTCTCGTGCACCAGCCTCTGTGCTGGTTTGCTCTTGTTCTACTTCAGGCCGCTCGGGGGCGGCAGTGTCTTGCATATCCTGGTCTCGGACCTCCTCGGCATTGCTAGCCAGAGGAGAAGGTGGTCTTTCGGGGTGGACGGCAGCGTCCTGAGCTACCGCTTCTGATCCTGCTCCCTGAGCGGAAGTGATCGGTGCTTTGGCGGCAGCAGCGTGGGCAGTGTTGTCCTCCTCGTCGTCATCAACGTTGATCAGAGGAATGGGAGTTTCCTTGGCTTGGCCGGATGCGCAAGCGGCGTTCACGTCCAGGGGAGCTCTGCGGAAAGAGGAGAAGGGAATCAGGAATTGGAAGAAAATGGGGAAAATGGTACTGCGCAAGAAGAAAGACGACCGGGAAGGAAGCTTACGCGGTAGTGGAAGAGAGCTGTTTCCTCTTTCTCTTCGTGGTGAGCTTGGTGGGCTTCTTCTTCTCGGGGGTCTCTCCCTCCTCGGCGGGCTTCTTCTTCTTCTTGGCAGGGGGCGCTTGTGCTTCGCCGCCTGTCCGTTTGCGGGTTTCGGGAGGGGCAACCGACAGAGGCTTGACGACAAGGGGCGCATCGCCCTCGTTCTCGCCCTCATCCTCGTCGTCCTTCCCCGCAGCGGCCTCATCTGAGAAATTCAAAGGAAAGAAGAAGTGAATCAGAAATAGCAATACAAGGAGTTGATACTTCCCGGAAACAAGCAAGATGAGGATGCTATTACCGTCAGAGCCGTCGTCCGCCCAAGTGTTAAGGACGTCGCGTTTCTCGGGAACGGGGCTGCTCTGCTCCGAGTCATCAGAGGGGGGTACATCATCCTCCTCGCGATCCTTGGACCAGTTGTCCTCGAAGACCTCGCTGCTTTCAGTAAGCTGGCAAGTAAGAGTCTGAAAGGCAGAGAAGGATCACAAGTTAGCCGAGTACCAGAAAAGAACTCTACTCGGGTAGGCGTGCACCCACGAAGCACACTGAGCCTAGGCTTTTTTCTAAGTTTCCTACTCGACGAGGCGTGCAGGCACAAAGCACACTAAGCCTAAGGCGATCTAGCTAAGTGTCCTACTCGGTGGACAAGGGGATTGCTAGTCGAGGCGAAAAGAGAAGTTATCTACTCGGAAGGCAGAGACGAAAACAGAGTAAGGGAGACGTACCCGTAAGATTGGAGTCCTACGGCTGAACGGGAGGAACCCGTACCGCCACTTCTCGTTGAGGCTGGTCTTCAGGATGTTCCTGGCAAGCCGGGGAACGTCAGCGTCGTCAATCTCGACGGTGGTGGTCCTGGTGCAATCGCGAGGCCCTCCCATGTAACACATGAGGTGGCATCGCTCCTGCAGAGGGAGCACCCGGCGTTTGATCCAGCACGCTACTGGATCGTCATTCCTGAGGCCATGCGTCTTCAGCCAGGCGAGTTGCGTTTCTATCTCGGTGGCATTCTCGTCGTTGACGGGCTTTTCCTTCCAATTCGACCCGAGTGGAGCACGCTTGCTCCAAGGGGGCAGGTTGATCCGATCGTCGACGGGGGCTCCATCAGCGGCGGCAACGTTCCTCACGTAGAAGAACGTTTGCTGCCACATTCGGCAGGAATCCAGCCCCTGGATGCGGGGGTGGTTCGTCCCGTTCCGCTGCACCATCATGGCGCAGCCGACGTCGGTGGCGCGGGGAACGCCCGCGCTGTCCTTCTTCCCGACGGATTGCTGGCGAAGATGGAAGTAGTGGAGCCACGTCTCCACGGTGGGCCTGATGCCGAGGAAAGCCTCGCACACCACGGCGTGGTATGCGAGGAAAACGACTGCATTGGGCGGCAGATGGTGCATCTGCAGCCCGAAGTGATTCAGGAACTTACGCATGAAGTCCGATGCTGGCAGCCCGAACCCGCGCTCGAAGTGGGACATGAACACCACGCGCTCTCCGTCCCTGGGCTTGGGCACGACCTCGTCGCCGGGTGCCCGGCACTCCACGCCGGGGGGAACCCTTCTCTCGTTCACGAGCCAGGCGAGGTTGGCTTGGGTGATGGAGGAACCGGCCCAGCAGGACTTGGCCATGGTTGCGAGTGGAAGAATCGGAAATCAAACGGGGTTGGTGGTGGAGCGAGTCCGCGGCGGCGCAGAGGCTAGCGCGGCGGCGGAGCGCTCGGTGGCGGAGAAGAACGGGAGGAAGAAGAGGAAATGAGCAGGGAAGGGGAAAAGAGAGTTACCGCGGGGGTATTTATACCTCCCCAGCGAGATTACCGTTACCGCTGCGGGAGTGGGATCGATTGTGGCGTGTGGTGGGTCCTGTGGCCGGCTAGAAACGCACACACGCGAGAACCGCGGGCGTAACGGCCGCATTGGATCCCACTACAAGATCGTGGCCAGTAAATGTACTTGATGGGACATGACGGCCGGTGGGCCCACGGCGTGAAAACTGGACACGTGGCGTCGTGTCCTGGGCAACCAAACGACAAGGTCGTGGATGCTTGACACGTAGGCAGAGCCTGCGTGAAGGGCTGGATGTTGCTCTGCGCTGCAGAGGCTCAGTTTGCGAAATTTCGCTAAGTCTTTTTACTCGGATACAGAGTAGAAAACCAGTGCTACTCGGAAAGGGGAGACTCAAGATACTTTCCGGATAGCTACTCGGAGGACCTACTCGGCATCTTGAGGTTCGATGGCTGAGATGCAAAGGCTGGTTTTAAGCTGGCAGAGCCTAGTGAACAAGTTCGCAAGACTCAACCAGCTTCGGGGACTGCTGTCGGGGGGTTACCCCCGAGTAGGGTAAAGACAGGTGGTAAAGGCCGCGTACAGAAGAGAGGTTTGGCCGAGTAGCCGACTACCGGGTACTCGCTACCCGGTCGACTGCTACCCGGTCTCACCTCAAGATGGCCAGAAGGAGATATCAATCAGTTTCTACCATGTCGAGTAGAAGGTTTGGCCCGAGTACAATTGGCGGGAACATTTGGCGGGAAACTACTCGGGCAGGAAGTCAAAGGAGCCGTTCTGACACAGGATCCCGCGTATCCTGGGTCCGTACTTGGCAGCATTCGAACTACTGTTCACGTGGGGACGGCCTGCCTGACAGTGACAGCATGGAAGCAGTCGGTGGCAGGATAAGGGGGGCCTACTCTGTGACTAGGTACAGTGATACCAGTCTGTCCCCTAGTTTTGCCCAACGACTTTACAGAAGCAGCCAAGACCAACGACCAAAGCTGTCAGCGGGTACTCGGAGAAAGGACAGTGTGGACACTATGTCGACACTTGTCTAGGATTTGGACGTATCCGGCTGGGCACCATGTATATAAGGTGCACCGCCGCCTCCTGCGCGAGGCACACTCACAGATGCTCATATGCTCCCATAGTGGCTCACTAGAAACCCTAGAAACCCTAAGTTCTTGACCTAGCTCTACTCGGAGAGGGGCAAGGGGCTACTCGGTAGCGTTACTATTTGTACTGTGGCTACTCGGTGAAACACCGTAATACATAGAGAAAGGCAGGAGTAGGGGTTTTACCTCCTCACGAGGGCCCTGAACCTGGGTACATCGTGTTGTTTGTGTTGTGTGGATCTTACCTCACGCGGCTACTCGTCGCGTGATCCCTCCCCGGACACCTCCAGCGTCCATCGTCCCCACATCTTTAGCCATCCCATGGCATCTGCCGTGACACCACCACGACAAAAAGCATACATGAATATCCTAGTATGAAATCTAGACTTTAAGCATTGCTATTTTAAATCTATTTCAATCAAAAGCACCATGTATCTAGAGGTGCTATAACCAAAATAACAGTACCTAAATGGTACTGGTTTCATGAGAATTAATCTAGCAATAAGCCTAAAAAGCATTTAAAGATCTACTCAAAACATATATAAAAATCTAGCTATGAGCAAGATCTATGCATGGAAAAATAGTTCTAAAATTCTACCACTCAAACCATTTATTCTAACATGTTCATATAACTTGTAAACATCATAAACATACTGGAAAACAACATCACAAGCAAGAACACATCATTTGTACATCACAACATGAACACATATAACAAGATCTAAGAATTAAAAATTAGACAGAAAAGTACCAAAACTTGTTCTGTCTCTCTAATTTTTTCTATGGCTGAAAAAATTAAATCCTTCTAGTATGTGATAGTCCTTAACGTTACAAAGCCTCTCCAATTGGTCCCACTCAAAAATAATGTCCCAAACTCCCCCTAAAAATCATGGAATAGCTCACAGATGCTTTACCAAAATGGATGGCATTTCCAAATGGTAACTCACCTTGGTTCAAACTAAAATTCTACTGGTAGGTATTGACAAGGGCTTTCCAAAACAGTTGAGTTAGCTCAAAAATATTATGTATTTGTGAAGTTCTATTCATTTCAATTTTAAGGGTACTGTCTGGCAAATTAGCTATAGAAAAATAATTAAAACTCAAAACATGATTCTGCCAGTGGGAGATGGTTGTGATTTTGTATGGCTATGAGTACAAAAATTAGCAAGGTTAAATAAAATTATTTGCTACCTTTTTCAAGCCCAAAGCTAACACCTATTTAAAAACTGCCAGAAAAAGCTATTTTTGAATTTAACCGAAAAAAGCCCAGATGGGCCAGATCTGCCGCGCCTGGCCCAACTAGCGCGCGATACAGCCCGCCAGCGCACGCGCGCGCGCGAAGCGGTAAGATTCAAAGGTGACCGTCGATTCGCAGATCGACGGCTCCTCTCCCTTCTTCCTCCCTGCGCCTCTCTTTTCTCTCTCTCTGCCCGCGGTCGAACACGTAGCGAGCACGGGAGATAGCTCACCTAGGGCTTGCGAGATGGAGCGGGGTGGTGCAGGTGTGGATGACGGTGGCTTAGGCGACTCCCTGGCGCAGGCACGGTTGGTGACGACGCTCGGGCACGGCGGCGGCTTGGCGGTGCTCTGCGGCGGCTCCGGAGACGACGGCGATGAATCTGCAAACGAGCGAGGGCCAGAGGGTGTCAGGGAGGTAGGCACGAGCTAGGAGGCCGCAATGGAGGTGAAAGGAGGGCGGGAGGGGCAGAGATCTCGACGCCATTTCCACCTCGATCTTGCACGGGTCTGCGGATGGGCGCGGCTCGCCTCGTTCACAGAGGGTGATCGAGCACGCAAGGGCTCGATGGAGTGAGTGAGAGAGGTGAGTGTGGCCTGGTGGCGAGAGGGTTATGCCTCTAGGGCTTTGTAGGCACGAACCAAGGTGGGTGGGCTCGGGTTGGCAATGGCATGGGCATGCCTTGCCCCTTGGGGTTTCTCCACGGGTGGCCTAGCCTCTAATTGGTGCCCTGAGGTGAATCTTAGTACATGTGTGTGAGCAAAGCCACCGTAGGGGCCAAGGGATGAGCAAAAGTGAAAAATTACACTATTCCAACCACTATAAGTGACATCATCACTTAGTCAAATGCCACCTCATCTTCTCCCTCCCTAGTCAGCCAAAAAAGGATCCAATGCCACCTTCTAGAAGCTCAAAAGCATTGTTTTCGAATTGGCAAGGTGGAAAGGCTTGGATCAGTACACACAAGATAAATCATCAAGCCTAAAAGTGTTGATCACTGTTCTGTCAGAAAAATTCAGTTAGGCAGTTTTCTGAATTTTTCTAAGTGCTGGAAAAACAGACAGAGATAGCAAAAGTTGGAGTTGTTTTCACCAAGCAAACAAACTTCAAAATGAGTGATTTAAAATGCTAAACAAAGAGCAACTATCCAAGTTTCATAACCAACCATTTGATTTGAAAATGGAGGGGTTTAAGGCTCTGAAAATAAATGGCAAAGTAAGTACATTCTCTGTTTTTAAATTGCCTAACATTTTGTCTTAACAAGATGGCTCAAAAACCATCATGGCATTGTGTGTTAATTATCTTTGTAGGTTTTTCCAAGGGTGTAGTTTTGTTGTCCTCATAACAGAGAGTAGTTTTGATCAAAGAAAATCCATAATTGGATAATCCTTGTGATGGAAAACAAGGGTTGAAAACAGCTACTTGGCTGTTTTTCAGGACAAATATTATATTGGAAGTTCTAATGAAATCTTTTCCAATCAATTTTATTTCAAGGTCATGTTGATTCCTAACCATCAATAACACATTTTTAAGTTGATACATAGTGTTACCTCAAGTTTTGAAAAATAATCTCTTAAGAACCTTAGTGGAAAACATAGGAAAACATATAGAAAACAATGTTTTCCTTAGGAGAAAAACTCCTCAAGTGAGTGAAAAGAACACACCACTTAAATTGCATAGATAAACCTTACTACACAAACATGTTGTCCACTTAATTGTATTACAAAAGTCTTAAGAGGCTTGCTAAATTAATATTATACAGGTGCTTAAAAACAGGGGTGTGACACTACCATCTTATATACCCCTATACGGTATATATCCGACAATCTCGATCATGTTAGGCAGCTCACGAGATCTATACATGGAGGCATATGAGGAGAAGACAACCATCTAGCTACTGCTATGGACCCGTAGTCCAAGGATGAACTACTCACGCATCACTCCGGAGGCAGGCATGGCGATGGAGAAGCCTCCGGTGATGATTTCCTCTCCGGCAGGGCGCCGGGAGACAGCTTTAGAACCCCCCTGATCTAAGGTTGACGACGACGATGGCTGCAGAACTTTTCGGGGATATTTGATCAGGTGCTTAGGGTTTTCCATCAGGGGGGATTAAGGCGAAAGGGAAAAGGCGGTGGAGCCCTGGGGGGCCAACACCACCAGCTGGCGCGACCAAGGGGGGGGGCGCCACCCCATGGTGTGATCCCCCCTGGTGCCCGTCTTCGACTCCTCTTCGGTCTTCTGGATGCTTACGGGAAAATAGGCACTTCAGGCTTTGTGGGGTCCAATTATG
Source organism: Alopecurus myosuroides (assembly GCA_028641055.1). Lineage (NCBI taxonomy): Eukaryota > Viridiplantae > Streptophyta > Magnoliopsida > Poales > Poaceae > Alopecurus > Alopecurus myosuroides. The sequence continues at coordinate 196,267,440 of CM054062.1, forward strand.
AGAATATTCCGAGAACAACTTGAAATCAAAAACAGCAGAAAACAGGGAACCAACACTTGGCATCTTGTTAATAGGTTAGTCCCGTAAAATGTGTAAAAATGCTATAAAGAAGGGAGGAAATATGTAGCAATTGGCATAATATTATCATGGAGCATCAGAAATTATAGATACGTTGGAGATGTATCAAGCATCCCCAAGCTTAGTTCCTACTCGTCCTCGAGTAGGTAAACGATAAAACAAAATAATTTCTGAGGTGACATGCTACTAACATAATCTTGATCATTATAATGTAAAAGCATATGTAAGCTTAGATTATAGAACTTCAAACACAAACATGATAAATAGAACTTTAATAATAAAGCATAGCAATCACTTTGCATCATGAAGAGTATCTCAAATAAAGGATCATGGATAATAATGCAAACAAAGATAAACGTTTGTTTCAGGTATAGAGAAATCATGGCAAAGTGGTATTTCGCTAGTCCTTAAGAGTGGGACAAAACATAAATGCCAGGACACCTTCAAAGTTCGTGAGGAAGACTAGAGCAAATAATTTAAGAACAAACAATATCACATCATGAATCAATTATTGATGTTTATGGGACAAATGCACATAGAACTCAGAATGGAAAAAATGTTCTCTCAACTGTGCATAAAGTTAGAAGATGGAGACTCAACATAAAAGTAAAAGAAAGGCCCATTCGCAGAGGGAAGCAGGGATCAACTCATGTGCTAGAGCTTTTTATTTTATTAAACAGAGGTATTAAAAGTTTGGAACTCCTCCCATCCATCTTTCACAAACCATGGCTAACCAAATCCTCGGGTGCCTGCCAACAATCACATACCATGGATGAGTATCTATATTTTAAGAGAGGTGTATGTTAATGTCAACGAATGGTAAGCATAAAATACAGTACGTCACAAGCCAACTGGATTCACAAGAGCGGCTCCCATATGAAGGACGCATCTGGGTAGAAGGTCGTCCCTCTTTCTCTTTTGTTTACACAATTATGCTTTGACTGATAAATCAGGGGCAAAATAGTGAAGAGAATTTGTTTGCATTAATTTGGGGCTGGGCACCCCGCTGCCAGCTCTTCTATCATTTGGATAAGCGGATGAAGCCACTAGTCCAGGGTGTGAAATCCAATCAACAAGTGAGATAAAGATTCTCCATTGACGTCCTCATGAGCAAAAACAAGAACACAAAACAGGAGTAAGTTTGAAAGTTAGCACATGAGCAATTTACTTGGAGTGGCATTGAAATACCACATGTAGGTAGGTATGGTGGACACAATGGGAAAACTTTGGTTTAAGGGATTTGGATGCACGAGTATAGCTCATACTCAGTACAGGTGGAGGCTAGCAAAAGACTGGGAGCGACAAATCAAGAGAGCATAAGAGCCATAATCATTCATAGCGACATAAGAATCATTAATTAAAGCATAAGAGGTATCACAAGTTCAAAAACTAAGTGGTAATGGAGGCTATTCGTGACTGGTTCATAGTCATAAACATGGTGTGAGCATGCGCCAAGTCAACCAAATAAAACATTCGAAAGAGAATACCATAAATTTATGCTTTACTATGACAAGAACAACTCATGAATCTTTAAATGGCATATTAAACACTCTCAGCTATTTGAGGCTATTCATGCTACTCAATAACCACAAGGCTTTAAAACTAAAATAACATTTAGCATAGCACGAAAAAGTTCTAGCCACAGTCTATACAAGCTTCTACTTGCACTGTTATAAATTCTACTTCAAGCAGCAGTTTCTTTTTCCAACAAGCACCATACACGATATGTTTTAACAAAAATACTATTTATGATACAACAAGAAAACATGAGAGTACTCATATAACACTACTAAAACTAACAGCTCTGATAAGAGATGCATGCAAAACAGGAGCTAAATAAATGCATCAGCCAGACAAAGATTAAGAATACAAAGTTTCCCATGAAAAAACGGAGCGTGTCACTATCCAATAAAAGAATGCTGGGGTCCAACCAATATTATTGCAAAAATAAAAACAAACGGAAAGCAAAAATAAAATACGCTCCAAGTAAAGCACATAAGATGTGACCGAATAAAAATATAGTTTCACTAGAAGTGACCTGATAATTTGTTGATGAAGAAGGGGATGCCTTGGGCATTCCCAAGCTTAGATGCTTGAGTCTTCTTGGAATTTTCTGGGATGTACCACCGGGGCATCCCCAAGCTTAGCCTCTTCAGTCTTCTTGATCACGTCATATCATTCTCTTCTCTTGACCCTTGAAAACTTTCTTCACACTAAATTTCTCACAATCTTCATTAGCAACGTTAGTGCAATAGAAATAATAAATTCACATGGTTCAGTTTAAACACAATACTAACACTCATAAACACATTAGCTACTTTCACAACTTCTTTTAAAACTCTTTTTCTCAAAAGAACACCAAAAGAAAGAGATTAAGATGCAAATGCAATTATTGGCAGAAATCTGTCAAAACAGGACAGCAGGTAAAGATGATTTTTTTCAAAAATCTTCTGTTTCTCAAATCAAAAAGTGGTAAACTAATAAAAGTTGCGTCTACAGCCCAGTATTATGCACAAAAAATATCAGGTCATTTTGAATTTTATGTAAATTTATACGAAATTAACAGTGGACGGCAGAAATCTGTTTCCTACGCAGAAATCCGAAATATAGTCTCAACTTTCCACTAGAGGCTTTACTTGGATCAACAAAAACACAAAAGAAAAGATATAGAGGGGTTTCTAAGGGACTAGAAAACACCCAGGTGCAAAGAAAACAAAAGAAAACGAAGGAAAACAGATTTAAAACGGAGAAATAAAACGGTTTGTCTCCCGGTAGCGCTTTTCTTTAACGCCTTTCAGCTAGGCATAGAAAGCAACTCAAGTATTTTCAAGTGAAGAAGCATCAACATCATATTTTTATATAATAATAGAGTCAAAAGGTAGCTTCATCCTCTTTCTATGAAAGTGTTCCATACCTTTCTTGAGGGGGAATTGATATTTAATACTCCCCTCTTTCATATCAATAACAACACCAAGAGTTCTAAGAAAAGGTCTTCCCAAAACAATAGGACAAGAAGCATTGCATTCAATGTTCATAACAACAAAATCAAAAGGGACAAGGTTATTGTTAACCATAATAAGAACATCATCAATTCTACCAAGATGTTTCTTCTTAGCATTATCAGCAAGATGAACATCCAAATAACAGTGTTCCAACGGTGGTAGATCAAGCATATCATAAACCTTTTGAGTCATAACAGAGATACTAGCACAAAGATCACACAAAGCATTGCAATCAAAATCATTTATTTTTATCTTAATGATAGGATCCCAACCATCATCTAATTTCCTAGGGATAGATGTCTCAAGTTTCAGCTTTTCTTCCCTAACTTTCATGAGAGCATTGGTAATATGTTTAGTAAAGGCCATATTCATGGCACTAGCATTGGGACTTCTAGCAAGATTTTGTAGAAACATAATAACTTCAGAGATATTTAAATCATCAAAATCAAAATTATTATCATCAAAAGTAATGGGACCATTATCTCCCACATCTCTAAAAATTTCAGCACTTTTATTAGAAGCAGTTTCAGCAATTTGAGGCAATTTAGCACGTTTCACCAAGGGGTGGGGACTTTGTTAATACCAACTACTTTACCATTGATAGTAGGAGGTTTACTAGCACTTGGAGCTTCAGTTTTACTAGTGGTGGTGATAGTGCAAACTCTAGCAATATTATTCTTTCTAGCCAATTCATGTTCTCTTTCCCACCTAGCACGTAATTCAGCCATCAACCTAACATTATCATCAATTAGAACTTGGATGGCATTCAAAGTTTTACTTTCTTTAACATCATGTGGAAAAACCTTCAGTTTTAGAAAATCAACATCAATAGCTAGGCTATCTACTTTAGAGGCAAGCACATCTATTTTACCAAGATTTCCCTCAACAGATTTATTAAAAGCAGTTTGTGTGCTAATAAATTCTCTAAGCATGTTTTCAAAATCAGAGGTAGAGATTTTATTATTATTGTAGGAATTGCCATAAGAATTACCATAACCATTATTAGGAGGATAGGGCTTATAATTGTTTCCACCAAAATTATTTCTATAAGCATTATTGTTAAAATTACTGTTTCTAATAAAGTTCACATCAACATGCTCTTTTTGAGCAACCAAAGAGGCTAAAGGAACATTATTTGGATCAACTTGAGCTTTACCATTAACAAGCATAGACATAATAGCATCAAGCCTTTCACTCAAAGAGGAGGTTTCCTCAACAGAATTTACCTTCTTACCTTGTGGAGCTCTCTCAGTGTGCCACTCTGAATAATTTATCATCATATCATCAAGAATCTTTGTTGCATTGCCCAAAGTGATGGACATAAAGGTACCTCCAGCAGCTGAATCCAATGGGTTCCTTGAGGAGAAATTCAGTCATGCATAAAAAGTTTGTATAATCATCCAAGTAGTCAGTCCATGAGTGGGACAATTCTTCACCATAGTTTTCATTCTTTCCCAAGATTTAGCAACATGTTCATTATCAAATTGTTTAAAATTCATTATGCCACTTCTCAGGGATATTATCTTAGCAGGAGGATAATATTTTCCAATGAAAGCATCTTTACACTTAGTCCATGAATCAATACTATTTCTAGGCAAAGATAGCAACCATTCTTTAGCTCTTTCCCTCAAAGAGAAAGGGAATAATTTAAGTTTAATAATATCTCCATCCACATCTTTAGATTTTTTCATCTCACATAGTTCAACAAAATTATTAAGGTGGGCAGCAGCAGCATCAGTACTAACACCAGAAAATTGCTCTTTCATAACAAGATTTAATAAAGCAGGTTTAATTTCATAGAAAGCGGCAGTAGGTGCATGTGGAGCAATAGGTGTGCAAATAAAATCATTGTTGTTTGTGCTAGTGAAGTCACACAACTTAGTATTCTTAGAGGAACTCATTTTAGCAAAATAACAGCAAGCAAATAAATAACAGCTATAAAGTAAACTATTTTTTTTTGTGTTTTTGATATAGAGAAGCAAAACAAGACAAAAAATAAAAACAAGACAATAAACAAAATAAAGAGGTTGAGAGTGAGAGACTCCCCTTGCCAGAAGACTTCTTTCTCCCCGGCAACGGCGCGAGAAATTCTTTTGCTACGCCTCGATGGTGCCAGGAATTATTGCTGCTTGTGATGGCGTGTTGGGAACCCAAAGAGGAGGGTGTGATGAGTGTAGCGTTAAGAATTTCCCTCAATTAAGAACCAAGGTTATCAATCCAGTAGGAGAAAGAGGATATTTGGAAGGTTGATGCCACTGACGGTGGTGATGGCGCCTCACCGGTGTCAGCAACAACGCGGAACCTGCACACAACACAACCAAAATACTTTGTCCCAACGGTACAGTGAGGTTGTCAATCTCACCGGTCTTGCTGAAAACAAAGATTAGACGTATAGTGTGGAAAATAGTGTACGCTTGCAGTAAGTAAAGAAAGCAAGAAATTGTAGAGGTTTGTTTAACAGTGTAAGAAAATGGACCAGGGTTCATAGGTTCACTAGTGGTGTCTCTCCATAAAAGATAGCATGCTAGGTGAACAAATTACAGCTGGGCAATTGACAAATAAAAGTTGCACCGTAGTGCACATTCATGACATGAAGACTACTCCTATATTTAGTGCGGACATTACAACAATATACATAGACCGTAATTCAACTGCATCTATGACTAATAATCCACCCTTATGTTATCATCTGAACCCCCTTAGATATTAAGTTGCAAGCAACAGATAATTGCATTAAACAAAGTGTGTAATGTAAGCAATGATTATGCACGCGGGCACTCTCACCGCTGTTTTCTCCCTAGTGGAAACAACACATCCTCCCCCGTCACGTTTCTGTCACTCGAGCACAGGCGAAAAGGAGGCATGAACCCACTATCGAGCATAAATATTCCCTCTTGGAGGCACTAGAAACTACTTGGCCAGAGCAACCACTAGCAACGGAAAGCATGCAAGATCACAAATAACATAAGCAATAAAGACTATAATCAACTTGGCATAAGTGCAATATTCATCGGATCCCAGCAAACACAACATATAGAATTGCATAAGAACAATCTCGATCATGTTAGGCAGCTCACGAGATCTAAACATGGAGGCATATGAGGAGAAGATAACCATCTAGCTACTGCTATGGACCCGTAGTCCAAGGATGAACTACTCATGCATCACTCTGGAGGCAGGCATGGTGATGGAGAAGCCTCCGGTGATGATTTCCTCTCCAGCAGGGTGCCGGGAGACAGCTTCAGAACCCCCTGACCTAGGGTTGACGACGATGGCGGCTGCGAAACTTTTCAGGGATATTTGATCAGGTGCTTAGGGTTTTCCATCCGGGGGATTAAATAGGCGAAAGGGCAAAGGCGGTGGAGCCCTGGGGGCCCACACCACCAGCTGGCACGGCCAAGGGGGGCGCCACCCCATGGTGTGGGCCCCTTGGTGCCCGTCTTTGACTCCTCTTCGGTCTTCTGGATGCTTCTCGGGAAAATAGGCACTTCTGGCTTTGTGGGGTCCAATTCCGAGAATATTTCCAGAACAACTTTTCTGAAATAAAAAACAGCAGAAAACTGGGAACTGGCACTTGCCATCTTGTTAATAGGTTAATCCCGGAAAACGTGTAAAAATGCTATAAAGAAGGGAGAAAACATATAGCAATTGGCATAATATTATCATGGAGCATCAGAAATTATAGATACGTTGGAGACGTATCAGACACCAAAATCCTTATCAGCTAGTCTTCGAGCAGGCCGGAATATTCCGGGGACAGGCCCGGAAATTCCGCCTATTATGCACCGGAAATTTCGGTATAGCGTCCTGAAATATCCGGCTTCAGATAATATGACTTTTTCAGAATTTCCGTCGTGGGTCTTTTCATATAGATTTCTGATGTTCTTGATAGAGACTATGATGCCAGTTGTGAACACTTAGACACGATGTTAGTAGAATAACTCGTGTTGTTATCACCACCAAAATCATTAGAGGAGACATGAGCTTTCAACAGAGCGTCTAGTGGTAATCTTGTGATCTATATCTTGCAACAGATCTTGGTTGACGCGGTAGAAATTTTGATTTGCGCTAGTGTATCCTACCCCATTTTCCTATAAGAATAGTGCGGCAAAGAGGGCCCACAGAGGCAATGGAGTCAAGGGTCCCACAGAAACAACGGAAAGACTGACCACAAGCATCCCCTTGCAACCAAGGGTGGGAGCCAACTGCCGAGGAGGAGCCCGGAAAGAGAGGAGTTTGTAGGGTTCGTAGCATAGAAAACAAAAAAATTCCTACGCGATAGACACCCGAAGGGCCAAAAATCTAGTCTACAAGATGAAAGCAATGGAGATAAAGAGTCATAGAATAACATACCCTCGAAGACTCTAAGCGTTACAAGATCGAATCTCGTTGTTGGTGTAGTCGTACTCACATCGATCTCAAGATCGTCATGTGCATGACAATCCGGCGACTCCTCCGTGACCGGTCACACGTTCAGCTTGATGACGACCGCCGTTCCCTCGATCCAGCGGGGCAACGGAAGTAGAGGATCCCCCGGAACTCCAGCAGCACAACGACATGGTGTGGTGGAGAATTCCATGGTCAGGGCTTCGTCAAGCGGATAACCATGAAATGGAGCAGCGGGTGGAGGGAGAGGAGATGAAACAAGTGTGTGGAGAGGAGGGAGCTCTCACCCTCCTTTTACAGGGGAGGGGGAGGCAGCCCAAGGGGGGGCAACCCATGGTGCCCCTACCTCTTCCCCTCTTCATGTGAGTGGACAATCCACTCACACCCACTCATCTCTCTCTTAATTTTCCACTAATAATTTCAAGGGTTTTTCTTTATTAAATAATAAAACATTTTCATTTCTTTAATTTAATATTTGTTAATTCCATTAACAAACATTTGCATATAACACCTCAAATCATTTGTTAATTTTATTAACAACTATTCTATGAAAAACCCCTTGAACTATTTCAAATTTACCCGAAACAATTTCGATGTTGTCCAAACTTTTCTCCGATATTCTGTATCCTCTCAAATGCGTAATCGAACCTTAAGTGTGCCACCCTACGATTCGTGAATAATACAGACATGATCGAGACACCTCTCCGATCAATAATCAACAAAAGGATCTGGAGATCCATGATGACACCAATATATTCAACGATGAATCTTGTGATCGCGTGAACCATCAACGTCATAACTAATTCTCTTTGTCTCGCGATATTTTACTTGTTCGAGGTCCGATCATCAGTATCAACCATACCTTGTTCGATCTCGTTACCAACAAGTACTCTTTTACTCGTTCTGTGATATGACATCCCTGTGACCTAGTCACGTGCTTGCAAGTGGTGTCGATCTGATATCACCGAGAGGGCCCAGAGTATATCTCTCCGTCATTTTGGATGGACAAATCCCACTCTTGTTCCATGAGCCACCGTTCTTCACGGATTGATCTTCTGACCACCGCTTCCCCATGTTTATTTTGTTCCGCCGATTAGTTTCCCTCATATGTTCTTACTCCTTTGGTTCACAGTCACCTTTCCGAATACGTAACGCCACCTTTATAGTCACCCTGTTACGGTGTGACGTTTAATGTCATTGATGGCGTGTAAACACATGTTCATTGGGAGACCCCAATAGGAAGGTATGAAGAGTACATCAGCAAGTTTTCCCTCAGTAAGAAACCAAGGTTTAATCGGGCCAGTAGGAGAAAGAGATCACTTCTGAAGGTTGATGACAGCTGATGTTGGCAGGGCGCACTACCAGGCTCAGCAGCAACATGGAATATGCACACAACACAACCAAGATACTTTCCCCCAACAAAACAGTAAGGTTGTCAATCTCACCAGTTTTGCTAACACAAAGGATTAGATGTATAATGTGGAAAATAATGTATGATTGCAGTGGATGAAAGAAAAATAGTTTTTGCAGTAAAAAAAGTGCTTGTAGTGGTTGTATTATCAGTGTAAAAGAATGGACCGGGGTCCACAGTTCACTAGTGGTGTCTCTCCATAAAAGATAGATAATATGCTGGGTATGCATATGCAAGACATGATGATTACTATGAGATTCATGCGGGCATTACAAAATAATTCATAGACCGTAATCCAACTGCATCTATGACTAATAATCCACCCTCAGAACGTAATCCAAGCAGACTGGGTATTAAGTTGCAAGCAACAGATTATTGCCTTAAGTAAAGTGTGTGATCTAAACAATGAAAGCATTGTTGTTTTCTCCGTAATGGAAACAACACATCCCCCATCTGTCACATTTCTGTCACTCGAGCATAGATGAAAAGGAGGCATGAACCCACCATCGAGCATAAATACTCCCTCTTGGAGTTACAAGCATCAACTTGGCCAGAGCATCTACTAGTAACGGAGAGCATGCAAGATCATAAATAACATAAACATGATAGATTGATAATCAACTTGACATAGCATTCAATATTCATCGGATCCCAGCAAACACAACATGTAGCATTACAGATATATGATCTTGATCATGTTAGGCAACTCATAAGATCTAAACATGGTGGTGTAAAGAGGAGAAGATAACCATCTAGCTACTTCTATGGACCCGTAGTCCAAGGATGAACTAATCACGCATCACTCCGGAGGCAGGCATGGTGATGTAGAGCCCTCCAGTGATGATTTCCCCTCCCGGCAGGGTGCCGAGGAGAGCTTCAGAACCCTCCCGAACTAGTGTTGACGATGACGGCGGCTGCAGAACTTTTCGTGGATGGAGGCTCGGGTATTTAGGGTTAACCCGAGAAGGAGTATATATAGGCGAAAGGGAGATGTCGGTGAGCGCTCGAGGGGCCCACACCACCTAATGGCGCGGCCAAGGGGTTGCCACCCTATGGTGTGGTAAATTAAGGCCCCCCCTCCGGGTCTCCTATGGACTCTGTGTATGTGACAGAAAAATAAGACCCTGATATTTTGTTTCGTCCAATTCCGAGAATATTTCTAGAACAACTTTTTTGAAAGCAAAAACAGCAGAAAACAGGAACTGGCGCTTTGGCTTCGTGTTAATAGGTTAGTCCCAGGAAATCCATAAAAATGATGTAAAGTGTATAGAAAACATGTAGAAATTGTCATGAAAACAACATGAAACATCAGAAATTATAGATACGTTTGAGACGTATCAAGCATCCCCAAGCTTAGTTCTACTCATCCTTGAGTAGGTAAAACGATAAAAACAAAATAATTTCTGACATGACATGCTACCAACATAATCTTGATCATCATATTTGTAAAAGCATTTGTAAGCTGAGATCATAGTACTCTAAACAAAGACATGATAGATATAATTCTAACAATGAAACTTAGCAACCATGTTGCAACATGAAAAGTAACACAAACAAAAGATCATGAATAATAATGCACTTGAAAGTTATAAGTTTGTTTTGAGCATAAAGAAAACATAGCAAAGTGATATTCCGCTTGTCCTTAAAAGTGAGAGCAAAACATAAATGCCAGGACACCTTCAAAGTTCAAGTGGTGACTAGAAACAAATAATTTGAGAACAAGTAATAACATATCATGAATCAATCAATAATAATCTTTGGAACTAATGCACATTATATTCAGAATGACAACTATGCTCTCTTAATTCTGCATAAAGTTATAAGACGAAGACTCAACATATGAGTAAAAGAAAGGCTCTTCGCAGAGGGAAGCAGGGATTAACTCATGTGCTAGAGCTTTTTGTTTTATTAAAACAGAGGTATTGAAAACAATTTTTTAGAGAGGTGTATGTTTATGTCAATGAATGGCAAATAGACAATACAATACGTCACAAGCCAACTAGACTTTACAAGATAGGCTCCCATTGAAGGATGTTATTTATACTGGGGTCACTAGATCATCCCTCTTCTGTTTTGTTTACACAATTATGTTTTAAGTGATAAATCAGGGGCAATAGAGTGAAGAGAATTTATAGTAACCAAGTTTAGGGCTGGGCACCCTGTTGCCAGCTCTTCTATCAGTTGGATAAGCGGATGTGTCACTAGTCCAGGTGTATAAAGTCCAATCGACAAGTGAGATAAAGATCGTCTATGTGCGTCCTCATGAGCTAAACAGGGGCCCAAAACAGGTATAATTTTGAAGGTTTTAAAGGTAGCACATGAGAAACTTACTTTGGATTGGCGGTTAAATACCACATATAGGCAGGTATGGTGGACACATTTGGAAAACTTTGGTTTTTGAGAGTTGGATGCATGAGTAGAGCTCATACTCAGTACATGTGGAGGCTAGCAAAAGACTGGGAGCGACAAATTAGGAGAGCAATAATGGCCATAATCATGCATAGCGAGAAAATAATTATTAATCAAAGCATAAATGGTATTACAAGCCAAAAACTAAATGATCATAGAGGCTAGAGGTGACTTGTTTGTAGTCAAAACATGGTCTAAGCATGCGCCAAGTCAACCAAATAAAGCATTCGAAGGAGAATACCACAATATTGTGCTTCGATGTGATAAAAACAACTCATGATTCTTTCAATGGCACATTAAGCACTATCAGATATTTGAGACAATTCATGCTACATCAATGAGTACTAAGCATATGATTAAAATAATATCCAAAATGACATGATTAAGTTTAGCCACAGTCTAAACAAGCTTCCTTTTGCACTGTTATAAGCATGAAATTATTTATTGATTTCCAACACGATCACTTTCTGTAAACAATAACTCTCAAAATTATTTATCATTGAAACAAGAGAGTACTACTACTCTACAAGAACTAACTTCTCTGAATAAGAGATGCATGAAAAACAGGATCTAAAAAGGATTTGCAGCAGCTAGAGGAAGAAATGAAGAATACGATTATGATAAATGAAGAATACGAGTGTTCATATGAAAAAGCGGAGTGTGTCTCTCTCCCACACAAGAATGCTGGGTTCCAACCAAGTTTATTGCAGCAAGGAAAATAAAAGAAAACAAAAGAAAAGCAAACAGACGCTCCAATTAAAGTGCATATGATGTGATCGAATAAAAATATAGTTTAACTAGAAGTGACATGATAAGTTGCCAATGAAGAAGGGGATGCATTGGGCATCCCCAAGCTTATACGCTTGATTCTTCTTAGAATTTGCTGGGACGAACCACGGGGGCATCCCCAAACTTGGGCTTTTCACTCTTCTTGATCACATTATATCATCCTCTTCTCTTGACCCTTTAAAACTTACTTCACAGCAAACCCAAAGTAATTCTCATTAGAGGGTTAGTGCATAATAAAAAACTCACATGTTCTCCATGGACACAAGCATTATTAATACTTTTTAAACATTAGCTACATCCATCGATGTTTTTTGGAGCAAAGAAATATACTCAAGATAGTAAAATAGAGAATGCAAAGTAAAAAAAGGAAGAATCTGTCAAAACCAGAACAACCTGTAAAGACGATTTTTTCGAGGCACTTACGTTGCTCAGATCAGAAAACTCAGAACTAGAAAAAGTTTTGGAAGTAGCTGAGGACATGCCCAAAAAATTTAGGTAGTATCGAATTTTCTGTGAATTTATACGAATTAAACAATGGACAGCAAAAATTTGTTCCTGCGCAGAAATCCAAATCTAGTTTCAACTTTTCACTAGAGACTTTACTTGGTACAACAAATACGAGAAAGTAAAGATATAAAAGAGTTTCTACAAAAGTAAACAACACCTTGAAGAAAACATAAGAAAATATTGCAAAAAATAAAAACATGGGTTATCTCCCAAGAAGTGCTTTTCTCTAACGCATTACAGCTAGGCCCAGAAAACAAGAAGATGCTCACATAAGAATTATGAATTAAGCAAAAGAGAGAATCAAGAAGGAATTATAAAACAAATTTAAGTCTAACCCACTTCCTATGCATAGGAATCTTGTAAAGAAATAAATTAAATAATCTCAAACTAGAAATCATGAGAAGGTAGAACAAGAGCAATTTCAAAACTTTCAACAAAAAGAGAGGTGTTTTAGTAACATGAAAATTCCTAAAACCGTATTTTCCTCTCTCATAATAATTTTCAGTAGCATCATGAACAAACTCAACAGCATAGTTATCACGTAAAGCATGTTTGTCATGGTCTAAAGGCACACAATTCATATCAAGCTAAAAAATAGTGGGATCAAAATTAAAAATAAAGACCTCTTCTTTCCCACTTTTAGCAATAGCAAAACAAGATGATTGGTCACTCTTAAAAGGTATGGGACACATTATAGCAATCCTATTTTCCATAGCATTATAATTTATAACATCAAGTAACATAGGACCATCATCTAAAGCATTATCATATAAATTTTCTAAACAAACTTCCTTATTATTATGCATATCAATAGTTGGAATAAATAGAGGATTATCATACGATTTATCAAAGTAGCATGGATTATCATAAATAATAGTAGCAATATCATTCTCACAAGTTTCATTCATAGTAGTATCAAGGTCACAAGTATAGCAAGTATCAATTTCATCAAAAAGGGATATTCCGAAAAAATCAATAGGATCATCACAATTATCAATATAACACTCATCCTCCTTTGGTAAGTATTGAGGGCAATCAAATAAGGTATGATTTAAAGAGTTACTTCATTGGGAGGTAGACATGGGTAGTTACTCCATTCTTCCTCCTCTTGATCATCACTCTCCTCCTCTTTTTCATCTAATGAGCTTCCAGATACATCAATTTCTTCTTCCACAGGCTCCTGCAAGGCATTAGTCTCTTCCTCTGGTGGAGAGAATCTATAAAGATATTTAACAATATAGCCATTTTCTTCCTTGTAATTATCAAAGAAAAATTCAAGTATATCATAAATTTCATATTTATAAGGTGCATCATCAATATTTTCAAGCAAATAGACAATTTCGAATGCACCCTTCCAAGCAATAAATTCTTCAATTTGTTCCACATCATAAAAGTCATAATTTCTCTTAACATAAGAAGATATGGTAACATTATTATTATACTCACATTGAAAAGGGAGGTGTTTATACCTCCTACAGCAACAAGTTTATCAAAGCAATAAGTAACATTATAAGTAGAGCACAAGTTTTTAGCATAATTATTCAATTTATTAATTTGTTCCCATAAGTGTATTCCTTTTTGTGACAACCGGTGTTCCTTATAATTTTTTTTTTGTTCTTCCGTGAACCCACCTTGACAATAAAATCTAGTTTCAAAGAAATCAATAATTGATAGCAAGCATGATGAAGCAAGTAAAAAAAAACAAAACAATAACAAATTAAAAATGAATGGAGGTGAGAGACTCCCCTTGCAGAAATCCTCTTCCTCCCCGGCAACGGCGCCAGAAAAAGTGCTTGATGGCATGTAAACACGCGTTCATTGGGAGAACCCAAGAGGAAGGTATGAAGAGTACATCAGCAAGTTTTCCCTCAGTAAGAAACCAAGGTTTAATCGGACCAGTAGGAGAAAGAAATCAATTCTGAAGGTTGATGAATCTAACGTCGGCAGGGCACTGCTTTTGCTTCTTCCTCACGGGATCCTAGGAAAGATTATTGAGTTTTGTACTCGTGCTCGATCCGTGATACGCAAAGCAATCTCCTGTTTACTATTGATCTAATGACAGTTGATTGAGGCTTGCCATTGTCGTATTTCGAAAGCGAACTCTTATCTGGTTTCACTCGGGTTCTCCTATCGACGACTATGTCGGTTGGAACCATAAAGTGTAGTTCTCCTTCTTCTTCCTCTTTATTACTCATTTTAGCCATTAGTAGCACTTCTCTTCTTTCATTCCTCTAAGCATGAGTTGGTCTGGGCGGGAGGGGATACAAAAGAGTGAGTGGAACCAGCCAGGCTCTACAAGTATGCTAGCAGATTTAGCACAAATTCGAATAGTGCAATGAATGACCGAACCAGTGGCTTGTGCGTCTTGTTGGTTTAATGCAAAAGCACGTCCTTGAGCTGGCTTGTTCTGCTGATCCAACTCCTTTGAAGAACTACCAGGCTGAGCAGCAACGTGGAATCTGCACACAACACAACCAACATACTTTTCCCCAACGAAATAATGAGGTTGTCAATCTCACTGGTTTTTCTAACACAAAGGATTAGATGTATAATGTGGAAAATAATGTATGATTGCAGTGAATGAAAGAAAAGCAGTGTTTCCAACAAAAAGAACAGTGCTTGCAGTGGTTGTATTATCAGTGTAAAAGAATGGACCGGGGTCCACAATTCACTAGTGATGTCTGATACGTCTATTTGGCATCACGGTTTTATATTTTTATTTTCTGTTATTCATTGATATATTTCATGTTATGATGCATCACTTATGTTATCTTATTTTGCATGTTTCATAATTTTTGGAGAATAAACACTCGGACCAGAAATCTGATGGAAAAAAGCACCGTCGAGATACCATATTTGAGAAGATCAGAAGAAGAGGGGGAGGGACACCGGAGATGTCTTAGAAGTCCAGATGAGGGAGCCAGCGAGGAGGAGAGCCAGAGGGGGGCCCACACCATGGGGTGGCGCGTCCCCCTTGGCCGCGCCGCCAGGTGGTGTGGCCACCCTGGCCCACCTCTGGTTGACCCCTTTTGCGTACTTGACCCCTAGGGAACCCTAAGCCCTAGACCATCATCGAAGAATTATTCTACCTCCATCAAGGGGCGGAAAACACCCGAGAGAGAATAGCTCTCTGGCAAGGAGAAATCTGCCAGGGAAATTCCTCTCCGGAGAGGGGAAATCATCGCCATCGTCACCTGTCATCGCTCCGGGCATCATCAAGATCGTCATCATCATCATCATCACCACCAGCACCATCACCCTCATCATCCACCGTCATCCCGCTGTAACAATTATGGGCCTCTATCGTTGTTTTACATTAGATCTCTCTCCCGGTGTGGATTACTTGTTAGTAGTTGATGCTTGTGAGATTTATCGATGTTAGCACTTTATGACCAGATTGTTATTATCCATTATATCACCTCTGATTATGATCCATACGATGTCTCGTGAGTAGTTAGTTTAGTTCTTGAGGACATGGGAGAAGTCATGATGTTAGTAGTGAAGTTATCTTGAAGTAATATGTTGTGGTTCGGTGTTTAAGTTGTGGTGCCATTCTTCTAGTGGTGTCATGTGAACGTCGACTATATGATACTTCACCTTTATGGGCCTAGGAGGATGCATTATATATTTGACTACTAATTGTGGGGTTGCAGGAGTGACATAAACCTAAACCCCCGTTAGGAAACCAATGCACGAGGGAGCATAGAATCCCGAAGTTTTAAGGCTGTGGTTAGATTAATCTTAATTGCTTTCTTGTATTTTCGGATGCTTACGAGGGTTATAATCACAAGTATGTATTAGTCCTAATTGTGCGGTGCATTAGAATAGGTTCACCCACACAACACTTGACGAACCAATGGATATCAATCAACCGTAACGAAGCGAAAGCACTTGACGAAACTCCCATGTGTCCTCAAGGACGTTTGGTAGTCATAAGTAATACAACCGGCTTGTCCTTTGCTCTCAAAAGGATTGGGCCACTCGCTGCAATATTATTTACTGCACTTTATGTATTCACACTTTATTTATCTGCTATATCCAAAACAACCAAAAACCCGTTTGCTAGTGTTTATAGTGATGGAGAGCATGCAATATCATAAATAACATAAACATGATATATTGATAATCAACTTGACATAGCATTCAATATTCATCGGATCCCTGAAAACACAACATGTAGCATTACAGATAGATGATATTGATCATGTTAGGAAGCTCACAAGATCTAAACATGGTGGCATAAAGAGGAGAAGACAACCATCTAGCTACTGCTATGGACCTGTAGTACAAGGATGAACTACTCACGCATCACTCCGGAGGCAGGCATGGTGATGTAGAGCCCTCTGGTGATGATTTCCCCTCCCGGCAGGGTGCCCGGGAGAGCTTCAGAACCCACCCGAACTAGGGTTGACGATGACGGTGGCTACAGAATTTTTCGTGGATGGAGGCTCGGGTATTTAGGGTTAACCTGAGAAGGAGTATATATACGCGAAAGGGCGATGTCGGTAGGCTCCCGAGGGGCCCACACCACCTGGTGGCGTGGCCAACGGGGGGCGCCACCCTATGGTGTGGTGGCTCCAGCCCCCCCTTCGGGTCTCCTACGGACTCCGTGTAGGTGACATAAAAATAAGACCCTGGGATTTTGTTTCGTCCAATTCCAAGAATATTTCTGAACAACTTTTCTGAAACAAAAAACAGGAGAAAACAAGAACTGACGCTATGGCATCTTGTTAATAGGTTAGTCCCAGGAAATCCATAAAAATTATGTAAAGTGTACAAAAAAACATGTAGCAATTGTCATGAAAACAACATGGAACACCAGAAATTATAGATACATTTGAGACGTATCAGTCATCAAAGCACCCTTCCGGTATTAGTGATTAACATGATCTCATGGTCTAAGGAATATGGTTACTTAGTATACAAGATATAACAATATAAACTAAATGAGTTGATCATTCTTATACTTAATTTGGGTCTATGTTCATCACATCATTCTCCTAATCACATGGCCCCGTTATTACCAACATCCAATGTTCATGATCAGGAAACCTTGATCATCAGTTAATCAACGACCTAGTTAAGCGAGAGGCGTCACTAGGAACCATTATTTGTTTATTAAACACACATGTATCAACGTTTCCGGTTAATACAATTCTAGCATGAGAAATAAACATTCATCATAAATAAGGAATAACATAATAACCACTTTATTATTTCCTCTCGGACATATTTCCTTCAGTATCCCACTTGCACTAAGGGAAATAATTTATATTACATGGTAATGAATCTAACACCCATGGAGTTTTGGTGTTTATCATGTTTTTCCCTTGAGAGACGTTTAGTCGACAGATGTGCCACATTCAGATCCGTGTGTATTTTGCAAATATTCACATCTCCATCCTTGACATGCTCACGGATGGAGTGAAAATGACGCTTGATATGTTTGGAATTCTTGTGAGACCTTGTCTCTTTAGCATTGGCTATGGCACCATTGGTGTCATGATAGATGACCATTGGATCTAATGCACTCGGAACCACACCTAGTTCGGATATGAAC
The DNA here is from genome assembly GCA_028641055.1 of Alopecurus myosuroides. NCBI lineage: Eukaryota > Viridiplantae > Streptophyta > Magnoliopsida > Poales > Poaceae > Alopecurus > Alopecurus myosuroides. Next base: position 196,285,582 of record CM054062.1, read on the forward strand.
TCCTTCATCCAAACTGCTTTCTGCGCTGCCTCCGAGGCAGCAACATATTCCACTTATGTTGATGATCCTGCTACCACAGATTGCATGGAACTCCTCTAGCTTACTGTTGCTCCATTCATAACAAATACGTACCCGGATTGTGACTTAGAGTCATCCGGATCAGTGTCAAAGCTAGCATCGACGTAACATCTTGCGACGAGCTCTTCTTCACCGCCATACACGAGAAACATATCATTAGTTCTTCTCAAGTAGTTAAAGATATTCTTGACCATCGTCCAGTGTTCCAAACCTCGATCGGATTGGTACCTGCTAGTCAAACTAATAGCATGTTGCACGTCTGGTCTTGTACATAGCATAACATACATGATAGAACCTATGGCTGAAGCATAGGTAATCTTATTCATAATCTCTCTATCTTCGGTTGTAGCTGTACTTTGAGTCTTACTCAACGTTTTGCCTTGCAACATTGGTAAGAACCCCTTCCTACTTTCTTCCATTTTGAACTTCTTCAAAATCTTGTCAAGGTATGTACTTTGGGAAAGTCCAATTAAGCATCTTGATCTATCCCTATAGATTTTAATGCCTAATATATAAGCTTCTTCACCCATCGAAAAACTACTGTGGATTTGCGTACGGAGCGGAAGAATGGATGATATGCTCACGGAACCAATGTTCTAAGGCGAAATCTTCAATGGAAAGAGCTGCGAGAGATTCCTGATCGAAAAGGAAACATTTATCAGATTTATCGTGCCTTCTAAAACTGACAGTAGCCTTTCTTCCCACGTAGGGACCATTGAGGACATCATTTTCACGATCAAGGGGAGTGGCGAAGACAACAAGTTTGGCGGTAAGGGAGCAAGGGAACGACAAAACTCGATCGGGACCACAGCCAGGGAAGGCAACTTGGTGGATGAGAGGGGCGGGGGATGAGAGACGAGGATTGACATAAACGAAATCGAGGTTGTCGAAATGGGGAAGATTGACTTGTGGCATGTATACATCAAGATAGTCATGACGAGAAGGCTCAAAGAGATCATCCTCGTCAGGAGGAGGTGTGGCCGGACCATGCAAGAAATCGGCGACATCAGTGACGGGGATGAGGCCGTCATCGCTATCAGCGGGCGACACATCATCAGCGCCCGCGGATTGCCCATGGGAGCTGCTGATGTCGCCGAAGACTAGCTTCTCGAGGTCCTCTTCTTCTTCCTCAACCCGAGGATCGGCCGGCAGCACCGCACACCGGCAGATATGGGCGGGGTGGTCGGTCGCTAGGCAGAGAGAGCAGCGAGTTGAGGCATTGGTTTCGTCCATGCCAAGCGACGGATCCATCGAACAGGGGGACCTGGGGAGCACAGGGGAGGGGGAGAGTCCGAGAAATGCGAGAGGGAGGGAGCGACAGACAAGGGCGACATCTTACAGAGCTTCTCGATGTGGCCGGAGACGCGACACCACCGGCAGCGGACGGGGTCTCTACAACTCCGTACCAGGTGATCAGGAGAGAGGCACCGGAAGCACCGTTGAAGAGAGGGGCTAAGGGGTGGAGTGTTAGTCTTGGGCATGAGGGAGAGGATTTTGAGGGGAAGGCGGCCATCGGAAGATAGGAAGGGGAGAGCACAACGTCCGCCCGGGCACAGTGACCAGAGAGCTCTAAAGAGGAAAGTTGACTAGGGGGGGAGGAGGAAGAGGAAGGTTGGCGGAGGTCAGAAAAGGCATTGGAGCAGGAGCAGAGATAGAAGAAGGAAAGGGGCAAAGAGTGGCAGACTCACGTGCGCTATGAACATGCCAAGGGAGCGGTCCGGGCGGGGAAGGAAGAATACCCGGGGAAAGCAGCGAGAGACTCACGTGCGCTATGAACATGCCAAAGAATGCTCTTTGGTGTTTATGATTACCTTGGCCACATAGTTGTTTTCACCTCCAAGTGAAGGTTTATATGTTAGGTAGTGGATTCATGTCTCCCTTACATATGTGCTCGAGTGACAGAAACATGACGGATGGGGGATGTGTTGTTGCCACTAGGGAGAAAACAGCTATGCTCTTGTCTACGGACGAGAACCATTGATTACATTACGTACTTTACTTAATGCATTTGTCTATTGCACACAAAGCAATCACTACGTTGCTGCAACCTAATACCAGATAGATTTGCTAGATAGCTTTCTTGAAGTGGACTTTTAGATATGGATGCATGCTAGATAACAGTCCATATGTTTGACGTAATGCCTATGATGTTAGAACCCATGAACTATATCTCGTCATAATAGTATTGTTATACGTTCATGATTTATCAATTGCACAGCTGTAATTTGTTCACCCAACATGTTTATTTTCTTTGGAAAGACACCCCTAGTGAAACTATGGCCCCCGGTCCTATTTTCCTCATTATTGCAACCTTCGTTCAAGAACTTTCATCATTGTTTCCTTTTTGTACCTTTTTACTTTTATTTCTTTTCATTACTCTATACGTTTAATTCCCAAGTTTTCAGCAAGAAGAGAAGACTAACAACATTCTCGGAAAGTTGGGTACAAGAGAGAGTTTGTGTGTTGTGTCCAGGTTCCATGCTTGTTGACGCGCCAAACAATAAGCAACCTTCTCCAAGTATTAAAAGTCCTACTGGTCGATAAACCTTGATTCCACAATTGGGGGAAATTTCCGCTATACTACATCATACCTTCCTCTTGGGGTAACCCAACGAACGTTTGATCACGTCTGAGAGCATCAAGAATTTCTGGCGCCGTTGTCGGAGATTTCGGAGTCATCATGAGCAAGAAGTCTCCCGTCAACTACACGCCAGCAAAGAATTTTTGGCGCCGTTGCCGCGGACTTCATGTTTGCAGCAAGGGGAGTCTCACACTTCTGCTTTCTTTCTTTTGTTTTTCTCTTGCTTAGTTTACAGTTGTTTAGTCTTGTTTTCTCGTTATCAAAAATCCAAAAAAAAATAGTTCTCTAGTTTCTAGTCGGTTAGTTGTGTTGTTAGTTTATTTTATTAGTATGTCTAGCTCTACTCCTTTTGTTATGTCTCCCCAGGCCGAGGTCCTCACCTTCAAACAAAGAGGTGGGAAAAGTTTAAAAGATGCTTGGTATAGAATTAATGATGCTCAAAATAGGTCCACTAAAAAGCAAGCCACCACTGTTCTTCTTAGAAAATTTTATGTGGGTGTCACGAATTGGTATAGGTATATCCTTGACACGTTAATGCGTGGAAATCTTTTAGGAGCAAACACTTCGTAAGCTCTTAATGTTATTGAAAGCTTAGTGGGAAATCCTCCTATTGATGAAATTAAAATTGATATCACTATGGAGGTGAAGAGGAGCTCGTTGTAAATGGTTACACCGATGCTAGTTTCTAAACCGATATGGATGATTCCAGATCACAATCAGGCTATATGTTCACGTTGAACGGTGGAGCGGTTAGCTGGAAGAGTTCCAAGCAGGACGCGGTTGCTCATTCTACAATGGAGGCCGAGTACATCATGGCAGCTGAAGCCGGCATGGAAAGTGTTTGGATGAAGCAGTTCATTACTGATCTAGGTGTTGTCGCTAGTGCATCCAATCCACTAGATCTATATTGTGACAATAGTGGGACCATTGCAATAGCAAAGGAGCCAAGGAGTCACTAGAAAACCAAATACTTTATGCGGCGTTATCATCTCATTCGACAGTTCATCGAACGAGGAGAAGTAAGCTTATACAAAATACATACTGATATGAATGTTGCTGATCCTTTAACAAAACCTCTCCCGCAGCCTAAGCATGATGCACACACAAGAGCTATGGGTATTAGATATCTTATGGATTGACTCTAGTGCAAGTGGGAGACTGTTGGAGATATGCCCAAGAGGCAATCATAGAGATGATGATATATCTATGTATCCATAATTTGTAATAATGTGCCTTGAATAATATCTTTTGTATTGATTGGCAAGTACGTGACTTGTTTGTGAAACTCTTTACTTACATGGTTATTCTAAATATGTCCCTAGTCGGAGTTCATGTGAGGACACACCTGAATATTAGGTTAGCACATGTGTTGGTTGATGGCTATGTTTCGCAAGTCATGGACATGGTGATGTCAAACTAATAATGTGAACTCATGTTGTGAACATGGTGTTGGACTGACCCACCTTGAGACATTACAACAATGTTAATAGTTCTCTCTCTACATGTTGTGTTTGCTTTGTCCTTAGACCTGAGATTGTCGCATGTTCTTGAGATCTGAATCAACCAACTTTGGGGATATCAAATGCTACACCATGTGATAGGGTAGTTATAAAGTAGCTTTCGGGTTTGTCATGAAGCATGCTGCAAGGCATGGTCAGTCAAGATGGGATTTTCCCCTCTCCTCACGAGAGAGATATTTCTCTGGGCCCTCGAGTGATCGGATCCAGAAATGCATGGCCATGCTAAATAAGGTTAATGGTTAACCTAGTAAGGGATTCTGATTCACAAGATCGAGAAAGAGTGATCATCTAGGAGCATGATCAAATATCATGAGGGAAAAGGAATAGCATAAACATGTGATAGTTCGTCCGATGTGATCTTTATGCACGTTTGTGAGTTGGCACTTTTTGCTAGAAGCCGTTGCCAACTATTGGCCGAGTAGGTGTACTCGTGTCATGTCTAAATGTGCGTGAACCTATAGGTTCACACACTTAAGTTAGAAGAAGCAAAATTCGGATTGGATCCGAAATTGGCTGGAAATGGACTCCGGAGTAGGTTGTTTAGTGGCAGCCCGTTATGGGGACATCTATATAAAGAAGAGGAGGCCTGTGTGTTTTAGGGTTGCTAGTTCTGCACCATATTCCACCGCATCCACCGTCTCTCCACGCCCCTACCGCTCGCGCGGACCTAGCAGTCCGGCGAGCGGTGCTTACACACCGCACGTGTGGATACCGATAGAGGTGCTGCATCTGTAGCACTTGGACGAGCCTCCAAGAGGAGCTGTTCGTGGGAGCGACGGGTTTTAGAGGATTCGTACTGCCCTGCCCCGACCCACTTCACCGGGATCGGCACAGCTGAAAGTACAATATGGTCAACTAGAGGGGGAGGGGGTGAATAGGTTACCTGCAAAACTTAATCCTTTTTCTTTTTAGATAGGCTTAACAAGTAAAAGACACGGTTGTCTAGATGTGCAACTAGATGAACACCTGATGTCTACGCACGCTTCTATTCTTGTAGACAGTGTTGGGCCTCCAAGTGCAGAGGTTTGTAGAACAGCAGCAAGTTTCCCTTAAGTGGATCACACAAGGCTAATCGAACTCAGGGAGGTAGAGGTCAAAGATATCCTTCTCAAGCAAACCCGCAATTAAGATACAAGAAGTCTCTTGTGTCCCCAACACACTCAATATACTTGTTAGGTATATAGGTGCACTAGTTCGGCGAAGAGATAGTGAAATGCGAGTAATATGGATGGTTGTAAGTAATAATAGCAATCTGAAATAAATATGGCAGAAAGCAAACATGTAGCAGAACAGGCGGAAAACGGTGTTTCAATACTTGGAAACAAGGCCTAGGGATCCTACGTTCACTAGTGGACACTCTCAACAATGAAAACATAATTGAATTAATAAATACCATCTCTTCACTATGCTACTCCAAACCACTCTCCGGTCGAATAACAACACCAATCCATGCGTAGGGCTTTAACAACACTCCTCACAGTAAGCACTTTCCCAACTAAGTAACCCCCACGCTATCACCATGGGACCCAGATGGTTCCACGCAAACACCACAGTTTCATAGGGTTATCCAACACAAAATATATATATATATAATGCTAAACCACACGGTGCACAAACTGTCACCTTTACACGATCAAAGTGTTTACGGAGATCTCATAACAAAAACCACTTGAGTAGCATAATAGATGAATAATAATATCTACGAATTCAACTAGATTACAAAGCTCACGATCACATATAGATCACACCATGGCAGAGAGAGATGAAACACATAGCTACCGGTAGAGCCCTCAGCCTCGGGGGAGAACTACTCCCTCCTCATCATAGGAGACAGCAACGGCGATGGAGATGGCGGTGGAGTCGATGGAGATGGTTCCGGGGGCACTTACCCGTCCCGGCAGGGTGTCAGAACAGAGATTTGTCCCCCGAAATTTGTCGGCAGCGGCGGCGGAGCTACAGATGTATTTTGTGGAAAAGGTCGATTCCCCTAGGGTTTATGCATCAGGAAGTATATATGGGAGAAAGGGAGATGTCGGGAGGTGGCCAGGGGGCCCACACCCCTAGGTGGCGCGACCGGGGGACCCACGCCATCCCATGGTGTGGCCGCCCTGTGGCCCCCCTCCGGGGCTCTTTGGGACTTCTGGAAGCTTCCGGGACTTTTAAGACTTTTGGCTTTTGAATTTTCCAATTTCGAGAATATTTTTAGAACAACTTTTCTGAAACTAAAAACAACAACACAGGGAACTGGCTCTGTGGCATCTTGTTAATAGGCTAGTCCCGGAAAACGTGTAAAAATGTTGTAAATAAGGGAGAAAACATGTAGTAATTGGCATAATATCAACATGGAGCATCAGAAATTATAGATACGTTTGAGACGTATCAACACCCTAGGTGTTAAGAAAACAAGCACACAACGGATGTAATATGTAAAGCACAAGATAACCACAAATGTAAACAAGGAGACAAGGATATGTTTCCCGTAGTTCCTTCTCGAGAGAAGTACGTCTACGTTGGAGAGGTGGGGAGCCACCTAGGCGCTCCTCAATAGCACGGATGTGCACACCTTGTTCTCCTTGAGCTTCTCCGGTGAGGGAGATTCTTGTTTCCACTATGAGGTCGACTTGAAGGCGTTGACCAAACCTTTACACGTGGTTGAGGCTACTCCACGAGTGGGTTGGAGGCTCTCAACGATCCAAAGCTTCTTGCAACAAGGTGGAAGCAACAAGCACTAGGGTTTCTCTAGGATGACAAGGAAACCGAGAGATTTACAAGATCCCAAAGGGGAAAGCTGGAGAAAACGATTTGTGGCTTGGTAAAGATGTAGATCTAGGTCTTTTCCACTAAATCCTTGAAGGGCATGGAGTTTGGTTGGTTGAGTAGGGAGATCTAGGCGTTTTGAGCTCTCAAACAATGGAGGAGAGAGAGGAATGGACGAGCTGCCTCTCTAGAGGAAGAAGACAGGTATTTGTAGGCTCCTCCAAAATCTAGCCGTTGCTGTCTTCCAGGGTCGGAATATTCCGGGATAAGTACCAGAAACTTCCAGGGCAGCGTACCGGATATTTCCAAAAGTCCGGGGGTGCGGATTTTCAATAATCCAGTGGCTGGAAATTTCCGGCCAAATTTTCGCCCCCATATCCGAGAGCGGGCAGCAACGACGCATCCCTTTTCGCGTGAAGAAATAGGGGCCGGAAATTCCCGGGAAAATTTCCGACCCCATATCTGAGAGCGGGCAACTTGGACACCGCTATGCCTCGATGGTGCCATGAATTCTTGCTGCTTGGGATGGCCTGTTGGGAACCCAAAGAGGAGGTGTGATGAGTGTAGCGGTAAGAATTTCCCTCAGTTAAGAACCAAGATTACCAATCCAGTATGAGAAAGAGAATCTTTGGAAGGTTGATGCCACTGACGGTGGTGATGGCGCCTCACCGGTGTCAGCAACAACGCGGAACCTGCACACAACACAACCAAAATACTTTTTCCCAACGGTACAGTGAGGTTGTCAATCTCACTGGTCTTGCTGAAAACAAAGATTAGACGTATAGTGCGGAAAATAGTGTATGCTTGCAGAAAGTAGGAAATTGTAGAGGTTTGTTTAACAGTGTAAGAAAATGGACCGGGGTTCATAGGTTCACTAATGGTGTCACTTCATAAAAGATAGCATGCTGGGTGAACAAATCACAGCTGGGCAATTGACAAATAAAGGTTGCACCGTAGTGCACATTCATGGCATGAAGACTACTATGATATTTAGTGTGGGCATTACAACAATATACATAGACTATAATCCAACTGCATCTATTACTAATAATCCACCCTTAGGTTATCATCCGAGCCCCCTTAGGTATTAAGTTGCAAGCAACAGATAATTGCATTAAACAATGTGTGTAAAGTAAGCAATGATTGTACAGCGGGCACTCACACCGTTGTTTTCTCCCTAGTGGAAACAACACATCCTCCCCCGTCACGTTTCTGTCACTCGAGCACAGGCGAAAAGGAGGCATGAACCCACTATCGAGCATAAATATTGCCTCTTGGAGGCACTAGCAACTACTTGGCCAGAGCAACCACTAGCAACAGTGAGCATGCAAGATCATAAATAACATAAGCAATAAAGACTATAATCAACTTGGCATAAGTTCAATATTCATCGGATCCCAGCAAACACAACATATAGAATTACATAAGAACAATCTCGATCATGTTAGGCAGCTCACGAGATCTATACATGGAGGCATATGAGGAGAAGACAACCATCTTGCTACTGTTATGGACCCGTAGTCCAAGGATGAACTACTCACGCATCACTCCGGAGGTAGGCATGGTGATGGAGAAGCCTCCGGTGACGATTTCCTCTCCGGCTGGGTGCCGGGAGACAGCTTCAGAACCCCCCTGATCTAGGGTTGACGACGACGGCGGCTGCTGAACTTTTCGGGGATATTTGATCATGTGCTTAGGGTTTTCCATCCGGGAAGATTAAATAAGCGAAAGGGAAAAGGCGGTGGAGCCCTGGGGGGGCCCACACCACCAGCTGGCGCGACCAAGGGGGGCGCCACCCCATGGTGTGGCCCCCCTGGTGCCCGTCCTCGACTCCTCTTCGGTCTTCTGGATGCTTACGGGGAAAATAGGCACTTCGAGCTTTGTGGGGTCCAATTATGAGAATTTCCAGAACAACTTGAAATCGAAAACAGCAGAAAACAGGGAACTAGCACTTGGCATCTTGTTAATAGGTTAGTCCCAGAAAACGTGTAAAAATGCTATAAAGAAGGGAGGAAACATGTAGCAATTGGCATAATATTATCATGGAGCATCAGAAATTATAGATACGTTGGAGACGTATCAAGCATCCCCAAGCTTAGTTCCTACTCGTCCTCGAGTAGGTAAATGATAAAACAAAATAATTTCTGAGGGGACATGCTACTAACATAATCTTGATCATTATAATGTAAAAGCATATGTAAGCTTAGATTATAGAACTTCGAACACAAACATGATAAATAGAACTTTAATAATAAATCATAGCAATCACTTTGCATCATGAAGAGTATCTCAAATAAAGGATCATGGATAATAATGCAAAGAAAGATAAATGTTTGTTTCAGGTATAGAGAAATCATGGCAAAGTGGTATTTCGCTAGTCCTTAAGAGTGGGACAAAACATAAATGACAGGACACCTTCAAAGTTCATGAGGAAGACTAGAGCAAATAATTTAAGAACAAACAATATCACATCATGAATCAATTATTGATGTTTATGGGACAAATGCATATAGAACTCAGAATGGCAAAAATGCTCTCTCAACTGTGCATAAAGTTAGAAGATGGAGACTCAACATTAAAGTAAAAGAAAGGCCCTTACTCATGTGCTAGAGCTTTTTATTTTATTAAACAGAGGTATTAAAAGTTTGGCACTCCTCCCATCCATCTTTCACAAACCATGGCTAACCAAATCCTTGGGTGTCTGCCAACAATCACATACCATGGATGAGTGTCTATATTTTAAGAGAGGTGTATGTTAATGTCAACGAATGGGAAACATAAAATACAGTACGTCACAAGCCAACTGGATTCACAAGAGCGGCTCCCATATGAAGGACGCATCTGGGTACAAGGTCGTCCCTCTTTCTCTTTTGTTTACACAATTATGCTTTGACTGATAAATCAGGGGCAAAAATAGTGAAGATAATTTGTTTGCATTAATTTGGGGCTGGGCACCCCGCTGCCAGCTCTTATATCATTTGGATAAGCGGATGAAGCCACTAGTCCAGGGTGTGAAATCCAATCAACAAGTGAGATAAAGATTCTCCATTGACATCCTCATGAGCAAAAACAAGAACACAAAACATGAGTAATTTTGAAAGTTTTAAAGGTAGCACATTAGCAATTTACTTGGAGTGGCAGTGAAATACATGTAGGTAGGTATGGTGGACACAATGGGAAAACTTTGGTTTAAGGGAGTTGGATGCACGAGTAGAGCTCATACTCAGTACAGGTGGAGGTTAGCAAAAGACTGGGAGCGACAAATCAAGAGAGCATAAGAGCCATAATCATCATTAATTAAAGCATAAGCGGTATCACAAGTTCAAAAACTAAGTGTTCATGGAGGCTATTCGTGACTGGTTCATAGTCATAAACATGGTGTGAGCATGCGCCAAGTCAACCAAATAAAACATTCGAAAGAGAATACCATAAATTTATGCTTTACTATGACAAGAACAACTCATGAATCTTTAAATGGCATATTAAACACTCTCATCTATTTGAGGCTATTCATGCTACTCAATAACCACAAGGCTTTAAAACTAAAATAACATTTAGCATGGAACGAAAAAGTTCTAGCCACAGTCTATACAAGATTCTACTTGCACTCTTATAAATTCTACTTCAAGCAGCAGTTTCTTTTTCCAACAAGCACCATACAAGATATGTTTTAACAAAAATACTATTTATGATACAACAAGAAAACATGAGAGTACTCATATAACACTACTAAAACTAAGAGCTCTGATAAGAGATGCATGCAAAACATGAGCTAAATAAATGCAGCAGCCAGACAAAGATTAAGAATACAAAGTATTCCCATGAAAAAGCGGAGCATGTCACTCTCCAATAAAAGAATGTTGGGGTCCAACCAAGCTTATTGAAAAATTAAAAACAAACGGAAAGCAAAAATAAAATACGCTCCAAGTAAAGCACATAAGATGTGACCGAATAAAAATATAGTTTCACTAGAAGTGACCTGATAATTTGTTGATGAAGAAGGGGATGCCTTGGGCATCCCCAAGCTTAGACGCTTGAGTCTTATTGGAATTTTCTGGGATGTACCACCGGGGCATCCCCAAGATTAGGCTCTTCACTCTTCTTGATCACGTCATATCATTCTCTTCTCTTGACCCTTGAAAACTTCCTTCACACTAAATTTCTCACAATCTTCATTAGCAACGTTAGTGCAATCGAAATAATAAATTCACATGGTTCAGTTTAAACACAAGACTAACACTCATAAAAACATTAGCTACTGTCACAACTTCTTTTAAAACTCTTTTTCTCAAAAGAACACCAAAAGAAAGAGATTAAGATGCAAATGCAATTATTGGCAGAAATCTGTCAAAACAAGACAGCAGGTAAAGATGATTTTTTTTCAAAAATCTTCTGTTGGTCAAATAAAAAAGTGGTCAACTAATAAAAGTTGCGTATACAGCCCAGGATTACGCACAAAAAATATCAGGTCATTTTGAATTTTCTGTAAATTTATACAAAATTAACAGTGGACGACAGAAATCTGTTTCCTGCGCAGAAATCCGAAATATAGTCTCAACTTTCCACTAGAGGCTTTACTTGGCTCAACAAAAACACAAAGAAAAGATACAGAGGGGTTTCTAAGGAAATAGAAAACACCCATGTGCAAATAAAACAAAAGAAAACGAAGGAAAACAGGTTTAAAATGGAGAAATAAAACGGGTTGTCTCCCGGTAGCGCTTTTCTTTAACGCCTTTCAGCTAGGCATAGAAAGCAACTCAAGTATTTTCAAGTGAAGAAGCATCAACATAATATCTTTCTCTAATAATAGAGTCAAAAGGTAGCTTCATCCTCTTTCTAAGAAAGTTTTCCATACCTTTCTTGAGGGGGAATTGATATTTAATACTCCCCTCTTTCATATAAATAACAGCACCAACAGTTCTAAGAAAAGGTCTTCCCAAAACTATAGGACAAGAAGCATTGCATTCAATGTTCATAAAAAATAAATCAAAAGGGACAAGGTTATTGTTAACCATAATAATAACATCATAAATTCTACCAAGATGTTTCTTCTTAGCATTATCAGCAAGATGAACATCCAAATAACAGTGTTCCAACGGTGGTAGATCAAGCATATCATAAACCTTTTGAGGCATAACAGAGATACTAGCACCAAGATCACACAAAACATTGAAATCAAAATCATTTATTTTTATATTAATGATAGGATCCCAACCATCATCTAATTTCCTAGGGATAGATGTCTCAAGTTTCAGCTTTTCTTTCCTAACTTTCATGAGAACATTGGTAATATGTTTAGTAAAGGCCATATTCATGGCACTAGCATTGGGACTTCTAGAAAGCTTTTGCAGAAACATAATAACTTTAGAGATATTTTAATCAACAAAATCAAAATTATTATCATCAAAAGTAATGGGACCATTATCTCCCACATCTCTAAAAATTTCAGCACTTTTATTAGAAGCAGTTTCAGCAATTTGAGGCAATTTAGCACGTTTCACCAAGGGGTGGGGACTTTGTTAACACCAACTACTTTACCATTGATAGTAGGAGGTTTACTAGCACTTGGATCTTCAGTTTTACTAGTGGTGGTGATAGTGCAAACTCTAGCAATATTATTCTTTCTAGCCAATTCATCTTCTCTTTCCCACCTAGCACGTAATTCAGCCATCAACCTAAAATTATCATCAATTCGAACTTGGATGGCATTCAAAGTTTTACTTTCTTTAACATCATGTGGAAAAACCTTCAGTTTTAGAAAATCAACATCAATAGCTAGGCTATCTACTTTAGAGGCAAGAACATCAATTTTACCAAGATTTTCCTCACCAGATTTATTAAAAGCAGTTTGTGTGCTAATAAATTCTCTAAGCATGTTTTCAAAATCAGAGGTAGAGCTTTTATTATTATTGTAGGAATTTCCATAAGAATTACCATAACCATTATTAGGAGGATAGGGCTTATAATTGTTTCCACCAAAATTATTTCTATAAGCATTGTTGTTAAAATTACTATTTCTAATAAAGTTCACATCAACATGCTCTTTTTGAGCAACCAAAGAGGATAAAGGAACATTATTTAGATCAACTTGAGATTTACCATTAACAAGCATAGACATAATAGCATCAAGCCTTTCACTCAAAGAGGAGGTTTCCTCAACAGAATTTACCTTCTTACCTTGTGGAGCTCTCTCAGTGTGCCACTCTGAATAATTTATCATCATATCATCAAGAATCTTTGTTGCATTGCCCAAAGTTATGGACATAAAGGTACCTCCAGCAGCTGAATCCAATAGGTTCCTTGAGGAGAAATTCAGTCATCCATAAAAAGTTTGTATAATCATCCAAGTAGTCAGTCCATGAGTGGGACAATTCTTCACCATAGTTTTCATTCTTTCCCAAGCTTTAGCAACATGTTCATTATCAAATTGCTTAAAATTCATTATGTCACTTCTCGGGGATATAATCTTAGCAGGAGGATAATATTTTCCAATGAAAGCATCTTTACACTTAGTCCATGAATCAATACTATTTCTAGGCAAAGATAGCAACCATTCTTTAGCTCTTTCCCTCAAACAGAAAGGGAATAATTTCATTTTAATAATATCTCCATCCACATCTTTATATTTTTGCATCTCACATAGTTCAACAAAATTATTAAGGTGGGCAGCAGCAGCATCAGTACTAACACCAGAAAATTGCTCTTTCATAACAAGATTTAATAAAGCAGGTTTAATTTCATAGAAAGCGGCAGTAGGTGCATGTGGAGCAATAGGTGTGCAAATAAAATCATTGTTGTTTATGCTAGTGAAGTCACACAACTTAGTATTCTTAGAGGAACTCATTTTAGCAAAATAACAGCAAGCAAATAAATAACAGCTATAAAGTAAACTATTTTTTTGTGTGTTTTTGATATAGAGAAGCAAAACAAGACAAAAAATAAAAACAAGACAATAAACAAAATAAAGAGGTTGAGAGTGAGAGACTCCCCTTGCCAGAAGACTTCTTTCTCCCCGGCAACGGTGCCAGAAATTCTTTTGCTACGCCTCGATGGTGCCAGGAATTCTTGCTGCTTGTGATGGCGTGTTGGGAACCCAAAGAGGAGGGTGTGATGAGTGTAGCATTAAGAATTTCCCTCAGTTAAGAACCAAGGTTATCAATCCAGTAGGAGAAAGAGGATATTTGGAAGGTTGATGCCACTAACGGTGGTGATGGTGCCTCACGGTGTCAGCAACAACATGGAACCTGCACATAACAGAACCAAAATACTTTGTCCCAACGGTACAGTGAGGTTTTCAATCTCACCGGTCTTGCTGAAAACAAAGATTAGACGTATAGTGTGAAAAATAGTGTATGCTTGCAGTAAGTAAAGAAAGCAGGAAATTGTAGAGGTTTGTTTAACAGTGTAAGAAAATGCACCGGGGTTCATAGGTTCACTAGTGGTGTCTCTCCATAAAAGATAGCATGCTGGGTGAACAAATTACAGCTGGGCAATTGACAAATAAAGGTTGCACCGTAGTGCACATTCATGACATAAAGACTACTCTGATATTTAGTGCGGACATTACAACAATATACATAGACCGTGATTCAACTGCATCTATGAATAATAATCCACCCTTAGGTTATCATCTGAACCCCCTTAGGTATTAAGTTGCAAGAAACGGATAATTGCATTAGACAATGTGTGTAAAGTAAGCAATGATTGTACACGCGGGTACTCACACTGCTGTTTTCTCCCTAGTGGCAACATCACATCCTCCCCCGTCATGTTTCTGTCACTCGAGCACAGGAAAAAAGGAGGAATGAACCCACTATCGAGCATAAATACTCCCTCTTGGAGTCACTAGAGCAACCACTAGCAACAGAAAGCATGCAAGATCACAAACAACATAAGGAATAAAGACTATAATCAACTTGGCATAAGTGCAATATTCATCGGATCCCAGCAAACATAACATATAGAATTACATAAGAACAATCTCGATCATGTTAGGCAGCTCACGAGATCTAAACATGGAGGCATATGAGGAGAAGACAGCCATCTAGCTACTGCTATGGACCTGTAGTCCAAGGATGAACTACTCATGCATCACTCCGGAGGCACGCATGGTGATGGAGAAGCCTCCAGTGATGATTTCCTCTCCAGCAGGGTGCCGGGAGACAGCTTCAGAACCACCTGATCTAGGGTTGACGACGATGGCGGTTGCGGAACTTTTCAGGGATATTTGATCAGGTGTTTAGGGTTTTCCATCCGGGGGATTAAATAGGCGAAAGGGCAAAGGCGGTGGAGCCCTGGGGCCCACACCACCAGCTAGCACGGCCAAGGGGGCGCCACCCCATCGTGTGGGCCCCTGGTGCCCGTCTTCGACTCCTCTTCGGTCTTCTGGATGCTTCTGGGGAAAATAGGCACTTCGGGCTTTGTGGGGTCCAATTCCGAGAATATTTCTAGAACAACTTTTCTGAAATAAAAAACAACAGAAAACAGGAAACTGGCACTTGGCATCTTGTTAATAGGTTAATCCAGGAAAACGTGTAAAAATGCTATAAAGAAGGGAGAAAACATGTAGCAATTGGCATAATATTATCATGGAGCATCAGAAATTATAGATACGTTGGAGATGTATCAGACACCAAAATCCTTATCAGCCGGTCTTCGAGCAGGCCGGAATATTCCGGGGACAGGCCCGGAAATTCCGCCTATTATGCACCGGAAATTCCGGTATAGCGTCCGGAAATATCCGGCTTCAGATAATATGACTATTTCAGAATTTCCGTCATGGGTCTTTTCATACAGATTTCTGATGTTCTTGATAGAGACCATGATGCCAGCTGTGAACACTTAGACACGATGTTAGTAGAATAACCCGTGTTGTTATCACCACCAAAATCATTAGAGGAGACATGAGCTTTCAACAGAGCGTCTAGTAGTAATCTTATGACCTATATCTTGCAACAGATCTTGGTTGACGCGGTAGAAATTTTGATTTGCGCTAGTGTATCCTACCCCATTTTCCTATAAGAATAGTGCGGCAAAGAGGGCCCACAGAGGCAATGGAGTCAACGGTCCCACAGAAGCAGCGGAAAGACTGACCACAGGCATCCCCTTGCAACCAAGAGTGGGATCCAACCGCCGAAGAGGAGCGCGAACAAAGAGGAGTTTGTAGGGTTCGTAGCATAGAAAACAAAAAAATCCTACGCGATAGACACCCGAAGGGCCAAAAATCTAGTCTACAATATGAAAGCAATGGAGAGAAAGAGTCATAGAATAACATACCCTCGAAGACTCTAAGCGTTACAAGATCGAATCTCGTTGTTGGTGTAGTCGTACTCACGTCGATCTCAAGATCGTCAAGATGTGCAGCACAATCCGGCGACGCCTCCGTGACCAGTCACACGTCCAGCTTGATGACGACCGCCGTTCCCTCGATCCAGCGGGGCAGCGGAAGTAGAGGATCCCCCGGAACTCCAGCAGCACGACGACGTGGTGTGGTGGAGAATTCCATGGTCAGGGCTTCGTCAAGCGGATGACCATGAAATGGAGCAGCGGGTGGAGGGAGAGGAGATGATACAAGTGTGTGGAGAGGAGGGAGCTCTCACCCTCCTTTTACAGAGGAGGGGGAGGCAGCCCAAGGGGGGCGGCCAACCCATGGTGCCCCTACCTCTTCCCCTCATCATGTGAGTGGACAATCCACTCACACCCACTCATCTCTCTCCTAATTTTCCACTAATAATTTCAAGGGTTTTTCTTTATTAAATAATAAAACATTTTCATTTCTTTAATTTAATATTTGTTAATTCCATTAACAAACATTTGCATATAACACCTCAAATCATTTGTTAATTTTATTAACAACTATTTGATGAAAAACCCCTTGAACTATTTCAAATTTACCCGAAACAGTTTCGATGTTGTCCAAACTTTTCTCTGATATTCTGTATCCTCTCAAATGCGTCATCGAACCTTAAGTGTGCCACCCTACGGTTCGTGAATAATACAGACATGATCGAGACACCTCTCCGATCAATAATCAACAAAAGGATCTGGAGATCCATGATGACACCAATATATTCATCGATGAATCTTGTGATCGCGTGAACCATCAACGTCATAACTAATTCTCTTTGTCTCGCGATATTTTACTTGTTCGAGATCCGATCATCAGTATCAACCATACCTTGTTCGATCTCGTTACCGAAAAGTACTCTTTTACTCGTTCTGTGATATGACATCCCTATGACCTAGTCACGTGCTTGCAAGTGGTGTCGATCTGATATCACCGAGAGGGCCCAGAGTATATCTCTCCGTAATTTTGGATGGACAAATCTCACTCTTGATCCATGAGCCACCGTTCTTCACGGATTGATCTTCTGACCACCGCTTCCCCACGTTTATTTTGTTCCGCCGATTAGTTTCCCTCATATGTTCTTACTCCTTTGGTTCACAGTCACCTTTCCAAATACCTAACGCCACCTTTATAGTCACCCTATTACGGTGTGACGTTTGATGTCATTGATGGCGTGTAAACACATCTTCATTGGGAGACCCAATAGGAAGGTATGAAGAGTACATCAGTAAGTTTTCCCTCAGTAAGAAACCAAGGTTTAATTGGACCAGTAGAAGAAAGAAATCACTTCTGAAGGTTGATGACAGCTGATGTTGGCAGGGCGCACTACCAGGCTCAGCAGCAACGTGGAATCTGCACACAACACAACCAAGATACTTTGCCCCCAATAAAACAGTAAGGTTGTCAATCTCACCGATTTTTCTAACACAAAGTATTAGATGTATAATGTGAAAAATAATGTATGATTGCAATGGATGAAAGAAAAATAGTGTTTGCAGTAAAAAGAAAAGTGCTTGTAGTGGTTGTATTATCAGTGTAAAAGAATGGACCGGGTTCCACAGTTCACTAGTGGTCTCTCTCCATAAAAGATATATAATATTCTAGGTATGCATATGCAAGACCTGATGATTACTATGAGATTCATGCGGGCATTACAACATAATTCATAGACCGTAATCCAACTACATCTATGACTAATAATCCACCCTCAGAACGTAATCCAAGCAGACTGGGTATTAAGTTGCAAGCAACAGATTATTGCCTTAAGTGAAGTGTGTGATGTAAACAATGAAAGCATTGTTGTTTTCTCCGTAATGGAAACAACACATCCCCCATCTGTCACATTTTTGTCTTCGAGCATAGATGAAAAGGAGGCATGAACCCACCATTGAGCATAAATACTCCCTATTGGAGTTACAAGCATCAACTTGGCCAGAGCATCTACTAGTAACGGAGAGCATGCAAGATCATAAATAACATAAACATGATAGATTTATAATCAAATTGACATAGCATTCAATATTCATCGGATCCCAGCAAACACAACATGTAGCATTACAGATAGACGATCTTGATCATGTTAGGCAACTCATAAGATCTAAACATCCCGGTGTAAAGAGGAGAAGATAACCATCTAGCTATTTCTATGGACCCGTAGTCCAAGGATGAACTACTCACCCATCACTCCGGAGGCAGGCATGGTGATGTAGAGCCCTCCAGTTATGATTTCCCCTCCCGGCAGGGTGCCGGGGAGAGCTTTAGAACCCTCCCTAACTAGTGTTGACGATGACGGCGGCTGCAGAACTTTTCATGGATGAAGGCTCGGGTATTTAGGGTTAACCCGAGAAGGAGTATATATAGGCGAAAGGGCGATGTCGGTGAGCGCTCGAGGGGACCACACCACCTAATGGTGCGGCCAAGGGGTTGCCACCCTATGGTGTGGTAAATTAAGGCCCCCCTTCGGGTCTCCTACGGACTCCGTGTACGTGACAGAAAAATAAGACCCTGAGATTTTGTTTCGTCCAATTCCGAGAATATTTCTAGAACAACTTTTCTGAAAGCAAAAATAGCAGAAAACAGGAACTGGCGCTTTGGCTTCTTGTTAATAGGTTAGTCCCAGGAAATCCATAAAAATGATGTAAAGTGTATAGAAAACATGTAGCAATTGTCATGAAAACAACATGAAACATTAGAAATTATAGATACGTTTGAGACGTATCAACCATCCCCAAGCTTAGTTCTACTCATCCTTGAGTAGGTAAAACAATAAAAACAAAATAATTTCTGACATGACATGCTACCAACATAATCTTGATCATCATATTTGTAAAAGCATTTGTAAGCTGAGATCATAGTACTCTAAACATAGACATGATAGATATAATGCTAACAATGAAACTTAGCAACCATGTTGCAACATGAAAAGTAACACAAACAAAAGATCATGAATAATAATACACTTGAAAGTTATATGTTTGTTTCGAGCATAAAGAAAACATAGCAAAGTGATATTCCGCTTGTCCTTAAAAGTGAGAGCAAAACATAAATGCCAGGACACCTTCAAAGTTCAAGTGGTGACTAGAAACAAATAATTTGAGAACAAGTAATAACATGTCATGAATCAATCAATAATAATCTTTGGAACTAATGCACATTATATTCAGAATGACAACTATGCTCTCTTAATTCTGCATAAAGTTATAAGATGAACACTCAACATAAAAGTAAAAGAAAGGCTCTTCGCAGAGGGAAGCAGGGATTAACTCATGTGCTAGAGCGCTTTATTTTACTAAAACAGAGGTATTGAAAACAATTTTTTAGAGAGGTGTATGTTTATGTCAATGAATGACAAATAGAGCATACAATACGTCACAAGCCAACTAGACTTTACAAGAGAGGCTCCCATTGAAGGATGTTCTTTCTACTGGGGTCACTAGATCATCCCTCTTCTGTTTTGTTTACACAATTATGTTTTAACTGATAAATCAGGGGCAATAGAGTGAAGATAATTTATAGTAACCAAGTTTAGGGCTGTGCACCCTATTGCTAGCTCTTCTATCATTTGGATAAGCGAATGTGTCACTAGTCCAAGTGTATAAAGTCCAATCGACAAGTGAGATAAAGATCGTCTACCTGCGTCCTCATGAGCTAAACAGGGGCACAAAGCAGGTATAATTTTGAAGGTTTTAAAGGTAGCACATGAGAAATTTACTTTGGATTGGCGGTTAAATACCACAAAAAGGAAGGTATGGTGGACACGTTTGGAAAACTTTGGTTTTTGAGAGTTGGATGCACGAGTAGAGCTCATACTCAGTACATGTGGAGGCTAGCAAAAGACTGGGAGCGACAAATTAGGAGAGCAATAATGGCCATAATCATGCATAGCGAGATTTTTTTTATTAATCAAAGCATGAATGGTACTACAAGCCAAAAAACTAAATGATCATAGAGGCTAGAGGTGACTTGTTTGTAGTCAAAACATGGTCTAAGCATGCGCCAAGTCAACCAAATAAAGCATTCGAAGGAGAATACCACAATATTGTGCTTCGATGTGATAAAAAAAACACATGATTCTTTCAATGGCACATTAAGCACTATCAGATATTTGAGACAATTCATGCTACATCAATGAGTACTAAGCATATGATTAAAATAATATCCAAAATGACATGATTAAGTTTAGCCATAGTCTAAACAAGCTTCCTTTTGCACTGTTATAAGCATGAAATTATTTATTGATTTCCAACACGATCACTTTCTGTAAACAAAAACTCTCAAAATTATTTATCATTGAAACAAGAGAGTACTACTACTCTACAAGAACTAACTGCTCTGAATAATAGATGCATGAAAAACATGATCTAAAAAAGATTTGCAGCAGCTAGAGGAAGAAATGAAGAATACGAGTATGATAAATGAAGAATACGAGTGTTCATATGAAAAAGCGGAGTGTGTCTCTCTCCCACACAAGAATGCTGGGTTCCAACCAAGTTTACTGCAGAAAGGAAAATAAAAGAAAACAAAATAAAAGCAAACAGACGCTCCAATTAAAGTGCATATGATGTGACCGAATAAAAATACAGTTTAACTAGAAGTTACATGATAAGTTGCCAATGAAGAAGGGGATGACTTGGGCATCCCCAAGCTTATACGCTTGATTTTTATTAGAATTTGCTGGGATGAACCACAGGGGCATCCCCAAACTTGGGATTTTCACTCTTCTTGATCACATTATATCATCCTCTTCTCTTGACCCTTGAAAACTTACTTCACAGCAAACTCAAAGTAATTCTCATTAGAGGGTTAGTGCATAATAAAAAACTCACATGTTCTCCATGGACACAAGCATTATTAATATTTTTTAAACATTAGCTACATCCATCGATGTTTTTTGGGGCAAAGAAATCCACTCAAGATAGTAAAATAGAGAATGCAAAGTAAAAAAGGAAGAATCTGTCAAAACCAGAACAACCTGTAAAGACGATTTTTTCGAGGCACTTACGTTGCTCAGATCAGAAAACTCAGAACTAGAAAAATTTCGGAAGTAGCTGAGGACATGCACAAAAATTTTCAGGTAGTTTCGAATTTTCTGTGAATTTATACGAATTAAACAATGGACAACACAAAATTGTTCCTGCGCAGAAATCCAAATCTAGTTTCAACTTTTCACTAGAGACTTTACTTGGTACAACAAATACGAGAAAGTAAAGATATAAAAGAGTTTCTACAAAAGTAAACAACACCTTGAAGAAAACATAAGAAAATATTGCAAAAATAAAAACATGGGTTATCTCCCAAGAAGTGCTTTTCTCTAACGCATTACAGCTAGGCCCAGAAAACAAGAAGATGCTCACATAAGAATTATGAATTAAGCAAAAGAGAGAATCAAGAAGCAATTATAAAACAAATTTAAGTCTAACCCACTTCCTATGCATAGAAATCTTGTAAATAAATAAATTAAATAATCTCAAACTAGAAATCATGAGAAGGTAGAACAAGAGCAATTTCAAAACTTTCAACAAAAAGAGAGGTGTTTTAGTAACATGAAAATTCCTAAAACCATATTTTCCTATCTCATAATAATTTTTAGTAGCATCATGAACAAACTCAACAACATAATTATCACATAAAGCATGTTTGTCATGGTCTAAAAGCACACAATTCATATCAAGCTAAAAAATAGTGGGATCAAAATTAAAAATAAAGACCTCTTCTTTCCCACTTTTAGCAATAGAAAAACAAGATGATTGGTCACTCTTAAAAGGTATGGGACACATTATAGCAATCCTATTTTCAGTAGCATTATAATTATAACATCAAGTAACATAGGACCATCATCTAGAGCATTATCATATAAATTTTCTAAACAAACTTCCTTAGTATTATGCATATCAATAGTTGGAATAAATAGAGGATTATCATACGATTTATCAAAGTTGCATGGATTATCATAAATAATAGTAGCAATATCATTCTCACAAGTTTCATTCATAGTAGTATCAAGGTCACAAGTATAGCAAGTATCAATTTCATCAAAAAGAGATATTCCAAAAAAAATCAATAGGATCATCACAATTATCAATATAACACTCATCCTCCTTTGGTAAGTATGGAGGGCAATCAAATAAGGTATGATTTAAAGAGTTACTCTCATTGGGAGGTAGACATGGGTAGTTACTCCATTCTTCCTCCTCTTGATCATCACTCTCCTCCTCTTTTTCTTCCAATGAGCTTCCAGATTCAGCAATTTCTTCTTCCACAGGTTTCTGCAAGGCATTAGTCTCTTCCTCTGGTGGAGAGAATCTATAAAGATATTTAACAATATAGCCATTTTCTTCCTTGTAATTATCAAAGAAAAATTCAAGTACATCATAAATCTCATATTTATAAGGTGCATCATCAATATTTCCAAGCAAATGGACAATTTCGAATGCACCCTTCCAAGCAATAAATTCTTAAATTTGTTCCACATCATAAAAGTCATAATTTCTCTTAACATAAGAAGATATGGTAACATTATTATTATACTCACATTGAAAAGGGAGGTGTTTATACCTCCTACAGCAACAAGTTTATCAAAGCAATAAGTAACATTATAAGTAGAGCACAAGTTTTTAGCATAATTATTCAATTTATTCCCATAAGTGTATTCCTTTTTGTGGCAAGCGGTGTTCCTTATAATTTTTTTTTTGTTCTTCCGTGAACCCACCTTGACAATAAGATCTAGTTTCAAAGAAATCAATAATGGATAGCAAGCATGATGAAGCAAGTAAAAAAAAACAAAACAATAACAAATTAAAATGAATGGAGGTGAGAGACTCCCCTTGCATAAATCCTCTTCCTCCCTGACAACAGCGCCAGAAAAAGTGCTTGATGGCATGTAAACACGCGTTAATTGGGACACCCCAAGAGGAAGTTATGAAGAGTACACCAGCAAGTTTTCCCTCAGTAAGAAACCAAGGTTTAATCGGAGCAGTAGGAGAAAGAAATCAATTCTGAAGGTTGATGAATCTGACGTTTGCAGGGTACTGCTTTTGCTTCTTCCTCACGGGATCCTAGGAAAGATTATTGAGTTTTGTACTCGTGCTCGATCCGTGATACGCAAAGCAATCTCCTGTTTACTATTGATCTAATGAAAGTTGATTGAGGCTTGCCATTGTTGTATTTCGAAAGCGAAATCTTATCTGGTTTCACTCGGGTTCTCCTATCGACGGGTATGCCGGTTGGAATCATAAAGTGTAGTTCTCCTTCTTCTTCCTCTTTATTACTCATGTCAGCCATTAGCATGCACTTATCTTCTTTCATTCCTCTAAGCATGAGTTGGTCTGGGCGGGAGGGGATACAAAAGAGTGAGTGGAACCAGCCAGGGTCTACAAGTATGCTAGCAGATTTAGCAAAAATTCGAATAGTGCAATGAATGACCGAACCAGTGGCTTGTGCGTCTTGTTGGTTTAATGCAAAAGCACGTCCTTGAGCTGGCTTCTTCTGCTGATCCAACTCCTTTCAAGCACTACCAGGCTCAGTAGCAACGTGGAATCTGCACACAACACAACCAAAATACTTTGCCCCAACGAAATAATGAGGTTGTCAATCTCACTGGTTTTGCTAACACAAAGGATTAGATGTATAATGTGGAAAATAATGTATGATTGCAGTGAATGAAAGAAAAGCAGTGTTTCCAATAAAAAGAACAGTGCTTGCAGTGGTTGTATTATCAGTGTAAAAGAATGGACCGGGGTCCACAGTTCACTAGTGATGTCTGATACGTCTATTTGGCATCACTGTTTTATATTTATATTTTCTGTTATTCATCGATATATTTCACGTTATGATGCATCACTTATGTTATTTTATCTTATTTTGCATGTTTCATAATTTTTGGAGAATAAACACTCGGACCAGAAATCTGATGGAAAAAGCACCGTCGAGATACCATATTTCAGAAGATCAGAAGAAGAGGGGGGGGGGGGACACCGGAGATGTATTAGAAGTCCAAATGAGGGAGCCAGCGAGGAGGAGAGCCAGAGGGGGCCACCAGGGGCCCACACCATGGGGTGGCGCGCCCCCCCTTGGCCGCGCCGCCAGGTGGTGTGGCCACCCTGGACCACCTCTGGTCGACCCCTTTTGCGTACTTGACCCATAGGGAACCCTAAGCCCTATACCATCATCGAAGAATTATTCTACCTCCACCACGGGGCGGAAAACACCCGAGAGAGAAAAGCTCTCTGGCAAGGAGAAATCTGCCAGGGAAATTCCTCTCCGGAGAGGGGAAATCATCGCCATCGTCACCGTCATCGCTCCGGGCATCATCAAGATCGTCATCATCATCACCACCAGCACCATCACCCTCATCATCCACCACCATCCCGCTGTAACAATTATGGGCCTCTATCGTTGTTTTACATTAGATCTCTCTCCCGGTGCGGATTACTTGTTAGTAGTTGATGCTTGTGAGATTTATCGGTGTTAGCACTTTATGACCAGATTGTTATTGTCCATTATATCACCTCTGATTATGATCCATATGATGTCTCGTGAGTAGTTCGTTTAGTTCTTGAGGACATGGGAGAAGTCATGATGTTAGTAGTGAAGTTATCTTGAAGTAATATCTCGTGGTTCGGTATTTAAGTTGTGGTGCCATTCTTCGAGTGGTGTCATGTGAACGTCGACTATATGATACTTCACTTTTATGGGCCTAGGAGGATGCATTGTATATTTGACTACTAATTGTGGGGTTGCCGGAGTGACAGAAACCTAAACCCCCGTTAGGAAACCAATGCACGAGGGAGCATAGAATCCTGAAGTTTTAAGGCTGTGGTTAGATTAATCTTAATTGCTTTCTTGTATTTGCGGATGCTTATGAGGGTTATAATCACAAGTATGTATTGGTCCTAATTGTGCGGTGCATTAGCATAGGTTCACCCACACAACACTTCACGAACCAATGGATATTAATCAACCGTAATGAAGCGAAAGCACTTGACGAGATTCCCATGTGTCCTCGAGAATGTTTGGCAGTCATAAGTAATACAACCGGCTTGTTCTTTGCTCTCAAAAGGATTGGGACACTTGCTGCAATATTATTTACTGCACTTTATTTACTCACACTTTATTTATCTGCTATATCAAAAACCTCCAAAAACCAGTTTGCTAGTGTTTACAGTGAGTCCTCTATCCAACCTGCTTGTCAACACCTTCTGCTCCTCGTTGGGTTCGACACTCTTATTTATCGAAAGTACTACGATACACCCCCTATACTTGTGGATCATCAGAGTCTCTCCATAAAAGATAGATAACATGTTGGGTAAACAAATTACAACTGGGAAATTTACAAAGATAAAGGCTGCATTGTATTGCATATGCAATACATGATGATTACTTACAACATAATTCATAGACCATAATCCAACTGCATCTATGACTAATAATCCAGCCTCAGAACGTAATCCAAGCAGACATCGGGTATTAAGTTGCAAGCAATAGAATATTGCCTTAAGTAAATTGTGTAATGTAAACAATGAAAGCATTGTTTTTTCTCCCTAATGGCAACAACACATCCCCCATCCGTCACGTTTCTGTCACTCGAGCACAGATGAAAAGGAGGCATGAACCCACTATCGAGCATAAATACTCCCTCTTGGAGTTACAAGCATCAACTTGGCCAGAGCATCTACTAGTAACGGAGAGCATGCAATATCATAAATAACATAAACATGATAGATTGATAATCAACTTGACATAGCATTCAATATTCATCGGATCCCAGAAAACACAACATGTAGCATTACAGATAGATGATCTTGATCATGTTAGGCAGCTCACAAGATCTAAACATGGTGGCATAAAGAGGAGAAGACAACCATCTAGCTACTTCTATGGACCCGTAGTACAAGGATGAACTACTCACGCATCACTCCGGAGGCAGGCATGGTGATGTAGAGCCCTCTGGTGATGATTTCCCCTCCCGGCAGGGTGCCGGGGAGAGCTTCAGAACCCACCCTAACTAGGGTTGACGATGACGGTGGCTATGGAACTTTTCGTGGATGGAGGCTCGGGTATTTAGGGTTAACCTGAGAAGGAGTATATATAGGCGAAAGGGCGATGTCGGTAGGCTCCCGAGGGGCCCACACCACCTGGTGGCGTGGCCAAGGGGGGCGCCACCCTATGGTGTGGTGGCTCCAGCCCCCCTCCGGGTCTCCTACGGACTCCGTGTACGTGACATAAAAATAAGACCCTGGGATTTTGTTTCGTCCAATTCCAAGAATATTTCCGAACAACTTTTCTGAAACCAAAAACAGGAGAAAACAAGAACTGACGCTATGGCATCTTGTTAATAGGTTAGTCCCAGGAAATCCATAAAAATTATGTAAAGTGTACAGAAAACATGTAGCAATTTTCATAAAAACAACATGGAACACCAGAAATTATAGATACGTTTGAGACGTATTAGTCATCAAAGCACCCTTCCGGTATTAGTGATTAACATGATATCATGGTCTAAGGAATATGGTTACTTAGTATGCAAGATATAACAATATAAACTAAATGAGTTGATCATTCTTATACTTAATCTGGGTCTATGTTCATCACATCATTCTCCTAATCACATGACCCCGTTATTACCAACATCCAATGTTCATGATCCGGAAACCTTAATCATCAGTTAATCAACAACCTAGTTAAGCGAGAGGCGTCACTAGGAACCATTATTTGTTTATTAAACACACATGTATCAACGTTTCCGGTTAATACAATTCTAGCATGAGAAATAAAAATTCATCATAAATAAGGAATAACATAATAACCACTTTATTATTTCCTCTCGGCCATATTTCCTTCAGTATCCCACTTGCACTAAGGGCAATAATTTATATTACATGGTAATGAATCTAACACCCATGGAGTTTTGGTGTTTATCATGTTTTTCCCTTGAGAGAGGTTTAGTCGACAGATGTGCCACATTCAGATCCGTGTGTATTTTGCAAATATTCACATCTCCATCCTTGACATGCTCAGGGATGGAGTGAAAATGACGCTTGATATGTTTGGAATTATTGTGAGACCTTGGCTCTTTAGCATTGGCTATGGCACTATTGTTGTCACGACAGATGACCATTGGATCCAATGCACTCGGAACCACACCTAGTTCGGATATGAACTCCTTCATCCAAACTGCTTTCTGCGCTGCCTCCGAGGCAGCAACATATTCCACTTCTGTTGATGATCCTGCTACCACGGATTGCATGGAACTCCTCCAGTTTACTGCTGCTCCATTCATAACAAATACGTACCCGGATTGTGACTTAGAGTCATCCGGATCAGTGTCAAAGCTAGCAACGACGTAACATCTTGCGACGAGCTCTTCTTCACCGCCATACACGAGAAACATATCATTAGTTCTTCTCAAGTAGTTAAAGATATACTTGACCACCGTCCAGTGTTCCAAACCTCGATCGGATTGGTACCTGCTAGGAAAACTAATAGCATGTTCCACGTCTGGTCCTGTACATAGCATAACATACATGATAGAACCTATGGCTGAAGCATAGGTAATCTTATTCATAATCTCTCTATCTTCTGTTGTAGCTGTACTTTGAGTCTTACTCAATGTCTTGCCTTGCAACATTGGTAAGAACCCCTTCCTACTTTCTTCCATTTTGAACTTCTTCAAAATCTTGTCAAGGTATGTACTTTGCGAAAGTCCAATTAAGCGTCTTGATCTATCCCTATAGATTTTAATGCCTAATATATAAGCTTCTTCACCGAGGTCTTTCATCGAAAAACTACTGTGGATTTGCGTACGAAGCGGAAGAATGGATGATATGCTCACGGAACCAATGTTCTAAGGCAAAATCTTCAATGGAAAGAGCTGCGAGAGATTCCTGATCGAAAAGGAAACATTTATCAGATTCATCGTGCCTTCCAAAACTGACAATAGCCTTCCTTCCCACGTAGGGACCATTGAGGACATCATTTTCACGATCAAGGGGAGTGGCGAAGACAACAAGTTTGGCGGTAAGGGAGCAAGGGAACGACAAAACTCGACCGAGACCACAGCCAGAGAAGGCAAATTGGTGGATGAGAGGGGCGGGGGATGAGAGAGGAGGATTGACATAAACGAAATCGAGGTTGTCGAAACGGGGAAGATTGACTTATGGCATGTATACATCAAGATAGTCATGACGAGAAGGCTCAAAGAGATCATCCTCGTCAAGAGGAGGTGTGTACGGACCATGCAAGAAATCGGCGACATCAGTGACGGGGATGAGGCCATCACCGCTATCAGCGGGCGATACATCGTCAGCGCCCGCGGATTGCCCCTGGGAGCTGCTGATGTCGCCGAAGACTAGCTTCTTGATGTCCTCTTCTTCTTCCTCAACTCGAGGATTGGCCGGCAGCAGCGCACACCGGCAGATATGGGTGGGGTGGTCGGTCGCTAGGCAGAGGGAGAAGCGAGTTGAGGCATTGGTTTCGTCCATGCCAAGCGACGTATCCATCGAGCAGGGGGACCTGGGGAGCACAGGGGAGGGGGAGAGTTCGAGAAATGCGAGAGGGAGGGAGCGACAGACAAGGGCGACATCTTACAGAGCTTCTCGATATGGCCGGAGACGCGACACCACCGGAGCGGACGGGGTCTCTACAACTCCGTACCATGTGATCGGGAGAGAGGCACCGGAAGCACCGTTGAACAGAGGGGCTAAGGGGTGGAGGTGTTAGTCTTGGGCATGAGGGAGAGGATTTTGAGGGGAAGGCGGCCATCTGAAGATAGGAAGGGGAGAGCACAATGTCCGCCCGGGCACGGTGACCAGAGAGCTCTAAAGAGGAAAGTTGACTAGGGGGAGGGGAGGAGGAAGAGGAAGGTTGGCGGAGGTCAGCAAAGGCATTGGAGCAGGAGCAGAGATAGAAGAAGGAAAGGGGCAAAGAGTGGCAAACTCACGTGCGCTATGAACATGCCAAGGGAGCGGTCCGGGCGGGGAGGGAAGAATACCCGGGGAAAGCAGCGAGAGACACAACATAATACGATGAGAGCGAGAGCAGAGAGGAGGCAGAGGCGTCGGGCCATCGGGGCTTGATGAGAGAGAGAGGGGGTCCGAACAGCACGGGGATCAATGTGAGAGGATAGAGGACACTTGATCAACAGGATCCTCGCATCTTCTACAGACGAGGCTAAACTGGGTCGGTCCCAAGCACCAAGGGGGCCAGAGGGACGGGGCCCGCTTGGGCCGCAACAACAATCACATCAGGACCTGACAGGCGAAACTTGGCGAGGAGACGTCCATGCGGAGGACGCCAAGGGAGACCACGAACGCATCAAGGGGTGGGGAGGAGACTTCGAAACTGAAAACACCAGCGCCTAAATCGGTGACCACGAAGCGCTCGAAGGGGATTTGAGTACAGGAAGGGGGAGGTCCAGAGGAAACAGTTACCTAAATCCAGATCGCCGAGTGGGCGAAGAGTGGCGAGCCGAGGGCGGCCAACAAGCTGACGAGAGAGCTGAAGTTCTCTAGAACGAAGTGCATGAAGGCATCCTCGGGCCTCGCGAATGGTGCGGGGGGCTAAGAAGAGGCAGGGTGGACGGCGGCAGCCGAAGTGGGTACGTCGCGGGAGCCCGCGGAGACGTCCATCCTCGACAGTGTTTCCACTTTCCACCTTTGTCCAACCCTTTGTCTGTCCTGAAAAAGATATAAAAACATTATGCTAATTTCTCCGGTCTGAAATAAGTGTCGTGACTAATCAGATAAACATGCACTAATTCTTTTGTAAGCATGTACAATGGTAGGGAAGACACGCCTTCTCTTAACTATCCATGTTATCTAGAGAAGGCAAAATATATAAGTTATACAACGCATTATCTCTTATTGTCATCCCTAATAATTAATGAGAATTAGTTATTTTTTTGTAGAAAATTGTGTGTCTAAGAGAAGACATCTAGTACAATGGAGAAAATAGTCTTCCCTTATTTTCTAAGAGATCATCCTTAGCTAAGGGAAGACACCCTTCTTTCTCTTCGTTCTCTCTCCTCCAACTAAGCAAAAATCCAACGTGGCAACGCTAAGAGAAGGCTGACATCACCCCCATTGTACATGCCCTAACTTCTGACACGTAATTGAGATCGGAGGGAGTATTAACTTCTCTAGACGCACTTGCTTTCCCATAGCCGGGTCTTCTTTTTTTCTCCTGGCCTCCTAGACACTTGCTAGTCAGGCGACAAGCACTACTAGATCAAAATGCAGACACATGTTTGTTAATCCGAAAGATTGTAAACTTCCCCATTGACCTGCTAGCTAACCAGCACTAGTCAGTCCAACTGCTCTAGCCACCCCACTGCAAGCTTGCAAGTACTCTTTATTTTAAGCTTTTAGCTTGAACAATTTGCACCAAACCCCCAACGTTGCTCCTAAATCACAAGAATCTTCTCGACCTTCACACTCTCTCTGAGTCGGTGGACAAAAATCCTCTCCGCACTTCCCGTGTCTTCTACCTTTACTCTCTTCGCCGAACTCCGCAAAATCCCAGCTCGTCGCCGTCCGCATTGCGACGCCATTGCCCCCAAATACGAGGACGCGTCGCGTAATCTCAGATCCAGCTCGAAGTCTTTCCGCGTGGGGGCCACCGACCACAGCTTTTCCGCGCAGAAATGGTGTCATTTGTGTGGGTTCTTGGGGTTCTGCTTATTGGCTAGGGCTGCTGTCGGAGGCTGTGATGGAGAGCGCCTCCATGGAGGAGAAGCTGCCCCGAGCGCTACCTCTGGCCACGCTGATCGGCCGCGAGCTCCGCGGCGGCGGTTCCGAGCGCCCGCTCGTGCGGTTCGGTCACTCTGGCTTCGCCAAGCGCGGCGAGGACCACTTCCTCGTCAAGCCCGACTGCCTCCGGGTCCCCGGTGACCCTTCCTCCGGCTTCTCCGTCTTCGGCGTACGCGTGCTATCCAATTCGCTTTTCCCCCCTTTTGTTCTCTCTCGAGTTCGGCCAGCTAAGGAGTAAGGACATGTCTGTTTCTTGGATCTGCCTATTGGTAGGTGTTCGACGGGCACAATGGCGTATCGGCGGCGGTGTTCAGCAAGGAGCACTTGCTGGAGGACGTGATGAGCGCCGTGCCGCAGGGTATCAGCCGCGAGGACTGGCTGCAGGTGCTGCCGCGCGCGCTTGTGGCAGGCTTCGTCAAGACAGACATTGACTTCCAGCGCAAGGGTGCGACTCCTTGCAATGCCGTTGGCTAAACTCACTGCAACGATGTTAACTTTGGAAATTGACGCAGGTGAGATGTCTGGGACGACGGCGACGTTGGTCGTCATTGATGAATTCACTGTCACTGTGGCGTCGGTTGGAGATTCCAGATGCATCCTGGACACTCAGGGTGGTGTGGTCTCGCTGCTAACTGTGGACCACAGGTTAGAGGAGAATGCAGAGGAGCGGGAGCGTGTCACTGCGAGTGGAGGGGAGGTTAGCCGGTTGAACCTCTGCGGTGGACAGCAGGTAGTGCTCTAGAGTGAAAACAGTCCAGGGGACACGACTTCATGCTTTGGAAGCTTATCTGGATATGGATCTTGGTGTAAATTGTTCTGTTTGTTCTATTAGGTCGGCCCTCTCCGATGCTGGCCAGGTGGATTGTGCCTTTCAAGATCAATTGGGGATACCGATGTCGGGGAGTTCATCGTGCCGATTCCACATGTCAAGCAAGTGAAGGTGAGTTCTCTAAGCTTGATAAAATGCCAGAAGTTTAGCTTATTATAGTGTATCTTGACTATGTGTGCTTTGGGATGTCGTAGCTGTCAAATGCTGGAGGAAGGCTAATAATTGCATCGGATGGAATATGGGATGCAGTGTCCTCAGAGATTGCAGCGCAGGCCTGCCGAGGTTTGCCTGCAGAACTGTCTGCAAAGCTTGTCGTTAAGGTGAGTATGCATGTCTCTGCAGTTGTTAGATTGACCCAAACTTATGGTATGCTTGATTGTCTTGACTCTTGATCATCTTATCAAGATCAAAAATTTATTGTACAGCAAGCTCTGAAGACAACTGGACTGAAAGATGACACAACCTGTGTAGTTGTTGATATCATCCCATCTGATCATGGTTCAACATCAGCACCATCATCTCCAAAGCATAATCAAAGCAAGTTGCGGTCTCTTCTTTTTGGTAGGAGGTCTCATAGCTCTGTTGGCAAGCTTGGTAACAAGAAGAAGTCTGCTTCATTTGGTTTTGTTGAGGAATTATTTGAAGAGGGCTCTGCAATGTTGGAAGAAAGGCATGATCTTATTTTCTCTTGCAGTTCATATTATTGTTCTACGTACTTCACATATCCGTGAAGTTCGCGGTTTTTAGTCATGCAATTATTTACCATATGTGAATCTTGTGTGTCATTAAATAATTTCTTTCGCTTCACTTTAACCTCATTGTCCCTGGTTTGGTGATAAATGATACACTTTCTGGATGATGCAGAACAAGTGGCTCTGTCCACTCCCCTAATCCATCGTTTCCTGATTAGCTTTGTTAGTCTTTTTTCCATCAGTTTATCAGTCTCATCTAAGTAGTAAAGCAACATCACACAAGTTCTTCAAGAATTGAGGTAGTGCACTGTGTTCCTGGTACCAGCCATGCCCTTATGCTTGGTGCTATTCAATTACTGGACCTATTTATCCATCTCTTAGACACAAGTTCTTCATGAATTGACGTAATGCACCGTGTTCCTGGTACCAGCCATGCCTTTATGCTTGGTGCTATTGAATTACTGGACCTATTTATCCACTCTCTTAGTTAGGTGCATATCTGGTATACTTGCCAAATATGTACTCACCCATGGTGGCAGTTTTGGTGGAACTTTCAATTATGTTCCTTTCTGTATGTCTGACATAGGATAATCCTTTAGGAAATAGCTTTCAAAACCTTTTGTTTCAATGTTGCACCACTTAAATATTCGTTTCTGTTTAAATAAAGAGTCAGAAATGTTGACCAGGGTCAAAAGAGCCAAGTAATATGCTAACAGAGTTCACGTTCTGACTGCATATAGACAACGAGGATTTGAGATGACCTCTATTTGGATAGAGTCATTTCCATGTTGTGCTTCTTCCAGTAACCTGAACTTATATGTGATAGAATCTCACCTTCGTTAGTTCGCAGTTTTGTCTAGTAGTATTATAGTAGTCCAGTAGGTGGTCAGGAATACTGAATTGTATCTTGTATTCACTTCAGCTCCTGAATGTACAACACAAATTGCCCTACTTTTCTCACTGTCAATAAAAGGTGAGGTTTGCAAGAATGGTTAGAGTTGGAACGCAAAAACAGCTAGTACCTTCTCACTTCGTCTATCCATATAGTTTTTTATGTATATAAATTTATGTCCTCATCACATGCTTCTCGTATCAGTTTATCTGCCTGGCTACTGAGATATATTTGCTGATTGACTTTTCTTTTGTTTAAGGAATGCTATCTGGTATGGGTTAACCATGCTCATTTTAGGCCTTTGGACAAGACGCTAACACCTAGTTTTCGCAGGTTGGGAAGGAATTCCCCTTCAAAAGCAAATGTGCCCCCATTTCGCTGTGCCATCTGCCAAGTGGACCAAGTGCCATTCGAAGATTTAATCACAGATAATGGAGGTGGTTACTGTTCTGACCCGTCAACACCATGGGCTGGTCCTTATCTTTGTTCAGGATGTAGGAAAAAGAAGGATGCTATGGAAGGTAAAAGATCTAGCCGCTCAACTGCATGCAGCTGAAAGTGCCGATAGGCCTCGCTGGTCCTCGATGTAAAGAGAGAATAAACTTTCCTCGCTGGTCCTTGATGTAGTATTTGGTGAAACTAACTGTAATCTAGCCTGAACTGAACAAATTGGGCTGCTAACAAGGTTGGTGTGTCAACTGTCAAGATGGCTCCCAGAAATTCAGGACTCGTTTCTTTGTGTACCTTAGCCCTGTAAAGTGAAACAACTAGATTATAAATGTTTAAATCGGCAGCAGTCTCCTCGGTGCTGCTTTGGAATGTATTTTATATGGAACCGGGCTGACTAATAGATGAGCAAATTACTACAATATCTAATCCGAATAAACATGACAATAGAAATAGAAATGAAAAAAATCATGCGAAATGTTGTTACATAGTAGATGAACATATCAAATCTAAAGCAAAGACTAAATCTAAAGCAGGATTTGAAACGGGAAAGATTGGAACACACTAGAGACATAAACTATAGCAGGATTTGAAACGGGAAATACTGGAACAGGTACGGTACAGAAACTCAGAAGCTCTCGTGTTCGCGATATCAGCCATGTTGCTCAAGAGGTTATTGATATTCGGACGACGTCGTTGCAAAAGTAGTCGCTGCCCATAGCTCCCCGAAAATCTGATTGGCACCCCCTCTAGGCCTTGTTTGGTACTAGAGTATTTTAGCGGATTAATGGGGATAATCCCTAGAGGGTTTGGGTGAACCCCACCTCCACCCAATCCCCTTAAGGCTTTGTTTGGCATACATGGCTGGGCCGAGATTTGAAGGGAAAATCCTCTAGAGGTTTTTGACCCCCAGAATTCCCACACGGCCCATTTGGTACACAGGGGTGGGGTTGGGCCAACCCGTCCGAACCACCCCAATCCCTCCCGATCCACGCGGATTTGACGCCCCGAGACTACTCTCGTGGATCGATCGAGCAGAAAACGAAGTGGAAGAGGCAGGGAAGATTGGGGGTTGGGTGAAGGGTAGGGATTCACCCGATCCCCACAATTCCCCAATCCCTTTGGGTCTCGAAAACCATGCAGACCAAACGAGGCCTAAATCCCTTCCCCCAACCCGCTTGCTAGAGGGAGTGGATTTGATATGGAGAAAAATACACTATAGATTGAGGGAATTTGGGGGGAAAGTGGGGATAAACCCTGCTAATACACTTGTACCAAACGGGTTTTTGAGATTTTTAGGAAATTAGGGTTAGACCGGGATAATCCCCACCAATCCCCAACTATACATCCCTACCAAACAAGACCTTACAATTGGCTTTCCCCCACTGCATCCCGAAGACGGGATGGAGATAACTTAGGCCGTGGCTCAAGGTTCTCGAACGGGGAAGTCTCGTGTGTTGCACATCTGTCTAGGGTTGACGTCTTCATGTTTATATAATATGGACCGTGTAGGGCGTGAGGAGTAATTTCATGTCCGAGTCCGTAACAACCCAAAATAAATAAAAGTGTCACTCACGACTGAGAACTTAACGTGCCAGTTAACATAATGACTGATAATAAATTTTCCTGAATAGAAAAAATATAAACAACATGCATAGATCTAAGCTCGGCTCGGCTCATTCCCGAAATCTGACGCGGCGCGTCGTGACGAGGCGAGACGGCTTAGCTAAGTGTGCGGCATAGACGACAGCCAACGGTAACGGGGTAGGCTCCCTCACAAAGTGGTGTTCTTCTCTAGAATTAACATTCTCTCCCTCCGGCAAAACGGTGGCCAAGGAGGTGGCTATGCTACATAGCCATCTACGAGGCATCAAGGCAATGCAGTCGCTGCAGTGGATGGCGTGGCTCTAGATTCCATCCAGTGGCTTGGTTGTGCAACTCTCCATGTGGCAGCCTAAGTCGGCGTCATACGACATCATGACAAGCCGCGGGGCTCGAGATCCGGTGGATGCGGTCCATAGGGCGAAGGTTCTATGATAGGATCTTGTGGATGAGCGGTTGGCGTAGATTGTGGGCAAGTGGGTAAATCGATCTTGGGGTGGAAGGAAAACAACCCGTGAAAGTCAGGCCTAGATGCGTCATGGCCGGCGAGAATGTTTGTGGGGGTGTTATCGCCTTGATGGAGGTATCGTTGTTGCATTATCGTCTCCCTGCCCTAGTTTCTTTAGGGAAACCTTAGGGTTGGGATCCCCAGATTGGATGATGTTTACTTTGCAATGTATCTTCCTCTTGAGTGCGGGGCCAGTACAGCGACCTGGTGCCTATGTATACTGCGGGGAATCCGCCACCGGTTGTAAGTGCCTCTCTCCTATTTTTCTTCTGTCTTTGCAGTTCCATTGGCTAGTTTCCACGATTTAACTTGCATTGTTGATTTCTTTGCAGTTTGCCAAGCTCCTGGATGAGCATATTCCTCAGGGATCTGGTGGCGAAGAAGAAACAGAAGGATAAAGCGACGTCCGATGTCCCGGAGCTCCCCAGGGATACCCGGAAACGTGCGAACAAGATCCCGGATGACCCCACAGGTTATCAACCTGGAAGGAGCGAGTATCGGGCCTCGTCGTAAGTTTTGCCTTTAATTTGTTCTTATTTCTTTCGCCATCCACTTTTTCTCTTCTTTGTTATTTTCCTTATGGTTTTTTATTCTCCTTCCTAGCCTCCAGCCCGTTTCTCTGAAAGGGCAGAAGAATAAGGTCTCTTCCCGCTGTCCACGCGGCTCGCACGCTTCCGACGAAATCCCTGTTGTTCTCGAACAGGGTCCTTTCGTTGATCCTTTGGAAGCTGCAGAGCCCAGCCAGTTGGAGGCCTTCGACAAAGAGGCTGTGGACAGGGAAGCCGCTGCGAGAAGGCCTTTCGTCCACCAAGACGAGGAGACAATGGATCTTCCGGCGTATGAGGAATCCCTCCGCCAGAAGGTCAAAGAAGAGTTCTTTGACAAGCACGACCGGGTGCTTCCTGGATACGAGCACCGGTTTGTGCCCGTCTCGCTTCCGTCGTCCAGCAAGGCTCCAATGGGCGCCTACATCTATCAGGAGGGATTCACCTTCCCCCGAAGGAGGTAATGGATGAAGGTTTTTCCTACTTGGAGAACCAATTCCAGCGCTACAGCAAGGATTTCTTGCATATGCTGGGGCGCATCCGCCATATGAACAAGGTAAATATCCATAACCCTAGCCCCCGAGTAACTTTTTGAACTTTTGCCGGGAAGTTACTCTTTGTTGCATTTGGATTTTGACGGAACTTTTCCTATTCATTTTTGCTTTGCGCCCTAGAAGACGACGGAGTAGATGAATGAAGAAGGTTTTTCCGCTTTGACGGAAAGTAACAAGAAATGCGGAAGATGATCATCCTGAATAAGGACAAAAACTAGCAATACTCCGATCTTCAGAAGGAGAGGGCAAATAACCAAGGTTAGGTTTGCTTCCGGCTTTTTGGATTTTCATTCCTATCTTTTGGCTTTTCACTGAATTCCGAGTTTTTCTCCCCTCCCTCTTTAGCCATTCTTGAGGCTGCCAAGGAGGCTCTCTCAAATGCTAGAAATTCCCAAGGGATGCGCGATGAGAACCTCCGTCTTGCGAAGGATTTGGATAAATCCGACAAAGAGATCCAGCTCTGTCAGAAATCCCTTCGCGAGGTGGAGAAGAGAATGGCGGAGTAGGCGACGCAGTCCTCCAGAGATGCAGACAACATCCAGGACCTCTAGAAGAAACTTGGAGAAGCCCTGGATGACCTTGCCATCCTGGACACCAAACTGCTAGGTACGAGTGATATGGGGTGGCCCAATCTTCTCAATGAGCTTCTCTCTCTTTTTGTAATTTTTTGATATGTGGATAACTAGTGCTACACTGAGACCTCTCACTCAGCTGACCCCTGTTGCCAATGCAACAACAATCAAGCTCTTTGGATATTCTCAACTACACACTCTTGCACAAGTAATCAAAGATCACAAGTGGTCCTGTATCCCCCTATTCCCAGATGGAATAACAAGATAACACACAACTTTGCAATTGGTAAACTTCGATATGAATGCTTAACAGCAATACAATCTAGAGGCTAGGGTTGTTGGTTTTTGGTTTAAACTGGTTCTCCCTCTTCCACACGCATGTGGGGAATATATATAGGTGGAGAGCTCCTTGCACAAGCACCTCTCCTACTAGGACTAGGACTCAACTAGGACTCCTACTTGGACTAGGAGGACTCTACTAGGACTCCTACTTGGACTAGGAAGGGATACAAACCGACCCAATTTTAGGGGGTTCGGCCATTATGGCATACAGGCCATGCCTAAATTAATTAGGACTTCACTATGGCGCATTTAACCCTATGGAGGCGCCATCCCCTTGTTTTTATCCTTGCAACAATTGTTTTCACCATTTGCAGAATTATTTTCATCACTTGTACTTCTGTTTTCACCATGGCTTGATTGTTTTCAACACTTGTAAGCTTGTTTTCCATCAGCCACATATTGTTTTCCAGCTCCTCTTGAAGTCATCCTCCATCCATGTTTGTGTTAATAATAACCCTGCTAATAAATGATAACATAGCTTAGGTAGTATAACATTCTTATAACCATATACAATATTTAATAATAGGAAAGAATTCACCTTAAAATAATCATCAGTGAGACTTAATATTTCTTTCCAACTCAAGCATGAATAAACCTCTTGGACCTCTATTATGTCCCTATCATCCTCCCTTTCTTCAAGACAAGACGTCCTCGGCTTGTTGTATGCTGAAAGCGGAATAAACAAAAAGAACAACATGTATGCACAATACATATATCTATAATGAGGTGCATTAGTTGTTATCATATCATAAAATTGTGCCCTAGACATGTGATCACGAATTTTGCTTGTAAACATCACATAATTGTCATAGCACTCCATAAAATAGCAATCACAATTGCAAATATAAGTGAAGCTCATTAAATCATGATCAAAAGGAGAATCATATGTGTATATGTTTTTATTGTTTAGTATCAATTCAAATGTTCTCACAGAATATCTATGATCAAATTTATGTTTATTAATACACTCAAAGGTGGGAATATGCTTATTATTTTCATCATGAAAATTGCAACTTAATTTGCAAATATAAGTGAAGAACAATTTATTAGCACATGTATGTGACAAGTATTGTGGCAAACCAAACATATGTGTAAAATCATACTCATATGTAGTAAGTTGTAGCTTATTTACCCAAGGTAAAACAATGTTAAATTCAGCCACTTTATCACAAGTTATGCATATGTGATCCACCATAAAAATTTCACTCATGTTATAGTCACCAATCAAGTTAAAATTTGAAAGAAAAAACATAATTGCTAGAATTAACATATGAAATTTCAGCAACCTTTTTCATAGCAATTTGCACATTAATTGATTCATTTAACATGATGTAATCCACAATATCATTAGGTGGTATTTTAGCAAGTACTTCTTTATGTGAAATCAACACTACATGATTAAATTTCGAAATTAGCACATTATCACATGTAGGTGGACTATCTATGCTTGTTAACTCACAAGAATCAACTAGCAATTTAGTAGACTCACAAAATTCAGCACTTGAAGTTTGTAGCTCGAAATTAGCACCTTTATCAATGACATCCTCCTCAGATTTAGTAGGTACCAATTCATCTATCTCAAGTGGTGATGCAGGTTGTAGTTGAGGTGGCTCCCTTTCTTCAAAAGTAACCTGCATATCACAAGAAACAACACTAGGAGTAAACATGATTACGTTAGTAGAAACAACCTCACATGTCTTCTCAACCTTGACAAATCCCATAACTAAACGCTCAAGTCTTTGCATCTCAAGTTTTTCGAGTCTTTGCTTTTCAAGCATTTGAGCAGAAATTAAGGGTTGATGTCTAATTCTTTGAAATTTTGTAAGCCATGCACGTATTACCCAATCTTTCTTATTGTTCCAAAATAATTGTAAATCAGGATAATGGCTATCAAAATTAACTCTATATTTAGTGCACCATTGTTGTCCTAACAAAAGATGAGAACAAATAATATCTCTAGGCATCACATGACATAAAATTTTCTCCTTATGGCCATGAATGGTTAAAGGAACAAAAACTATGTGAGTAATAATAAGTTCATCATCATATGTAGGTAACCTAAATGGATCCCATGTGTGTGGAACCAGCTGCAATTCTTCAACAACCTCAGGACTAACAAAATTATACCGTGTACCTTTATCAAGGGTAATAGCAACCTTGCTTTCCTTGATGTCTGCTATGAAGTGAAATAAATCTTTTGCTGGAATCCCACTAGCATCCTACTTCCAAAACGTAGCACTGCAAGCATCAACACTAGGAAAACCCATTGATTAATTTGTTAGTGAAACAAAATAACAATAGGTTGTGGTGTTCTCTCACAACTCACTCAAAACCAAGCAAAGATGACTTCACTTAATGTTCCAAGAGAGAAAAGGATCAACTTACCAACAAGGAGCAATGAATAATGTGCTTTGGTGTGAGAAGAGAATATCCGAGCTATCAAGTATCACAATGCAAACAGGGTTTTTGGTGGGGCTTGGTTGGGAATCCTAACAACACCAAAATAACAACTCCAATGCACTGCTTAATGTGATAAAAATACTAAAGAAACACACTCACTCTGGGAGACAAATATGGCTTAACAATTATATGGAAGAGTTATTGCAAGCACTAGAAAGACACTAGCAAATACTCTATGAAAACAGGCACAAGATTGCTCAAATATGTCCACAAAAATATCCAAGATATGATAAGCTTCCACTAGTGATAGTATGTCTCGGCCTCTTTTTGCTTTTTCTCTCTTTTTTTATACTTTTTCCTTTTTTCTCTATTTTTTGTACTT
This sequence comes from Alopecurus myosuroides, assembly GCA_028641055.1. NCBI lineage: Eukaryota > Viridiplantae > Streptophyta > Magnoliopsida > Poales > Poaceae > Alopecurus > Alopecurus myosuroides. The sequence goes on from CM054062.1 coordinate 196,326,373, forward strand.
TTTAAATGGCCTTTGAATCAACTAGGAGCAGAAAATATGGACAAGAATTGGTCAAATTGAGCAGCCTGTAGAGCAATAAAACAGCTAGTCTTTGGGTTTTGGGACCTAATATTTGTTGTAGAATGGATGTAGCTAGGACTTATCAAAGGTCAGCACAGAAAACCTAGAGAGAAAACGGGAAGAAAAACAAAGGAAAAACTAAAGAAAACGGAGAGAAAACGGCTAAAAAATGATGTCTGGCAGAGGTTTGTGCGCGGTTGTGTGGTCTTGCTGTGGTAGAGATGCGCGCGGCCCGCAACGCGTTAACACCGTACGAAAAGTTGGAAACTGGGACCAGCTCGAATCCGAACTTGACCGTGATGACATGGACCTGGTCGGAACGGAAATTTGGCGCGTAGTTCTCCTGGGCAGATTCTGTTTGGCCGGTGCACGCGGCGCTTGTTTGTCCGGTGCGAAAAAGGAGGCGCGCGAGACGGTTTTTGGCTTGTAACGGCGACAACGATCGTTGTTTTGGCGCGTGATGGCGGTCGCTAGCGCTCGGAGCGCGGAACGGTGGACCAACAAATAGGACAAAAACGCGCGGGGACGTGGACCGAGTCCAGGAGGGAACGGAAGCTGCGCGCGTGGTTCGTGTGGCGACCACGCGTTTTGGTCGGTGGTGGATTCTGATGCGTGCGCTCGGTGGACTCTGCGAAAGCGCGTGAGAGTAGGAATCGGATCGATACAGTGGGCAGGTGAGAAAAAGGCGGCGTGTGGTTTGGTGCGTGGACAACGACATAGATCGGCAGGTGCGCGGTCAACGCGGTTACCGATTGGCCAGTGGTGGATGCGGTTAGCGATGGGGAAAAAAAGAACGCGTGGGTGGAAAACAACGAAAACCTGGACGGTGGGTGTGTGCGCTGGGCGGATCGGTACGCGGAACGCGTATAGGACAAAGGTGATTAGGACGCGCGCAACAAAAACGGCTTGGCTGGTAGCGGCTCCGCGTTCGAGTAGGAAACGGAACAGCAATGCGGGGAAAACGCGTGAGGACACCACGGATACGAATCCGATGGTGGAAAGGAAAGGCGCGGGGTGGCAATTTTTTTTGGAACTTTTTCGGGACAGATCTAGACAAAAAGATGAACACGATGAACCCTAAAAAGATAAAAGAAAAAGAAAAACAGGAACGCAAATCAACAAAAAGCAACAACTATGTAGATGCAAATTGGTGTTGATCTAGGCTCTGGCAAATTCTAAACCTAATATTTTTGGCTTTTTCTGGATAGGAATAAAAATAAGTAAAGATAACTTTGCTCACCGAGTAAACCTGAGAATCTGATACCAAGATGATATGGGGTGGCCCAATCTTCTCAATGAGCTTCTCTCTCTTTTTGTAATTTTCTGATATGTGGATAACTAGTGCTACACTGAGACCTCTCACTCAGCTGACCCCTGTTGTCAATGCAACAAGAATCAAGCTCTTTGGATATTCTCAACTACACACTCTTGCACAAGTAATCAAAGATCACAAGTGGTCCTGTATCCCCCTATTCCCAGATGGAATAACAAGATATCACGCAAATTTGCAATTGGTAAACTTCAAGATGAATGCTTAACATCAATACAGTCTAGAGGCTAGGGTTGTTGGTTTTTGGTTTAAACTGGTTCTCCCTCTTCCACACGCAGGTGGGGAATATATATAGGTGGAGGGCTCCTTGCACAAGCACCTCTCCTACTAGGACTAGGACTCAACTAGGACTTCTACTTGGACTAGGAGGACTCTACTAGGACTCCTACTTGGACTAGGAAGGAATACAAACCGACCCAACTTTAGGGGGTTCGGCCATTATGGCATACAGGCCATGCCTAAATTAATTAGGACTTCACTATGGCGCATTTAACCCTATGGAGGCTCCATCCCCTTGTTTTTATCCTTGCAACAATTGTTTTCACCATTTGCAGGATTGTTTTCATCACTTGTACTTCTGTTTTCACCATGGCTTGATTGTTTTCAACACTTGTAAGCTTGTTTTCCATCCGCCACATATTGTTTTCCAGCTCCTCTTGAAGTCATCCTCCATCCATGTTTGTGTTAATAATAACCCTGCTAATAAATGATAACATAGCTTAGGTAGTATAACATTCTTATAACCATATACAATATTTAATAATAGGAAAGAATTCACCTTAAAATAATCATCAGTGAGACTTAATATTTCTTTCCAACTCAAGCATGAATAAACCTCATGGACCTCTATTATGTCCCTATCAATGAGTTTTTTACCTTAGTAGTTTTCTTAGATTCTGCATTTTCTACTATGCATCCTCTGTTTGTTTTTTCTTTCGCTGATTTTGGATAATAGAGAGATTTTTGTCATTACGCAGTTGAAAGTGCATTTCTTTATCCCTAAGGTTTTGTGTGTTAGTTAACAATACTAATTACATTATTTATCATGGTGTTAAGTGGTGCAGGTGTTTATTTATTCATCCGCATAGGTGAAGTTAGATCAGCCATATTTGTCACAGCGACCAACCGGAAATTTCAACCGGATATTTCTGGTGTAACCGGAAATTCCGGTTGTGAAGATTTTCTGTGAAAATGGCTCCTGGAGTCAACTGGAAATTTCCAGACCAACCGGATATTCCTCTCGGGGAAGATCAAGAGCAAAAACGGCTATGGATTTGGAGTTTGTGCTCACAGAAGTCAACTGGAAATTTCAACCGGAAATTTTCGGATCAACCGGAATTTCCGATTGGAACATATTTTCAGCGTAGAAGCGAGCCAAAAATTCTGACCAGATTATTTGAAGAAACCGGAATTTCCGGTTGAGTTCAACGACTTTCAAAACCCAGATCTGAAGAAGAAGCCTAACCGGAATTTCCGGTTCAATTTTGAACCGAAATTTCCGGGTCCAATTTTCTGCTCCAACGACCACATTTGTGGAGGGGGTATAAATACCCCTTCATTCTTCCCCAAGTGAGCTAGTTCGTCCAAACCATTAGTGTGAATTTATTGAGCTCACAAAATCCTAGATTTCTCCCAATCCTTCCACCCAAAAACGTCTATCTTTGGAGGATTGAAGGAGAAGGCCCCGGTCTATATCTTCAGCAACCGGTTTTTATTTCCCCTCTCATTTGCTTGAGGGATTTGAGTCTATGGTTTGTTTGTGGAAAACCTAGACACCATTGCTACTCTCTTGGTGATTGTTGGTGATTCTTGGGAGCCCCCAATTTGGTTGTTGGTGTGTGCCTCAAGCTTATTGTAAAGGACTCGATTCCCGCCTCAAAGGGGATCAATAGTGGAAGGTGAACTAGACCTTTGTGGCGAGGTTCATCGGAAAATAGGGTGAGGCCTTTGTGACGTTGAGTAGTCCTTCATGGAGAAACTCGCACCCCTCCAACAAGACGTACTCCCCTCAAAAGGAGGAACTCGGGATTACATCCTTACCTCCGCGTGCTTCCGTTATCGGTTACCCCGTTCTCTCCCATTTACTTTGTGTTTGTATCCTGTTTATTGTTGTTGTTGTCATATATGTAAATTCACCTTAGCTGCATATCTAGAGAATTTACCATTATGTCAATCTTTAATTTGAAGAAAAATTAAAATTGGTCGTAGCACCTATTCACCCCCTCCCCTCTAGGTGCCCATACTATCCGTTCAGCAGTTGAGGAGGACAAGACCAAGACCCGGATAGACAACCTCCAACCTTTCTCTGTCTATCTCATAGATATCCAGGCATCTGGGGAGAAGTTTATCAACAAATTTCTTCACGGGAGGGAGCTAGAGCGAGTGACGGAGCTCCCAACTGCTCTGGATGCTATCGTGGATGCCCAAGACGACCTCTTGCATTCTGCTGCGCGTGGTGGAGCGAAAATGGCTTTAGTCCTTCTCCGTTGCCATTATGTGGACGCCAAATGCTGGCGTCTGGGCACCAGCATTCCGTCGTCCCTCTCCTCGCAGCGCGTGGAGGAGCTCTTCGACTCTGTGAAGGGGTACGCCACAAAGATAGCCAAGATGGTATCTATCACGGCCTTCTTCCCGGAAGAGGAAGTCCCCAAGACGCCGGAAGACACTGGCACATCCGACGAAGATGACGACGACGGCAACGAGGATTAGGTCATGTGAGGCAAAATAGGAAACTTTTTTGCATTATCTTGTGCCGCAACTCTTATAGCGGTGAAGCCTTACTTGGCATATTTCTTAAGATCAATGTAAAGTTTATGCTTTTGACTTTGAATTATTTCCTTACTGTGATATACTTTTACACTGCTTTTTTGCGAATGTTTTCTTCCGCCTTTAAGTTCTCTGGCGATAATGCTTTTTTTTCGACATTGACCAATCTGGAATGCCGGAATCATCAAGCCAGGCAACAAGGTAAATTACCAATCTGTCTAAACCCGGAATCATGAGCCGTTCTTTCGGTGTCGTAATGCCTAATCCGGCAAAACAACATATATTACAATCAGACGAATACTCGTTAGGACTAGGAAGAAACTTAAGCATTAAGCCTTTTTCCGGCAAAGGAGATATCAGGTTTTTAACTACGAGCACGTAGGCAAAATTCGTGTTAACATTGGTATGCTTATAAAAAATCAGGATTATTGGGAAATTAAAGGGAAATGGATTGAGGTTCATGCACAAGCTAAAGTTGGCGAAAAATCCAGCAATTTTTATTTCATGATCACAAATGGTGTTTACATAAGGATTTTGACTAGGAATAAAAGGATCATAGCTACTGGATGCTCCAAGGCCTCTTTGTTTCTTCTAGCTTTTCCTCTATATGCCTTTTCCTTTTGCAATCTTTTTTGGTGTCCCGGATGTCGACCAGGTAATATGACCCGTTTTTCATAGCCTTGCTAATGACCAACGGTCCTTCCCATACTAGGGCTAGCTTGTGTTTCTTTTGTTGCACCATACTTAACACTAAATCGCCTAGTTGGAAAGCTCTTGGTTTTATTTTGCAGTTGTGATACATTCACAAATTCTGCTGGTAGATGGTGGATTTTTGTAACACAATTTCTCGTTCCTCTTCCAGAAGGTCTAGCGTGTCTAGGTGTGATGCTTCTGCGTCTTCTTCCACATAGGCTTTCACCCATGGTGAGTCATGCAGGATGTCAGTAGGTAACACTGCTTTTTCTCCGTATACTAAGAAAACGGTGTATGGCATGTTGATCTGTTTGGTGTTGTACATATGCTCCAAAGGATGGATGGCAGTTGAAAGATCATCTTCCGTTTTGATAATTAAATGACAACATACCTATTGATCTAACATTTACTTGTTATACATGAAAATGCCCAGGTTCATCAAAGATACATCATGTAGGGGTTACAATTTTATTGGGTTTGAAAAGGGCTCAAAATGTCAAAGCTAGGAAGTGGTTTTTGCATGGACCGGAGGCTCCGGTGAAACCACCAGAACCTCTGCCCCACCCCTTTTTCCTGCACTGCCCAGGCGCGGGCCTCCGGTGCGGGTCCAGTGTGGGGTCCGCCCAAACTGCGCTCTGGTGCATACGAGCGGAGGCCAGAGCGGAGCCTCCGGTGAACCCACCGGAGCCTCCGCCCTCTCCACTGGCTCACTTGGGGGTTGGCCTCCGGTGGCGCCTCCGGTGGAGGATCCGCCAAAATGTTGCTTTGTTGGATAAGGGCGGAACCTCCGGTGCGCTTCCGGTGGGCGGAGGTTCCGGTGAAACCACCGGAGGCTCCGCCCTCTCAGCTGGCGCGCTGGGGGGTTGGCCTCCGGTGGCGGCTCCGCTAAAACAAGGCTCTGTTGGATAAGAGCGGAGGACCCATCGGAACCTCCGGTGCAGCTCCGGTGGGCGGAGCCTCCGCCAAAGCCACCGGACCCTCCACCCCTCTGACCACAACGCAAAAGGAATCTAGGTTGCGCGGCTGCGCGCATACGAAGACCACCGGAGCCTCCGGTGCTGCTGGAACCGCTCAAACGGCCACTTGTGGGAAGGGCTATAAATACCCCTTCCCCTACCTCATAAATGCTAAGTTTTTTCCCACACTCTCTCCTAGCCATTAATGAAAGCTTCACCCACCTAGATCTCCCTCTCCATCCACCCACTCACTCCCATACTTCGTGGAGAGCTAGAGGAGACCTAGATCCACACTTCCACCAAAGGAATTTCGAATCCATTCACCACAACCTAGTAGATCTAGAATCCTACTTGAGGCCTAGAAACCTTAGTAGATCTTGTGCTTGTAGCTTCCACCTTGTTGCAAGAAGCTTCGGATTGCTTGAGAGCCTCCATCCATCTTGTGGAGTGACCTCGAGCTCGTGTAAAGGTTTGGTCAACGCCTTCAAGTCTACCTCATAGTGGAAACGAGAATCTCCCTCACTTGAGAAGCTCAAGGAGAATAAGGTGTGCACAACCGTGCTATTGAGGAGTGCCTAGGTGGCTCCCCACCTCTCCAACGTAGACGTACTTCTCATTGAGAACGAACTACGGGAATCATACCTTTGTGTCCTTGTTTACACTTGTGGTTTATCTTGATACCTTTCGTTTTACTTCCGTTGCGTATATTATCTTGTCCACATAGGTTGCTCACCTAGATGCACATCTAGAGAACCTTATCTTATCTTGCTTAGCCCCACTAAAAGGAAAAGAAAAATTGGTAGTCAACCTATTCACCCGCCCCCTCTAGTTGACCATAGTGCACTTTCAATTGGTATCAGAGCCTCGGCTCTTGCTAAGGGCTTAACCGCCCAAGAGTATAATGGTCAATGAAAATGCCCCCGATAGTTCTAGTGCGGAAATCGCCAAAATGGCCACCACTATACCTAACCTACAAGAAACAGTTGGAACCATCCAAATCGAATTGTCCAAGGTTAGCTCTAGTGTTAGTTCGGAGGTTTCTAGCATAAAGAAAATGATGGAGGCCTTGATGGGGAAAACCAAGGAGTCCGAGGAACCACCTCTCACCGCAAATGATGTTAGCTCGGATGAAGAGTCCATTCCGTACATCGACGAAATAGAAGCTAACATTGCTTTAGCTAAGGCGAAAGCCAAAGCAAAAGCCGATAAAAAGGCTAAGAGCGGTGGGAGCTCCGAAGGCTCCAAGTCTCAATCGGCTAACGGTTCGAGGTCTCACTCTAAAGTTCCACCACCTCCCAATTATGATTCTATCCATCCCATTGCCACAATGCCACACATTGTTAATGTTGGAGTTCCTCCCATGCTTAACACTAATGAATTTTCATCTTGGAAGTTCGATATGGAGTCTCATATTTCAGGATCTTGTACCGCTTTGTGGAGAAGCATTCTCCATGGATTCCACCCACATGATCCAAGCAACTTGACTCCAAGAGAAGATGTAGAGTTTCAACTCAACAAGACCGCTCTTGTCACTATCCAAAAGGCTCTCCCAAGAGAACATATTGAACACATCCGCGGTATCAAGACCGCCAAGGAGGCTTGGGATAAACTTGACACCTTGTTCCAAGGTAATGCTAGCATCCAATAATCCAAGTATGATGTTGCTCTTGACAAGTCCGAGAACTTTGTTATGCTTGAAGACGAAAGTCCCGAAGAGCTATATAGAATAGTTGTCACCCTTGGAAATCAATTAAGGGACTTTGGAAAAGAGGAAATCTCCGATGAGTGGATCAAGAGGAAGTTTGTCAAGGCCATAACTCCATTCGAGAAGAACCTCTCCACTAGCATTCGAACAAGATCCGACTACAACTCCCTCAACTCCATTGGTGTTCTTAGTGAGTTCATATCCATATCCCTATCTCACAAGAGCGCGGATGATGCTCTCGCTCGCTCAAGAGGAGTTGGAAAGTCTCCAAACCTCGCCTTGAAGTCTAAGGCAATTGCCAAGATAGAAGAAGTGGATGAGGATGATGAGGATGATGAGGACTATGAAGACACATACAAAGGTGCTCATAAGTGCATCGCTCATTCCATGCATGGTTATTGGAAGAGATGGGAGGCTCACAAGGCCGGTGCTCCTAGACCTTCAAGAAACAAGATCTTTAGGAAGAAGGGGGAGCGGCCAAGGACGTGCTTCAATTGTGGAAGTGCAAACCATTTCGTCAAGGAGTGTCCTTTTGAAACAAGAGAAGAAAATGAAGGGAATCTTGTTCGAAAGGATAGGAACAAAACTCCACAAAACAAGAATCTCGTGAGGAGAGTCCCAAGGGATCTATATGTTCAAGAAGGCCCCACATTGGAAACTTACTACTCCGGAGATGAAGGAGAAGATGAAGTCGTAGGTGTTTCCCACGTCGCCATAGCTACGACTTCCTCTTCATCGGTCTCTCTATTTGAATCCCCCAATGAGAAGGCACCGATCCAACCTACATGTCTCATGGCAAAAGCCACCGCGGTAATATCTTCCACCTCCAAGTCTATTACCACTAGTTCACCCTCACTATTGGATTGTGTTGAAAACATTGTTGATGATGAGGAGGCTAAGAATCTAGGCTCTTGGTTATGCAGTCTTGAAGGTGAAACTAAAGAAAAGGTAAAGGCCCTCTTAAGGCAACTTGATGATGCTAACTGAAAGTGCATTCTCGATATCTCGCTGTTTTGTGTATTTGTTAACAACATGAAGAAGTTACTAACCGTATGTGCTACTTTGTCAAAGGATTTGGTCTTAAATCAACACGTATACGGTGTCAAAGAAATGGTGAAGAAATCGAAGATCAACGAACCTTTCCGGGCCAAAAAAGGGATTTTCAGTGTGCAATCCGGATTATTCCGGATGGAGTCCGGAATCCGGATTCCGTCCGGATGAGTCCGAGTGCAACGCGAATTTCTTTGTTGCAGTCCGGATTATTCCGGGTGAATCCGGGTGTCCGGACTGAGTCCGGACGAATCCGACTGCAACGGGATTTTCTCTGTTGCAATCCGGATTCAGTCCGGATGATTCCGACTGCAACGTGAATTTCTCTGTTGCAATCCGGAATCAGTCCGGACGAATCCGGGAGGCCGGAAAAAATCGGGAGCAATCTGGGCTGGTCGCATTTTGGGCAGAAAAACGGCTAGTTTGAGTGGGGGCTGTAAATAGCCCCTCTCTTTCTTCCCCAAGGGTTAGCTCTCTCCTGCATTGAAGATACCATTAATGGAGATCACCCACTAGCTAGATCTCCCTCCTCCTGCACCCAAACTTGTTGATTCTTTGAGGATTGAAGGAGGACCACCGGATCTACATCTTCACCAACCGGATTTCCATTTCCCTCTCATTTGCTTGAGAGATCTTTGCTTAGGGTTTTCTCTTGTGGAGAACCTAAGCTTCTTGTTCTAGTGGTGATTCAAGAATAGTTGGGAGCCCCCAATTAAGTTGTGGGTGTGTGCCCCAAGTGTTTGTAAAGGATTCGATCCCCGCCTCAAAGGGGTTCAATTGTGAGAGGTGAACTAGGCCTTTGTGGCGCAAGTTCATCGGAGAATAGGGTGAGGCCTTTGTGGCGTTGAGTAGGCCTTCGTGGCGAGCTCACACCCCTCCAACGAGACGTACTCCCCTAAAAAGGAGGAACTCGGAAATACATCGTGTCTCCGTGTGCTTCCATCGGTTACCTCGTTCCTCCCCCTTTACTTACTCGTACTTGTAGCTTTGATTGTAGTACTTGTTGTATTAATTGTTGTCCTAGTTGCATTTAATTGCTTGCCTTGTCATATAGGTAAATTCACCATTAGTTGCACTATCTAGAGAATTTACCTTCTTGTTAAGCCTAAACTTTAAGAAAAATTAAAATTGGTCGTAGCACCTATTCACCCCCCCTCTAGGTGCCCATACTTTACTTTCAATCGGTATCAGAGCCTCGGCTCTTCTATCGGGCTTAACCGCCTAAGAGTTTAAGTATGGGAGATGATTTGGTTGACGCTCCGTCCGATGGCAATGTTGATGGAGGGATAATAACCCGGTAGGCCAACTCCAAGGCGTAACCCGGCCCAAAGGACGCTGCGCAAGATCAGGCTAAGGATAAAGAAACTTCTGGAAGGCCCAAGTTTGTAGGCCTCATAACCCGGATTGTGGGTTACGGTAAAGGAAAGTTAGGGTTTGTATGCGGTGTCCGGGTAGGATTCAGGGTGCGTCTTGGAGGGTAAGCCAGGGGGTACGGGTGCTTTATAAACCGACCCCTAGGTTTAGCTGAAGAAATCTAAGAACCCTAGCAATATCGTTCGGTATCGAGTATCCAGTGTAACACGAGAGTTGAGTTAATATCTTGAGATCGGAGATTCGGCGACTTGATTGCCGGCTACCAGATCGAGTTCCATCATGTTTTCCTCTGAGCTAAACCCTCTCCCAAACGCCTGTGTCGTCTTGCCCCAAGATCCGTTACCCCCGGTAACATCTGCCGTGATTATCCCACGACAGTTGGCGCCCACCGTGGGGCCTACGTCCAAAGGTGTTTACATCACGGGAGAAGCTCGGAAGAACATGGAGAATCTTGTCGTCGGCTAGATCTACATCGACCACGAAGGAGAGAAGATGGTGGACGATTCCGGCTGGGGGCCGGAGTCGGATCACCTCGAATCCGGATCTATTGTGACGATCGGCCAGATCAGTGTCTTCATCGGTATGGTACGTACATCTGATTTAAAAGGACAATATCATGTGCATACCACAGGAACTTCTAATAGGGACAAAAAGATACTCAAGCAAGCTGTGAACTCGGTTTCCTCGGCCGGTCCGGGATACCTGAGATGGGCGGAGCAAGAGATAACGTGGAGCAGAAGAGATCACCCGGAAAGAATAGAGCACCCAGGAGTCTTAGCATTGGTAGTCGCACCACAGGTTAATGGTTACGAGTTGAAAAGGGTCCTGATGGACGGTGGAAGTAGCATCAATATCTTGTACTGGGAAACTTTTTCACGCATGGGTCTCAAAGAGTCCCAGCTACAGAAAATCTCAACAATTTTTCATGGAATAGTGCCGGGTCACTCGGCATGTCCCGAGGGGAAAATCGCATTGGAGGTAGCTTTCGGAGAATCAACGGATAATTATCGAGTCGAGTGGCTCACGTTCGAGGTGGTCAAATTGCGCAGTCCTTATCACGCACTATTTGGAAGACCGGCTTACGCCAAGTTCATGGCCAGGCCGTGTTATGTGTATTTGCAGCTGAAGATTCCGGGTCCTAAGCAGACCATCACCATACATGGAAGCCGGGATATAGCGGCCGAGTGCGATGAAGGAGATTCGGTAATGGCCGAGCAAGCTTGCAGAAAAGAGGAACTTAAGTATTATCGGTCCCAAGTAGATCCGGATGATGGAACCGCATTGAAAAGGCCGAATACTGAGGACGAAAGAGCAAAATTCAAGGCACCACGGGACATCAAGATGATAGATTTTGTCGAAGGTGACCCCACTAAGCAATTTACTATAGGATCTAACTTGGACAACGAGCAGGAGAAGGCACTTGTGAAGTTTATTCGTTCGAATGCGGACGTATTCGCCTGGGCACCTAGCGACATGCCGGGTATCCCTATAGAGTTGGCAGAGCACAGTTTGCATGTAGATCCCAAGTCCAGGCCTGTGAAGCAGGGCTTGAGGAAGATGAATGAGGAAAGAAGGAAAGCTATAGGTGAAGAAATTGCTCGGCTATTGACAGCCGGCTTCATCATGGAAGTATTTCACCCGGATTGGTTAGCAAATCCGGTGCTAGTGATGAAAAAGACCAATGAGTGGAGAATGTGCATTGATTTTACGAGTCTCAACAAGCATTGCCCAAAGGACCCGTTCGCACTACCAAGGATAGATCAGATCATAGATGCAGTAGCTGGGAGTGACCTATTGTGCTTTCTGGACGCTTATTCCGGATATCATCAGATTAAACTCAAGAGGGAGGATTGGGAGAAAACATCGTTTATAACCCCTTTTGGGGCCTTTTGTTACAAAACCATGACATTTGGGTTGAAGAACGCTGGTGCAACTTATCAACGGTGTATTCAGAAGTGCTTCGAGGACCAAATTGGACGCAACGTCCATGCTTATGTGGATGATGTGGTTATCAAGACCAGGAAGGCAGAAACATTTATCGACGATCTGAAGGAAACGTTCAAGAACTTAAGGAGGTATCAGATGAAGCTTAACCCAACAAAGTGCGTATTTGGAGTTCCAGCCGGGAAATTACTTGGCTTTATCGTTTCCGAGAGAGGAATTGAAGCAAACCCGGACAAAATCAAAGCTATCCAAAGTCTGAAAAAGCCGGAAAATTTGAAGCATGTTCAAAAGCTCAGGGGCTGCGTAGCAGCCTTGAGCCGATTTATATCAAGACTCGGAGAAAAGGCAATACCCTTGTACCGGCTCTTGAGGAAGTCCGACAAATTTGTATGGGATCAAGAGGCGGATGAGGCGTTCGAAGCACTAAAGAAGCAGTTATCTGAAGCACCAGTACTAGCGGCCCCGGGTCCTAAAGAGCCTATGTTGCTATACGTGGCAGCTGGCCCCCGAGCCGTCAGTGCAGTAGTGGTTGTGGAGCGTAAAGAGGATGGGAAAGGTTATCCAGTCCAGAGGCCGGTTTATTATGTCAGTGAGGTATTATCAGAGGCAAAGCAGCGCTATCCGCATTGGCAAAAGCTGGTTTTCGGGGTCTTTATGGCCAGCCGGAAACTGAAGCCGTATTTCTAGGAACACCCCATAACAGTGGTTAGCTCAATACCAATGTCGGATATCATCAGAAACTCGGATGCGACCGGAAGGATAGCCAAATGGGCGATAGAAATGGGGGATTATCACATCAGCTACGAGCCCAGGTCAGCAATCAAATCTCAAGCTTTGGTTGATTTCGTTAATGATTGGACACACATAGGCATGACTACCGTGGTTCCAAACTCCGAGTCATGGATTATGCACTTCGATGGATCAAAGCAGTACGAGGGATCAGGAGCTGGAGTGGTGCTAACATCACCCAAAGGAGACAAATTGAGTTACGTACTACAAATTCACTTTGACTGTTCCAACAACGTGGCCGAGTATGAGGCCCTATTGCATGGCTTAAAGGTAGCCAAGGAGATGAACATTAAGAGGATACGATGCTTTGGAGATTCGGACCTTGTGGTACAGCAGGTGTCAGGAACTTGGGATAGAAAGGACGCAACTATGGCAGCATACCGCAGGGAAGTTGATAGGGTTGCGGGATGTTTTTCCGGGTACGAGGTGGAGCATATAGACAGAAGAAAGAATGAGGCAGCCGACGCCCTCGCTAGACTCGGCTCGCGCAGAGAGCCGGTTCCACCTAACGTTTTCCTGGACGAATTATGGCGACCATCAGTTAAAACCGAGTCAGAGGAGGAATTGGCAAATCAAGACCCGGATTTAGGACTCGTGGCCACTGTACGTGCTATCCCCGAGTGGACAGAACCGTTTTTGGCCTACCTATCACGGGACGAGTTACCACAGCAAGAGGTGTTAGCAAGGCAAATTCTGCGGCGAGCAAAGGGATATTTGATCATCAATGGGGAGTTATACAAGAGAAGTGCAGCAGGAGTCTTTTTGCACTGTGTAGCACCAGAAGAAGGCCGACAGATTCTTAAGGAAATCCATGAAGGTGATTGTGGGCATCATGCATCCACAAGATCCCTTGTGGCCAAAGCTTATCGACACGGATTTTTCTGGCTCACGGCTCTAGCAGATGCGGAGCGCTTAGTGGCAAGGTGTGACGGATGTCAAAGGTACGCACGCCAAACCCACGTGCCGGCTATGGAATTACGGACTATTCCGTTAACTTGGCCGTTCGCGGTCTGGGGTATGGACATGGTTGGTCCCTTTCACATGTCACCTTGCAAGAAGACACATCTTTTGGTGGCTATTGACAAGTTTACCAAGTGAGTTGAGGTTATGCCAGTCACCAACTGTGAAGCAGTTACAGCAGTCAAGTTCCTGAAAAGAATTATCTATCGGTTCGGGTATCCCCACAGTATAATTACCGACAATGGAACCAACATGTCCCTTGGCGCAATGGAAAGGTTTTGTGGTAGCAATGGAATCCGACTTGACGTAGCATCAGTGGCTCATCTGCAGGCCAATGGACAAGTGGAGAGGGCAAACCAAGAATTACTTCGTGGACTAAAACCACGATTGCGAGTCCATTGCATTAGGGCTGCGGGTGCATGGGTCGAAGAACTACCTTCCGTGGTCTGGGGTATCAACACTACACCTAACAGATCTACTCAGATGACACCATTCTTCATGGTTTATGGTGCGGAAGCAGTGCTGCCGAGTGATATTATTCATGATTCACCTCGAGTATCAGCTTACGTCGAGGTAGAGAACGAGAAGACCCGGCAGGACGCCGTAGATATGTTAGAAGAGCAAAGGGAACAAGCCCTGGAAAGATCAGCCATATATCAGCAAGATCTACAGAGGTATCATAGCCGGCGCGTGAAAACCCGGGTATTCCAGGAAGGAGACTTGGTCCTGCGCCTGGTACAGTCAAACGAAGGAAAACACAAATTATCACCGCCATGGGAAGGACCGTTTATCATAAGCCGGAATCTGCATAGCGGATCATATTCCTTGGTAGATGCAAGGGAAGAGTCGGCTACAGTTAATGACACCGCTCATACCACTTCATCTATGCAAGAAAGAGACAGACCATGGAACGTAGCTCAGCTACGTCCATATTATACTTAGTAAAGATTATATTGGCAAGTGGAATTGCACGATGTAACGGGCAGCAGGTTTCAGACGTACTCTTTTCCTATCCAGGGTACCCTTGGGGACTGGATGGGTTTTTAATGAGGCGGCTTGCTGACCCAACATTCTCATATCAAGAAAAGAAGTGGTTATTCTCATGTTCCTTAATCTCAGTACGTTGCATATATATAGGTCTTGGGGGCTGATTGCTTGAATAGCACAGTTGCGAACTCAATGACCCGGCCTTGATGCCTATGAGTTATAAGGGCCGATTACTCGCAAACGAGTACGGCTGCAATCTTATAACCGGACAAAGGAGCCAAACTTTCTTGACTTTTCTTACTTAAGCTCGATGTGACTCGCAATAAAAGTGGCATGATTTGCTCGCTTACGATTACAATCAGCCATGAAGCCCAATGGGACTTGCCTGACCCTGTTTTCGTATAGATGTAACAACATGATATCCACGCGAAAGCCGGCTTATAGTACAAGATTGTCAAAAGGGTCATCTAAACCACAAGTTATGCAGAGTATAAGGCTAATAGCTGGAAACTCAATGTTTATCAAGCATAACTTCATTACCTATGAGAAACGGCTCTGGGTTTGGGCTTAGCAAACAACAAAACTCGTTCTCTTCGAAAAGACCACATATCCCAGACTCGGAAATCCGGGTCTTGGCGATTCGGGATTTTGGAAAGGAAAAAGTAGCTTAGTTGCTAAGGCTCAAAAAACCCAAACATCCGAGTCTTGGGGACTTGGGGGCTTGGAAGCAAGTCCGCTCGTCAACACCCATGAAACTCGAAAACCGAGTCTCACAAAAGGAGTCGTAAAGAAAGTCGGATATCAAGAACAAGTTGACTCAAAAGTGGATAAATTTAAACGATCAGAAGAAGCACAAAGTGTATCAAGAACTTAGAGTGCATTACAAACTCCGGCAAATAGTACCAAAGGTGCACAGGCGCACCATCCAAAAATAGTTGTTTTAACGACACATCGATCAACTAACGCGTATGAAGTAGCATCAGGTATCAGGTATCACTCGGTGTTCTAGGCCGCGGCGTCCATCTTCGCCTTTCCCTTGCTATCATTTGGGGTAGCAGCAGCACCCGGATCAGTAGTACCGGCTCGCGCAGGAGGAGGAACGACTGGTGTGGAGGTAGCGGGTGCAGAATCGGCTTCAGCTTTCTTTTTGGCAGCCTCCTCCCTCAACTTAGCAGCTTCCTCCTTCCATCGGGCCAGCATGTCATACGGCTCGGGAAGATCCGACTTAACCGCTTCACCAGTAGCATCATACGCAGGAACGAGGGAATCGACATCTAAGCCGTCAGCAATCACGCTGGCCGGGTAACGGACCTCCTTCTGGACGGCCTGGAAATCCTTCACGGAGAACTTGGACCCATCAAGCTTGTATTCCGGGAAACCGCCCATAATCTTGGCTAGCTCGAGCTTAGGGAAGTAAGCCTTGGCAAGCGCAAGACCCCGGGTTACTCCAACCCGACAGGACGAGCGTTTCCAGTGCCAAATCCACTCGGGGATAGTGGAGCAAGCGTCTAGCATTCTCTTCAGGTCGCCATGCCCTTTACCCAGCCACCGTATTTCTTGAAGGATCCATTTGGTTCCGGCGCATAGCTGCCGGATAACGCTCTTGATAGTTTTCAGCCTGGCAATGTCACCCTCGTCCGGCATCACTTCATCCGGACCTGCAGAAATGGAAACATGAGTCAGGAAACTCCGGCTATTTATCAAAAGGATAACCCGGATGAAGAAACGTACCAAGCAAAGCACGATACGTATCAGCAATTTGAACAGAAAGGCTCGTTAGATCATCTTCTGCTGTGTGAGCCCTCCTCCTATACTTCTTCATTATCGTCCTGCTCCTCCTGGCCTCAGCCTCGGCCGCCTCATGCAGAGCCACCTCCTTTTCAATGAGCTTGGTGGCCTTGGTCAGTTTCTCCTCAGATTGAGTCACGAAGGACTGCATGGATGCAAGGAAAGATTAGCCGGGTAAAGGGGCAAGTTATCAGTCGCTTATATCGTAAAGTTCCAAGCAAATTGTGAATTAATTCACTCGGAACTTGGGGACTGGATAAGGACACAAGCATTATTAGTCGGGTTTACCTCGTGTTTGGCTATTAAAGCCTCCAAGATGTTTTCTTCATTAGCCCTCAAAGCGCGCAGGGTTTCGAGCATCTGGGCAAACGTCAGGTCCCCGGGTCGGACACCGGAAGAGCCGGCAGCCTGGTCGCCTGATGGGGGAGCTCTCCCCGCCCTTGGAGTCGAGACCCGGACAGTCTGAGTATCTGGGTTGGGAGAACCCATCCTCGTATCCGGAACCTCGATCTCCTCGTCTACTGGTTCGGATGACTCAGGAGACCCGGCAGCTTGTTCTTGGTTGTTCTCAGTATCACCGCCGGTCGCGGCGTCTACGTTCTCAGTCGGCTCCTCTGTCTGACGGTTATCAGCCTCCCGGTTATCCATCTCCACATTCTCCGGGTCACTAACGGTGGCTTGAGCGCTAAAGAAAGATGAGAAGAGGCAGTTAGCAATGGTGATTGAAAATTGTTAGGTATCAAAGGATGTCATATAGCAAAAACTTACCCGGTATTTACGGCGTAATCCGGCGGGAGTTCGCCGCTGGAAGCAGACGAAGATGTCAAAGGGACCGATAGCAGAACCCGGAATTGCCCGGCACGTGGATGGTTAGGAGAAGGGTGGCGCTGAGGAGAATTGGAAGGACGAGGCGGAGGGACACTGGCACGATGGACGGGGGAGGTGGAGATGCCCGGGTTAAGGGGATCCTCACCCGGGGAACTCCGAGTTACTCTGCGCTTGGCTGGAAGAGAATCCTTCAAGTACGATGAGTTCGATAATTGATGGTTAAGTTGTCTCATGGCATCAAAGGAGTAAGGTTTAGAGGATATAGAAGAGAAAGGAACCTTGGACACTGCCCCTCTGGTCTTCCTCTTGGCTCCAACTGTTGCCTCTTGATCAGATTCGGTAGCCTCCGGGTCATCCTCGTTATTCTCACCTTCGTCCTCCAGCCCTGCGGACCGAGTGTGTGTTCGTGGAAAAAAGTTAAATAGGAGGAAAATGATGCAAGTAAAAATAATACAAGATCCGGGCAAATACCTTCATCACCGTCAGCCGGCTCATCTTCTTGTTCCGGGTCTCTGGAAGGGGGGAGGTTTCAACTGTCCAGAAAGGATCATCGGCCTGAGACATAAAGATGAAAATAAGAACTAGGAGCAGTATCGAGTCAAGATGAGGAAATAAACTAATGAGTATCGGGTCTTACCGCTGGGGCCGGGTTTTCCCGAGTAAACGGAGGTAACCCGGCGATGTTCTTTATCACCTCCGGCTTCTCTGTCAAAAAACCCTTGATGGTTTTGCTGGTATCCCCGGCTGCAAAGCTCTTGGTGGAATATCGAAGGGCGTCTGTGGTGTGCCCCGAGTATTCGCACATCAATTTGGAGCGGATAGAATTGGGTTGGATCCGGAAGTCGACCCAAGTTTTCACTAAGTTGAGCCCAAGAAGGCCTTGGGCTGAGAGAACGGCTAACTTAGCTAGCAAAGGTATGATTGCCTCCCTGTCTGAGTCAGGGGCGAAAGCATTGAAATTCTCGGAGGTATTGAGGAGGCCCTCCGAGTAACCCGGCAGTCTCTTCTCGCCGGGTGGAGAGGTGTCGTGGCAGTAGAAGAAGGATAGTTGCCAGTGTTTAACATGGGAGTTCAGATTAAGGGTTGGCATTGGGGAGTTTTTGCGGCGTTGGATGGATAGCCCGCCGCAAGTGAGAAGTGCTCCGTCGCCGCTTTCGCGGCACGGCTTGCACTGGAAAAGTTCAATAAAGAGAGTCAAACTTGGCGGAGTGCACAAGTATGACTCGGATAGGACAATGAAATGGGTAATATTCAACATAGAGTTAGGCCCTATGTCGAATACCCGGAGGCCGTAGTGGCTCAGGACCTCGCGAAAGAAACGGTGACCCGGAGGGCGGAATCCCCGGGTCACGTGCTCTAGGAAACAGATTACCTCGCCGTCGGCGGGTGTGGTCCGGTTCTTGACAGGGGGATGCTAACCCGGTAGGCCAAGCTCCAAGGAATAATCCGGCTCAAGGAATGATGTGCAGGATCCGGCTAAGGATAGGGAAACTTGTGAAGGCCCAAGCTTGTAGGCCCAATAACCCGGATTGTGGGTTATTGTAAAGGCAAGTTAGGGTTGGTGCGCCGGGTCCGGGTAGGATTCAGGGTGCGCCTTGTAGGACAAGCCAGGGGGTACGGGTGCTTTATAAACTGACCCCCGGAGGTAGTATAGATAGAGATCTAAGAACCCTAGCAATATCGTGTGGTATCGAGTATCCAGTGTAAACTCTAATCGAGTTATTGTATCGAGAATAGAGATCCGGCGACTTTGATTGCCGGCTGTCAGATCAAGTTGTACCATGTCTTCCCTTGAGCTAAACCCTCTCCCGAACGCCTGTGTCGACTTGCCCCAAGATCAGTTACCCCTGGTAACATCTGCCGTGATTATCCCACGACAGTTGGCGCCCACCGTGGGGCCTGCGTCCAAAGGTGTCTACATCACGGGAGAAGCTCGGAAGGGCATGGAGAATCTTGTCATCGGCGAGATCTACATCGACCACGAAGGAGAAAAGGTGGTGGACGATTCCGGCTGGGGGCCGGAGTCGGATCACCTCGAAACCGGATCCGTCGTAACAATCGGCCGGATCAACGTCTTCATCGGTGTGGTATGTGCTTCCAATTCGGTCCCTGACAACGTTGGATCTGATTCTATGCCAGGAAAAGTCACGTCTATCCGATCAGATGATGAAGAATCAACGGGAACGACATATCCGGCAGAAGAACCCATCGCGGAGTGGGAACAGCCGGAGGAGCCGGCATGGACCCCACGCGACCGGGTCCAAGGAGAAGATGACACCGGGTCTATCCTGGATCTACTGGAAAACCGGTATGAGGAGAACGGTGAGGAGGAACAGCCTGAATTTACACCGGATATCGCGCGCCGAGTTGCAGTCTATGCAGCCCCCGCGGCCAACCAAGGAAACACAGCCGCGGCACCAGTCGGGGCGGCTCAGGCAGTGGCCCAGCAACAGGGCGCGGTTAACGGAGACCCGGTCTTGACCCGGGTCGATGGAGAGTCAGCATCGGTCACCAGTCGCGCAGCAGATGAGGAGCAACACGCCAACATGTTCGGGTTTCAAGCCAATCGGACACCAGGGGCGGGTCCCTCGAATCCGCGTCACCCGGCCCTGTTCGATAATAATTTGATTTTGGATCCTACAGTCCTCGCCACTGTTATCACCCCAGAAAACGCGGCAGAGCATGTTAGAGATCTGGACGTGGCTCGTCGTGCATTGGAACAGCAAAGAAGGCAAGTGGAAGCAGATAGACAGGGGATGGCCACCCGACGGCGCGAGCTAGACGCGTTGGAAACCCGGCTTCGAGAGGAAACGTCCAGGATACATCAAAGGCACCACACCAGGTTGCCAGCAACGGGCGGGGTTATTAATCCGGCTAATTTGTTCATCACACCTCAGGACCAACCGATACCAGTGGTGAACCAGGGAACCGCACCCCAACAGACAACAGCAGCGACACATCCGGCGAATGAACGGACCGGGTTACCCCCACCGCAAACTAGAGTCACAACCGGCAACGATCTACTGCCGCCGCCACCATCACGATTCCGCACGCCAGCCGGCCACTACAACAATCCTATGGACAACGTATATGCGGCGACACTCGCATTGAATCAAATACCTGTGGGAGAGTCGCCCCATGCAGAGAAGACTCGGCAAGCCATCGAGCTGTTGCACACTGCGGTGGCACAGCAAGCCAATTACCCGGATCACAGAAGCGGAATGCACGGGACGCCATATGTCAGCCAGCAGCAAGGGAATTTACAAACGAGTTCGGCGCGGCGGAGGGAAGAGCAGCAGCAAATGCCGCCTCCTCCCCGCGCTCAGGCAGTATCAGCAGCACAGGCCGTCGTGGACAGTTCTAGGGCTCGGAGGGCCGCGGCCGGGTCTGCAGCGCATGGACCTCCTGCAGCACAGCGCCCAGACGCGCCCCCCGCGGCATCACACGTTTCCAGGGCAAGGCCGGCTTCAATCATTCTTGCGGGGCCCAAGTGTCTCTCGGACAATATTAGAGCTGAACCTTACCCGGAAAAGTTCAAAGAGCCAGGGAAAGTAGTGAATTATGAGCCAACCATGGATCCCGAAACGTGGCTAAGCAGTTACGAGATGGCAATGTCAATCCGCAACGCGTCCGAGAACCTCCAAGCCAAATTCATGTATCTGATGATGTCTGAAGGAGCAGCAAAATTGTGTTTCACCAATCTACCAGAGGGATCGATCAAGTCTTGGGAGGAATTGAAGACCGCGTTTATCAAGCACTTTCACGGGACCTGCAGGAAATTATTCACCATTGATGATCTAGAGCGATGCGTCCAAAAGAAGGGAGAATCGGCGCGCAGTTGGGTGCGCCGGGTTATGGAGATACTTCACTCATCCACAGACATCCAGCCCAAGGATGCACTACAAGCCATGGCAAAAACATGCAAGTATATACCTTTAGTGCAAAAGTTAACTCGCATGAAGTCCAGTCGAAATGCGTCAGAAGTCACAATGGGAGAATTGATGGATGCGTGCAACAAACACGCTGCGACAGATACCACAGAAGAAGAAGCTGATGACAAGAAGACAAAAGCAAACACAAGCGGTAATGGAAGAACCGGCAACGGAACAGCGTCAGGAAACAATGGAAATAGTCAGAACAAGCGTCCCTTCGAAGGAGGCTCCGAGTTTGTCGCTAACACCGAAGCCGGGTCTTCCAGGCCAAGAGCAGAAGGAAATTTCAACGGAGGTAACCACCATGGAGGAAACTATCAAGGTCCACCAAGGCCGGGTAACAATTGGGACATATTCAGAATGGCATGTCCGAAGCACAGCAGGAATGGCAGGCCAGCTAACCACTCCCTAGAACAATGCGCCGATTTGCAAAGATGGAAAAATGAGGAAGTGCACAGAGCTATGCGAGGTGCAGGGCGGGGAGGAGGACCGGGTCCAGGGGCAAACCCGGGCAACGGCCCACCCCCAGCTGGTAACCCGGCGGCTGGAAATCAAGGTAATAACCAAGGGGGGGCAGGAGGCTTCCAGGCTTACCCCAAACAATTGGGTCAATATCATGTGCATACCACAGGAGGATCTAACAAGGACAAAAAGATACTGAAGCAAGCAGTCAACTCAGTTTCGTTAGCCGTTCCGAGATACTTGAGATGGTCAGAACAGGAGGTAACATGGAGCAGAAGGGATCACCCAGAAAGAGTGGAACACCCAGGAGTTTTGGCACTAGTAGTCGCACCGCAAGTTAATGGGTACGAACTAAAGAAGGTTTTAATGGATGGTGGAAGCAGCATCAATATACTGTATTGGGAAACCTTCCTACGCATGGGTCTCAAGGAATCTCAACTGCAAAAAAGCTCAACAGTTTTTCATGGAATAGTGCCGGGTCATTCAGCATGCCCCGAGGGAAAAATCGCATTGGAGGTAGCTTTCCGAGAATCAAAGGATAACTATCGAATTGAGTGGCTCACCTTTGAGGTAGTGAAATTACGCAGCCCCTATCACGCGCTGTTTGGAAGGACGGCTTATGCCAAATTCATGGCTAGGCCGTGTTACGTATATCTACAGCTAAAAATCCCGGGTCCCAAGAAGACCATTACCATACATGGAAATCGAGATATAGCAGCTGAATGTGACGAAGGAGACGTAGCAATGGCCGAGCAGGCCTGTAGAAAAGAAGAACTCAAGCACTACCGATCTCAAGCAGACCCGGAGGATATAGCCACATCAAAAAGGCCGAGTACTGAAGGCGAAAGAACAAAATTCAAGGCAACGCAAGATTCTAAAATGGTGGCCTTAATCGAGGATGATTCCCCCAAGCGGCTTGCTGTAAAGGAAGAAGCCACACGGCCGCTTACAACCAGCCAGGTCATTGGAACACCCCACCCGGGTTGGCTAGCAAACCCGGTACTCATCAGGAAAAGATCCAACATATGGAGAATGTGCATTGGTCAAGCCAGACCGGGACCAGCGCTTATGAGGAACTAAACAATGTAACGGGCAGCAGGTTTCAGACGCGCTTTTTTCCTACCCAGGGTACCTAAGGGGACTGGAAGGTTTTTAATGAGGCGGCCTGCTGATCCAAAATTTCTAGTATCAATAAAGAGATGGTTATCAAGTCCTATATCATTACACCCTGATTACAAGTAAGTAGTATCCCGGCGACATCGATAATTCAGTATCATCAAAAGCATCGATTGCATGTAGGTCTTGGGGGTTGGTTGCTCAGGTAACCAACCACTAACCCGAATGACCCGGCATAGATAGCTATAAGTTATAAGGGCCGATTCCTCGCAAACGAGCACGGCTGCAATCTTATGACTGGGCAAAGAAGCCAACTTTTCTTGACTTATCTTACTTAAGCTTGATGTGACTCGCACTAAAGTGGCATGATTCGTTCGCTTACGATTACAATCAGCCATGGAGCCCAATGGGACTTGCCTGACACTGTTCTCGTATGGATGTAACAACATGGTATCCACGCGAAAGCCGGCTTACAGTACAAGATAGTTAAAAGGGTCATCTAAACCACAAGTTTATGCAGAGTACAAGGCTAAAAGCCGGAAACTCAACAATTATCAAGCATAACTTCAGTACTTACACGGAATGGCTTTAGGTTTGCGACTCGGTAAAAAGTAATTTGTTCTCTCAGAAAGGCCACACCCCCATTACTCGAACTTTGGGTCATGGGGGCTGGGGGACTTCGAAACAGAAACAAACTACTTGGCTATCGCAGTTCGAAAAACCTCACCATCCGAGTCTTGGGGACTTAAAGAAAAAGCCCACGTATTAAAACTCCTGGTCTCGGAAAATCGAGTCTTACAAAGGGAGGTAAAAAGAAAGCTGGGTATCAAGAACAAGTTCAAAAGAACAGACAAAATAGCACGATTATCAAAGGGCAGGGAAAGCCGCGAAAATATGTCACCGAATAGAAGTACATTACAAGTATGGCATCGGTATCAGAAGTGCACAAGCGCACCATTGGCAGAATAAATAGTTCAAATAAAAAGGTCCCACGTGATTAAGGTATTATGACATCATCACCCTACTCGGCCTCCTGAGTGCGGACCTCCGGGTCTTGCTCCTGGGCCTGCTGCTTAGCTTTCCTGGCAGAATCACCCGGACTCACCGCGCCAGGGCGGATGGGTGGAAGGACGGACGGTGTATGTAAGGACCCCAGACCGGCAGTCTGAAACCCTACGTATGCATACATTCACGATCCCAGAAAGATCAGTCGTGAACAACATACACAGTTGGCACACAGAAATACATCATCCATTACACGAATACAAAAAGGTATTACACAAATGATCACATGATCAAGTATAAAGCAACTGCCAAAAGGGCAGGCAACTTAATCAAACACAGCGGAAGACAAATAAAACACAACGTAGTTGAGCCCAAGTCACGCCTTAACCTACAGGCTGCTGACCCGGAGACGATCCTAGTTCGCAAAGCCGTCAACTCCGTACTTCTCTTCATAGATATCCTTTGGAGGCTCCTTCTCCAAATCTGATAAGTAGATACCAGGGGCGAAACCATAATGAGTACATTTGAATGTACTCAGCAAGACATCCATCATGTCACTTACCAACATGCAAGTATGCTTATATGGTGGAATAGGTAGGCTATAAATAGGGTTCACTACCAATAGTGTTCATGTATGATGACACCACAGTTGCAGTCAAGTTTATCTGTATCTTCGTTGAAGAAGATACTCCAGAAGAAAAATAATATAGTTTTTACTTCTCTTGTAGATGTCACATGTACAAGAGGTTTTGTAAAGCTTTGTTAAAGAATATTTTCTCTTTGCAAGACTTCTTGGAATCAGTTTCCAGAATTCTTGCTTAGAGTGGAAAAGGTTTTCTTTGCAAAACATTTTGTCTTGTATAACATCATCTGGCTTTTCATCATCGATGATACCTCCACGGTATACATTTCCATTCCTTTCCGAACTTCACAAGTTCAACACTTCCTTTCCAAAGATTCCCTTTCAAAAACTCTTTTTGAAAACATTGACACAATGCTAGCTACATGGCCATTCAACTGTCCATATCCGAGGACGCGGCTTCTTCGAAAAAGTTGTACTCTGCAGAGGTGTACACATCCACCAGATCCAGTACACCTCCCGTGAACAATCACGGACTGTAACAACAGTATGTAAACATCAGGTATCTGATCATAACCATCCACTATGTTCAAGCTAGTATATGCCTATCTCTCGATTGAGGTTGTTCTCCCCGGCATCAAGTCCCACCCTGCCTAGCCAGGAGCCTCAATAAATGCATCCGGAGGGAAAATTAATCCCACACTTTATATGCCTCAACATTGGGAGTTTTGACGACATTCGGTTCGAGGGTACGACGCCCCTTATAGCAAGTGAGATAGCACACACTAATAAGAACAAACTTCAAGTTAAGCCCCTTGCCCATGTTGGGGTAGGGTGGCAGTACGGTAAAGGTTGTCCGGCGAAGACTAGGTTATGTGTCATTTTTGAAAACACCACTTTCTCAAAAATGACCACTTCCACATTCCTCCGGAGAACAAGGATCCGCCTTTTCTCCGGGGTTTTCCGTAAAGCCTTTGTTTTGTAGAATCACAATTTTAGGGTGTCCACTTAGGGACTAGTATATTTGATGGTAATAAATACCATATGGTGGCTTATGGGCTTGGTATTACCAAGTTTAACTATTGGCATGATAGTAACCTATAATATAGTATAGTAGTAAATTCCACATCAAAAGTAGTTTTGATAATCAAGTTTTTTTTGTAAAACTTCAGAGGTAAAACATGCATGATATTTAATGGTAAGTATTGTATCAGCAAGCAATCAGGATGCTTGCCTGGTATCTCTTTGTGTCCCTGGTTGTTGGAGTGACTGGAACTTGAAACAGAGCTTCACGACACTTCCTTCCTCTTCGTTTTCTAACGCCGTAAAAAGAGAATAAAGGACACACATTCAGAACCAAACAAGACAAACAAGGCTACAAGTAATACATACAGCAAGCAATCAAGAAGTACCACCTAAGTTCTCAATTTTTCCCTTAAGAAAAATTGGCATAAAAACTATAGTTGAAAAGTCTGCCTTTTTCCTAGTGTTTATGTGTGGCCAATTCAATGATTTTTAGTTAAGAACATAATGGACCAGTGGGGTAGAGAACATGTTACTAGACAGTAGGGTGTCACATAAAACACATTTTGATGTCTAAAAATTCCCACAACAATCTCTATGGCTAGCACACATAATTTGCTAAATTACTCAAGTGGTGAAATAAGCTCATGACAACAAGTCAAACCTATTTTTCCACCATGAGGCAAACATACCAGTGGGTGTTCCACTAGCAAATATGCTCACCAAGAGGTTAATAAACCTCTGGTCACTTTTATAAAAGTGCTCAAAACAAACAAACAAGCACCCAAAAACTCCTACTCATACTAGTAGAAAATTTAGGAAAAATACTAGACTAGTTTAGGCTACACTAGTTAATTTTATGCACAAGTGTGCAAGCTAGAAGAGGCAAAATACTCCTCTAACCAGTACCATAAATGCTACTGGATTCCACAAAATAACATAAAAAAGCATAGCTAGGAAATAAGGAAAAACTATGCTTAAAAAGCTACACATGTGAGGAGATTAATTCCTAGTCATCCAAGTGTTATTCATGCTTTTATGCTACTTAAGAGGAAACCTATCAGAGGTGAAAACCCTAAGATAATAATACCACAAGGACATTCCATCCTCTGGTTTTCCACACCAAAGATTCATAGTTTTCCCTAGGGTAAAACAAGACAAAAAGCATACATGAATATCCTAGTATGAAATTTAGACTTTAAGCATTGCTATTTAAATCTATTTCAAACACAAGCACCAAGTATCTAGAGGTGCTATAACCAAAATAACAGTACCTAAATGGTACTGGTTTCATGAGAATTAATCTAGCAATAAGCCTAAAAAGCATTTAAAGATCTACTCAAAACATATATAAAAGAAACACATCTAGTGTGGGGGAAATAATGTTTCCACCAACAATGCAATGAAACCAGTGGGTGTTCCACTAGCATATCAAAGCATTAAGAGGTCACAATGCCTCTGGTCCATTTGCTAAAAATTAACAAAAAACTAAACTAGCATCTAGTGCATTAACAATACTAGCAGAAAATAATAGGGTGCTTAAATAAGCAAGGCACTGCTACTCATGTTATTGTTTTCACACAAGTGAAAACTTTAGGGGTCAAGTACTCATAACAAACTTATCAAAATGCTACTGGACCTATGGATACAACCCAAAAATATGTTGTCACAAAACCACAAATGATTATGTCAAAATTCCACACATGAGGGAATTTTTCCATAACCATTCCCATAGTAATGATTAAGCTACTCATGCTTTTCTACCAACTCAAATGCAATCTTGCAGAGGTGATAACAACAAAATATAAGTATCAAAAGGGTGATGTATCTAATATCTCACCACAACAATTCAATCACTTGCACACAAATTAATCAATCAAAAATTATATGCAAGTAATGAACTAGAGATAAAACATATGCTATAAATATAAATCCTATTTCTTATCCACTCAAGTCCACACATTCTAACATGCTAAAATAGCTAAGTAACACTTAGAAAACAAGTTCACACAACTTGTACATGCTAGAAAACAATATGGAAACACAAAAATAACACACAAATTAATTATCTAAAAATGCCAAAATGGCAGAAACATGCATTTTAAAGATCTGTCCACCAAATTTTGTAGGATGCTCTAAAAATTAAACCTTTCTAGGTTTGGATAGCCCTAAACATATACAAGACCATCCAGTTGAGTTTGCATCAAAAATCATTTTTAATTATTTTATAAAAATCACCAAAGTGCTCTCTGGTGTTTTACCAAATTGCATGCCATTTCAAAAATACAATGAATTTGGAAACGAGGTTAAATGATCCTGTTAGGAAATTTCAAGGGCTTTCCAATG
Organism: Alopecurus myosuroides; assembly: GCA_028641055.1. Classification (NCBI taxonomy): domain Eukaryota; kingdom Viridiplantae; phylum Streptophyta; class Magnoliopsida; order Poales; family Poaceae; genus Alopecurus; species Alopecurus myosuroides. The sequence continues at coordinate 196,354,067 of CM054062.1, forward strand.
CAATTGGCCTCACTTCATTCTGAGTTGTAAAATAAAAATGGTGCTCATTTTGGTGTTCCTGGTACCTGTTGCCAAATCATTTTTCATTTCAAATCTATCCATCCAAATGTAGATCTACAACTTGGACATGGTTCATATTTTGTTGCTGTAGATCTGTGAATTTTGGTTTGGTAAAATTCATCTTTTAAGTTGCATTTTAGAGCCTAAAGTAGACAGGTAACATTCTGCCCAAAATAAATTGGAAAAAGAAACTGTCCTGGGCCAGATCCAGTAACTTGGGCCGGCCAGATCTGCTGCACCGCGGCCAGATCTACCCACTGACGCTGACGAGCGGGCCAGCAAGCCACGCGGGCGGCCACGCGGGCAGATGGCGGACCCACTGGCAGGTTTGACTCGCAGCGCGCGGTCAGGGCGGGCTGACGCCAGCGCTGCGTCATCACGACGTCACGCCGGCGGGAGATGAACTCCGGCGAGCAAAATCCGGCGCAACCGGTCACCGTTTCTCGAATCAAAAACATCTGTGAGTTGCTATCGACGTGGGCTACCGAACGGTGGTGGTGTCGTTTCCGGGGAGTGACCAGAGGGCGGCGGCGACAATGGTGCGGCGGCGGCCGGACGGTGACCACGGCGCCGTCACGTTTTAGGGGGTTAGGGAGGGGGGAAAGTGGTCGGGGTGGCTCCCCTGCTTACTGTGATCACGTGGAGACGCACGGCTAGGGCGGAGGAGGGTCGTGGCAGCCGGAATGCCTCGCCGGAGCCCGCCGGACCCGCAGAAGGGAACCGGACGGCGCGGGCTCCACGAGGGCTCCCGCCTCGATTCCTTAGGCAGAGAGGGCCTACTCGACGAGGTGGAGGCGATGAGCCACTCGGTGGCCGGCGGCGAGCCTTCTACTGGCCGAATCGACGGCGACCACTTTCGGGCTAGGGTTTCGGTTTTGCAAAAGTACAGAGAGAGAGAGAGCTTCGAGGGGGGGAGAGAGAGAGGGGGCAGGTGAGAGGTGCACTTGAGGTCTTTTAAACAACTAGAAGCCTTCTACTCGAAGGCAATGGAGCATGGGCTCCCATGCCTCCATTTGCGTCATCTACAGGAAGAAGAAGACCATGTGTGACTAGGATTTCAATTTAGTCCCTGGAAAATTACAGGTAGGTCCCTGTACTCTCTGAAAATGGATGTTTTCCCTAAGCAAACAAAGTCAAAATTTTAAATCCTTTTGCCCAAAATTCTAATTAGTTGAGATGCACAACATATATGAAAATTGGCTCAATTAGATAAACTTCATAATTCAAAGTTGTTCAAATTTGAAATCTTACAAAAATGGACATTGAATTTATTTGACTACTTAGGAGCTTCCAAAAATGATAATTTTTGGCACACATTCCTTATTTGATGTGTTCCTTATGTGGTAGAAAATTCAAGTCATTTTGAGTTACTTTATAGAACAAACTTGTTCAAATTTCTAAAAGGTGCTGTCAAGAAAACAGGGGTTTTTGGCAACTTAAATTACTCAAAAACTTGTGCCCTTTTGGTTTTCATCCTCATTTATGATATAGAGCATGTGGTATTTATTTCATGGTATTTGGAAAAAGTTTGTAGAACAAACTTGTTCAAAATCCCAAATGTTGCTGTGGAGAAAAATCATGTTTTCAGGGATTTAATGGATTCAATTCTTGGTCTCCTTTTGTGTGTGTTCCTTATTTGATATAAGGAAGCAATGGTATGAATTTCAAATCATTTGAGGAAAGTTTCCAATAGTAACTTGTTTTAGTTTTCTGTTTCTGGAAATATTGGAATTTCTATTTAATAAAGCACTTGGCTTTTCTTTAACAATGCTTTGCCAAAATATTTATGTGACTAGAGATAGCAAGTCAATGCTATCCAATACCTTTGTTTTTAAGCTTGCAAGGTTGGAAAAACATTTGATAATATTTTGGTGAAGCATTTAAGAATGCCTCTTTTTCTGATAATCTTCTTAGGGAAATTTATTAAGTGTTTCCTCTTTCTTAAATTTAGGTCTTGGAATGATATTCAACAAGTATGAGATTCATAAGATGTTTTTGGAAAACTCTTTGATCAATATTTACTTTAGAAAATATTGCCAAGGTCATTGGAACAATATGTTGAATATTTTTATCCCTGGAACAATATGTTGAATATTTTTAGTTCACTGCTTTGCTATCCTTTTAAGTTTGCAAGTTTATATAATTAGTTTGTTTGGTTGCACTTAAACAACCACAAACAAACACAACCAAGGTTTATTAGTAAAGCAATTAGCAAAACAACAGTGTTAACAGGTATTCCAAAATTGGGATGTGACAGGTCTTCCCCCCTTAAAAAGAATCTCGTCCCCGAGATTCACAAGCGAGGACTAAGGGAGGGCCAACAAACAGAATGTTAGTGTTGGAGTGCAGGTGCTTCCCCCCTTTGACTTTTCTAGGGAGGTGGGGTACATCCCTAAATTAGCAATTTCACTTTTAAAAAAAACACACCAGTACTGTGTTAGGTCCAAAACTTTTGTTTCCTAGTTTGAACAAAAATTAAGGTTAGTGCAGAACTACTTGGAAACGTACCGTCAATTTTTTTACATGAGCTTCTAGCTATATCCCACATCTTACATAACACATATGTAGTGGTGTACCACTCTCATAACATGGTATATAAGAAGCTAAAATATAGCTTGTGGGTGCAAAGGTTAGGTTGCTAAGGTAAAATAAACAGACAGAATAATACCCATGGCAGTGGGTATTACTCACCACAAGCAACTATCACTTAATGTGTTCATGATTTTAGTTGGATGTTTTAGTTTCATAAGATGCTCTTAAGCACAATCATAACACAAGTATAAACTCATGCTAAGTTTTAAAACATTTAAACAAAATCCAATAAGCAAGCAAACAACACCACAGATGAATAGACTATTTATTCACTAGGTTATTGTTTATTAGAGGTTTTGGAATCCATCAATCATGAACAATTAGCAAACAATCAGTAGCTAACAACCAATTAATACAATCATAAAGGTACTCTAAAACACCATCTTCACGCAAGATAAAACTCCTATTACCCAGGCATAGAAAAAGGTCTGCACAAATCACACACTAGTATGAAAAATCTACACCAGCATGCTATAAGAGATAATCATATCCTATAACCATAGAACATGAAACTAAATAATTCATGGCATGATAACAGAAGTAATAACTTCCTAACATGCTATATCAACCCATATACTCATAAAATAAAAAGAGGGTAATACTAGAGCAAAAATCACCATTTTCTAGTGGTGAAACTAGTTTCACTCTAGAGAAGCAAACAATGCTATCATGATGTTTAAACTTAAACAAGCAAGTCATGAATATAAATGTACCTAATAACAGTACACAAAACTTACTCATGCTAGTAAGCACAAACATCAAAACAATCCCATGAAACAACTATTAATCATGCAGGAATTTTCTTCTAGCAATTTCTGTTTTCTTTAACCAATTACTAGCAAACAAGCAAGGTATAACTCACACAACCAGTAGCTATGCAAGTAATGAAAAGTTATCTAAACCTTCTCAAAAATCCATACACTCAATTTAAAATCATTCACAAACAATTTACCAATCAAGAGGAATTTATTTTACTTGCGAACAATTTAATTTCAGCACACGATAGTGAGACATTTCTTAACATGATACCCCTAAGGAATATTATGCTAACAAAAGGATCACACCTAAACATATTAGTATTTACTAATAAGAAATGAACTTCTCACTTGCATAGGTGAAAAGAAACAATTATATTTTCCATGGAGGAAAATAGAAATCAATCACATAGTGAAACATGCTATTTTTACACATGTGTATGGTTGGGGATTTTCATCCTCAAGCCAAAATACAATGGGACCAGTGGGCTATGGCCTACTAATACCAAGTAAAAATAGGTACTAAACCTCTGGTTACTCATGAAAAACTTTGCATACTAGATAAAAATATAAGGCTATTTAATCTAGCGAAGCAATACTAGTGCATATTGATAGCAATGCTTACATATGCTTTACTATTAAGAGACATGCAAGTTAACATAGGTACAAGCATCAAAATATCAGTACCTAAATGGTACTGGACTCAAAGAAAACATAGCACAAAATTTATCAAAGCATTCACACCAAGATCTAGCTTTCACAATTGCTTCCAATTAATAAACTAGAAGGTAACAAATGCTATTTCATTTGTATTCGAGTTTCCAATCATGCACACACTTTCTAGGGTATATTTATTGTAAGAAAACAACATAATAACAAGTCTTAACAATTCCCTATAAGTTAGGAAGCAAGATTGAATAAAACACAAATTCATTTCAATCAAGAGCACACAAAGAAACAAACACCGGAAAACTGATGTTTTCTAGATCTATCATATCCATTCCATCGTTTACTTTATTTCTAAACCCTGAATTTCATAGTACTACAACGTCTACCAAGTTTTGATTTCCAAAGTAGATACACACGATATCCTATTGACTAGTAAACGAATAGGTCATCATCTTATTTTCTCGTGACTTCTCCTTTTTACCAACTCGATTAAAAGGTGTTGTAAGTCACTTAATTTCTTGGTTTAGAAAGAGTTATAAGTAGTTCACATGCTTTGGTTAGGTGTCAACCTAAGATTAGGCAAAACATGTTAGTCTTGTTAGCTTTCCATTAAATAATGTTTGTCCGACAAGATACGACTAGCGTCATCGTATGTCGAATGTTTAATTGTGCTCTTTCGATTGGCTTTTGAGGGGGTTGCGCATCATGGCATGTGAAAACTTCTTTTGCACCTTTCTCCAGAGGAGGGAGGTATATAGCTTTTGAAATGCAATGTCTAGCCAACAGGGTAAAAAGAGTCTTTTGCAAACAGACAAAACAAAGAGGTTTTGGTCAGTATTGGTTGGTTTTCTTCACGCCTTTTCTTCTTTGAAGGGTTTTCGTTGTTGGAGCTTTATCTGTGGGAGTGCATCACTGGTAGCAACGCTATCAGCTCGTGTGGCTTGATGGTCCTCTATATAGGCCCAACGGTGCTTTCATTGATGGTGGGGAAATGGTGGTGGTTCACGACAGGTCGCATTATGAAGCGAAAACAAGTATAAGTCTAAGCAACAAATTCTTGTTTTTGAATACTATACTAACATTTTTGCTTGCAAAAATTTAACACGAGGCGATTCAAAAACAAGAGCGGGGCAATCACAAATCTGCAAATTTTGAGCACCCCACAAACATATAGAAGCCTAGATGAACCAAATTCTACACCAAACAACAGCACAAAGTCCTACGGACACACATAAGCAAGCCAAAACACACAAGCAAGGCTCCATTTGAGCTACGTCGGGGGAAACGACTCATGGAGTTATCGCTAAATTACTCCAAACTAGACTAATCCAAAATCCTAGAAGTGGCTGAAGAACTATATCTACTTCTGACCATCATCACTGTAGAGTCATGCAATTATTTTGGTCTTCTCGGGACATCGGCAAGTATAAAAGTTTTTTTTTTTTTTTTTTTTTTTGGATAAAACAAGATAATTGAAGTAAAGTTTTGATAACACTTTATGCAACATTCTGTTTTTGAAACTCCCACTATTTTCTGGACAGAAAACTTCTAAGACGAGAGATGTTTCAAAAACAGAGCGGAGCAGTTGCAAACAAGTAAGAAATAGACTCTTAACCGAGAGACATACCAACTCTATAAGGCCCGCCCTTCGAACCACTGTTCAAGGACGCCCTTAAAATGCATTTAGATTTTTTTTTTGAAAAGATCAGAAGGAGGGAAAATATACTAAAATTCCCTTAGATAAAAATAATGTAGATTGTAAATAGGTTTTTACTCAAAAAATACTTTTCTTTCCTATCTGACGTCCATGCTAACTAAGGTCTCCTAAGGTCAGGATGGCTCTGATACCAACTCTGTAAGGACCCCAGACCGGCAGTCTGAAACCCTACGTATGCATACATTCACGATCCCAGAAAGACCAGTCGTGAACAACATACACAGTTGGCACACAGAAATACATCATCCATTACACGAATACAAAAAGGTATTACACAAATGATCACATGATCAAGTATAAAGCAACTGCCAAAAGGGCAGGCAACTTAATCAAACACAGCGGAAGACAAATAAAACACAACGTAGTTGAGCCCAAGTCACGCCTTAACCTACAGGCTGCTGACCCGGAGACGATCCTAGTTCGCAAAGCCGTCAACTCCGTACTTCTCTTCATAGATATCCTTTGGAGGCTCCTTCTCCAAATCTGATAAGTAGATACCAGGGGCGAAACCATAATGAGTACATTTGAATGTACTCAGCAAGACATCCATCATGTCACTTACCAACATGCAAGTATGCTTATATGGTGGAATAGGTAGGCTATAAATAGGGTTCACTACCAATAGTGTTCATGTATGATGACACCACAGTTGCAGTCAAGTTTATCTGTATCTTCGTTGAAGAAGATACTCCAGAAGAAAAATAATATAGTTTTTACTTCTCTTGTAGATGTCACATGTACAAGAGGTTTTGTAAAGCTTTGTTAAAGAATATTTTCTCTTTGCAAGACTTCTTGGAATCAGTTTCCAGAATTCTTGCTTAGAGTGGAAAAGGTTTTCTTTGCAAAACATTTTGTCTTGTATAACATCATCTGGCTTTTCATCATCGATGATACCTCCACGGTATACATTTCCATTCCTTTCCGAACTTCACAAGTTCAACACTTCCTTTCCAAAGATTCCCTTTCAAAAACTCTTTTTGAAAACATTGACACAATGCTAGCTACATGGCCATTCAACTGTCCATATCCGAGGACGCGGCTTCTTCGAAAAAGTTGTACTCTGCAGAGGTGTACACATCCACCAGATCCAGTACACCTCCCGTGAACAATCACGGACTGTAACAACAGTATGTAAACATCAGGTATCTGATCATAACCATCCACTATGTTCAAGCTAGTATATGCCTATCTCTCGATTGAGGTTGTTCTCCCCGGCATCAAGTCCCACCCTGCCTAGCCAGGAGCCTCAATAAATGCATCCGGAGGGAAAATTAATCCCACACTTTATATGCCTCAACATTGGGAGTTTTGACGACATTCGGTTCGAGGGTACGACGCCCCTTATAGCAAGTGAGATAGCACACACTAATAAGAACAAACTTCAAGTTAAGCCCCTTGCCCATGTTGGGGTAGGGTGGCAGTACGGTAAAGGTTGTCCGGCGAAGACTAGGTTATGTGTCATTTTTGAAAACACCACTTTCTCAAAAATGACCACTTCCACATTCCTCCGGAGAACAAGGATCCGCCTTTTCTCCGGGGTTTTCCGTAAAGCCTTTGTTTTGTAGAATCACAATTTTAGGGTGTCCACTTAGGGACTAGTATATTTGATGGTAATAAATACCATATGGTGGCTTATGGGCTTGGTATTACCAAGTTTAACTATTGGCATGATAGTAACCTATAATATAGTATAGTAGTAAATTCCACATCAAAAGTAGTTTTGATAATCAAGTTTTTTTTTGTAAAACTTCAGAGGTAAAACATGCATGATATTTAATGGTAAGTATTGTATCAGCAAGCAATCAGGATGCTTGCCTGGTATCTCTTTGTGTCCCTGGTTGTTGGAGTGACTGGAACTTGAAACAGAGCTTCACGACACTTCCTTCCTCTTCGTTTTCTAACGCCGTAAAAAGAGAATAAAGGACACACATTCAGAACCAAACAAGACAAACAAGGCTACAAGTAATACATACAGCAAGCAATCAAGAAGTACCACCTAAGTTCTCAATTTTTCCCTTAAGAAAAATTGGCATAAAAACTATAGTTGAAAAGTCTGCCTTTTTCCTAGTGTTTATGTGTGGCCAATTCAATGATTTTTAGTTAAGAACATAATGGACCAGTGGGGTAGAGCACATGTTACTAGACAGTAGGGTGTCACATAAAACACATTTTGATGTCTAAAAATTCCCACAACAATCTCTATGGCTAGCACACATAATTTGCTAAATTACTCAAGTGGTGAAATAAGCTCATGACAACAAGTCAAACCTATTTTTCCACCATGAGGCAAACATACCAGTGGGTGTTCCACTAGCAAATATGCTCACCAAGAGGTTAATAAACCTCTGGTCACTTTTATAAAAGTGCTCAAAACAAACAAACAAGCACCCAAAAACTCCTACTCATACTAGTAGAAAATTTAGGAAAAATACTAGACTAGTTTAGGCTACACTAGTTAATTTTATGCACAAGTGTGCAAGCTAGAAGAGGCAAAATACTCCTCTAACCAGTACCATAAATGCTACTGGATTCCACAAAATAACATTAAAAAGCATAGCTAGGAAATAAGGAAAAACTATGCTTAAAAAGCTACACATGTGAGGAGATTAATTCCTAGTCATCCAAGTGTTATTCATGCTTTTATGCTACTTAAGAGGAAACCTATCAGAGGTGAAAACCCTAAGATAATAATACCACAAGGACATTCCATCCTCTGGTTTTCCACACCAAAGATTCATAGTTTTCCCTAGGGTAAAACAAGACAAAAAGCATACATGAATATCCTAGTATGAAATTTAGACTTTAAGCATTGCTATTTAAATCTATTTCAAACACAAGCACCAAGTATCTAGAGGTTCTATAACCAAAATAACAGTACCTAAATGGTACTGGTTTCATGAGAATTAATCTAGCAATAAGCCTAAAAAGCATTTAAAGATCTACTCAAAACATATATAAAAGAAACACATCTAGTGTGGGGGAAATAATGTTTCCACCAACAATGCAATGAAACCAGTGGGTGTTCCACTAGCATATCAAAGCATTAATAGGTCACAATGCCTCTGGTCCATTTGCTAAAAATTAACAAAAAACTAAACTAGCATCTAGTGCATTAACAATACTAGCAGAAAATAATAGGGTGCTTAAATAAGCAAGGCACTGCTACTCATGTTATTGTTTTCACACAAGTGAAAACTTTAGGGGTCAAGTACTCATAACAAACTTATCAAAATGCTACTGGACCTATGGATACAACCCAAAAATATGTGGTCACAAAACCACAAATGATTATGTCAAAATTCCACACATGAGGGAATTTTTCCATAACCATTCCCATAGTAATGATTAAGCTACTCATGCTTTTCTACCAACTCAAATGCAATCTTGCAGAGGTGATAACAACAAAATATAAGTATCAAAAGGGTGATGTATCTAATATCTCACCACAACAATTCAATCACTTGCACACAAATTAATCAATCAAAAATTATATGCAAGTAATGAACTAGAGATAAAACATATGCTATAAATATAAATCCTATTTCTTATCCACTCAAGTCCACACATTCTAACATGCTAAAATAGCTAAGTAACACTTAGAAAACAAGTTCACACAACTTGTACATGCTAGAAAACAATATGGAAACACAAAAATAACACACAAATTAATTATCTAAAAATGCCAAAATGGCAGAAACATGCATTTTAAAGATCTGTCCACCAAATTTTGTAGGATGCTCTAAAAATTAAACCTTTCTAGGTTTGGATAGCCCTAAACATATACAAGACCATCCAGTTGAGTTTGCATCAAAAATCATTTTTAATTATTTTATAAAAATCACCAAAGTGCTCTCTGGTGTTTTACCAAATTGCATGCCATTTCAAAAATACAATGAATTTGGAAACGAGGTTAAATGATCCTGTTAGGAAATTTCAAGGGCTTTCCAATGCAATTGGCCTCACTTCATTCTGAGTTGTAAAATAAAAATGGTGCTCATTTTGGTGTTCCTGGTACCTGTTGCCAAATCATTTTTCATTTCAAATCTATCCATCCAAATGTAGATCTACAACTTGGACATGGTTCATATTTTGTTGCTGTAGATCTGTGAATTTTGGTTTGGTAAAATTCATCTTTTAAGTTGCATTTTAGAGCCTAAAGTAGACAGGTAACATTCTGCCCAAAATAAATTGGAAAAAGAAACTGTCCTGGGCCAGATCCAGTAACTTGGGCCGGCCAGATCTGCTGCACCGCGGCCAGATCTACCCACTGACGCTGACGAGCGGGCCAGCAAGCCACGCGGGCGGCCACGCGGGCAGATGGCGGACCCACTGGCAGGTTTGACTCGCAGCGCGCGGTCAGGGCGGGCTGACGCCAGCGCTGCGTCATCACGACGTCACGCCGGCGGGAGATGAACTCCGGCGAGCAAAATCCGGCGCAACCGGTCACCGTTTCTCGAATCAAAAACATCTGTGAGTTGCTATCGACGTGGGCTACCGAACGGTGGTGGTGTCGTTTCCGGGGAGTGACCAGAGGGCGGCGGCGACAATGGTGCGGCGGCGGCCGGACGGTGACCACGGCGCCGTCACGTTTTAGGGGGTTAGGGAGGGGGGAAAGTGGTCGGGGTGGCTCCCCTGCTTACTGTGATCACGTGGAGACGCACGGCTAGGGCGGAGGAGGGTCGTGGCAGCCGGAATGCCTCGCCGGAGCCCGCCGGACCCGCAGAAGGGAACCGGACGGCGCGGGCTCCACGAGGGCTCCCGCCTCGATTCCTTAGGCAGAGAGGGCCTACTCGACGAGGTGGAGGCGATGAGCCAC